>OZ010800.1:145920332-146564969 GCA_963932465.1 Maratus speciosus
TCGATATCTGGGATGGCACACGTATTCATCCTTTTGCACTTTGTGTTGACACTTGACTTACGTCTTGTCCGACTACTCGTGTGATTCTTAGTTTTGTATTTCTTTTACTTTAATTCCCAGGTTCGAGAGTCGGATGTATAAATAAATAGGATCTGGAAACATTGAATATGAAACACTAATTTATTAATAAATCAAATGATAAAGCATTAACATCATGCCTAGAGTAAATTTTCCCTAGGTATATAAATATTAATAATAAGCAATACATAGAACATTGGTATAAATTATAGTTTGAACCTTCACAGGGGCTCTAAGGATGCATAACTTTCATTCGTTTACTGAATTATTGGGTTGCCCGATTTATTGATAAAGTGTTCCCACTCACCTCTTATTTCCTTGGTCAGAATCATCTAAGTGTATCATCCAAGTTAAGTCTGGTAATCCAGTTCATGGCACTGTCATTTAAAGTATGATCCACTGTACAACAATTTATTAACTCTCGATATGCGGCTGCACAGAAGCAAAACCCGCATTCCTATTCTGAGCCCAGAGAATACCCAATTCTCCCTTCTCAAAGCATCTTAAAGAAAAAGGGATCTTTTCTCTGCCAAATCTAAACTTCCTCTGCCCTCTCAATTCCCATCTTCCTTATTTTTTTGTAAGCTTAAACCCCTCCTAAAAATCATCTCATCCTATCAAAATTTCTAAGGGGCGAGATTTTTCTTAACCAAACCACTGACGCTTGTATAACATTATAATATTATAGTAACGCTAACGCGACATGTGGTCTCAAACTAAGCCCTTAATACCTTAATCCCTTTTTATGGCGTAATCCAAAACTCGTGTTCCTAACATGGGACATTTTTAGAGCTGCTCACTAAAATTTACTGTTGACAGACTCACCAGAAGTTCAAAAAGTTCAATCCCTTTTATTGCCTAACCGAGTATTTTCTACTGAATCCTCTGTCCTGTAAAAACACCCGCTCATTCTAGAAATTCCATCGCACTAGCGACCTCCCACGATATGCTTGCATCTCAAAGAAGGTGGTCCAATTCCTATATTGTTTTTGTGTCTCTTTCCCTCTTTTTAAGCACACTTGTGATATGGCGGTGTTATCCCGACAGTCTTTTGCAAATGCGTTTTTTATCTTTCAGTATGGTAGATAGCGTGTTGGAAGGAATACTATATTTCAGGGCTAGATCTTTTTCATTAAATTAGCATTGTTTCCAATACCTTCTATCCCATTTACTTTTTGTTCTAAAATGACAATTTCTAATTTTTGCTTCGACATTTTAAAAGACCCAACTAAAAACGTATCACGATATTAAAGCAATAAACACTAAAATGACAAGCTCAGCATTAAAACATAGAACCAGAATAAAAGTTCAATAATGGAATCGAAAGATAGAAAATAAAAATTCTTCCTTAAAAGCGTGAGAAATTTCGCAAATTAGAATACACTAAGCCACCTGAGAATTGAGAAAAAGAAATACCTAAAGGAGAAATGAAAGGGGGAGGGGGAACGATTGTCACCGAAATAGCAAACTGGCAGATTCTTCTCACTGTCCAAGGTGTGAAGTAAAAATAGCGTCTTTCAAAGCCCACGAAGGAGTGCAGAAAAGCTTTATCTAACATAAATTGTCAGTATTTTAGAGCTGTGGCTAAAAAATTAAGAAATTAGTCCAATTACTATTATTTCTTTTTCTGAAAAAAGAAATCGACTTAAAAGATGTAGACTTCGACAAAACGAGAAAGTTTAACATTGATTTGTAATCAAGGGGTCGGGACTTCGTGTAAACTTCGGCTTAAACGAATATTCGAATTATCATACTTCGACTTATCGAGAATTCACTGTATATATATATATATATATATATATATATATATATATATATATATATATATATATATATATATATATATATATATATATTGCGTGTACATATGCGATTTTAAAATAACAGCCATGTAAAGTTTAAATTTTATATTCTTAACAATTCTATCGAAATCGTAATTCCATAGAAAAAGTTTTCTGTGCATTTAAATCCTTTTTGAATTTTGAATGTTTTAGAAATTGTTTTTAGAGAGTATTTATATCATGCAAGATACCATCAAGTCAAATTTCTAATTTTCATATCCCTCAAAATCACAAAAGTATACATTTTAGAAAGATTTTGCTCCTGCATTCCGTTGGGATTATGTTACCAACATAAAATATAGGCTATGGTGAAGTATAGAATGTTTCCATCATTTTTACAACATCCCTTTTGAAATGGGTTATTAGTTCCATAGTTTAACCCCTACAAACAAACGTTTCTTCATTATAATATTAGTATAAAAATAATATTTAAAAATATGTAAAGTTAAAATTGTTTTGAATTATTTTTATAACTTAATTAAACATACTGAAAAATAAAAGTTTTTTTATTTTAAAGATTTTTGCTCACTAGATACGGAGCCCGGTCTAGATGTGAATCCCTCTTGAGCAAACGTTATACCACTGAAATACTTCCAATCTAACAGAAAGCTTAAAGCTAAATTTTAAATATTCATAGCGGGCTACTTACGCTAGTTGTGATACCAAAGTTAGGCAGTTAGGGTGTAGATTCTAACCTAAAAGAGTAGTGAATTATTCCTTTTACAAATGAATGTCGTGAGTACAAAAAGTATAGAATAAAGAGGACATAAATAAGAGGAATATGCTAATATAAATTTATTATCAAACACTTTGCTTTAAATGTTTGAAAGAAATATATGTATTAAAAACTTTAATTAATGACAACACATAGCTATAAAATATAAAAAGTAAGTGTGGGCCATCACTACTGCGATCATGATAAAACAGCATCAGTAGTGGTCCACTCCAATAAGACCTCTTAATAAGCTTATATTGATAACACCAACATGTTTATATATTCCTTAAAGTTTACATAAGTTATTAAAACTTACTTTTTTTCGTTTATCATTCTTGAAAATTTCGTACACAACACGAAATCCAACTTTGCTCACTAAAATCTTGCTAAGAAATCACAGCTGAAACAGGGAAAAAAATGAAGCTTTGGTAGGAATATCCACTGTTCACGTGACGTGCGTTGATTTGTCAAAACAAAGGCATAATGTGACAGTCGAAAGACCTTTTTATCACTTCTCATTGGGGCTAAGTTCAAATGTTGGTCGTTTCGCGTCCAGCCTCGTAGGTATATTAAATGGGCCATTACTGGTATATGGGCCATAATAGGTGATTTTACCCTAAAATGATTTAAGTAAGCAGAGTCTTTGTCTCCCGGTATTTTTTAACAACGCTATAAGAATTTTTTTTAATTTTTTAAATAAGACATTTTAAATGTATCGTTTTAAATCTGACGTAATTTTCACCAATGTTTTCTTTCTCTTTTTAATATTCACGTGAAAATACTTTTCTTGTTAGAAAGGAAAAATAATTTGCGTTGTCTTAGAATTCTCAACACAAGACGACTCTTGTAGGCACTTCAATAGCATCTACATTGGTTCAAAATATCTCAATATGTTGATTTTCTGTAAGCAAGTAAACCCTATTGGTTTACAGTGGAAATCTATGGGAATTTGACGAAATATTAGAGATATCGCCAAGTTGGCGTCACTTTTCGTGACTCATTTTGATCGCCAAATTTGGCTATATATCGCCACATTGGCGACAAACATGGCAGCATTTGGCGACAGAGCAGGGTCCCCCTATGGTAACCCCCTTATTGGTATGGGGATGCATTAAATGCTGTTCAATAACCAATGAGATGCGTTTCATTGATACGATAGCGTGATATATATATATATATAGAAGATTAGTTTTAAAAGATTATCTCAAAATATGAAATATATGTCTCGTGCAAGTGTATTTTTTAATTTAAATAGTTTAGCAATATTATGGTTTAGCAATTTTAAATATAATGGAATTTCTTCCATTTACGACTACAATTTTCTTTCTCATTTAAAATTCGCGTGTAAATATAGCTTTTATGGCATAATTATCAATATTTTCCTGCTCTTAATAAGTAATCATTTAATTCTCATTTGAAAGTTTTTTTCTGTATATAATAGTTATGTGTAAAATTTTTAATTTGAAGGAGATATCATTCTTTACGGTGTTTTTAAATTTGGCAACAATTTAAAATAATACTCTTTTCTAAAAATTGTAAAAAAATATCTCTCGAAATGCTGAAAATTGGAATTTAAAATAGAAATAAAACCTCAAAAAATGAGTCAAATAAAAAAAAAATAAATGCAGTCTGCACGCCGGGAACTTCTAATGTATAAAATGATCTAAAATGATTAAATTCCTATGTATAGTTTTTGCTGCTATAAAACTTTTTTAATGGAACGATTTTGACCAACTTTAATATTAAATATCTCTTAAAATAATTCTTCGATTTGAAAACTGTCTGCATCAGCGTGTTTATCAAAAATTTATCTATAACATCACCAATTTTCATATTTTTGTATTCAATATTTTTCTTAATAACGAAGGAATACCTCCGGTCAAAAAAAAAAAAAAAAAAAAAAAATTCAAATATCGGCGGCTGCGACAGCGTGAGTTACTTTTTAAAGAATAGAGAGATACAAACATTTCTTAGTATACTAAATATAATTCGATTTGAAAGTGCATTACTCAATTAAAAGCTGCCTTTAAGCCATTCACGCTGATAATCCGCAATGCTTTCGAATTCTTTTGTGTATCCCTGTATGATGATCTATAGCCTTTATACACCCCACATATTAAGCAAAACTTTAGTTAAATGCACATACTTTAAATAAAATCGAATTTCCATCACGTATAGATAATAAACAGTGTACTTCTGCTACAGTACTCTATCCGAATCTTTTGCGTGTCCCTGTAAAAGAACGATAAATGCTCTGCATATTATGTTATACGACAAGTGTCTTGTAGCAAGCATCAGTAATGTATATGAATTTCATTATATGTTAATAGTGCAACACAACTAAAATACACTGGAAATAGTTTTTTCCTCGTAGACTATTATATAACCGAATTCTTTTGCGTTGCCGTGTAAATTGATAGTAAATGCTTTGCAACCCATATTCTTCAGAATGCATGATTCAGTGCACTACATAAAGGATTATCACTTTCATTATGTTTGAAATTGTCTAACATCATTAAAATGAACATTAAAAGATTTTTTTCCATAGACCGTAATGTGACGTAATGCATTTCATTGTCCCTGTAAATGACTGCAGATGAACTAAAAATGTTACACACTTCATTTTCAATACCGATCGTGCTACAGTAAGCACCAATAACATACAAAAAAATCAAAGCAATCCCAGTTTATCTACGTGAGTTATAGCAGATGGACAGACAAACCGAAGTCATAAACACTTTTCAACTATGTTGTTAAGTGTTAAGTGGTCTTGTCCCTTTTAAATGCGGCGAAAATTAACGAAAAACTTCAAAGTTTGAATTAGTCTATCTTCAAAGCCTTTTAATGCATAAACATGAAATTTTGGATATTGATTAAACAGATTGTGCTTTGTAATATGCTACCATTATAAATTTATTAACCCTTTACAGAATTTGTGTATTGTTGAAATCAAAATAGCACTTTTTTACCCCATAAGTTAATGCGCGCATGATATCTTGAGAAAGTATGCATGGATTGGCATGAAATTCGGTAAAGATACTAAACATATATGTGTGTTTAAAATGATCTACTCTTAGGCTAAAATTATTTCATTAACTATATAAAAAAAATATTTTCGTAAAAAAATAAATAAATAAATAAAAATTTTGTATTTTTAATGAATAAAAATAGTCATAACTAAAAATATTACCATTGTAAATACTTAAAAGTAGATCATTTTAAACACACATATTTGTTTAGTATATTTACCAAATTTCATGACAATCCATACATACTTTCTCAAGATATCATGCACGCAATGACTTATGGGTAAAACAAAAGAGCTATTTTGATTTCAACAATACACAAATTCTGTAAAGGGTTAATAAATTTCTGTTGGTAGTATATTACAAAGCACAATCTGTTTAATCCATATCCAAAATTTCACTTTTATACATAAAAAGGTTTTGAAGATAGACTAATTCAAACTTTGAAGTTTTTCGTTTATTTTCGACGCGTTTAAAAGGTACAAGATCCCTTAAAAAGTAGACTGTTAACTTCTGAGAATGTGTGAAATCGTGGTCGTGTGAAACTCCAAACAGTCTTAGGTAAAATTAAACTTATTCTTTGTTTTATTTTAAGAATTAAAAACGATAACTAAACATAGATTGTCTTTAATTTGTTTGACAATGGGAAAATATTGTGAAGCTGATGTTATAGAATATATAGACGGATAAATATATTTCAAAGTATCAAAATCTCCATTATTATCGATAAAATATCCTACAATTATGTCCTCTGAACATATAATTTAAATATATATTAATTACTGCATCCTAATAACATGTTGATTAAGGGAACAAGGGGCCTTCAAATTCATTTTTTTATTTTTTTTTAATTGCACCTTAGGAAATATTCAAAGGCGCACTATATGAATTATGAATTATATATTTATCACACAAGAAAAAAAAAATAAAAAGAGCAATTGAACAAATTACAACGACCATTTGGAAAATGATTTTTTCAAAGACTAAAATTTAAGACATAAAAAATCGCACGGAGTTGATCATACATTACGTACGCCATGAATTAAACATTAATAGTGTTATTACACGTAAAAATTCCAAGCGACAAAAATTGCCCGCGACTCGTATTTGGTGTGAAATATTTATATGTATTCATTCCTGTCCTATTTATCTTTTTTTTTTATTTTTAATTGGCTTATTCCATTTTTCTTTTGCACGTGAAAATCTTACAAATTAAAATTAACTCTTTGGCAAAATTGTTATTCATCTTCTTTCATTTTCATTAGTTATTATCCACCTGAAACTTACGTATTATCCAAGCATTTCATTGGCTGTTCGGGAAAAGGCTTTTCCATCGTCAGATTTCCAAGAAATATGATTACCAATTTTAAATGAAATTTCATTCTTAAACTTCTAAATATCCGATAATATTACTTTTTACACCGTCGGATAGAGAAAAAAAAATGTACTTTTAAATGCAATTTGTTTGAAAGTTGTACTTCAATTTGTTTCTGAGTTATTAATTTTTTTTGTAGTTTTTATTACTTTTTTGTCATAGTGGCAACAGAAGGTATCCATCTCTGTTGAAAGTAAAGGGAAATACAGATTACTGTATAGATCAATCAGAAAACGAATAAAATGCGGATTAAACCAATAAAAACCTTCAGATATGGTTTTGATTTCCTACCCTGTCGAGAACAATAACCATTTTCCCAAATGGTTAAAAATGAGGTTGGGGGCGGAATAAGGAATAAGGAATTTTTCTGAATATTTTATGTGTTATCAAGAACTTTCAAAATGTTCCAACTTCACTCCATATCAATTAAAATTCCTAATAGTTTTATGATAGTTTGGCTTGCTACAAATAAAACTGTGCATAGTACTTTGGAACTAAATATAATTGGAAACGTTAAAGGTAGTTAATTGCAGAAATAGGATGCAAAAATGCTGAAAATTGCATGGAATTTAGAAAATATATTTTTTATCTTACATTTATATTCAAATATATGAATATCGATGCTCAGTTTTATTTGTATATGTAAACCAAACTGGCATAAAAAATATTGGGGATTTTAATTGATATGGAGTGAGATTGAGACGTTTTAAAAGTTCTTGTTAACGTTTAAAATATTCTTGAAAATTCCTTATTTTTCAAAATATATATTTTTTAATTTCCTGTTAATATATGCCATAATTCATATAGTGTATCTTTGAGTAGTATTTAATGTCTTTTAACGATATTTTAAGATATTGGCCAGAATAGTTTATGTATATTTCTTTTATCTAAATGTGAGCGCGCGAAACCTACTGTGCAATAGAGGCGGCTTTTTTGCCAACAGTTCTTTGGGCATTTTTCATGAACTCCAAGTGGGGAGTCTGGCTATGCAGAGTTTGGGCGGTCTTGACGGGACGCGTATTTCAGAAGTGCACATTCACAGCGCGACCGGAAGAAATACTGTCCTCTGATTGGTTGTATGAATTTCGTCACTACCAGCAAATGTTTGTTACTTTCACGGAGCAGTTCTGCCGCCTATAAAAACGCGGTTATCTGAACTAAAACACGCTAAAAGATAGTTACGATAGGATATTTTTTTAATTAAGGTATAAATTTTAATTATAGTCAGAAATTAGTTAGTTACATTCAATTATATGCCATCGTTAATAATTACATGCCAATTGCATGTTGACGATAAGCAATGCTACTTTTAATCTCAGAATATTTTTTTAATAGTTTAAAATTAAAATTTTCTGTTTAAATGACTTTTTTAACCATAATTGTACTGCAGTAACATGTGATTTTGACAAATGAAATTTTGGATGAAGATAGACTTATTTAGTGTATTAAAAGTATTTTAACTTTATCTATTCTAAAAAAAAACATTGCTTTCACTTTAAAAAAAAAAAAAAAAAAAAAAAAAAACCTTCCATTACTTATTATCATGTGACTTTCACACCATAAGTTCAGGCGTTATTACCTTTTTCTAGCTCTTATTTAAATTGATTTCACTTACTTTTTGTTGAATGTCACTTATTTCATTAGTAAGTTTACTTTCATATTTTCATGTTTTCTGCCATTTATTGAGAAATATCTTAACTAATAGAGCACTAGTTTTTTTAAAATTAAAGTATATATTTTAATATATTTTTTTAATGTGTATATTTTGTAGTCAGAAATTAGTTATTTACATGCCACATGTTAGAAATAAGGCATGCCAATTGCATGTTATAGATAAGCAATGCTACTTTTAATCTCAAAATATTATGAACCGATTCTCTTTAAAAATATATATATATACTTCCATTACTTATTATACAATCATGTATTTTTCGCACCATTAGTTAAACAATTCTTTTTTTTTTTAGCTCTTATTCAAATTGATTTCATTTACGTTATATTGAATGCCATTTATTTTATTAGTCAATTTGCTTTTTTAGCAGTTCTGCAATTTATTGAGTAATATCTTAACTAATAACATGCTACTTTTTTTAAATTAAGGTATAAAATTTAAAAGTGTAGGTATAAAGGTATAAAAATTTTATGTGTTTAGTTTGTACTCAGAAATTAGTTGTTTACATGCTATGCTTTTTTTATGTCATCTATAAGCAATGCGGCATAACATCTCATAACATTCTGAACTTTTTTTTAATAGTTTAAATTTAAGCCTGTACATTAAACCTTTCATTTTAAGTAAACTTTTTAAACATAATTGTGCCAGATTAACATGATTTCAGGAAATGAAATTCTTGAAGAAGATACAATAGTTTAGTACATTGATTGTAGTTTATTATTATCTTTCTGTTGCAGAAAAATGGCCTTTCTCTTAAAAATAAAAAACTACGCCCATTATTTACAGTCATGACAATATCACATTATCAGTTGTAAGAATTTACTTTTTCCCACTTGTATTCAAATTGGTTCCAATTAGGGGAGACCGGGGCTAGTTGGCTACAGGGGTAAGAAGGCGCAGTCCACATAAATCACCTGTTTGTGGATAGATTGTTCAACCAGTCACAGAGTACCTTTCTTATTGCTTTTTACAATCATCAATGTAGTTTTGCATCGATAGCTACGTGCAGTGGACATTTATTACGATTTTTCTGTTTTTTGCACTCATGAGTAATTTTTTGTTGCTTCATTCTTTTTCTAATTTCTAATACTTATCTTAATAATTGCGATTTAACTTGTGCAGTTTTTCTTAGTGTATGATTAACTGTACCTAGCCCATATGTGATTTACTTGGATTATTTATGCCTAGAGGATTACGTGTCCCTTTTGTGGAGGAATGTATTATGGGGCAAGTAGGCGCATTGAACGGGGCAAGTTGGCTCGGTGTTTGGTGTGCACTGGTAGCTTGAAAATCAGCAAACAACGAGAAAAGTGGTTGCAATGCAAGATTTTGTGCACACGTGGCTTGCCCAAACGGAGACACTCGATTTTTTAATTATGGCAACTGTAACTCTGATGATGATATAGAGTAGGATAGAAGTTACTCAATGTTAATGTTTTATTCATTATTTTTATGTCTGTATAATTTAGTTACATTGTACGGCTATAACGCCTTAGTCTAAACTTACTGGTAATAATGAAATTGATTTCGCTTAACTGCGTGTCTTATTTAAGCTTCATTTAAATCTTTATAAACGTGTGCCAACTTACCCCATAGGTATAGGCAACTTGCCCCGTGAAGGGGTAGGTTGGCGCACAATTTTCCTTTTACTTTAGACTTCAGCTAAACATAAACTACAGAAGCTACAAACTCAAAACTCCGGGTATTTATAGCCTGTTTTTTAAAAGTGCAGTTAAAGTTTGTTAAAAAACTTAAATAAAAAATTTATAAAAATCAAAAACTAAAAACTGCGCCTACTAGCCCCGGTGTCCCCCACTTTACTTTCAAGGAAATTAAATTCTTGATGAAGAGAGACATTAGGTGGCAAAAGATTTATTATATCACCGCCGAGATTTTAAAAATCATTTTCCATTTCTGCCAAAGAGCAAACGTAAATGAAACACAATCGTTTGCCGGTAGTGACGAAATTCGTTCAACCAATCAGAGGAAAGTATTTCTTCCGGTGGCGCTGTGAATGAGCACTTCTGAAATACGCTGCCGGGACACTCTGTATTTCAAGAATTTGGATAAAATTTCTTGAATGAAAGATAGTTAATCAAAATGTAAGCGTTTCTTATATCTAAGTTCGAAACCCAACCTTCATATAACTTTTATTTTGAAAAGCAGTTAATAGTTTTTTGTGAACAACCTATAATATTTAAAAGAGACCTGTTATCCAAACAAATCCAAATCTCTTTCGATTAAAGAAGCATACCAAAATATCCAAAACCAGGATTTTTTGTTTAATGTAATATTGTAATTTTAGTTTATGTTAAACTAGCACAATTTTAATGAATTTTACTATCTTAAAAACTTTTTAACGTAGCTAAATTATTTTATCTGTCTTCCTCCAGTCTGTCTGCTGTCCGTGCTCTAACACGGCTCAATATATTCGGATTGCCATGAAACGCTTATACGGTAGCTTATATGGTGTTAATATTAGGGTTTTTCCTTATTTACGAGAGTAACCGTAATTGCAAAAATTTTGTGCGAATTTCAAAAAGTGCGATTCGTTTCCCGAACTTAGAGACTAATGCAAATATGTACCAAAAATGTCCAAAGCCATCAAAATAATATCCGAAGTGCTTTTATTGTTCATGATAACATCGCAAAAGTCCAAAAATAAGTAAAATAAAATAATGCGAAGGATGTCCACCAGACATTTTCTCATTTTACGAAATGTTTGTAGAAGATAACAATCCAAATGTGAGAGCCGCACCTTCCTTTTTTAATGCCAACATTTTATCTAATCAAGCCGTGATGAGTTTAAAATTCGCCAAAAACGAAATACGTTGCATTAAATTTAATGGGGTAGTTTGAATTTTGCAGGTTTTTCATCCGGATCTATTAATCGTTATGGTTAACCTATAGGCATTTAATACAATAAACGGCGTCAGACAGGAAACGGTTAATAAAATTATTTATATCTATTAATCGAAAATGGTTTCATCGGAGTGGATCATGACTTTTTGATTACAGGAGAAGGTGTTGTACATATTTTGACATTTTAATTTTTATTTTAATTAAAATATGTAAATAATGAAATTTAAAGATATTTGCTAATTATTTATCATGTTCTGCTTGCCCCATAATTTTCTTGAATTCTAATTTTAGGCCTATCATAGTTTTTCTTTTAATTAAAAAAATATTAATTTTAGAACCGAGGTACAAAACTCATGCTGTACCTTGGTACCTAAAAGTTTAAATGAGCTTAAAACGAAAAGTCGTGTAACTTGTATTTTAATTTCTTGAAAATTACAAGATTAAAAGATATTTACTTGCAACAGAGTTAGCGATATTAACGTATTAATTTACAAATCATAGTACACAAAATGCAGATATAAGATCTCTAGACAAAAAATATCGTGAAAACTCAAATGTACAAACATTAAGAGGAATAAAAGACATCCACTCTATATGAATTTTAAATTCAAATAAAATCATTAGCCGAACACATAGGGTTTTAAACAGATGCAAAAACGCATAAATAATAAAATACTGAAGCAGTAGGAAGAATTTTATTAAACGAAGCATAACAGTGCACAATTTATCAGAGTTGGGCAAATTTGTAATTGCAATCACCTACTATTTAATAGTATGTAATTAATTATTGTTAAAATTACATGCTGTAAAAAAGTCTTGCAGTACTGTAGCCGCAACCATCCTCATCCCATTATGTGACAAAATTGCTGCATTTGCATGTGTGTAACTATAACTAATTACACACAATTAACTTGTAATTTCATTGCGGATAATTAAGATTACAAATTTGCCCAACTCTGCAATTAATAGACATGCAGTAGGGTTTCACAAGAGAGGTTCTAATTCCTGACTATTCGCAATATATAACACTGACACAGTAAGTAAGTAAGCACCCACCCTGGGAACCCGCTTTTGGCTTATGGTTAGGTGTAACCCCCAAGCCCAGGGCAGGGAAAAGTTTTACTACCTGCGGAAACAAGCTCAGAACACCAGTCTCCGGGAAAGAAGACTTCAGAACGACCCGCCTGACACGCCGAAGAGAGCACAAGAGGCCAGTGCCGTGTCCCCGGACCGCCTGTGAAAATTTATTATTATTTAAGATGGCAATTCTTTACCAATCACAATTGGCTGCCCTATTGTTTCAGGGCGAGCCTAGAAATATATTACAATTATGATTTATATGTTTTGGAATTTATGTACTATTTGAAAAAATTTTAAGTATTTACATTCATCTTTACATTTGATAAGAAATATTTTTTTCCTTTTTTTCCCCCTTTTAAACAAAAATATTTATACATATTTACAATATTTCTAGTGGTATTTAAGTTCTTAAAAATAAAACAATCTCAAAAACACCCTTCCATACACCACGTGGATCCATGACATGTCCACCACAGGCAATCAGGAGAGGTAATTATTGAATGTATTTATATTGAATAAAAGAATAATGGCTATTGAGAATATCGTAGTTAGCATAAAGATTTTTAAGTTGTGTCGGGTCATTAATTATTTTTAGGATGTCCTGAAGGATTGTCGTTTCTGTTCTGTGAAATTTAAACTTCATGAATTTGCAGTTGCCGAAAATGTAATGCATCGGGACTCCTCGACCACCACATTTACAAAGGTCGTCATCTTTTTTGCCGATATTATAAAGGAAAGACGGGAAGCTGCCGCGGCCTGTTAAAAAGTAAATAGCTACTTTATCTTTTGAAATTATTTGGTTCTGAACTTTTGGTACCAGCCCGTGCGTATATCTGCCACCCCCTGAGTGATCCCAGCTGTACTGCCACCTGTCCAGTAATTGGGTTCGAATACATTTTATAAGATAGGACCGAGGCAATTTAACTCCTCGATCCACTGGTAGGTCGCAGTACTGGACGGCATCATTCGCCAGCTTATCCGCCAGTTCATTACCCGCTTTGCCAATGTGGCCTTTTATCCAAGTAATGTAAAAAATTTTATTTTGATTTTGTTTAATTAAATTATGGATGTAATAAATTGAAGGATTAGTTGGAAATAAATTGTCTAAGGCTTTGATAGTAGATTGACTGTCACTTAATATTTGGAATTTTGTATAAGGGGAGTTAATGGCCCAATTAATTGCCGAAATTATTGCGTGCAGCTCCGCCTGAAAGATTGAATTTTCTGCTCTCAGTTTGACAGTTTTTTCATAAATTTTAATGTTATGATTGTAGGCTACCATTGCATATGCTGTGCCAGAGTCCACCTTAGAACCATCTGTGTAAATGGAAATAAGATTAGTTTTTGTGATAATTTTGTCTGTAACTATTAAGTTATTTAAATGAATTTCCGGATTTATTTCATATTTTAGGATTTTATTTTCTATATCATCTTTACATATTGGTTTGGGTTCTTTAAGTAATAAGTTTTTATTATGTAAAATATTGTATTTTAGATTTTTATATTCCAGTGTTATTAAGATTGGTGGTATTCCTAATAGGACTTGTAACGTATGTGTTGCAACATTTTTATATGTTTTGGTTATTGACGTGAGACAAGTTCTTTGGATGGATTGGAGAGCGCGTTTATCTTTTATCCTGAGGTCTCCAAACCACACCTCCGAACCATAATCTATAATTTTTTCTAGTACTGTTATGTACCAGGTTCTAAGATAGCCTCTGTCTACCCCCCAAGTAGCCGAGAAGACCCGTTTAATGGATGAGGTTAGCTGTAAAATTTTGTTTTTTATGCTAGTTATGTGCTTGTCCCATTTTAAAGTACTCTGGAATATTATCCCTAAAATTTTTATTTCCTTTAATGGCTTGATGGTATAGTTACCCAATTTAAAGGTTGGTGGACGTTTATCCAAAGTGTTTTTCCCCAACATAATAAAAGTCGTTTTTTCCTTTGAAATCTGTAAATTTAAGTTATTGCAAATATTATAAAAAAGTTTTATTTTTTGGTTGGTTTCGGTCTCTAAGATGAGTCTGCTCCTCGCTTTGACAACCATATTGAAGTCATCGCAAAAAACATACAGGTCTTCGAATTTACTGTAAAAGTTTATTAAGATTATATTTGCTATGATTAGCCACAGAAGCGGCCCAAGGCACGACCCCTGTGGACAGCCTTGATAAGTTGGTCTTTTAATGTTATTTGATAAATAATTTGTTATTAGTTCTCGTTCGGATAAGAAGCTAAGAAGGATACATTTTAAATATTGGGGAATTGGTAATTCGTTAATTTGTTGACCCAAAGTTACCCAATCGTTATTGTCAAACGCCCCTACAATGTCGAATGAGATAATGCTGCAATACTTATATTTTTCAAGATACGTTTTTGCTTTATGTTTTAATTTGTTTAGTAGTTGAATTGTGCTTCTGTTCTCACGGAAGCCATACTGGGCCCCGTGAAGAACATTTAATTTTTCTAAGTAGTGATTAATTCTTCGTTTTAGGATCCTCTCATAGATTTTTCCCAGCATGGGAAGGAGACAAATGGGTCTATAGGAGGAAGGTTGGCGTGGATTTTTATTACGTTTTGCGAAGAAGATCACATTTGCTATTTTCCATGATTTAGGAAAGTAGTTAAGAGTAAGACATTTGTTATATAAGTCACGTATTAGATGTTTAAAATTCTTGTATATGTTTTAATAATAAATGCATCAATTTTATCAAATCCAGGGGCTTTTAAATTATTTTGCTCATTAAGGGCTGATTTTATTTCTTTAAAAGATATTAGGGGGGGAGGGGGGAAAAGATCTTCCTCTGCCGCTGGGTCCATGAGAGGTGGATGCGGGTTTTGATATATTGGGAAATGGTGGTTAGGTAATACGTTGAAAGTGTCTAATTTTGTAGTATATGGGGTTGAACCCTGTAGTGTTGTGTGTATGAAATGATTATTTTTGAGTCTTTTATTCATTGCTATTTTAAAGGCTTGGCCAAATTTGTCTTTTGTTTTAGAGCAGAAACTCTGCCATGATTTAGTTTTTTGTTGTTTTATACGTTTTTTGTATATTGCTTTTTCTCTTTGTATGAGGGTTCTCCACTTTGGGTCATTTGTTGATTTAAATCTTTTCCGTAATGCTGAGATTTTATTTCGCTGGACCTTCAGCTCTGCCGTCCACCAGTCAAATGTTGGATATAATTTGAAACTTTTTGTTTTTAGTGAGGATTTACAGGTGTCTAGAATTACTTGGTTAAAACCATCAAGCCATTCATCCAGTTCTAGTCGAGTTTTAGTATCAGATAAGGATTTCAGTAAATTATTAATTTTCGGTTTCAAGATGTAATTAAATTTTTTAAAATTTGAGTATCTTGTTTTAAATCTTTTAAGGTCTAGAATAACTGGTTTAAGATTTAATGAGAATCTGATATACCTGTGGTCCGACGTGCTCTCTACTGTGTCATCTACATACCATGAGTCCACGCAGTCCACCAGGTCTTGAGTACAAAGGGTTACATCTGGATTCCCCTTCATGGGACGATTCGGCTGTCCTATAAATGAATGAGGTGCCTCTATATTATTGATCAGAGTTAAGTTATTTTATAATAGTAAGTATGTCAAAATTTTTCCCCGTTCATCTTCTTTCTGATATCCTAAAAGTGACAAGTGGACATTGAGGTCTCCTCCCATTATGATGTGATTCAGTGGTTCGAAGAAGTCCAGCCACTTCATATCACCTCTGAAATCACCTTTTGGTCTGGCATACACAGAGCCTATTGTGATCTTGCCGGATTCAGTAGTAAGATTGGCGAATACTGCATTATCGTCTTTATATGTCTCTATCACTTCCACGTCTTTTCGAGTTACCACAACTGCCGCTGTTTTATTTTTTGAGATAAATGCTTGCCAATTTGACGGAATTGACCATATGGCTTCGTTAAAGTAGTGAAAGTCCTGTAATAGAAGAACTAGTATTTTATGCTGATTTGCAAATCCCATTAGGGTTGATGTTGCAGAACTTGATCCCTGTAGATTAATTTGAATAAAGGTTAGTTCATTTGGAATATATATTTTCTGTGGTTTTGCAGGGTTATTCAGAATTTCTGTTATTATTTGTTCTTGGTTTACTGTTAAATTTCCATTTTGAGTATTGGAGTTGTTTGAGTTTGTTGAGTTATTAGAATTATTTATTTCTTCATTTATCGGATTGAACTTTCTTGATTAATTTGTATATTTTTATTTCTCTGTGACAGGTAGTACTGTAGTGTTGGACAGTCTGATGAACTCGATCTATGCGGGAAGTCGCTATTTGTTCCAGCACAGTTTCTGCCTATATCGAATTTATTTTATTAATTTGTACTAGATTGCTTCGCTGTAGTATTAAATATTGTAAAGTAGGACATTCACTAGAACTAGCTGCATGCGTGAAGTCACTCGCATTCCCCATGCAGTTTCTGCATCTGTGTTGTTGTGGTTTATTTCTGTAATAACAATATTTTTGATCATGGCGTCCTGCACAGTATTCACACGTTGGAGATTGTCGGCAATTCTGATCCACGTGTCCGAAAGATTGACAGTTCTTACATCTTAATATAGGTTGGTAAGGTGCAATCCTGACCGATGTAAATCCCATGACGATTTTTCGTTGTCTCAGTAGATGAATCGCAACTGGAGCTTCTGCTTCAAAAATTAGTTGGTATGTTGAAGCTTTTTCTCTTTGTTTTCTATTAATGTAGTTTATTGGAATATCTGAATCATAAAGATTTTTTAGATTGGTTATTATTTCTTGTGGACCCATATATGTCGGGATCCCTAAAAGAATCCGTTATCGGAGATCCGCAGCCTTATATTCTATATCCACAATGTCTTTTATGGTTTCTATCTTCTCAATCGTCTCAAGCAGTTTATGCGTGTTTTCATCACTAAACGTTTTAATTATTAGTGTATTTTTGTTTTTGGCAAGTTCACAATATATTTGTTTATATTCAATTGTGTTTCTAGTTTCTCTTGTTAGCATGATTTTTATGTCATTGAGCGACATATTCGTGTTTTTCTGCCGAGTTATCAGGATAGCTGCTTTTGAATACTGTGCATGTACCGTTGGAATTGTTGTCTTCTTAGGTATTGCAGCCACCTCCGAATATAGTGAATTATCTGTATTTGCCTGTATATTTTCTTCCATATTATTGCATTTTATGTTTGGTTGTTGTTCCTCTACTGTTTCTATTTTTTCTCTTATCTTTTTAAGTTCTTCCAAGATGATTCTAATATAAGGTATCGTTTCTTCTGTATTTTGCTCTTGAATTAAGTCTTCTATTACTTTATTTTTGTTTCTAATTTCTTTTAATTGTTTTTCTATTTCTTCTTTGTATTTTAATTCTTTTTCTAGTAGTTCATTCAATTCTTTATTGCATTTTCCCAATTCATTTGTTAGAGTGGACTGTTCTTGCAACTTGTTAATCGTTTCTAATTGATCTTTTATGATTTGTTCGTGTTCAAGGATTTTTTGACGTTGATCTAACGTCACCTTATTGACGGTGTTGAGATTCGCCGTTATTCTATTATTTTCTTCTCTTTGTATTTCAAGGTCTTTCACCATTTCACTTGCTTTAAAGATAATTTTGTCTAGGTATTTTTTAGCTTCTTCACAATCACCTCTTCTTCTACTTCTTGTAAGTGATTTATAAATCTCTATCATTTGAGTCATTGTCATCTTCTTTATAGCAAGTTCACCATACCTCGGCGTGGCTACTTCCTCCGGAGGATCTTGAGTCGACATTGAGGAATTTTGTGTGTTGTCTTCTTGTATAGATATTTGAGTTGCTCTTTCTTCTGTAGTTTTTAAATCATGTCTGCCCGATTTTCCTGTCCCCGTCCTTCTACTCTTCTCCTTTAATTCTCTAATCATCTTTTCCTGCTGTTCCGCTCTTTTTTCCAGTTTATATTTGTGGTCATCTAATTCTCTTATTTTTTGTTTTATTTTGATGAGATATTTTTCTGCCATACTAGACGCTCCTTTAGCATGAGTGCTCTTCGTCTTGCTGTAGCTATCTATCAATTGTTCCAGCGACATTAATTTTGCATGGGTTCTGAATATGTTGTCAGATTTTTTGGAAGGTCTTTAGTATTTAATCTTGGTGTTGAGTGTATTGATATACTGGAATCCAATGATCCTTCAGTTTCATGCTCCACAAGATCCTTTACTCTCTGTGGCTTTGGAGTCGCCTGGGCAGTTATTAACTGATTTTCTAATTCTTGGATTGTCTGATCCAATTGTATCATCATTCTCTTTTTTTCCTCTACGATTTCTTTCAACTCCATTATTTCATGTTCTTTTTCCTTCAAGTTTTGCTCAATTTCGTCACTTTTCATCAGAGCACATTCTAATTTTTCTTTGTACTCTGCTATTTTAAGTTCGTTTTGTTCTTTATTTAACTTATTCTTCTTTTTATTTTTTAATTTCTGACTGTATTCGTGAAATATTTGTAGGAGCGTCGGTTCCGAGCTACTTATTTCATATGAATGTTCACCTATTGAAGAGCTTTCTTCTTGTATTTGTGACTTATTCATTATTCCACTTTTATTTTGGACTTTTTATAATCTATTATTTCGTGAGAATTATTTATTTAGTATATTTATATCTGAAAGTTATATTAATACTGGATCGGGGAGCCACTAGGGCCCTGCCAGACATCTTTGAAGGAAAGGGAAATAGATAGTTAAAAGCAAAAACCAGTGGTCGTAACCACCGAAAATGACTTAGAATAAAAATTAAATTGCCAAATGGGGGGTAATTTTGAATAAAAAAAAAGAAAGATAGTGATAGTAAAACCATTACTAATGGGAAAAAAGAGGGAAGTATGTGCTATTGCTCCCGTGCCACCAAGACCATTCACTTAAATTATTAATTATCAGTTACTACTCTTTTACTAATAACATTGTTCCCCTGTGAAAAATGCATTACTGCATGTATACATTATCTCACTATTTTTCACAGGAGTTGTAGCGCTAACTTTGATGAGGAATTCGTAATTATGTACAATATAAAGTATTATATAATATTGTATATAATATAAAATGTAATTTAATTCAATTTTAAATAATAGACAAATTTACATATGTACATTTTTGATATTGGTAATTTGTTATAAATCATTAAAAGTAATTTATTAGTACACAAATTTACATTTAATCACTCTTAATGTTGATCTGTTATGTACAACTTCAGCAATATTGCTCTAGTATGAGTATTGCACGTCGAGTCTTGATTTCCCATAAACGAACCAAAAAAGGAGTAAAAAAGGAGTAAAGGGAGTAATGGTAGATTGGGTGGACCTGTCAGATGGAAAACATTTGGAAAATATTTCTTAATGTACTGCAGTAGGAAAGCAAACAATACTCACCCAACACTACAAGGGTCCCGCCGACTTGCCTGTAAGAGAATGTAAAACACAATATAACAGATTTAAACTTTAAAATTTAAATGTAAGTGCGCCAAAATCATTGCAGGAACCTCCCAAGGACCAAGGAGGGTAAAATGAGACGGAGAGGATAATGCCAACAGCAATGTAGTGCTAAATGTAAAATAGTAAATGGGAACAAGAATGTAGGACATGGTATAACTCAAATATAATAATCATTTACATTAAACCCAGTAATAAAAAAAGTTCCTAATAATAAGGAAATGAGTGCTAATTGTAGTAGTGATTAGTGGGAACAAGAATATATGACGTATGGGAAATCCCAATGAAAAACAGAAGGAAAACTCAAATAATAAAAAAGTAGTCAATGCTAAGCCAAGGAATGTGTGCAAGGTCAAATAATTAAAATGAGAACAAAACTGTTGGCAACCTCCAGTACATTCAAGAAAAAACCAGAATAGTAATCCAGTAACAACAGAATGTATGTCATATGAGTAATCCCAATGATCAGTAGAATAACTCAAATAATAAAAAAGTAGTCAATGTTAGGCAAAGAAATGTTTGTATGGTCAATTAATTATAATGGGAACAAAACAGTTGGCAACCTCCAGTACATTCCAGAAAGAACCAGAGAAATAACCCAATAAACAAAAAAGTTGCTATTGTTAAGGATAAAAAATATTAAATGTAAAGATGTATATTGGGATCAAGAAAATATGTCATATGATTTATCCTAGTGAAAAAATCAGAAGTATAACTCTAATAATAAAAAAGTAGTTAATGTTAAGCTAAAAATGAGTGCAAGGTCAAATAATTTTAGTGGGATCAATATTGTTGGCAACCCCTAGTACAATCAAGAAAAAACCAGAAAAATATCTTAATAATTGTAAAAGTTGCCAATGTTAAGGAAAAACCTTAACAACTTATAAAAAGTGTAAAATGTGACTTGGGACTGTTATAACAGTCGAAAATGAATGTAAATTAGAAAAAACCATGTCTCTAGCCCAATTAGGAAAAAAGTAGCAATTGTTATAGATAAGGGAGGGAGGCAAAAAATGGTGCAAAAGATGGTGACAGTAGAAATAATAATGTAGTATATAAAAAGTGTCAAAAATATGACAATAACAAAAATAAAAGCTATTATAATGAAGAGCCACATTTGACCCCTCCCCGGCAGGCCCCTAATTGTGCTAGAGGTAAACAGAATAGTGGAAAAGACGGGGGGGGGAAGTTCACTTAGGCTGCAAACAGCTGATTTTGGCGCAGCAGAATACCCCTACGACCAATACTTTTCGAGTTATTTAGCTTTTTATGCAATAATTCATGTGTAAAATACATCCATCAGAAAGAAAATGGCGTGTTTTAGTGATTAGATGGCAAACCTAGTAGTTAATTATTGTACTAAAAGTTGGAGAAGACCTTCCTATACATGTTGCCATCGAAAAAATTGTTAAGTGTTCATTATTAGTTTTTTATTATAATTAATTTATGTATTATTTTAAAGCGTTGAGAAATTTTTTGAGAAGGCAACCTTTTATGGCATTGTATTTTTGAACAATTTGGACGTTACGTGGAGCTTTGCAGGTATCATCAGGCGATTGCTATACAGTAGAGCGCCGATTATAGGAACTTCAATTAACCGAACCTACAACTATCCGAACAGCCCGTTTCTCTCAAAAAAAATTTTTTAACCTAACTTCCATTTATCTGAGCAGCCTATTTCTTTCAAAAAATTTTTTAAAGATGATGAGATTGTAGACGAGATTAAAGATGAAACAGAAATTGAAGAAAATGAAAGCAAATGCTCTTAAAATGACCCAGATCCATCACATAACGAAATCTTTGAATGTTTGGAAACCGCTCTGAAATAGCTCAAATAGCAGAAAAGCGCTAATCCTATTCACTTAAGTATTTAAGAAGAATTCGTGATATGGCAGCATTGAAAGAATGTCTTCTTTGAAGCAAGCAACAATCGAAAGCTTTTTTGCTTAAATTATAATCTCTGGAGTTTAGAAAATGATAAAAAGAGAAAAAGAACAATGATAAAAAAGTTAAAAATTTTTTTTCAAAAGACCAAAAAAACAATAAAAAAAGAACAATTTTTGCCAGCACTAACTGGTGCTGCCAGTCCTAAACCTGAATAAAATATGAAGGTTTTATTATAGTCCGGAACATCCCTTAAATTGTCTGTCCATTTATAAGAACTAGAGCCCGTCCCGACTTGTTCAGATAATCGGCGCTCTACTATACTTGGAACGAAGTCTGTCAACAATAACGGGCGCTTGGTAAACAGTGTCTTCATCAACGAAAGAATCAACGATAGATAATAAATTTGAATATGAAGTCCATGCGATAGGTCAAAATCGATGCATGCTGTACAGCGCTACTCAACCTACTTATTTTCGTGGTTTCCTCAATGAATATGGCTCATATCGGTGTTATCTAATTTCCCTCAAAATTTATACGTGTAGTCTTGAGACTTCCTGTATATTACTGATGACATATTTTACCTTGTAATTTTGCAAGGACGTGTTTAAAATATTTTCTTTCAAACGTATAAAGTTTCCTTTAGAAAAAAAAACTTTGTACTGTAATCTATAGAGTAACTCCTTGAGAGTCGCCGCATTCGAGATAGATGCCGCACCCGGGATAGATGCCACATCCATTGTATTTCTAGTAATTATCGATAGATGGTCGTCAAAGGCAAAGTATAGGTGCTCAATGAGGTTATTTTAACTAGTGTATAGCGTGAATCCCATTTCGATGTTTACTTGTAGAAGTATAATTCTTATTTTGACGTAACTGCATGATTTCACTGTCCAAACTTTTAAACACGTTATGCTTAAACACTTTTCATACACTAATTACTAAGTGCATGAATGATTTCCAAGCCAAAATTAAGTGTAGGATTTGTATAGAGTACTATGTGTATGCTTACGAAATTCCCCTTAGCGATGGCAGGTAAATGTGATGGCCGACGTCTGCACCATACAAAATAGGATACATGCCGCACCGCCATTCCGGTATACATGCCGCAGTTTGTTTTGTATGGGATGATTAAGTGTTATTAACTTTTCCTTTTCTTTTTGCACAGACTAACCATGTTAGGCATGTTATCAAGTTTACTAAAACCAAAGGAGAAAAAGTAAAAAATAAAAAGTAAGAAGAGCAAGAAAGATGCTAGTCAAGATGATAATAATGAAAAAGTTGGATTACGCGTAACACAGAAGTTCTTTTCAAGGAATGTTTAGAAAACTACTCCAAAAAAGAGAAAGTGTAATTGGCTTCGTTGCATCATGTGTCAAATGTAGTTACATAAAGACTGTACTTTTTCGACACTTTTTCTGTAGATTGTAATCGGAAAAAACAGGTCTCTTAACCCATTCGGGACCATAGGTGCATATAAGCATCTTCATAGAAAGCATACAAAATGTGTTTCTCACACCAGTAAAAAAGAAAAGTTATATTTGCTTTCTTTAATTAGAGCATTTTCATGATTATTTAAGCGAAGGTAACTTCTTTTTAAAAAGTGGTGCCAACCGAATAAAATTTGTATGAAATCCACCAGTCCCGTAAGGGTTAACAAATAAATTATTTAAATACAATTTTACTTTTTTTCTTTTCCCTCTCTAATACATTTATGCTACGTTGTTGCTGAAATAACAATTAAAATTTAATGTAAATAATTAAGTCGATAATTTTAATAGTGAAAGAAGGCAAACAATTATTAATTTGAATCTACTAATACATTTCATTGTACTCATTTAATTTTATTTTGTTATTAGATCGTTAATAGTCCAGATAAGAATAATTTTTTTTAAAAATATTTTTATTTATAATTTCATTCTCTTCTTATTAAAAGCGCGGCATAACTGCCGCACAAGTACGGCGTCTCAGCCTGAATGTACAGGTGACGTGCCGCAGTATTATGTTTTAGAAAAAATTGTTAAAAAATATTAATTATTTGTTTTGAATTTTTTTGTCACAGTGCACGCGTTGTATATTTAATATTAAATGCACAGCATGATTTTTTTTTATTTTATGTCCAACATGTGACATTATACACAAATTCCAAACAATGTGCGGCATAAATGTAGGAATTACTATTATTGGTTGAAAATGTAATCTACAATATACCGCGACCTAAATTCTTTATTTTTAATTTTGTGAGAATACATCAAGTATATGGATTTTATTTGCAGAAGAAATTTGAAGCATTGCCTCAAAAGATGTTTTATGGTTGCGCAACTATCAAAAGAATACGATAGATTTCTCCAACTACTTCTACTGATAATTTTATTTTCAGGCATTCATCATATATAAATTTGAAAAACCATTTATTATTAGTAAACTTTGGCACATCCTGATCATTATTGCATATTTATTCTGAACTTTTTAAAACATGGTCATCAAAAACTCCCAATGGAAAATTTCATCTATGTTTGATTCTTTTTAACAGTGAATATCTTTTTTAATAGCAAAACTAAAGAACAATATGTAAATTTTTAATACATAAACCATTTTGTAATGTCATAAATTATAGTCGAAGTAAATATCCATACTTTAAGATCTTTTCTATTCTTTACAACAGATAAAGGGATCAGTATTGGTGTTTCTTAAGCAAATTTCTGAATATTTAAATAATTTAAACTAATTGGATGTGCCAATCCCAAAACTTTCTTTATCTTATACATCTTAATATTTCAAAAAGTAGTTACATATGTTAATACTTCAAGCTTATTAGTTTAATACTATACCAACTTTCATTTTCTTCTTAAATTTCTGCTTCAGCCAATTAAACGGACTAAAAACGAGTTAATCTATATCATGATATTTTTTAATGTTAATAGTTTTTCCTTATTCTGTTGTTATCAGCTGTTTGCGAATAGCCGGCTTAACAGGAAGCGAGTTCCCGCTGCTGCACGAGCCGCCGCGCGCCCATGGACAATAGAACTACGAAAAATCAAGAAAAGTATACAAAAATCACTATCACAGAGTCCCTTTACCGCGCAATATTTCCAAATTCAAGGAGGACCTGTTGGTCATTTCCAAAATTATGCACAAAACATTTGGTTCAATTGTATGCATAATTTTACACACTTTTCGATGGTACAATAAAGAAAATGGCACAAACATTGCTATTACAAGGCACCCCTTCCGGCAGATTTTTTTCAAATTCAGGGAGGACTTCTTGCCATAGCAAGGAACATACGCAAAAATTTAGTTCAATTCTATGCATAACTTCATACACTTATTGATGTTACAATAATGAAAATGGCGCAGGCATCGAACTTACAGCGCCCCCTTCTGACGGAATTTTTTCAATTTCATGGAGGACCTACCGACCATAGCCTTACACACACAAAAAAAAATTGGTTCATTTCTATGCATAATTTTATACAGTTTTCGATGGTACAATAATGAAAATCGTGCAGACATCGCAATTATAGCGCCCCTTTTCCGGCGGAATTTTTCCAAATTCAGGGAGGACCTTCGTGTTATGACCACAAACAAACACAAAAAATTGGTTCAATTCTATGCATAACTTCATACACTTTTCGATGGTACAATTTTCAAAATCGCACATAAATCGCTATTACAGCGGCCCCTACAGGCGATTTTCTTTTCAAATTCAGGGAAGACTTGCTTGCCACAGCCAGGAACATGCACAAAAAATTTGGTTCAATTATATGCATAACTTCATACACTTTTCGATGGTGCAATAATGAAAATCGTGCAGACATCGCAATTATAGCACCCCTTTTCCGGCGGAATTTTTCCAAATTCAGCGAGGATCTTCGTGCTATGACCAAAAACAAACACAAAAAAATTGGTTCAATTCTATGCATAACTCCATACACTTTTCGATGGTACTATATTCAAATTCGCACATAAATTGCTATTGCAACGCCCCCTACCGGCGAATTTTTTCCAAATTCAGGGAGGACCTGCTTGCTATAGCCAAATATTAAAATAAAAATTTGGTTCAATTCTATGCATATCTTCATACACTTTTTGATGGTACAGTGGCGACAGACAGACGGACAGTCGGACACACGGGTAGACGGACACACGGACAGACAGACATTTTCTATAAACATGTTTTTGGGGATATCTGACCACTAAAACGTGTAAATCCGTCAAAAACCGGAAGTCGAAAAAAATTTCGATCACAATACTTTCTTCTATTGAAGATAGAAGAAAGTAAAAAATATAAAAAAATGATATGCAAAACTAGTTGCTATATTGAAAAGAAATGCCTGTTTATAAATATTCTCGAATGTAAATACTGGAAAAATATTTTTTCTGTTTCAAATATGCATAACATTAAATTAGCTGGCAACTTTTACTTCTTGAAGCACGGAATAAAAAAGAAGATGGAGCATAATTTTAGGCAGAGAACTCGATTTCTATTTTTTTTAATGCCTTTCTTAGATAAAAATAGAATTTTCATTCATAACAAACATTTATCTAGATTGTTTCATGGAATTCCAAATTCGAAAAATACTGTTACATTTCTTTATTTCAAAAATATTAAACATTCTTAGTTTAAATATTAACCTTGCCATAAATAATTTTCCAAAACTGAAATTTTGTCGCAGAAAATAGTGAAAAAAGAATAAAAAAAAGTCAAAAATAAATTAAAAAAAAGAGTTATCTTTATTACTTTTCGGAATTTCTTATGCACGAAAGACAGTTTTTATTAACGCATATGCAATCATACAAAAATATATTTATTTTCCTGTCTAAAATTATTCTTTACCGTTGCTAGATACTTTTTTTTTTTTTTTTTTTTTTGTAATTTAACTGTTCCCTGCATTTTCGCAAAACTTTTTAAATGACTAAGAGACAAATTAAACATCTGTCGGATAAAAGGAAAATAATAATACTTAGCTTATTACAAATGCATTTATCATCTGGCGCAACTTTTAAATAAATAATTTGAACGTACTGCTCACTTTATTTTATCATTATAAAGCAGTTTTTATTCTTTAGGAATGGCCATATGGTCGTCTGTGGGTTTCGTTTCATTTGAATATGTAGCAAGGCTAACAGATTTTGTTTTAACTAATTTTGTCGTTCAACACAACATTTTTCTCTGATACTTCCCAACCTGCCTTTGAAAGGTGAAGTCGTAATTTTATGTTCATCTAAAGGGATGCCCTCAACATCTTATCTGCTTGTAATAAAAGAAACACTTCCATGGAACTTTTTACCTTTTTCTTCAGTGGTATTTACGAGTATTTGCTCTAGCTTTTCTCTTTCAGGAGATAAAACCTATTGCGGACGTTCTACAACGCGATTTATGCTTCTGTTTAAGATCCTACGACCAAATAACCATTTACTTTATCATAGCACTGTTTTTTTTTAATGCATTAGACAATCAGAAAACTGAAAAGTATTTTTTGATGAAAAATTATAAAGTTTTAATATATTTGTTAACTTTTTTATTAATTTTGTAATCTCTTTCTTTGTCTTCCCAAGAATGATTAAAATTTACAGAATTCTATTAAAATACGGTTGAGAGAATTTTAAATATAAATAAACAATTTAAATTGAAAATCGTCAATTTAATCCTAATTAAAAAAATTTTTTCTCTGAATTCACGTAAAGATTTTCCCTGATTTATTATTTATAAACAACTATATTCAAAACTATACTTTTTTATAGGGAAAAAAATTGTATGAGGCATGGAAAGACCCCGAGTTTTTCTTATTACAGCTAATTCAATACAATGAAACTTTTGTTACTAAATGATTCATAATTGAATGCATTAGAAGAGCAGAAAAGTGAAAAATATTTTAAGTAAGTATGTATTCATAATTGAAAGTTAAAAAGATATATTTTTAAATACATCATAATAACATTGCAATATAACAACGCCATTTTTGTATTTTTTGAATAGTTGCACTCTATATTCAGTTTTATCCTCTTTGGTTCTGAAGTTCCATATGTGATACTTCCGAACCGAGGAGGATATAAACTAAACTATTTTATCGTTTTACATTTTACCTTTACTTCTATAAAGCTGAATATTTTTCGCTTTGAATCAAAACCAATAAACGGAAGCACTGATGCTTATTTTAGCATTAAATAAATGTCATTTTTACCTGAGTTTGCAAATTGCCTTCTAGACAGTGTGTACCAGAAAGTAAGACATTTTTATAATTAAATAACTTAAACGCTTTACAATAAAAAATTTGAGTTGAGGATTTGTAGATCATTCAATTAAGCAAAGGCCTTCAATTTGTTATTAGCAGTATTTAAACTTTGCTAACAGTAATTGCGTGATGTTCGGTTTTATCCTCAAAAATAAACTATCTATCAATTTTCAATATAAAACGAAACATAGGTAAGATAAATTGGGCTTACCTTGTATTTATGTATATCCATATAGGATCTGGCATCCAGCGTCGGTAAGGGTAATTATATGTCTACAGCTTCTTCTTGTATTTCTGATTTAATCCATTCATAGCTATCCGATATTCTGTGTCATCTTAAAACACGCGTAAAGAATTTTGACTTGTGAATTGAAATACGTCGAAACTTTTAAATAGAAAGAAAATTAACATTTAATAAAAGCTTTAGAAAATAAATCTCTCCTTTGGAGAGTCTAGGTTACAAGTGAAAGTAGAGAAACATGTATAATATATTACTAGCAATAAAACACAGGAAATTAGTGACATAAATCTTAATAACAAATTATTTGTATCAATATTTATATTTATAGTAATTTAAAAAAAAGAGTTTGTTAATGTCTCTAGTTCTCGAGTATCATGAAATGTTTATAATAGAATGTTTGTTTACGATTGTGCAATCACTTTTCACTTTCACTTCCTTCCTTCAGATCAAAATCACTTTTCATAATTGCTTTTATAAATTACATTGACACATGAAAAACAATTTACTTAGCTTAATTATTTTAATGTCCTTGTTTGGAGATTATATTTCACAATAGCTGTCAACAATTCCCCCTTTAATCTCCTAACGAGGATTGTTCTGTAATTTCAGCTTGTTTCTATTATTTAGAAATTCAGGCTTGGGCTCTGGTTTCGTGAATATGTCCGCTGTCATTGACTTGCTTGGGCAATAACGCAATTCAATAATTTTATGTTCTTTCAGCTGTTTAATCACATTATATTTAATGTCTATGTGCTTCGATTTATTAGAAAACTTTTCGGATTCCATCATTTTTATGCACGATTTATTGTCTTCGTAAATTACTATAGGCAATTTTTGCGGTATATCAAGATCTTCTAATAGTTTTAGCAACCATGTTAATTCTTGTGTTGGCTTGCCGCTGCTACGAACTCTGCCTCTGCAGATGATTGTGCAACACAAGTTTGTCGTTTTGTTATCCACTGTATTGGATTCTTTCCTAAAAGGAATAAATTGCTTGTTGTCCATCTTCTTGTTTTTAGATCTCCACCCCAATTTGCATCAGTATATACTTCCAGGATGGGTGGTTCTTCCGTGCTAATTACTAAATTTAAGTCTTTTGTTAAATAGAGATATCTTATTAATCTTTTAACACCTTTCCAATCTCTTTCAGACGGCGTTTCGTTCTTTCTACTCAAAATGTTTACACCTACTAAAATATCGGGCCTACTTATTGTAGCAACATATAACAGCGCACCTATTGCTTGTCGGTACTTAGTGTTGTTTGGCATTTGTGTTTCCTCATTGTCTAATCGTTGAAAGCCTGTTTCCATTCGAGTGTCATATGGCTTAGATTGTTCTAAATTAAATTTTTTTGCAATTTCTATTATTTTTGTTGTTTCATTTATTTTAAAGCCGTTGTGAGTCTTTTGTATTTTTATCAAGAGGTAATTGGAAATTTGACCTAAATCTTCAAGTGCGTACTTAGATTTTAGTTTATCTATTATGTCATTTATATTTTCATCTTTTCCTGCGATGAGTATATCATCTACGTATACTGCTATATAAACCGTGTTTTCCCCTTCTTTTCTTATAAATAAGCAATTATCAGCATTGCTCTGTTTAAATTTTAATACTTTTAGTGTTTCACTAATGTTTGAATACCATGCTCTTGCAGCTTGTTTTAGTCCATATAGGGCCTTTTTTAACTTACAAACCTTATCGCGTTCTCTAGTGTTTATATACCCTTAGGTTGGGATACATAAACATTTTCTTCCAATTCACCATGTAAAAATGCCGTTTTGATGTCAATCTGCCTAATATTGAGATTGTGGTATGCTGCGGCAGTTATGAGGACCCTTAAACTTGTATGGAAAACTACTGGCGCATAAGTTTCATCGAAATCTACTGCATATTTTTGTCTAAATCCTTGTGCGACCAATCTCGCTTTGTAACGCTTGATTTTTCCGAATTCATCATATTTCGTTTTAAAAGTCCATTTCGACCCAATTGCTCTTGCTCCTTGTGGGGGATCAACTAAGCACCAGGTTTCATTTTCATTAAAGGTACATAATGAAAATCATCCATTTCCTCTTCTGTCGCTTTTATCCAGTTGTGTTTTTGTATAGGATTTTCTATACTCATCATGTCTTCATAAATGTTAGGTACATATACTGGATCATGCCGGAGTGCATAAGCAAATCTGTCCGGCGGCACACCTCTATTGGTTCTTTCTGATCTTCTCACTTGTGGGGTTTGTTCTTGTGACGCGGGTGGTGGACTTAGTTCATTTTGTGTTGGTGTCAGATCTATTTCCATTTCATTCGTGTCTTTCTGTTGTGTTTGTTTGTTTGTTTACGCGATTAATTCTCTTCTATCTAGATTTTCGTTAGTATCTGGATTATTTTTATTTTCTATAAATTTTACGCTTCTGGCCAATATTACTCTTCCGTCACTTGTATAGATTCTGTACGCACGCCTTAGAGCGACTATCGTATCCGACAAAAGTGCCTTTTTCCGCTCTATTGTCTAATTTTCCTCTCTTTGATCTGTGTATGTAGGCGTATGCAGTACAGCCAAAAACTTTGAGATATTTCAAATTTGGTTTTCTATTCATCCATAATTCATAGGATGTGGTGCTTACCGATTTTGAAGGTAACCGGTTCTGTTAGTGATTCGCGGTACATATGGCTTCCCCCCATAATTTGTGCGGGAGATTTGTTTCATTTAGCATACTTTTAACCATATCTAGTAGCGACCTATTCTTACGCTCTGCGACACCGTTTTGGCTTGGGTTAAATGGTACGGTGAGCTGATGATGAATCCATTTTCTTTTAGATATTTTTCGATTTTGTTACCCGTATATTCACCACCGTTGTCCGATCTTATCGCAGTAGGCATTTTTCCAAATATGCTTTTCACCATTGAGATGTATTCTTTCAATTTCTCTGAAGCCTCACTTTTATTTCCCATTAAATAAATTACACAAAATCGCGTATAATCATCGATAAAAGTGACGAAGTATTTTTCCCCCAATTGTGAGAGTATTTATAGAGCCACATGCGTCAGAATGAACTAACTGGAGACTTTTTGTAGCTCTATATGCACCTGATTTAGGAAATGGGGTCTCGTTGATTTTTGACTTGATGCATACCTCACATTTCGCATTATGTTTGCAATTGTTGATTTTAATTCCCTCAACTAAGTCCTTTGATAACATGGACTTTATTGTGTCGTAGCTCCTATGCCCCATTCGCCTATGCCACAAATCTATGCAATTTGCATTTGAGCTGTTGTAAGTGACATTTGCATAGAGCTTGTGATTTTCATCTTTACTAACATGTATATCATACAGATTGTTTTTAAGTTTACCTTGAAGTATAATCTTACCTTCGTGAATTATGTCACATTCATCTTTTTGAAATTTGACTATGCAACCGTTTTTAGTTGCCCTACTCACTGACAGCAGGTTAGTTTCTATGTCAGGAACGTATAGTACGTCATGCAATATAACTTGTTTGTTTTTATTTTCGGTATGAATTATTACCTCCCCAGATCCATATGAAATCAGTTTATTACCATTAGCGACTGTGACGTTTGTTTCAGTATTATTTGTAATTTTAGTAAAGAATTCTTTTGAATTTACTCTGTGGCTGGAATTGCCACTGTCCACTATAAATTGCCTTTATTTTCGAACTCTTCGGTTAGTAAAGCAACACTGTTGTTTCCATTTACTGTGTGTTTTCTTTCTTCAGGTTCCGCATTTTTATGTAAATTATTTTCTTCATAAACTTGTGATGTTGAATTGTTTTTATTTTTATAGTGTCTGTTATTAGTGTAACTGTTGTTGTTTTTTCGTTTTTAGAAACCAGCAGTCTTTATTTCAGTGGTTTTTCATTTTACAGTGTGAGCAGTACTTATTGTTGCCTCTTTTCTGTTCGGAATGATTAAATTTACCTTGTGTTTTATAGGCTTTATTGCTGTTTTCGGAATTTTCAGAGTTATCTATTCTGCGAGTATATTCATCCGTAAGCTTGCTTTTTATAAATTGCACGGTTAACTCAGCTTCATCTCTTGCCTCCAGGGCAGTAACTAGGGTATCGTAGGACGGTGGCAACGAGCATAGAAGCAGTGCTGAAATGTGCGAGTCGGTTATATTTTCACTAATGGCTTACAGTTTATCCACTATCTCTAAAATTTTTGTTATGTGGGCTGTCATATTGCCACCTTCAATTAATTTTGTACTGTACAATTTTCGAAGTAAGTACAGCTTACTAGAGAGATTAGATCTCTCATGGATTTGTTTAAGTGCATCCCATGATTGCCTAGCTGTATTTAAATTTTTGACATGCACTATTTGACTGTCGTCAATGGACAAATTTATTAAAGCTCTTGCTTTTCTGTCTTTCTTGGTCCAAGCATCGTTCAATGGAGTGGGAGCCTCTTCCGTAATAACTTCAATAAGTTCATCTCGAATCAATAGCATTTCGACCTTGAACCGTCAATTTGTAAAATAGTTGGCGTCCAATTTTTCAATGGTCGTGCTATCTTTTGTAGAAGCCATAATGTTGCTAAGATTCGTTTTATTTTTTCTAATAAATTACACTATTCGGATTACTTCGGATTACCATATTTTTTATTTTTATCATTTAGTGACGATGTTTTTATTGAGAATTTTTTTTTTTCAGTCTCATAATCAATTTGTTAGCAGTATTTAAACTTTGCTAACAGTAACTGCATGATGTTCGGTTTTATCGTCAAAAATAAACTATCTATTTTTCGATATACAACGAAACATAGGTAAGATAAATTCGGCTTACCTTGTATTTATGTATATCAATATATGATCTGGCATCCAGCGTCGGTAAGGGTAATTATATGTCTACAGCTTCTTCTTGTATTTCTGATTTATTCCATTCATAGCGATCTGATATTCTGTGTCATCTTAAAACACGCGTAAAGAATTTTGACTTGTGAATTGAAATACATTGAAACTTTTAAATGGAAAGAAAATTAACGTTTAATAAAAGCTTTAGAAAATACATCTCTCCTTTGGAGAGTCTAGGTTACAAGTGAAAGTAGAGAAACATGTATAATATATTACTAGCAATAAAAAAACAGGAAATTAGTGACATAAATCTTAATAACAAATTATTTGTATCAATATTTATATTTATAGTAATTAAAAAAAAATTGTTAATGTTTCTAGTTCTCGAGTATCATGAAATGTTTATAATGGAATGTTTGTTTACGATTGTGCAGTCACTTTTCACTTTCACTTCCTTCCTTCAGATCATAATCACTTTTCATAATTGCTTTTATAAATTACATTGACACATGAAAAACAATTTACTTAGCTTAATTATTTTAATGTCCTTGTTTGGAGATTATATTTCACAATAGCTGTCAACAATTCCCCCTTTAATCTCCTAACGAGGATTGTTCTGTAATTTCAGCTTGTTTCTATTATTTAGAAATTCAGGCTTGGGCTCTGGTTTCGGGATTATGTCCGCTGTCATTGACTCGCTTGGGCAATAACGCAATTCAATAATTTTATGTGCTTTCAGCTGTTTGACAGCAATAGATCCCTACTCATTGTGAAAATTATGGTAATGAGATAGGGCAGACTTCCTGTATAAGAGGGGCTCATTTTCTTCTCAGATGTATCTTACAACTTAAGCATGATACAGTGAAGAGAATTAAAAGAACAGAAATGAAGATTGCTAGGTCAAAATTATACTTATTTGAGCGCATAAAGGTGGCGTTCCTTGCTGGATCTTACCTACAACATGATTTTCTAATTTTGCTAGTGATTTAGTAGATCCCTATGAAGATACAAATTTAATAGATATTTGTTTTTAGTAGGAGTAAATTGTGTGAAACTGACGAGATGACTTCCACACACCTGGCGCTACATGTTCTTACTTTTCGAACAATACGTTTTCTGTTGATCTTGTTTTTACGCTTTTTTAATTAATTGAACCTTGTTTTTGTATGTAAAGACTAAATTTTGTAATCAATATTTAACGCACTTCTTGATATGCCAGAATTATAAAAATTATGTACAAAGGTGTGTTTTTGATGACAGTACAACATTTCAATATTTTTTCAGATTAATTATTAGTTAATATATTAATTTTAAGACATTTTTCTATTAGCTATTAGTGATAAATAGCCAAATATTCCTGTAACTCGTAATATTTTACACGAGTTGAAACAACAATGGATTTAATTAAGAGCAAATAAACTTTACCAAATATAGGCCAAATGACAGTGAAACTGCAACAGTGAAACATATTAAAGACTAAACATAAATAAAAAAATGAAGAGCGTAATATGAAAAAAATTACACGTTTATCAAATAATATTTTAATATTAATTAATTTAAGATTATACGTTGATAAATAAATTTATAAATCCAAAAATTGACAGTTACATAATGTTTCATTTTTTTCTTTCCCTTTTCCCTGTATTAAAAAATAGACAAATAAATAATTATTAATAATTTAATAAATTCACTTGCTTGCTCTTTTACGAAGCGTAAAAATACCCAGTGAATTTTCGCTAATTGCGTTCATCTTCCACACCAAATTACTGTATTGCAAAGGAAATTTTTGGAAATTTCAGTAAATAAATTAGGCATGATTTTCAAGATGAACATTGAATGCTTACAACAGAGTGTTTTGTTTAAAAAAAATAGCTATATACTCAATAGTTCTTAATTATGTGTATCAAAAACTTATTTTGCTGTCTGAAAACACTAATTTTGTCTGATAAGCAAGAAATGTCCGGCGTATTAACAAAATTTTCAATTATGTAGCACAAAATACTAAAATGAGTATTATGTTAATTATGACTTTGATATTTAACTGTATACATGGATTCGTTCCTGATGCCATTTTATTTTTAACTAGCTGATCCGCCCGGCTTTGACCGGGCCCCCTAAAAAAAATGGCCCAAAACTCAAGAAAACTAAAAATCCAACGAAAAATCACGAAAAATTTTAAAAACACTGCAAGAAGTCGCGGAAAAACACAAAAATAGCAGATGACAAAAATCACTATTATATTGTACTAAAATATTTCAACTGCATTTCTTCAACGATTATCGAAAATTCTCTTCGAAACGCGAAAACACTCTAAAAATCACATGCAAAATTCACGAAAAATTCGAAAATTGCTTTACGAAATCCGAATAAGCTTTGTTGAACAAAATACAAAATTTACTACATTATACCCAAAAAATATCAGCAGATCACACAAATACGTCAAAATTAAATTAAAATCGCAAAAACTTCAACAATTACGAAAGACAATATCTGCTATATTAGAATAAAAGTCTGAAATCTAATTCCTATTAGGACTGTAAAAATTAGACATGAAAAAAAAAAAAAAAAAAAAAAACCCACTAAAGATGGCGATAAAAAGAGCGCAAAAAGCACTAATAAAATTTTTTCAAAGGTTAAATTTACTGTATTATACTAAAATTTGGAAACCGAATTCCTTTTCCAAATGTGAAAAAAAACTTCTGAATATTGCATTAAATCTAAGCAAGAAAACTACGCCAATTTAGCTCGTCATGCAAGAATAAAAACTGCATTGAGCTTTGGCACAGGAGATTTGGGCATAGGAACATAAATTTAATTAAACAACTGAAATACAAAACTGTAAACACGATATAATCTGCGAATGCTGTATAAGATGTAAATTAACGGATGCACCGTATCCAAAGCAAGCACGAACAAAGCTCAGAAGGTTCTAGACATAGTACATTCAGATGTGTGTGGGCCGATTTCAACATTGAGCATTGGAGGAACGAAATTGTTCTTCACATTTACTGACGGCTTCAGTAGATTTACGATGATGTTTCTTCTATCACAGAAAGGTGAAATAATTACAAACTAAAGGAATACGTAGCTATCACAAAAATAAATTCGGTCGTACAATTAAAGTACTCCGAACGGACAGCGGAGGAGAATGCACAAGTGACGAAGTATAATTTTTTTTTATCCGAAACGCGTTGCCTTTTATCGGAAGCTAACCTACCTCAAAAATGTTGGGGCGAAACTTTAAATACAGCTGTGTATCTACTTTCTAAACAGACTCCCCACAAAATCACACAATTCCACTCCATACCAGCTACGGACAAATAAAGTTCCGGATTTAGGAAACATTAAAATATTTGACCGTAAAGCCTGTGCCTCTCTTGACAAATCTCAAAGAGGAAAACTTGATTATAAAGCTATTCCATGAACTTTTGTCGACTACGACAATAGGTCAAAGAGTTATAGAATCTATATTGGAAATAATAAAATTATACGAGCGAGAACAGTAAAGTTTATAGAAAACTCTAATTAAAACAAAACAACCCTGAATGTTGATCTGAAAAATGAAACTAATATTCAAAAACAACCCAAGACAGCAGCGGGAATTCTTAGAATTTTTTTTTTATAAATATTCAGGAAGATAAACAAGCAGATAACGAATAAGTAACAGTAATTGAACCCAGAAAATTGCATAAAACGAATAAGGGCGTTCCGTCTGATAGACCACATAGATTATTAAAACAAATAAAATCGTTGAATCAAGAGAATGGAAGGATATAGAGAAAATTGAAAATCCCCAGGAAAGGTAAAAATGGCTCGAAGCCACTAATGAAGAAATAACTTCATTAGAAAATAACAGAACATTGGAACTTATAGATCCTCCATCTGGCGTAAAAGTAATAGAATGTAAATGGGTTTCCACTGTCATATATAATTCAAATGGGGAAATAGATAAACGTAAAGCGCGACTGGTTGCAAAAGGTTTTCTCAAAAATTTGGAACTGATTTTTATGAAACTTTTGCACCAGTAGTAGCTTACACAACATTAAGAACTTTTTAGCATGTGCGGCATATAAAAATTTAATTGTATACCATCTGTTTATCAAAACCGCGTTCCTCCACGGATACTTAAATGAAGAAGTATATATGAATCAACCAGAGGGACGTGTCGTACCAAGAGAAAAAAATAAAATTTGCAAGCTCAGATGGCCTGAAGTAAACCGCAACATTACAGAATATAAAAATAGGAGAAAGTTTAAGTAAACTCGGTTTTGTGCAAAGCACAGCTGATCCCTGTCTTTTCACACGAAAACTTAAAAATAAAACAACTTATATTATCAATTATGTTGATGACTGACTAACGTCAAGGGGTACTAAGGAAATAAATGAAATAATTGAAAAACTTCAGAAAGAATATGAAATAAAGAATTTAGGACCTATAAGTAGGTTTTAGGAATTTAAGTATAAATATAGAAACAAGTAAAGAGGGGAATTTCTCACTAGATCAAAAAAATAAAATTAATGAAGTAATCGAGAAATGCAATTTAAAGTATGCTAAACCCTGTGATACTCCGATGGAACCCGGTTATCTAAACCTAGATGATGAAGAAATCTACTCGCAAATAACACTAAATATAGACAAACTATTGGTGCATTGTTGTACAGTTGTGGAAAAAAAAGTAAACACCATCTACTAACTCCTCAACAAATTATCGTAGAAAAAAGTTACTGGTACCGAACGATTGGAAATAAAGTCTACTTTTACATGATGTATATAAAATTTGCTTAGGGGGTAGCTACATATTAAAACGAACCATAACTTTATTTTTCTCAACAGCAGTACACAATTCTGACAGCATAAATGAACTCTACACCCTTCAATTAGCCTAAAAATAAATTTTTATCCAATTCGTACCATAAGTTTCCGAGAAATTAATTATTTTAAAACGAGCCTATTTTAAGGGCTGTATCCAAATTGAAGTTCGGTACTCGATTGTTAACCGAGAGAGCCCCCTTAAGCACCACTCAAGCAGTCAATGAAGCCGGTTAGATTACAGGACAGCAGAAGAAATTTCAAAATATTTACTTACTTCTATCACTTAAATCATCATTTTGCTGTTTTTTAAACCTAATTTGAAAACTACTTGGAACAAAAATGTGAAATTTTGGATTTCCATAAAGCAGGACTTAATAAATCTAATTCCATAAAAAAAATTGTAAGTTGCAATTCATAATTTTTTCGAATATTAATTTCATAATTCATAATTCGTATCATAAAATTATGAAAATTGCAAATTCAGCATATTTATATTTGGGTATATCAGAATTATTGCTACACAAAAAATTACCACATTAGGAGCATAATTTCAGGAGATGTTAATAAAAATATGAAAATGTAATTTAACATTAGAAGTACTAAATGTTGAATGTTTATAATTAAAAAACTAATCATTCAAATTACTTGAAATTTGGTATCTAGGCATAGTTTGAACCGAAGATTTGAAATATCTCGTTAAAATTGGGTATTGCCATTGAAAGAAATTAAGTTTGGATTCATTTTAATATGTAGACGGCCCCTCTAGCAAATTTTATACACATCATTTAAAAGTAGGCTTTATTTCCAATCGTTTGGTACCAGTCATTTTTGTTTACGATAGTTTGTTGAGGAGTTAGTAGGGGTGTTTACTTTTTTTTTCCACGACTGTACATACCAGACCGGATATTTCAGCAGCAATAAACACTCTTAGTCGCAGAAATGATGGATAACTAATCTTCTAAAGGACTTACAAGGAGAGGGCCAACCCTGGTAATCACAAATGTTGATTATTTTAATATATGTTGTAGGGTAGAGGCCCCTTAGTCTCAAGTTCAACTTATTTTGTACAACGCTCCTTAGTTCCCGAAAAACAAGGGGACTAATTTTATAACACAAGTTAAATTACATATTTTGTAACGAGATGGCTGCAATGGTCGTAGCGCAGTTCGTACGGCGTTTGCTTGTTATCCGGCGGGCTGGAGATCGATAACCGAACGCGCTGCATTTATTTTTTTACTCATAAATATACTTGTAATTATAATTTAATAATCTCAATTAACAATTTTAATATCGTATATTAATTATACTATAACAAATTTAAATTCTAATTTAACATTTTTGATTTTTAAACCATTATCAAACATTTGTCATCAATTAAAGGGATTTAAAAAGAATTTGGATCTGTTATTCGGTAATAAATATCCCAAAAAGTTACAAAATCTGTTTGGCGCCCTCTAGTTATGATACAAAAATATTCAAATAAAGTAAAAATAAATCCTAAAAGAAGATAAAAGGGAAAGCAAAATAATTTAAAGCGCAAGCATACATTTTTCAAATTTAAAAATCTTTAATATGCAAAAAAGGGTTGAAATTTAATTCTTATGCTAATTTTTACTAAAACTATGCTTCTTACTTTAAAAACAGAGTAATATTATCATCGTATTGACTTCCCTTGTTAAGGCAATACATAAATGATTTTTCTTTAAAATCACGAATTTACACAATTGTTCAATATCATTTCACCGATAAAGAACATGTAAAATACATTTTAAAACTGATTTTAAAATATAACAGTTTTATGATGTTTTATACAACCATTTAGTTACATATAAAAAAATAAACAGCTTAAAATTGTAAATCATACACAATATTATAAATTTTAATTGACAATGACATTATTTAATTCTAATTACATGTATATTTATAAAACAAATTATCAGAAAAACAAATGCAGCGCGTTCCGGTATCGAACCTGAGAATCAACGATCAAACGCCTTACCGATTGAGCTACGACCAATGTAGTCGTCTCGTTACAAAGCAACTATTTAACATGTGTTATAATATTAGACCCCCTGTTTCTCCTGAACTAAGGAGCGTTGTATTAAGTCCGTTGAACCTGAGACTAAGGGGCCCTCATACTACAAGATATATTAAGATAATTAAAATCTGTGATTACCAGGGTTGGCCCTCTCCTTGTTAGATCTACAGCAAAATTTGCCAATGGCACTTTTCGAAGATAATCAATCATGCATAAAAATGGCTCAAAGTTATAAACATCTTTCTGAAACCAAGCACATCGATATAAAATAGCATAGCATCAAGCATATCAAAGAAACGGGTACTATAGATCTGTAATATTGCCCAAGCAAGAAAATGACAGCTGGTGTATTCACGAAACCGCTAGCCAAACATGATTTCATGAAACACAGAAGTGATTTAAATCTTATGACCGATCCTACATTATAAACCAAGCAAAGGTGTCATAAATAAGTGATTTCCTGATCTATAAATACTAATAAATAATCATGTAAATTTTGTATAGTCGAGAAAAATAATCAGTCATAAATAAGCATCTCATCGGACTTTCCAAAAAAGAACTGTTATTTTTCACCGACTCCATGAGGATTTCAATTTGTGGTGCAATCTCTAAAAGGACTCAACTGGACAACTCAAATTTGTTTAAGTATCTAAATAAAGATTATCAATATTCCACGCTGAATATAATAAAATTGGATAAATCATAATTGGAGCCACCGGTACTATAACGGATCATTCAAGGTAAGCGAATTTACCTTGCCTAATTTTAAAGTACTATTTATGTAATTTAAAAAGAAGCTAAAATTGCAGTTCTAATTTGTAACTGTTAGACCATTTCAAACATAATGAAATTGATATGAATTTATGAAGTACACTTAAAACATGCATTCTACTATGAAGTACACTAAAACATGCAAATATGATGTGCAAAGCCTCTACTATTCATTTACAGGGCCATAAAAAATAAATTCCGTTACATAATGGTTTACGAGTAAAACCTGTTTTAATCGTATTTTATTTCCGTTACACTATTTCAAAGACAGCGAAACTTCCATTTAACGAAGTCTCATCATTACACCTAAGCACTTCATTATGAAAAAAAAAACTCGTTAAATAAAAATCAACTTAAATTCATGGAATTTCTAAAATAAGGTACACATGTATGAAATGAAAAATACGCATAAAATGGAAATATTGGAAAAATTTGTTTTGTTTCGTGCAGTAAGTTTTTTTATGCAATTTAGCCATATGAGATAAATTTAATTACAGTAATATTTAAAAAACACGTAATAAAGAGAGGTAATCAAAAACTGAAGCGTAGCTGGTTGGTTGGTTGTATTTATGTCGGCCAATTATCAGCACGTGGGATGTAGGGCCTAAGGGGGGAAGTGCCTTCCGTGGAGGTCTTTCTAAGGGAACCTAACCCGTATTAACGCTTGGAGAACCAAGGTTCAAAGAAAACCACGAAAACTCCGAACGATTAGGCCGACGGGTACGATTGGGATCGAAGCCAGCACCTCCCGTCTACCAGCTTCGAGAGCAGAACCTCTCGGCCACTGGTGGGGCCTACTGAAGCGTAGCATACCTTTTCTCTTTATTACAGATCCTTAACTTTAACACTAAAACGATCGGAAATTTTACTCAAGTTTTATAAAAATATTTTATACCGGATTTTTTATTTAAATCTGTTTAACATACTTATTTAACATTTCTCTTCTTTGTGTCTTTTAAACTTATTTTACGAAGAAATTTCTGGTTTGAATCGTAATATATTCATATGGCAGGGGTCAAAATGACCCCTCATGGTCTTTTTAGTGTTAAAAAATCTGAAATATTACTTTGTACAGGTTTCTTAAAAAAATACACTGCTCATTAACCCTTTAGAGCGCAGCTTTGCATATATGCAAACAACACTAAAATTTAATAGATATTTTTTATTCCCATATACCTAATTCACACCAGAAAGTTAAAATATTAATATTTGCTTTAATTAAAAAACAGACAATCGGTATTTAAATAACGCGAAATTAACCATTGAAACTTTCTAGTGTAAAATCAGATTCTCTGAACTACGTAATTTCTAGAACGTATTCTATTATGGGGATTAAGGGGTTAAAAGTTAAGTTTTATAAAATAAAAAAATATATAAAATAAGGTATTTGGAGACATACTTATTAAAGTATTTACTAATTTGCAATATTTTAGCGTAAAACAGACACACGACAGTAGTTTTTACTTATATTGCAGATGTGCAACAAAAGAAAAGATTGACGTTTTACATGAAAAATATATCTCTGATTTTTTTTTTCATTATTTTACCTTTCTAATAAACCTTTCAGAGAATCATATATAATTTTTTCGAAACAAAATAAAAAATCGCGCATTTAAGGGTTAAAATTTTCGCCCTTTTGTAAGTATCCGAACAGTTAATCTGTACCATTTTCGAGAAAATTCCCTTGAGCCAATCCATTTCAAGTGGTCCAGAAAATCATTTATTCGTTGATTGACCATTTTTAAAAAAATCTGAAATTTTTTGGACAACAAACGTAACTAGATGGAAATTCAAAATGGCTGTTATTTTAATTTTATTAATTTTTGTTTGTGCATGGCGGCCATCTTTGTTTCATCGTCTGCACCGATTTTCTCACAAGAAGGGATTACGGAACTATAAATAATTCATCGTTTATTTCTCCAATTCAAATGCAAATTAAAGCAATTTGTACAGAATACATCGGGCTAAAAATTTGGTAATAGAGTAGTTTCCGAAAATAAATCTTTATTGTTGAAATTTAAGCATAAAGCTTCAGTTTTTTCAAAAATTTGCTCGTTTACAAAAGGAAATTTTTCTAGCGAGGAAAACTGTGAACATGACATACTTTTTTTTTTGCAAATAGGCCGAAAGTACTTGTACTCACACGCCAAGTACCAAATCTGGGATTTGCTTTCTCTTCGCTAAAAAAAAATCCCAAATTTTTCAAAAATGTCAAAAATCGCACTTTTGAGGCTTTGTTATCTCCGGTGGGGCACGAGATAAAAATTTGAAGTTCTGGTTTCTGACATTATTGTATGGTAGTGTTATGCACAAGAAATTTCAGGATGAAGATTTGAATACAAGCTGAGATATGGCAAGGGTAACATGTCAAAACAATACTGCCAAACTATTGTTTTGTTGTAGTCACCGCTAAGTATTTATTTCAGAGTGTCACTTAAATTTGTTTTTGATTATCTTTAAATAATAGTAACAGAATATAAAGCCCTTCGCAAAGCTTAGCAATTAATTAAAAAGAAAATTATGCCTAAGGCCATACATTTTGTATGGTTTCAGTAATTTTTGTTGTAAGTAATGTTAGTAACTAAAAGAAACCTTAGCACTTTTACATAAAGAAAAGAAAATATTTTTATACAAGACCTGAGACAAAATCAGAATAGGGAAAGAGAAAAGCTGTTAATGTTGTCATACTTGTTGAGACATGATCAAATGCGTCAAAACGCATTCTTGCTTGTTGGTTTAAAACCCCCAATTTTGATCTTTCTCAAAATTTTTATTTGTAGGAACCAAGTCTTGTCATCTCTTGATAACTTGGTTGAAGATCTTGGTCCTGCTGTCTCATAGAAATAAACTTTGAAATCACTATGTGCAAGTCTCACTTCATTAATAATTCCTAGCTTACTTCTTATGCAAAAATGTCATTTTTCTACAGCATAAATTTTGAAAGGGCTTTGGATATCTTTACTTTCTGTAAATTACTTGAGGCTGATGCATGGTAACATTGTATAATGTTTCATTTACAGGGACATACTTATGGTAGGAACAAATTTCAGGGACTGGTAAGCAGCATTAAAATTGTGGTTTTTAAACTGACAAGCAGGAATGTGTTTTAACACGTTTGATCATGTCTCAACATGTATGCCAACATTAACAGCTTTTCTCTTTCTCTATTCTGTTTTTGTCTCAGGTCTTGTATAAAAATATTTTTTTTCTTTATGTAAAAGTGCTGAGGTTTCTTTTAGTTACTAAAATTACAACAAAAATTACCGAAACCATACAAAATGTATGGCCTTAGGCATAATTATTTTTTAAATTAATTGCTAAGCTTTGCAAAAGGCTTTATTTTCTGTTACTATTATTTAAAAATAATAAAAAAAATAAATTTAAATGACACCCTGAGATAAATACTTACCTGTGACTACAACAAAACAAGAGTTTGGCAGTATTGTTTTGACATGTTGTCCTTGCCATATCTCAGCTTGTAGTCAAATCCCCGTCCTGAAATTTCTTTTGCATAACACTACCATACAATACTATCAGAAACCAGAACTTCAGATTTTTATCTCGTGCTCCACCAGAGATATCACAGCCTCAAAAGTGCGATTTTTGACATTTTTGAAAAAATGTGGGATTTTTTTAGCGAAGAGAAAGCAAGTCACAGATCTGGAACTTGGCGTGTGAGTACAAGTACGTTCGGCCTATTTGTAAAAAAAAATATGTCCTGTTGACAGTTTTCCTTGCTAGAAAAATTTCTTCTTGTAAACGGGCAAATTTTGGAAAAAAAACTGAAACTTTATGCTTAAATTTCCCCAATAAGCAGTTAGTTTCGGAAACTACTCTATTACCATATTTTTAGCCCAATGTATTCTGTACAAATTGCTTTAATCCGCACTTGAATTGGAGAAATAAACTATGAATTATTTACAATTCCGTAAACCCTTCATGTGAGAAAATGGCTGCAGACGATGAAACAAAGATGGCCGCCATGCACAAACAAAAATTAATAAAATTAAAATAATAGTCATTTTGAACTTCCATCATGTTAGGGTTGTTGTACAAAAAAATTCAGAATTTTTTAAAAATTGTCGAGCAACCAGTGCTGGACCACTTGAAATAGTAGGAGAGCTGTTGAACATTTTTGAGTAGGTATTTGAGGCACCCTGAAAATTTGTGCAGCACTTCTTTTGTAATGCCTGAATACAAAATCGAATGTCTGGCTGAAGGATCGTGGCCCAAAACCTGTGCCAGACACGTGTCAAGTACCATTTTTTGACACTACCCAAAAAAGGTATTTGAGGCACGCTGAGATTGAGGCACAATAATATTTATGCTTAGAAAAAAATATTTTGAAAATGACAGACACTTTAGTCGGCACAAAAACTGTGCCAGACACGTGTCAAGTGCTATTTTTTGTCTGGCACAGGTTTTGGGCCGCGATCCTTCAGCCAGACATTCTATTTTGTATTCAGGCATTACAAAAGAAGTGTTGCACAAATTTTCAGGGTGCCTCAAATACCTTCCCTAAAATGTTTAACAGCTCTTGGACTAAAATGGATTGACCCCCTTCTTATATTATCGAGGGCTTCCACCCATTCTGTGTGAGAGATTTGCCGATACCAAGTGTTTTTCTTAGTGTGAAGAAAATTGTTTTGTTTAGCACTGAGTGGAATGGAAATGATTAAATAAATAAATAAATAAATTCATTTTCATACATCCATCGCAAAAGCAACCTCTCTTTTTGAGCGATGTACACTCACGAAAGTGGAATAAACTTTGTTACATACAATATATTTTTGATAACATATGGATCCATTTACATGTTAATGGTGTCCAAAGTCAAGATTCAGTAGAAAACTTCGTTAAATAGGGGCTGCGTTAAAGGGAAGTTTCATTGTGTAATGAATTTGTTAATTACTGAGGCTTACTATTAGACCGGGAGTTAAAACTCGTTAATATTCAAACGCAATCGATCTGCCAAGTCCTATCCTTGTGGAAAACACCTGAAAATCCGATTTTAGCGGTTGACTTGTAGGTTTCCTCGTAGGTAGGGTTGACTCGTGTGTTTTCCTGCCCCCAAAGATATGAAAACATGGAGGACAGGGAGCAGGAAAACACAATAGTAAACCTACGAGCCAACCACTAAAATCGGGTTTTCAGGTGTTTTTCACCAAGATAGGATTTGGCAGACCGATTGCGTTTGAATATGTGAATCGAGTTTTAACTAATTATGAAATTTCAGCCGTGAATTTGATGAGGTGATTGCCTGTGCTATCACCTCCCGGTCTATACAAGGTATTTGTTATATAACATGTTGTACATAACATTTATCGTTCATTTACTGGGACACAAAAAAGGTTCGAATATGGTACTATATCTGAAGTAATGTCTATTAGCGATTTTTGCTTGAAGTGCGATTTCATTAAGTTTAAGTTGAACTAAACTTTTACATACTATGTGGTGTGTATAAATGCTTTAGATCATATTACAGGGTTACACAAAATAATTCATAAGTATTGCGGAGTATCAGCGTGAGTGGCTTAAAGGCGGCTTTTAATAGAGTAATGCGCTTTCAACTTGAACTATATTTAGTATATTAAGATATGTTTTAATAATATAAATAAAATCATATACAGGACCACGCAAATTACTGTTTACGTAGCCTCTTAGGCATGATAACGTCTGGAAGTGTGATTTCAGTCTTTTTAACCATGTTTTAGCATGAATTAAATTTTAGTTTAATATGTGATGTTATAAAAATCAGTTGGTAATGCTCAGAACTATACAAAATAATTCAAGTATGTTTCCGTATGTTGGTAGATATTGTTGTATGTGAATTTTCAACCCATTATACATTTTCTTAATAAATTAAATTTTACCATACTATATACAATATGCACATATCTGTAGATTAAATGAAGGGTTGCACAAAAGGATTCCACTATTTTTCTGGTTATGGTAGGTAATATCGTTTTCAAATGTGTTATATGTTTTCTAAAATGTTTAATTAGATATTTCTATTCACCATACTAAAGAGAGAAGTTTCTTTAAAGATTTCTGGAAGAATTGGAAAGTAAAAAAGTTCAGAATCTATGCTTGACGCATGATTTTTCTTTCTTGTTTAATTATCAAAATATTTCTAAAATATATACTTAATTTATTATTCTATGTATTGAAATCTGACAAAATGTGAGTAAGATTTCAAAACTTCACATAAAATTAAATATATTTTAAACATTATTGTGTTTATGCATTCAGTTTGTCTGTCCGTCTGTCCACGCTCTAACTTCCGTAAATATACTAGGATTCTCATGCAATTGATTAGCGTTATTTAGCGTCACCAAAACATGTTTGATGTATGTTATACGTGTATGAAGTATGTGGGATTAATAATTCATTTACTTGGGCGGTCAAAATAATTGCTTTACATTATGCTACAGACGTGTGAAAATTATTAGAATAATTGTGAAATTTACATTAAAATCTTGTTATATTAAATAAATAATACATTTAAAAATATTGACCCATTTAATATTTAGTGTACATCCCCTTGTTTTTTATTAAAGATTCGATACGTCTTGGCATATTTTGTATGAGTTTGTGGCAATTAATTTGCATTTCGTTGTCATGATACCAAGTTTGGATGTGTTTTTCGATCAGAACATTCTTGTTTGTGATGTTGCATTTCTTTAATTTAATTAAAAAAATATTTCCATTGCCTAGAAACAGTCCAGATATGAGCCCCATAGAGAACCTTTGGGCCATTGTAAAGAAAAAATTAAAGAAATACAACATCACAAACAAGACTAGTCTGATAGAAACACTCATCCTTATTTGGCATCATGACAACGAAATACAAATTAATTGCCTAAAACTCATACAAAGTATGCCAAGACAAGTATGCTATCATTTCTTTAATAAAAAAGGGGGATGCATACAAAATATTAAATGTATCAATATGTTTTAAATATTTCTTTAATATAACAAGTTTTTATTGTAAATTTCACAATTACTCTAATAATTTTCACACGTCTGTATAGGGGGAAAATTGTTTGCAGAGTATTTAAATGTGATTAAGCTATTTCAACTGTATTGAAACTTATATATCACTAATTGTTATTACAAGATATAGAATACGGGATTCGTACACTGTAAGAAAAAAATCTGTAAACTTACTAAAGTTTTTCTGGGAAACTGGGATTCCTAGAACTTTTTATGTAACGGCAACAAGAAAAATTCGTCTAACAGACGCGGTTACAGGAATTTTTGCTGTTTCCGTTACATAAAAAGTTCTAGGTATTCCAGTTTCCTAGAAACACTTTAGTAACTTTACAGATTTTTTTTTTTTTTTTTTACAGTGTAGCATTTGTTGTTCATTTACAGTGGCACACAAAGGAAATCGGTTACAGTACTATCTTCGAATAATAATTGCTAGAAGTGCGTTTTAAAATTCGGTATGCAGTTTAAAATTTAAATAATGTTTTTCATGTTACTTGATATACATATAAATTCCGTACCTCATATACAGGACTGCACGAAATGATTCACGTTATTTCATTAGCGGAAATTGCTAAATGGGAATTTTCAACAGAGGTATATGTATTTCTTAACTGAACTAAATTTTGTTTTGTAGTTAATAGATACAAATCTATTATCATATACAGGGCTGCTCAAAGAATGGGGATGATTTTCCGATTGTAGATGGGGACAATTGAAATTGGGTTTTGAAATGTGTTATGCGTTTCCATATGGTTGAATTAGACATAATATTTTAACTTATTAAACGGTGCAATTTTGTTACATTATTATGAATGTGTTGGAAAGTGTTTCATAATCTATGCTTGGTTTCATGATTTTTTATTTCTTGTTTAAATATAATTTGAATGTAATAATGCAAGCGAAATTATAATGAAGGCTTACAATATAGTAGAATGTAAAATAATTATGGTAAAGTAACAACTAAAATAATAAAAATTAAGATGATTTTAAAAATGATTAAATTGTTATAAGCAAATGTCAAATAAATAATTAATAATTTATAATTAAATATGCGCCATAAAAATACATTTTTCTTGAATTTTTCTATAAACTTGCCTCATAAAGGTACCCTACTGATTCACATCAAAATAATAAAATAAGGAAGTTTTATTTCAGGTTGCAAGACTTTATAATAAAAAAAGCTTGATTAATACATAAATTTATTTTCTAAGTAGATTATAATTACCAAAGATATCAGCAATATTTTGAATTTTTTCAGAAATAAATTTATACATCCTTCATGAAAAAGAATGAGTTCAGTCATATTAGTCAGAATTATCTTTCAAATGCGTACAAAATGATATAAAAACTAGAAAACAGGAATTCGGCTTTTTCAGAATTTAGTGTTGCCCCCAATGAAAAAAAAAAAAAAATAGATTTATATATAAACAGTACAAAACATATTTCAATTTTAAGAATTAAAGCACACACTTTTTTTTATTTAAAATGGCGTCATTCGCATCCGCTTAAAAATTCCACATTTACGATCCACTCTTAAGCATCTACAGTAAAGCATGCATAGGATGTCACTGTCGCAAATTAATACACAAATGCAGCAAAAATACGCGGTCATTAAAGAACCTCGACAAAAAACGGCTATCTAATGATTCATAGGCATTCATTTGTTTTCAACATTAATATAGACGTTTTGGTTGGAAACTAACACCAAACAAACGGTTACTATGTTGTATTTTCTATTTTGTTTGTGTGTTGCAGCTATATCTTATATCTATATCTCACATCTAAATGATTTAATACTTGATATGTAGTGGTAACATTTTCCACGATTTATATTTTAAAAGAAATGACGCATAGCAACCGTTTGTTTGGAGTCAGTTTCCAACCAAAACGTCATGACTGACGTCACACTGAAAGCGTCTACAGATACTTAAAATTAAATCTAGTTTATAATACTCGATGTTTTAACATAAATTATTCTTTTATATTTTTTCAAAATAACACGTATTTTAATTATATTTTCTTTCGGTTGTTATGAGAAAATGGCAACAAAAAGATACAATTGCTATTTTTCAACTATTTTACCTTTACATTCTATATAAATGGGGTACTTGAGTTGCCAAAATTAAACAAATGATGCTAAAAACTACAAAAAAAAAATTAATATTTGAAAAATAAATGGAGATACAGTTTTCAAACAAATTGCATTTAAAAGTACTTTTTTTTCCAATACGATGGTATAAAAATTGAAAATGTGCGATGCTTAGAAATTTTAAAAAATGCTATAGAGTATTTAATTGTACAATGATGCATCTGCTTTGTTTATTGCAGGCTTCCGTAAGGTAACGTTATTTTTTGGAGACAAAATAAGCTGGGAGAAAGAAATGGCATACCGTACCGGGGGCTAATAAAAAAGCCTGTAATTTTGACCCTGCATCTGAACTGAAAGTTTTTTTGTTTATCTCTGTGTAGATGTGGAAATTGTTGGCGTCTGCAGATTTTAGGGTTGCGGATTTGAGGTAGTCTACTGTACACTTTTTTTTTTTAAATACATCTTAAATATTGCGAAAAGAGAACATGATGGAAATGATCTTGAAATATTTTGAAAACTATTGCTTAAACACAATTATCGTACTATTTTTTACACGATCAGAATATATTTCACTAAATTAAAGTAGCGTTCTTTTTCATCTAATTTTTGTAATATTCAAACAGTGTCAACGAAGTAATCTTTCTGCTCATATATATCAAATATATGTCACCAATAAGTGTTAGAAAAAGTAAAGTTCTTCCATAAAGAACATCAAACTTGCGAGATCACGAAATTTATTATTCAATCAGCACTTTCCATTTAGTTTGTCTTCTACTCAGCACATACATAACATATTTTTGACATATAATGTCATCTAAAAGTTCCATTAATTGGTGTTTCGATAAAATTTTGTCAGGAGAAGATGAATGCAAGCTGATGATGTTCCATGTATGGGTATTTATGACACGTGAATTTAGTAATAAGATGTAATGTATCTCACTTTGTTTGAAATCTATTTTTTTTAATGAAGCAAAAATGTACATAATACTGACAGATAATGATAAAAATGAACTTAAAATTTTCTTAAAATATTTGTTAAAGCACAATAATCGGATTATCTATACTAAAAAAAAAAGAAAAATTCGTTCTGTATGTCTGTCTGTCTGTGTGGATGTGTGTATCTGCGATGGCTATCAAAGTCTAGGGCACGTAAGAAGCTGAAATGTTTTGTGAAGATAGTAGAAGGCCTCTCCTAATCCACCTTAGTCTCTGAGTTTTAAAATTTTAATAATTAATAGAATTATTATTAAACAATCGCAACACACCGTTATCAAAAAGTCATCCATTTGATCTCTTGTCAAGGAAAGCACGTGCGCATGCATTCAAACTCATTTAAGCATCAGAAGTTAGCAAAGTAACGTTTTCGATGGCATTTCTGTTTTTTTTTACCCGACTGCCAAGAAGGGTTTTGCGTTTCACGCGTATCTGGGTATGTGAATTTCTTTATACCCTCGAAACATCCCAACGGCTGGATGGATTTTAATAAATGAGGTCTCTATCGATTCGCCTTAACCGTCCGATGGTTATAGGCTAAGTTTTGTTTTTATAAATTCAAAATGGCGGCCGTAATATACAAAATGGCGGTAGAGACGAGAAAAAAAATTACGCATCCTATTGGGTGGCATATCATTCGATTGGTCTTTCAAAATGAAGACGATGTTTCATTGACTAATTTACAGTCAGAAACTCCATTTAAATATTACACAACCTGGAAGTTGTGTAGTTTGGATGTCTAGCTTTATTGCAACTCTAACCTTCATAGATATCTACAGGCCTCATCAAAACAGTGTTTATAGATAGGAACTAACAATTAAACACAACTAATTATATAAATTAAATAATTAATTAGTTCGCTGCAGTCGGGTTTTTTGATTTTTTAAATTTAGTTTTTACTTGTTTAATTGATTTCTTTTAATTCAAAGTGAGCAAACCGCTCGGTACAGTTAAAATAGAATGACGTATTCAGAACGATCGTACTCTTACGTCTCAAATAGCGCAATCAATTAAAGAAATATAGCAGTTGAACCTTTGAAAAAAAAATTCAAAAAGGGTCGTTTTTCCGAAAAAGTTTTTCATTCTTTATTGCAACGCTCTTTCAGGACTTAATTTTAGAGATACTGACAAACAAAATATATGTTCTTAAAGATAAAACTTTCTTCTAATGGATGGTGTAATTGGTTTTTAAAAATATGAACTTTAACTCTTTAAAATAAAACGGCCTACCCAGGTCACTTCGCGCCTCACTTAGACGATATTTTTTCTATGTTAAATGTACCTAAACGTTCGCATTCTAGCACAGTATATTTACAGCATCTCAATAGTATTTCTATATATTTTTGAAAATATTTATCTACAAATATTTGAAGATTTACATGATCTTCAAAAATTTTGAAACGTTTGGATGGATAGAAATATTTTTTACAGAACAAAACGTGTTAAAGTGTCGTCGAAATCGGTAAAAACCCCGAGTGCTGCGTCGCGGTTTTACCCTTCCACCGCGCAATTTTTAGAGGTAACCACAAACCAAAAATATGTTATTAAAACTGAAATCTTCTTTTAATCAATGATGCATTCGGTTTTTTAAAAATATGAATTTTAACCCTTTCAAATACTCCGGCGAACGCAGGTCACTTCATGCTTCAAGAAGACGATATTTTTTCTACGCTAAAAGTAACCAAGCGTCCGTATTTTAACACAATATTTTTAGAGCATCTCAATAGACGAAATTTACATCACCTACAAAAATTTTGAAATGTTTGAACGGGTAGAAATATTTTACAAAATAAAATATGTGAAAATTTCGACGAAATCAGTGAAAACCTGAGTGTTTCTACGCGGTTTCGCTGTCTTTCTGTACGCATAATCTCCAAAAATGAAATTACACAGAAAGTAAAATACTAAATAGCATGTACTTTCAATTCAACAGTTTTTCGTGATTTTTTAATTTAAAAATATAAAAACAACAAAATGGAGTTAAAGATATAAAATCATACAAATTTGAGGTTCATTTAAGAGTCATTCATCATGGGCACGGGAAACCCCGCATCGGGCACATGAACTAGTCTATCATATATATATTATAAAGTAGTAGGCCGTAAAAGTTCCGTTCGAGTGTTTTCAAAAACTTGTTGGAATGTTATTCCATATGGAAGGCATGAATACGAAATTCCTCAATAGGTAAACAATAAAAAGTTAAAAGTTTTACCTTTATGTTTTGATGTATTTCAATAGAAATATATTCTTCTTAGGATGAACAAAAACATTTATTTGAAGATTAAATACACTAGAATAATATATATGCTGGACACAATACTGATCACACTTCACAATAAAACAAAACAGATGAATAAGACTATTTACAAACACAAAAAAAATACTTTGAACTATGGTTTGTTGCAGTTTTTTTTAACATACCCGTAAGGCATGGTGACGTCACGTCGACGTCGTTGTGACGTCACGCTGTGACATTGTGACCGTCGATGTGAAGTCACTGTGACTAGAATGTGAGGTCGTTATGGCCGTTTTAGAGCTCTTTTGTGACGTCACATTGTGACGACTTTGTGAAGTCACGGTGTGACAAATTTGTGAAGAGTGTGTCATTTGTGACTATTTTGGTATTAACTTTGTGACGAATTTGTGACGAATGTGACAATGCTTTAAAGTCACATTGAGATCAATTTGTGAAATATGTGTCATTTTTGACGAAATTGTCTTTAACACTGTGATGATTCTGTGACGACAGCGACACTGCTTTGAAGTCACATTGTGACAATTTTGTGAAAATTGTGTGATTTGTGACAATTTTGTCATTAACGTTGTGACGAATATGTGACTAGCGGCAATGTTGTGAAGTCACACTATGACATACTTGTACAGTTGTAAACACGTATGCATGTCACACATAGTCATAATTATGAATGATGTAAAATCATTTACATCTATAACGTTAATATACTTCGGCGATACATCGCAATTAAAACTTGGGGGCCGATATAACAAGGGTATACCAAAAGAATTTTATTGAATCAAAATGCAATGCCCCGCCGACTTCAATTTTTGTTGCACCTTTCTTTCCTATTGCAATAAATGAGAATATTGAAGACAACTGAATGATCGATCTATCACATTTTTTTTTTTCAAAATTAGCTATTTGTTAAAAGCATTAAAATTACCAAAGAAACAATTTGTTTAAATTTTCAAATCTTTATCAAGATAAAATTTGTGTTGAAAATATAATATTTTATAATATATACAGTACTTTTTATATTCTTTAAACTATAGAAAATACTGAATGAAATTAATTTATTTCATTTAATACGCATTACAAACTCGAAGTCACTGGTGAGGTTGAATTTTTTTCGATTACACAACATTTATAATAAAAAAAAAAGAAAGATAAAAAGAAATACCGATATTAAGTAATTAAATTTTATATGTTTTATGATATTGATTACCATAAAAAAAATATATATATATGATTGTAATTCTAACAAGTTGGGGCTGAGAAAATAGGAAACTTCTTTGTTATAGAGACCCCTATAAATTTGATTATGCAAAAATTGTAGTAACGACATTGCTAAGATCATTGTGAAGTTTATGCATGCGTTATATACACATATATATATATATACACTCGAAACGCTCATCATGTGCCATATAGTCATTATATATGTATTGTTTACGTTTTTTATGCCCATACATGCATTACAAAATTTCCGAAGTACATTTTAGCAATAACCATTTGAAACTACTCAAATGAAAAATACAGCTTTGGTATAGAAAATTAACTGAGTATCACCAGTATCATTATGTTGAGAATTCTAAGAACAATTTCGGCAATAATCGTTATGTTGGAAGATAGCAGCAATAAATAAAATCGTATTTTTATGCTCAATGTAAAAGTAAATAAAACTTTTAGGTATGCATAGAACGGTGATACAAAGGGTTAATTTATTTTACATCAGGGTTTGCTTGGAGTAAAATCCATATATAAAACAACTTTTTGATTATTAAAAAATAACTTTAATAATTGATTGCCAAAATTACATTTTTATTTATGAAATTATATATTATAAAAATAACTCTTACTATCTATGATTTTTTAAAACAATAATACCTTATTGTTTATAAAACACAGCACCGCAGCTACTCTATTTTGCGTCTAATGTGAAAGTTTTTATGTTTTGCCTAAGATCTATCTGGCTGGATATATGTTGCCATGACATCTATAACTCTGATAGTGTCATAAATAGTACAAACAGATTAGAATCCACAACGAAATTTTTAGAATAAAGTCTGGTGAAAGTTTTATAAATACAGTAGAATGCCGATTATTGGAACTCCAATTAACCGAACTTCCAATTATCCGAACAGCATATTTCTCTCAAAGAATTCTTTTTAACCGAATTTTCAATTATCCAAATATTTGTTTCTCTAAAAAAGAAAAAAAAAACACCTAACTTCCAATTTATTTTTTGCTTAAATTATAATCTCTGAAGTTTAGAAAATGATAAAAGAAAAAAAAAATTAAATAATAAGTAAACAAAAAACAATTTAAAAAAAAAAACAATTTTTAAGCACTCCAGTACTAACTGGTGCTGTCAGTCCTAAACCTAGATAAAGTGTGAAGGTTTTAGAATAGTCAGGAACATCCCTTAAACTGTCTGCCCATTTATCCGAACTTTTGTTTATCCGAACTAGGGTCGGTCCCGACTTGTTCGGACAATCGGCGTTCTACTGTATATATTGTATTAGAATTACAAATAATCATATTTATTTTTATATGACACAATAAAACAAAATAATGAACTCAGTATCAAATGGTTAACTACTTTTTAATGTAAATAAACTATAAAAATTGAGCCCATAAACACAAAATAGAGCCACACATAGGTTCATTATTATTATTAATATTTTATTTACAAGATTATGGTAATTATAAATAAGAAATCCATTTTAATCACGCTGTTTATAAAGAGTGTATAATATCGATACTTTGAAATTTATCTCGATAAAATCATTCAGGAGATAAAATGATAAAATTATCCAGAAAAAAAAGTAAATAATAAAAGATGATTATTACATTTTAGATTCATACCGTTCAAGTATTTGCGTTATTTTTAAAGTAAAATCATATTTAAACACTTACTGATTGCGTAACTTCTATATTTTCATTTGCCATCAGACTTCTAGTTCACTTTGAAAACATTTCAGTAAGAATGTTTAACAACTGAAAAGCTTTCACCCGCTATGACTATTTCTTTATAGATTTTAAAACATTTCTCAGGTTGAATAATACATTAAATAATCATTTTTTTCCTTAACATTACATATCTACGATCTCTTTTAATAGTATACGTTTCCGTTGTGTCTTATTTTTTATAAATTCCTCTTCTGAGCAGATGCAATTTTTTTTAAATAAAAACATGCAATTCAAATTGTTTAAGACCATCACTTAATACAAAATTAAAAAAATATGTTTGCCAATAATTTTATTCCATAAAAAGACTTTTTTTTTAAATAACTTAATTATCTTTAAATGTTTATTAATTATATTAATGACTGATAATAATACTTATCCATATACTTTCATATTTAGGACACTATGTGGTTTTAACCAAATATTTAAATAAGAATATAAACCAGATTAAAATGCAATTTAAATCACTAATTTTAATAATCTGATCAAAGCTGTTGAAAAGGAAGTTAGATATTTTAACAAAATAAAAAATAAATGTAATGAAATATTTGTGTTCTATAACATATTTATTAGAAGATAACTAAAATCATTGTAATTTTAAAAAAAGCAAACAGGGAAAATAATATTTTAGATATTTCAACAAAATAAAAAATAAATGTAGTGAAATATTTATGTTCTACAGCATGTTTATGAGAAGCTAACTAAAATTGTTGCGGTTAAAAGAAAGCAAACAGGGAAAATAATATTTTTACTTACCTAATTTCATTGACGTTGTACGTGATACTTTGATTTTGGGGAACCAATTAAATCCGATAATAAGTACCATAGCAATGACTTGAATCATCTTCAACAAGTCAAAGCTACCGTAATTTTCTCGGGTTTATATTTTGTTAGCTGAACTAACTTGGATCCTGAGAACGTTCTTGTTTCACTTTTTAAATCCGTGTCAACACGTCTATGCTGTCCAGTGTCCACATAACTTCCCGCGTTTATTCTAAAAAGCTTCACTGTTACTTTTATCCGTTATTCTGCGGTGAGTCGTAACAACTGAAATAGTGCAGATGCAGACGATTTTTAAGTTTCGAAGTTCGAAGCAGATGTTTTTTCGGTTTTATTTGTTTTTCTATACAACAGTTTCGGAAGGAAATTAAATGCGTAATAATTTTATCAAATTGTCTCTAATTCAATTTCCTGTTTGAAAATGTTTTATTGTATTTCACCTTTTATTTTTATCAGTTTTATTGAATTGTAAAGTTTCATTTACGTAAATTATAATAATAATATCCATAATTAGAGTTTACTAGATAAAATATTGCTTAATTTTTCAAAATGTGTATAAATTAATTTAATGGTAATAATGATGACCCCCTCCTTTTTTAAAAAGTAAAATTTATATCACAGGTAATATATACAAAATATCTTCTTAAAAAAATACAACAAGATTATCGAGAAGAGATGAGTTTTTCTTTGCCAATCTGTCATTATCTTAATATTAATTTTCTGTAGAATAAAACATCTTGTGAAATAATTTTTAAAGATATATTTTGAAAACAAAAAATAAAATATGAATAATTAATTATGTCATGGGCTTTGCCTAAATTTTGTACATTAATTTTATATTCGGAAAATGTCAATTTTATTTTAAACGTCTGAAAGAAGTAGAATTTAAAAAAAAAGTTACTTAAAATAGTGAAACACTAAGAGGAAAAAAAAATGACTTGAATGCAAATTATAAAGCAAGAAATGCATATATGACTAAACTTTGAAGACGCTTTCTGCGTGCTCATTAAAAGCTGCAGACTTAACTGTAATAGAAAGTTTTTAGTTTGAAACCACAGAAATGTTTCGACTACTCTTTGAGAAACTTCTACTATAACAGATGATCATTTACAAAAATCTTTATAAAAGATAAGTTGGGGTCTGTTTACCTAAACCATTTTTTTAATAATATGAAATTCGCATAATTAGGAAATATTTTTGTGTCGCTGATGAATTAATTACATTTTATGTTATATGAAAATAAAAAGTTTTGGTTAGAGGCACAGAGGCAACTTGGACCACGGTTTAAAAAAATTTTAAATCCGGCAGATAAATATTTTTTACAGTAAATAACATGATTTAATAATTTTTGTAATTTTTTTAAGTTTTCTAAGAAGTTCACATCTCAGTCACAATGTGACATCACTGAGTGGTGGCATTTTGGTCACAGATGTGACGTGACCACAGTGACTTACAGTGACGTCACAATGACGTCACTGTGACCATGCATGCTATGAGGGTATTATCATTCCTTTGGAATATTATTGGATTTTTTAATCCACCAGCATTTTGCTGCCAACTGCTATAAGGGAAGGAGAAACACTAACTGTTCTGAGTGTCTGTCAAATTAGATCAAATAAAAAGGATTGTCTGATGCTGCAATCTGGTGGAATGTTCTTGAAACAAAAGAGCATTTTCTAACATCTCTCCCGTTTTGTGATAGAATCTGACACCAGGTGGATAAGGTTTCTACAAAGTTCACATTTGGCCTTTGGCAGCGGCTTCGTCATTATATCTGCTATCATTTCATTTGTTGATAGATATTTGTCATCTATACATTTTTCGTTTTTAAATCTCGTATGTAATGATACTTTGTATCAATGTCTTAGTGCGAGATTTAAATTTTTCACTTTCAACCAATTTAATTGTAGATTGGTTATCCTCAAAAATTCCAATAGGAAAATGTTGTTGTAAATTGAGATCTTTACATAATTTTAAGATCCATAGCACCTCTTGAGTTCCTTGTGACAGTGCCACATATTCAGCTTCTGCTGACGATAATGTCACACATGTTTGTTTTCGTGAGAACCAAGAAATGCAGCTATTGCCTAAGAAGATTACATTTTCTGAGGTGGATTTTCTGTCTGTAGCATCTTGACACCAGTCTGCATCCGAGTATGCAATTATATTAGGATATTCTTTTGAAGAAAGGTGGAGATCAAGGTCTTTCGTTGTTTTTAAGTATGTTATTACCCTCTTAACAGCATTCCAGTCCTTTTGTCTTGGATTATTGCATCTTTGACTTAGTATGTGTGTAGGAGCGGTAATATCAGGTCTTGTGCATGAGGATATATAAAAAAGACTTTCTATAGCTTGTCTATAATTATCATTTGATGATAAAATATTTTCTTCTTTATCTAAACTATAATAGTTAGTTCCCATTGGGGTATAAGTTGGTTTGGCTTCTTCAAGCTGAAAATCCTTAACTAATTGATTTATTTTACTTCTTTGTAAAAGTAGATAACTTCCATCTTCTTTTCTGTAAATTTCTATACCTAAGAAGTATTTTGCTTCTCCTAGTGATGTTATGGGATAAGATTTCTTTAAATAATTTATTACTTCATTAACTTCATTTTCATCTTCTGAGCTCATCAGCATATCATCTACATACAGTATGAGATGAATTCTCTTCTTTAATTTTTCTTTTATGAACAAACATGGACCCGCTTAACTTTTTTTAAATCCATATGCCTTTAGAGTATTCTCTATTTCTTCATTCCAGCACTTGGCAGCTTGTTTAAGACCATATATAGCCTTTTTTAATTTATAGACTTTGTCTTTATTTTCTTCATCATGAAAGCCTTCTGGTTGATGCATGCATAATTCTTCATTATCTAGTTTACCATGTAGAAAGGCTGTTTTAACATGTAATTGGAATACTCTGGCTTTATGATAAGCTGCCCAGGTCAGAAAAGCTCTAATAATTGTATGTTTGACGACAGGAGAGAAGGTTTCATCATAATCAGTGCCTAATTTTTGAGCAAAACCTTTAGCAAGTAACCGTGCTTTGCATTTTATTTCTTCTCCATTTTGATTATGTTTTGTTTTGTAAACCCATTTACAGCCAATGGCGTGCTTGCCTTTGGGTAAAGTAACAAGCTCAAATACTTCATTTTCCTTTAAAGAGTTAAATTCTTCCTTCATAGCTTGAAACCATTTCTGTTGATCTTTTACTGGTAATTGTAAAACATCTTTAAAAGTTTCAGGATCTTGATTTCTGGAACAACTGTCTTCAGTTTTGTAAGAATATCTTTCTGGTGGAATTCCTTTAGTCTCTCTGTTAGATGTTCTTCTCTGGGAATTATCTTCACTTTCTTCAGTTGTTGGGCTATCTACTGATTTTTCATCCGTATTTATTTCTTCTGCAGTATTTTCCATTGGGATAGCTTCACAATCATTTTCAAGATTTTCTTCTGAAAAATTGAAATGCATTAAATCTGAGATTCGCTCTTCGGGATTTTCTTTAAAGACATTTTCACAGTTCATATTTTCAAAAAACTTCACTTTTCTGCTTATCACTATTTTTCTGCCGCCTATATAAATTCGGTATCCTTTGCTTCTTAAATCGTAACCAACAAAGACTCCTTCAGTGGCTTTTTTGTCAAATTTTTGTCTCTTCTGTTTATGAACATACACATATGCTTTGCATCCAAATACTTTAAGGTGACTCAAATTGGCTTGTGCCCATTCCACAGTTCATATGGTGTTTTTTCAGTTGATTTTGTAGGTAATCTATTTTGTAAGTAGGCTGCTGTAGCTATGGCTTCTGCCCAGAATGTTTTTGGCAATTTAGCATTTATAAGCATGGCTTTACTCATTTCAATAAGCGAACGATTCTTCCTTCTGCGACTCCATTTTGGGACGGTGAATATGGCGTCGTTGTTTCATGATTTATTCCTAAGTTTTTAAGGTAGTCTTTGACAGATTCGTTGCAATATTCTGTTCCATTGTCACTACGCAAGGATTTAAACTTCAATCTAAATTTATTTGTTGTTGATGCAACATACTCTTTTAATTTATCAAATACTTCATCTTTAGAAGAAAGAAAATATACTTGTGTATAGCGAGAGTAATCATCAATAAATGTAACGGAATATCTTTTTGATCCCATACTTTTTGTTTCTGCAGGACCGCATACGTCGCTGCATATCAAATCAAGTGGTTTTTTACTTCTGTGTTGTGTTTCTTTTGGAAACGATTTTTCTGTTAGCTTTGCTTTTATGCAACTTGAACATTCAGTATTATGAGAACAATTACTCACAGTAATACCTAAAGCTAAATCATCCTTTTGAATTTACTTGATGGATTCCAAATTTCTATGGCCCAGCCTTTGGTGCCATTTTAGAATGCAGTTAACATTAGAGCAAACGGGTAATATTTCTGAAGCACTATATACCTTTTCATTTGTAGGTATTATTTTTAATCTGTATAACTCCTCATCAGCTTTTGCATCTGCAACTAAGATGTTGCCCTTTTTAATTAAACATATATCATCTATAAATGTTACAACAAAACCTTTCTCAGTACAAGACTGGACAGATAATAAATTACTATCCAACTCGGGAACATAAAGCACATGATCTAATGTAACTCTATTTGTTTGATCATTAAATGTTTCAATATTAAAAGTACATTTACCCTTTCCCTTTGCAGTTAATTTAGTTCCATTAGCAATTGTAATTGTATCTTTATTCGAATTCTTTAATTCTGAGAACAGTTCCAAGGAATTAGCTAAATGAACAGACGCACCTGAATCAATAGCAAAAGACAAATTTTTGTTTTTATTTCCATTTTGTTGTGATTTCATATCAAAACTCGGAGAATTTGATTTTTCCATTAATTCACGATAGTTTTAAGAATCTGATAGATTTTCATTTTGACTAGCAGTTGAAGCAGAGAAATTGTTTGTTTTTTTAAACTGTCGACATGATCTATCTTGAGTAAAATTTGGTTTTGTTTTGTTAGTATTATTAGTCCTTATGTGAAAACAATCTTCACGGTTGTGATTATTCTTTTTGCAATGAGAACAAAAATTTTGCTTATTCAAATGTTTTGGTTTATCCCTATTACCCTTTAAAGCAATAGATTCAAATTTTGTTGAAATTTGTTTAGTTTCAACTCTTCTAAGATACTCATCAATTAATTCGTTTTGAACACATTTTAATGATAAATCTGTTTCATATTTACTTTCAATAGCAGTTATAAAGGTACTATAAGAATTTGGTGAGGAACAGAGCAAAATAGCTATTAAATTATTATCTTGTATTACTTCACCTTTACTTCCTAATTTTTCTGCTAATTCTAAGACAGAATTAATATGATCCTGCATTTTAATACTTTCATTATATTTAATGGAATACAGCTTCCTAAGAAGATAAAGTTTATTTGTTAAATTTAATCTTTCATGAACAGATTTCAATTGATCATATGTTTCTTTAGCACTTTTAGCATGTCTGAAATGAACAATTTGTGAATCTGAGGTATTTAAACAAATTAATGCCCTAGCATTTCTGTCATTTTTTACCCAATTATCATCATTTTCCTTTTTAGGTTCAAATACAACATCAAACAGACCTTCTTTGATTAACAATTTTCTATTTTGAACTTCCAAACTGAATAGTTGTCATCAGTTAATTCATAAACATAATGAGATTCTTTAATACTAGACATTATGATATAATAATATTTGCTTATTTCACAGAAAATAAAACTTTTTATCTTTTTAATACATCAAAACAACAATTATAAACTCAAATATAATGCTAATGATGAAATAAAAACAAAATAAAATTCTTGAGAACAATTTTTGAAGTTACTTTTGATTTCAGAAAAACTGTTCTTAAATGTTCAATTCTTTGTTTAAAACATAAATTTTACATTTTCAACTTGCATAATAAAATTTCAATAAGAAACCGGCAAAATAAAATTCAAAATAATTACTTTTCTTATCAATACACAACACTTTTGATTTCAAAATAAGAACAATTCTTTGAATTTTCTTTTATATCATTCACTTGTGAAAAATACCAACATTCAGAAAATAATTATTTCTTTGAATTTAATTATATTATATTTTCTTCTTTCATATTATTATATTTAAAATTGAGATAACTTCAGTCTCATAATCGACTGTTGGAATGTTATTCCATATGGAAGGCATGGATACGAAATTCCTCAATAGGTAAACAATAAAAAGTTAAAAGTTTTACCTTTATGTTTTGATGTATTTAAATAGAAATATATTCTTCTTAGGATGAACAAAAAACATTTATTTGAAGATTAAATGCACTAGAATAATATATATGCTGGACACAATACTGATCACACTTCGCAATAAAACAAAACAGATGAATAAGACTATTTATAAACACAAAGAAATACTTTGAACTATGGTTTGTTGCAGTTTTTTAACATATTATCATTCCTTTGGAATATTATTGAATTTTTTAATCCACCAGCATTTTGCTGCCAACTGCTATAAAGGAAGGAGAAACACTAATTGTTCTGAGTGTCTGTCAGAGTAGATCAAATAAAAAGGATTGTCTGATGCTGCCATCTGGTGGAATGTTTTTGAAACAAAAGAGCATTTTCTAACAAAACTACCCGGTGGATTTCTTTGCAAATTGTATCATTCGATGGAGAATATTCTCCCGGTGGTTTATGAGGAAAATATACAGGGATAAACATGATTTTTAGTTATAAATTTCATATTTTATTGATATTTTCGAGGAAAGGGTTGCCAGTTACTATATTTTGGGGATATTATTGTTGGTTAAAATATGGAAACGGCTATATCAGTTAGAAAATAATGTAAACATTTCGCAAAATAAAAGAAAAAAGCTGTTATTTGCTTAATTAAAAAAAAAAGAAACAAAGAAAAACCCTTATAATGAGAGATAAATTTATAAAACGAAAATATTTAATTTAAACGTGAAAGAAATATTCGTAATGCTTAAAAATGAATTCGATATGAAATATTTCCAGTGATACAGTATTTGGCAATTTATCGCTTGCTCCAGGTTAAGAAAAATGCAGCTCAAAAATTTGATTATATAAAATCTCAGTATTTTTTGTAATTATTTTTTTTAACTCAATCTCCCATTATGTGTCTTACAGGAGAGACTAGCAGAAATAATTCTAAAAATGGCTCTGTTTGTAAGCTGCAGGTTATTTGTCATTTTCGATTTTGTTTTTACTTTATTACTTTTGTTGCCAAACTATGCGGTTTTAAGCCAAAAATGCATAAGCGTGCCTTTAGCCGGAGCAATAATTGTGTTTTTCAAGTTATGAGAGCAATTTTAGGGGTAACTTTTTATATTCCAATTCAAATTGCATAAATAGCGTTTGTTACACACACACATATCGTAAAAAATATTTAATTTCACATATTAAAAAAAAAAAAAATCACCATATTTTTCAAAGAAAATGGTGGTTTGTTTTCTTCCAAACATGTGAATTTTATAGACTTGAACTCAGATTACCGAATATTGTCCCTTTTATTTTTATTGTACAATATCGCCAATTTCGTTTATAGAAATATTCACTGCTTTAAAAGTTAGGAACTAAAGTTTATTCTTAAGGGGATTTATGCAATTATGCGTTATTACTATAAAATAAACTCAACATTTTGAAGAAAAAAAACTGCATGCTGAAATAATTTTTTGATATTATTTTTAATTAGTTATTTCTTTTTAGTGTTTTCTGCATATCTTCTATTCTTCGTACAACTTAATTATCCCGTTCATCAATTTCGCCAAATTATTCGCCAAATTATAGAAATGGAAGATCGTTGTTATTCTAAAACGTTAAGATAGGAAAATTAATGAATTTAAATTTTAAAAAATCACTAAAGAATAAGATTACTTTAATGATGGAGTTGTCTTATGGCTTCGCGACATACCAAATATAAATTTTGATTTATTTAGATGATTTCGGAAAAAATAATACCAGGTACTACTTGGTTATCCCGTCGATCAAAAATTTATCGCAAAACTATAATCCCAATAATGGTTGATCGTAAATGTCACATTAGCTTGACTTTAAGCAAGTTACATGTGAATACGTCATCAAGTGATTTTTATTTCGACGTTTTATTTGTATTTTTATTATAATAAAAATTATGTCAATTTGTATAATGTGGCGAGTAGTATGGCGATTTATATAATTTGGCGAAATTGGTCGACGGGATAGCTAAGTAGTTCCGAATACTAAAAGTTTACGTACTTAAATGCAGAATTATAAATTAAACAACGAAACAAAGAGATAATTTTATATATATATAAAAAAGTAACGATTTGGAAATGGACCAATGGAAATCTGCGTAGATGTTCACTGTAAAAAAACCACTGTAGATTTGCCAAAACAAACTCGATCACAGTGAATGTGCTGTATCTTTCTTTGGTTTCCTGACTATATTGACATGGAAAATACAGTAGTTGTGTAAAATTAATAGCACAATATGCTGGCAATTTGGACGCATGTTTCACAGCACAAACATCTGGCGTCCAAATTGCCAGCACATTGTGCTGTTAATTTTACGCAAATACTGTATTTTCCATGTTAATATAGTCAGGAAACCAAAGAAAGATACAGCACATTCATTGTGATCGAGTTTGTAGGCGAGATGAACAGTACTTTGTACTGTAAAAATGTTTTTTTTTTTTTTTTTTTTTTTAATACAGTGTCCCGGGTACTTCCCGGTAGATGGGCATCCATATTTTTTGTGACCCGGGGGTCTTTCTTCGTTAATATTAAGAAAACTATTTCATACAAAATTATGAAAATCGGTGGTATTATAGAGAAAAGTTTGATAAACACGCTGATGCAGACAGGTTTTAAATCGAATAATTATTTTAAGAGATATTTAATGTTAAAGTTGGTCAAAATCGTTTCATTAAAAAAGTTTTATAGGAGCAAAAACTATACATAGGAATTTTAACATTTTTAGGTCATTTTACACATTAGAAATTTCCGTTATGCAGACTGCATTTATTTTTTTATTTTGACTCATTTTTTGAGGATTTATTTCCACTTTAAATTCAAATTTTCAGCATTTTGAGTGATGTGTTTTACATATTACAGAAAAGAGTATTATTTTAAACTGTTGCCAATTTTCAAAACAGCTCAAAGAATAATATTTCCTTCAAATTAAAAAATTATTTACACGTGGCTATTATAAACAGCAAAAAAAAAAAAAACCCTTTCAAATTAGAATTAAGTGATTACGTCTTAAAAAGCAGGAAAATATTGAAAATTACGCCGTAAAAAACTATAGTTACACGTGAATTTTAAAAGAGTAAGAAATTTTTTACATAATAAATTCATTATTATGCGATAAAAGCCGTAAATCGAGGAAATGACGTCATATTTAAAAAAGGCCAAATAATTCCCAGTTGGCAAAATAGTTTAAATTTTTAAAATTATATTTGCGCGAGACATTTATTTCATTTTTTGATATAATCTTTTAAACTATTATCGTGAATTCTAAGACAGCACAAATAATATTTCCTTTCTAACAACAAAAGTATTTTCATTTGAATATTAAAAAGAGAAAGAAAACTTTGGTGAAAATTAGATCATACTTAAAACGATACATTTCGAGGGTCTTATTTGAAAGAATTTTCTTATAACGTTAAGTCTATAAGAAAGTTAATATTAGTCATCACAGTCTTTGTCTCTCAGTATTTTTTAACGGTCAGATAGGAAGACTGCCTACTTAATTGATTTTACATAACCTTATTTTCAAATTGTTAACTATTTTTTTTAAATCAAAGACGAAAACAGCAATTGTATCTCTTAACAGCGGCTGATTTCGCCTTAAAAGTCTGCAATTAAAGGAAAATGAATGAAAACCCGTTTACAGGGAGATCGCCACTGTTTTTTGAAGTTATAGTTCAATCTTTTTAAAGCCAATGAAATCAGCGTGCTTTTAGAATCTGGGGTGTCTGAATGGGGGTTGGGGGCTCGTAGGGGGCCGAGCCCCCTAGTATAGCAAAAAATGAAGAGTAAAAATATGGCCAACGAAATGATAGGATAAACAATACAATCAAGTGAAAAGAGCAATGATATGTATAATCAAATCCATTTAAATGTCAAAAGAAAACAGTTAAATGACACAAAAATATTATAATTAAAATCTGTAAAAGTTATAAGCATTGTGATGATATAATTAAAATAATTCAATGGAGTAAATGTTATGATATGTGTAATTAAAAACAATCACTGAAGTAATGTGATGATAGATATAATTAAAATCATTCAATGAGATCTCTCAGGCATGCCAAAAGGATAAAAACTGGTACAAAACTGGTCAGTAAAACAAAGTATAAAATGTGCAAATACAACATAAAACCAGGTAAATTTAAACAACAGATAACTTTTTAATTAAATTTAACTAGGCACATCCTTCTATAGATAAAAAAAAGTAACGCTTTGGAAATGAACCAATGAAAATCTGCGTAGATCTAGATACCGTGAAATGCATCTGATTGGTCAAAGCTGTATGACGCTATAAGGGAAGTTACCAAAGGGAGGGACCCGGCTCTGTCGCCAAACGTCGCCAAGTTTGCCGCAAACTTGGCGATATATCGCCAAATTTGGCGATCAAATTAGTAGCCAAAAGTGGCACCAACTGGGCGCTATTTCCAGTATTTCGCCAAATTTCCATAGACTCCCATTGAAATACAATAGGGTTTACTTGCTTGCAGGAAATCAACAAACTGAGATATTTCAATGCAACAAAAACTAATATTAGCTTACAGTTTGGAGACAGTTTTTGTCGTCGGGATAATCAAGTAGCTCCTTATTTTTTAGGAAGGTATTTAAAAGATACTGGTCTAATTTTCCGTAACCGGGTCACCCGCCAAATGGAGTATTTTTCTATAACTTTGGAAGATTCATTTATATTCAAGACTGTGGATGGTGAACTCGATTACAGAAGATTAGGCGGATTTTGTAATTAGCTATTATTATATTTATGTTTTTTTATTATGATGTAAACGAACAAAATTCAGTATTATATATTTTTCATCTTCTGTTATTGCAATGTCACGAAAAAAGCAACAATTGCAATGTACGGAAAAACTTTGTATTGCCAATGCATGGGAAAATATTTGTCAGTTTATGTTAGCCTATTCAAAGAAAATAAATACAATTCTGATTAGATAAAATTTATATCATTATAAAGTAATTTCGCCTGACATACAATCCAATCAATTAATCTTAGTGACAAATTAACGATTATTTTCAGTATCGGGGTTACTTAGGCAACATACTGAAGAATAATTTAATCTTAAATATAAAGGAAATTATAAGCCTATTTGCCTCTCTGTGTTTTTATACTCATTAGAAAAATGCAAAGAAAATCTTCGATTCAAGTATTCACCATAAAAATTTTTACTAAAAAATTTGCAATAATAACGATATTTATCATTGTTTGTTCTATTTAAGGTACGGATTTTGTTGGTAAAAGATCTATAATTGTGTCAATAGCAATTTGACATACTGTAATGCAGAGTAGTTTGGCGCGTAGTTAACTTTGTTTTGTAACTAACTCTGTTATATTCGTAACTATATCGGTGCAAACACTTCGATTAATACGATTGCGGAAGATTAGGAAGATTTTATTGGATGCAAACTAAATGTTTATTTTTATACCAGTATCGGTCACCGAGTTTTTTTTCAGGTTAACGACTACATGACTGCAACTGGTCTAGGGAATGAAAAAGCAATGAAACTTACTTCCTTTTAATTTTATTCAAACAATTCAGCTTTAAAATTCCACGTTTTTTTATGCATCATTTCTCTTTTAAATATAATGATTAAACACCGTGTTTTGAGTGGAAATAATTTGTAAAGCCTTTGGCTGTATTTTCTCTTCTTGAATATAAAGATAGAAAACTGTAATAGTAATGCCAGGAGAAGACGGATATTGCAAAATGTAACATAATGTAGAGTGAAGTTGTATTCAAGCTGTTAGAACAACACATATAGTCAAGCTCAGAAGTCTGGAGTCCAAGCACTAACAAAAGAATGTGAAGCACCCAAAAATTATTTACATTCAATCGTCAAATTCTGCAATCATTGTAATGTTCATATTTTTTTTTAGTAGTGTGCTGAATAAAGAATATTTTACTTCCTGTTGTGATAACTGCCTCATGTCCCTACCAAACTCTAAAATAAATGATAAACTAAAAGAGTTGCTTATGAATAACCCAAATTTTATCCAACGCATAAGATAATACAACAGCGCAATGGCTTTCACAGTGTTTGCATCAATGCGAAAGGACATTCCAGGTGAAGGTTCATGTTGTTTCAAAATAAAAGATCAGGTTCGCTATTTCATTTGATTTGAGGTTCGTTTGCAAAGAAAGACCAGCGCAGCGGGCATAGTCTGCTAGTTAATAATAAAGAAAGCAGTTAGTGTGTGTGTGTGTGTCGATGATGTTCTGAAGAGACCGCTGCACGTAGAGCTACAAAATTTGGAGGGAACGTACCACTAAGTATGTAGTTTTACACCTCGAAGCCAGATTTTGGATTTTTTAATTGGTTTTTTTCTTATTTAATTTTTTATGCGAGTTTTCGTGTTTTTTATATTTTGAAGCGATTTTTCCACATTAGTGAAAGGAATATGGCTTCATTCTTTTAACCCAATACAGTAAATTTTATCATCCTTTCACTAAAGTTAATTCGGAAACCGTACAGCGATTTTTGAATTTTTAACGAATCTTTTAATGCAGTTTTTATTGTTTTTTCGCATTTTGCGGCTATTTTTTCGTATTGGTAAAAGGAATTTTGTTTCAAACTTTTAGCCAAATGTACTAAATTTTGTCTGCTACGATTTTTGAATTTCAGCATTTTTTAGTGCAATTTTCAATGAGATTTTTAGCAATTTTTTGAGATTTTTTTGCATTTAACGTCGATTATTTTCATTCATGAAATATTTTCTATTACAATATTTTAACCCTTTCGAGTAAATTTTAACACCTGCGATTTTTTAATATTTTGCGATTTTTAATGCATTTTTGAGTGCAATTTTTTAGTGTTTTTTCGAGTTCTATGGCAATTTATTGAATTCGGAAATAAAATTTGGTTTCAAGCGTTTACCCTAATATAATAAATTTCGCCTATACTATTATGAATTTTAGCGGTTTTTAATGCGATATTCCAAGATTCTTTATGTGTCGCGTCGATTTTTTATCATTCACGAAATATTTCCGATTACAATGTTTTACCCATTAGAGTGTATTTTGACTTCTGCGATATTTTAATATTTAGCGATATTTAATAATTTTTTCATAGCGATTTTTAATGCATTTTTTCAATGCGAATGTTAATATTTTTTCGAGCCCCACAGTCATTTTTTGACATTCACAAAAGGAATTAGCTGGGTTTCAAACTTTTAGCCTAATATAGAAAAATTCAACATCTATGACTTTTGAACTTTAACGATTTGCTATTTTTAGCGATTTTTCGAGATTTTTTATGTTCCGATTTGATTTTTTGTCATTTATGAAAAATTTACGATTAGAATGTATTACCCGATTAGAGTAAATTTTTGCTCCTGAGATACTTTTAAATTTAGCTATTTTTAACTCATTTTTCAGTACTGTTTTAGCGAATTTTCGACTGCCACGGAGATTTTTTGACATTCGGAAAATAAATTTGGTTCTGAAGTTTAGCCTAATACAGTAAATTTTATCATCTACAAATTTTGAATTTTAGCGATTTTTAAAGCGATTTTTGGCGATTTTTCTTTTTTTTTTACGCTTTGCGTCTATTTATTGTCATTCATGGAAGCTTTCCAATTACAATGTTTTACCCCATTAAAGTAAATTTTGACGCATGCGATATGTTACCCTTACGAAAATATTTCATAGAACGGTATAAAACTCAATAGAATTCAAGTCCTGTAGAACAGGCCTGCCCAACCTTTCAATAAGCAGGGCCGCACTTCAGCTCTTGGCACCCATTGAAGGGCGTTATTATTCACATGACTGAAAACATAAGGCAATATTACCGCACACTATTAGTATACACCGTAATGCAAATGAATCTTACAGCGGTAGACAAAAGGCTACATGGGGTTACATGTATTAAATTTCAAATTATACAGTTTTCTATGACAGGTCTATCTCAAAAATTTTTGTAGGGTAAGGTGCTAGAAACTTTAACCGCGCCTATAATAACAACAATAACAAAAAAAATAATAATAAACATGGGAATCAGAGAAATTGCTAGGTTTCTTTTAGAATGATAAAATATTCTTTAACCACTGTTGAATTCATACACTTTTCTCCGGTAGGGATTTCTATGGCTCCGGGGGGGGGGGGGAATTATAGAGTTCCGGGGGGGTTGACTTTTTGACTATTGAAAACACAAAATCTCAAATCTTCCGGGGGGACAACTCATTGCTCCGGATGTGGGGGGAGAATGTGCCCCCCGGGCCACGCCCTGAATTCAACACTGTCTTTAACTAATTTTGATATCGTGAATTTAGTTTTATAAAAAATACAAAAACAAAGACAGGCATGATAGCATACAGAGAGATAGTTTAGAAGTGCTTTCATAGATGGAAAACATTCTACACTGTTTAATTAATTTTTCCAAGTAAACTGGAAAAAAAAAATCCCCACTAAAATTTCAATAGTCAATAAAGAAAAATCAAGTCCCTTTATCCCTCGTATACAACAGCCAATGGGCCAGTCTGACAACGGCGAAAATAAAAAAGCTGAACGTTCATGAACGTGTGTCTGCAAAGTGGCGAGGGAAGGCGGAAAACGTTTATTTTTCTGTTACTTCTGAAGTATTAAGGGGACGTTGGAGTTTAAAATCATTAAACATTTTTTTTTTTTTTTTTTTTGTAAATTTCAACTTAAATATTATTCAAGGGTATATTATATACATTATGGCATGCATTTATCACAAAAAAAAAAATTAAAAAAAAAAAAAATTTTGAGAAAAAAATGGAATTTTACGCGTTGTGTTAGAAATCTTCGAAATGCCCCATGCGTCTTCCATATCAATGAAAATCCCCAATATTTTTTATGAAAGTTTGGTTTATATATAGAAATAAAATAGAGCATCGAATTTTACATATTTGAATTTAAAGATAAAATAAAAAATTGAAAAATTTTGAAATTATTTCAAAAAATTTTCAAAATTTCAAATTTTTCAATTTTTTTTTATTTTTTGTAAATTTTATCTTAAATATTATTCAAGGGTACATTATGCATTATGGCATGCATTTATCACAAAAAAAAATTTATTTTTGAAAAAAAAAATGGAATTTTACGCGTCGTCTTAGAAATCTTCAAAGTGCCCCCTGCGCGAAAATCCCCAATATTTTTTATAAAAGTTTGGTTTATATATAGAAATAAAACAGAGCATCGAATTTTATATATTTGAATTTAAAGGTTAAAAATAAATTTTTTTTGAAAAATTTTAAAATTTTGATTTTTTTTTTATTTTTATTTATTTTCTTTTTTTTACCTTTAAATTGAAATATATAAAATTTGATGCTCTATTTTACTTACGTATATAAACCAAACTTTTATAAAAAATATTGGGGATTTTCATTGATATGGAACGCGCACGCAAGGGAAACTTCGAAGATTTCTAAGACAACGCGTAAAATATTTTTTTTTAAATTTTTTTGTGATAAATGCAAGCTATAATGTATATAATGTACCCTTGAATAATATTTAAGTTGAAATTTACAAAAAAAAAAAAAAAAATTAAGGATTTTAAGCTCTACTGTCTCCTTAAGAAGAGCTATTTCCAATTATTAGCAAATTTAACCATCATAATTAAACTTTATAAACAATAACTACTTATCGCGAATGAATACCGCGGCAAATTTTTGACATTTGTAAAAGAAAGTCGGTTTCAACATTTTAGCTTAAAGAGAATGATTACGTTCTCTACGAATTTTTAATTTTAGCGATTTTTAATCCGAAAATTAGCGATTTTTGGAGATTCTTTGCAAATTTCATAATTTTTTTTGTTATTTAGGAAAAAATTAAGTTTACTCCATTTTACTCCACTAAAGTAAATTTTGACCCCTGCTATTTTTAAATTTTAAGTGATTTTTAATGCATTTTTCACTGCAATTTTTAGAGTTTGTTCGAGTTCGAAGGAGATTTTTTCACATTCGGAAAATAAATTTTGTTTCAAACGTCTAGCCTATTATAGTAAATTTTGCCATCAATGAATTTTGTTGTTTAGTAAATGTTAATGCTACGTTTAGCGTTTTTCGAGATTTTTTACGTTCCACTTTTAGTCATTCTTGAAAGACTTCCGATTACAGTGTTTTGAGTCGATTTTTTGTAATTAATGAAAGATTTCAGATTACAATATTTTACGCCATTACAGCAAATTTTGTCCGCTGCTATTTTTGAATATTTAGTGACGTTTAATGCCTTTTTCAATGCGATTTTTAGCATACTTTCGAGTCCCACGGCGATTATTTGATATTAAAAAAAAAGGAATTTGGTATCAAATTTTTATCCTACTAGAGTAAATTTTGATGAGATTTTTAATGAGATTTTTAGGGATTTTGCGAGTTTTGCGGTAATTTTTTAACATGTTAAAATGATTTCGGTTTCTAACTTTTAACCTCATGTAGTACAGTTTGCCTTCTACGCTTTTGGAATTTTATCAATTTTTAATGGGGTATTCTATGTGAACATTAGTGACTTTTAGAGATTTTTGGCGTTCCATGTTGATTTTTTGTTATTCATGAAGAATTTACGATTACAACCCCCCCCCCCCCCTTAATATTAAATTTTTACAGCAGTGGCTTTTAAATATTTAGCAATTTTTAATGAAATTTTCAATATGATTTGCAGCCATTCTTTGAGATCCGTGGCGATTTTTTGAAATTCGGTAACTGATTTCGATTTCAAACTATTTGCCTAATACAGTAATTTTTTCGGTTGCAATGGTTTATCCTTTAATAGTGAATTTTTACCCTAGCGATTTTTTAATATTTTGTGATTTTTAATGGGATTTTCAATGTGATTTTTTGGCTTTGAGAAAGATTTTATGACATTTTTGTAAGGAATTCTGTTTCAAACTTCTAGCCTAATAGGAATTTGGTTTCAAATCATTAGACAATTATGGTAAAAGTCCTGCTCTGCTATTTTTTAACTGCAGCAATTTTTTTGAGATACGGAAAAGAAATTCCGTTTCAAACTTTTAGCCTAATATAATAAATTTTCTCCTGCGCTATTTTTTCTATTTAACTGCTTTTTAGCGCGTTATTTTTAGCGTTTTTACTTTTTTTATGGCTTGACATTCACCAAAGAAATTACATTTGAAACTTTTATCGAAATATAGTAATTTTTTACTGTCATGATTTTTTAAATTTTTGCAATTTTTACGTTTCTTCGCGATCCGCTGCGATTTATTGACATTGAATTTTTGACCTAATATTGTAAACTCTGCCCTCTTCTCAATAAAGGTTAATCGGACTTTGTACAGCAATTTTCGAATTTTTCGTGAGCATTTCAATTTGATTTTTTGTGATTTGCTACGATTTTTCCACATTAGTAAAAGGAATCCAGTTTCAGTCTTCTAGCCCACTGTAGTAATTTCTTTTTCTTTTCGATGAAGTTTATTCGAAATTCGTGCAGCTATTTTTAAATTTTTCGCGATTTTTTACTATGATTTTCAGATTGTTTTCGCAATTAGTGCTGTTTATTCATAGACCCTGGCAAGGCCGGGCAGTTTAGCTTGTTTTATATAAAATCAGAATATATATTTTACAAAAGAAAAATATAATTGTTTGTTTCTAATTTTTGTAATATTCAAACAAAGCTTCTACGAAGTAATAATTTTGCTTATAAATATCAAATCTATGTCGCCGGTAAGTATTCGAAAAAAGTGAAGTGCTTCAATAAAGAACACGGAGATTGCAAGATCATGAAATTTATTATTCAATCAGCATTTTCTTTTTAGCTTGTCATCTACTCTGCTTATACCGTAAGATATTTTTGACGTAATGTCAACGAACACTTCCATTAACTGGTGTTTTGAAAAAACTTTGATAAGATATGAATGCAAGTTGCTTAGTTTCCATGTATACGTTCATTATGAGATGTGAATTAAGTAATGAGTTTTAATTTATCCCACTGCGCTTGAATTCCTTTTTTCTTATAAAACATAATACTGACAGAGAATAATAACACAGAAATGAATGAACATAGAAAATGCTTCCATAAAGAACATCGAGATATCAATATCGTGAAAGTTATTATTCAATCAGCACTTTTTTTTAGTTTGTCATTTGAATACAAGTTGGTTTAATCCTACTATTTTATATAAAATCGCAATATATATTTTACTAAAGAAAAATATAATTAGTTGTACCTAATTTTTGTAATATTCAAACAAAGCTTCTATGAAGAAGTCTCTCTGCTAATAAATATCAAAGATATGTTGCAAGTAATTTTAGAGAAAATAAAGTGCTTCCATAAAGAACATCGAGATTGCAAGATCATGAAAGTTATTATTCAATCAGCACTTTCTTTCTAGTGTGTCATCTACTTTGCCTATACTCTAACATATTTTTCACATAATGTCACCTAATATTTCCATTAATGGGTATTTTGAGAAAACTTTGTCAGGGAAAAGATGAATGCAAGTTGATTAGGTTCCATGTATACGTAATTATAAGATGTGAATTTAGTAATAATACTCGTTTAATGTATCCCACTACGTTTGAAATCTATTTTTTTAAATAAAGCTAAATTTTACATAATACTGACAGAGAATGATAAAAATGAACTTGGAATATTTTTTAAATATTTGTATGAGCACAATAATCGTACTATTTTATATAAAATCAGAATATATATATCTTAGAATTTTTTTATTATTATTATTTCTATCTAATTTTTGCAGTATTCAATCAAAGCTTCTACGAAGTAATCTTTTTGCTCATAAATATCAAAGTATGTCGCCTTTAAATGTTAAAGAAACTAAAGTGTTCCCATAAAGAACATCGAGATTGCAAGATCATGAAAGTTATTATTCAATCAGCACTTTCTTTTTAGTTTGTCATCTACTCTGCTTACGCCTCAGTAACATATTTTTGACATAATGTTAACAGTTCCATTAGCTGGGATTTTGAGAAAATTTTGTCTGGTAAGATATGAATGCATGTTGATTAGGTTCCATGTATACGTGAAAAATTTGTCTGGAAACATATAAGTGTAAAGTAATAAGGTATGCATTAATTATGAGATGTAAATTTAGTAATAAGTTGGGCTTAATTTGAACCGAAGTTTAGCTACGTTACTTCTCTTTTTTAGTAAATATTTAAATATTGGTCGGTACATTAGAGCTTCCGGAACCCCGAAGCCTAAATTACCCTTTCCTTTTCTGCCATCTCTAAGCTGTTGCATTCTTTCTATCGAAACACGTGTGATGCAATGTGTCGCTCTCACAGGTGATGGAGATGAAACGGGCTATATTTTTATATGAAATCGTTGGGCTCAAGCTCAATCTCTCTTAAATTCAAAAATTTTATTTATTCATGTATAAAACAGAAATTATGTTTTCTATTCTAGCGAGTTTTGCAGACTTATGTCTGGTATTGATGGCGGCGACGTGTTGATATCGTGCCACTCGAGAGAGCGGACACAAATTTTTACTTTCAGTTCGATTTCCTTTTGTGACAGGGATATTTTTAAATTGGATCATTTATTTTATTTTTTTATTTAGTTATCTTACTTAAAAAGAATATTTTCTTCTGTTTTTAGCCAACGAGCATCAGTGTGAGGTTTTGTTTGTTTGAGGTTTTCATTCCCCTATTCTGTACGAATATGAAAATAACGTTTGTGATTTTTCTATTCATTTCTTATCATGAAATCATCATCGTTTCCATGCTAAGGCTATGCTCTGCACATTTGCGAAGTCACTTTCATTTGTAAGTAGATATAATTGAAATGTATTGTTATTATGATCGAAAGCAATCTAGCAGATTTTCCTCTTTTTCTATAAAAGCATCGAATCTTTCTGATAACGGTGTCAAATTTTTAATTTAATCTGATTTTCATGTACAAATCACGAAAGATTCTTAAGCGGAAGGAATCAATTATAGTTTAAGATATGCACCTTTTATAGGAAATTGGAAAACGCTGTTCGACTTTTCAGTATATAAATATTAATTTCTGTAAATTTGATTCACTTTTTCAAAATACGCACTTCGTTAATTTGCCCCCCAGATTTGCTTCTTGAGGGAGGAAAATTATAATAATCATTTTAAGCGTGAAGTATGTTTTGATTTGATACTAAACTTCTCTTTTGATCGATAAAATGAAAAGAAATTGCTGCATGATTAAAAAAAAAAAAAAAAAAAAGGAAGAAAATTCTTGGCGAGTAAGATTTTCTGAAGTTTTTTCTTATATAATGTTTTTGCTAGCTGTTCATTCGTTATACATATATATACATGCATAGCTGCGAACTATTTCTTTTTTGTGTTAACACTATTTCCGAATCATAATCCTTACCTTATTTAGTCGCAGAATTCTGCAATTTATTAACATTAAAATTAGGCAAATATTTCTATTTGGAAAGTGTGATAACTAAAAAATGGAATAGTTGACAGCAAACATATGCAGATAGATATATTTAAAAAAAGAAGAAAATGCTTTAAATTTTGCAAATAATGTATGAAATATAAATATGTGGATTGGAATTAAGGCGGGAGGGGGGAGGGCAGTTGTTAGTACTGCAGAACTGCAGAATATTAGGGCTCCGGTACTTTTTTTAATTAGAAATTAAGCCCTGGTAATAAGGTCTAATGTATCCCACAACGTTTGAAATCTATTTTTGAAATAAAGCTAAAATGTGTGTAATACGGATTTTCTTCAATTAATTAGCATAAAAAAAGACATTTCTTAAAATAATTAATAAAGTTTCATTTCTTAAAATAATTATTTTTTGCAATTTCTTTTTAATTTTTTCATATTTTGCAAAAAATAATTGCAGTATTTAAAACTCACCAAAGATGTACCCACGACAAAAGAATGATATTTTACAACTTTTTTAAGTAAATATATACTTTGATGTAGTAAAAATGTAAGAAACTGCAATGTAAGCCGAAACATGAAAACGAACAGTCATGGAAAAATAAAAAGTAAGCACCCCCTGCTAACTCTGCAACAAATTGTCGTAGAAGAAAATTACAGGCACCAAACGATTGGAAATAAAGTCTACTTTTAAATGATGTGTATAAAATTTGCTTAGGGGGGCATCTACATATTAAAACTAATACAAACTTTTTTTTTCAAAAGCAATGCCCAAGTTTGACACTATAAATAAATTCTACACTCTCCAATTATCCTAAATCCAAATTTTTATGAAATTCGTACGATTAGTTTCAGCGATATTAATAATTTTAAAATGAGCCTATTTTAGGGGCTGTATCCAAATCGAAGTTCGGTACTCAATTGCTGACTCGAATGCTACAAAATGACTATGTCGCTTCAATTAAGTTATTATTTCTTGCCAATATGATCATTTCACTCGCTTAATATATTTCGACTATTGCCAGCGCAAATAATTCAGTAAAATGAATAAAATATATTTTTCCAAATTATGCTTTTCTGCATATCATAGACGGTTGTTGATACTTCACGAACGTCGATCCTTTCTTAGCAGTAAGCTTTTTGAATCTCCGAAGCTTGCCATACCTAGTTGAATTTAGCATAGAAACTGGAAAAATGCGTTTGAATCGATTTTTAAGGACCGAAGCCTTTTCCCATTTACCTCTTGATGTTTTTGCATAGTTAAGAACTTTCATCATATCTCCGTTAGAAGGGTAGTCAAAATTGAGCTTCCTTTTCTTTGATAGGCTCAATGGCGGTTGATAATCTCGGGGGTGAGAATTCTCCGCTTTTTTGGCATACCAGTATAATATTAGAGAGAAAGTTCTTCTGTTAAATTGCAGTATTTCCCGATTAAATAAATAACATTATACTGGTTTTCCTTAAACCACCAATTTCAAGTTTTTCAATCGTAACTCGAAAACTACTTGGGAGAAAAAATTGAAACTGAGAATTTGCGTGAAGCGGTACATAATAAATATAAATCTATCAAAAAAATCGTATGTTATAATTTATATTTTTTTCGAATATCAATTTCATAATTCCTTTTTCATATTATAAAATTTTTAAAATTACAAATTCAATGTATTTTTGTTTGGGATTTTCAGTCTTATAACCACACACAAAATTATCCCATAATGATTATAATTTCAGGAGATATTAATAAAAATATGAAATGGTAATTTAACATTAGAAGCTCTAAATTTTTTTAATTTATGATTAAAAAACGTATAATGTAAATGACTTGAAACTTCGTTTCTAGGCATCGTTAGAACCGAAGATATAAAATATATTGTCAAAATTATGTGTTGCCATTGAAAAAAACAAAGTTTCGTTTGGCTTAATTTATAGATGGCCCCCTAAACAAATCTTATATACACTATTTAAAAGTAGACTATTTCGAATCGTTTGGTATCAGTAACTTTCTTCTATTATAATTAGTTGCAGAGTTAGTAGGGGGTGTTTACTTTTTTTTCACGACTGTACCCACTCAAATTAGGACAGAGATGATTCTTCATGTATTTTACAATATGTTAATTTCTAAAAAAAAGAACGTTATAAAATTTCAGGAAATTATCTTCGTTAGAAGGGTAGTCAAAATTGAGCCTCCTTTTCTTTGATAGGCTCAATGTCGGTTGATAATCACGGGGATGTACTCACAACATCGCATAAACTGTATGCGATTTCTTTTATAGGGATTTTGCAATAACTTTTTAATATAGAAAAATTTTGCACTTTTTTATGCCCTTTTATTTAACTTAATTCGATTCATGTATTTAAAGATTTAATTTTAATCCTTTTTTCACTCACTTCCTTATATGCAGGGTTGGTAAATCATTATTGTACACAGGTATGTATATGATAACAAAGCAAAATTGTATTTATTTTTTATAACTTAACACTAGAAACGCCATAGCAGTCAATTTGACATCTACCATATATATATATATATAAATATTTCGATTTGAATCACAAATTTCTTTTAAAAAAAAACAGAGTTAAATATATATATATATCACACAGACATAAGTTAAATAAATAAGATAAAAAGTTTTAAATAAAAATTCTGGTTACCATTTTGTTTTTATAAAACATTAAGAAAATTTTTGGCTCTTTTAGTGTCAATTATAAGTTAATGAATTAACTTAAAGCATTTTCTTATTAGATGCGAAGGTGATAAACCGCCAAATATTCTTTATGATTACAACTGTATGCACGTTACAGCAATAATGGATTAATTATGCGCAAACCATGCTTTCTAAAACATACCAACTCGCTCTGAAACTGTAATAAATAAATAAATAAATAAACACTAAAAAGTATAAAATAAAAAACAAATAAAAAGTATATGTTATGTGAAGACGTTCAGATTATCCAGAAATTCACATTTTGGGGGAAACCTCTAACTGCTTCCATTGGTTTTCATTGTTATAATTTTACAATACCAGAAATACAGCATAAAACTAGTTTTTTTGCTGAATGTTGTTGGGATTTTTTGTGCACATTTACCAATAGAAAAGATTGATAGAGAAAACACCTTTTTTTTTTTTTTTTTAATTTCGAATACGGAAAATTTTGAAACTCTCGTCCTTGTGCATTTTTAAAAGATACGGTGTTCTTTTTTAACTTATCTTGGTTCATCTACGTAAAGAGGGACTATGTATTGTATTTTTCACCCACTTCCAGATATGCTAGAATTATAAAATTTATGAACTCAACTATTGTTTCGATGAAAACATGAGATTTTAATAATCTTAGAACTTGATTAAAAACTAATTTTAAAGGATTTTTACGTTAGTTGGTCGAAGCTGATAAATTGACCAATATTCTTTACGTTGCAATTGATACGAGTTACAACAACAATGGAATTTATTAAGCGCCAAACTATGCTGGCTAAAATAGGTCAATATGCTGTGAAACTGCAACAATGACCTATTGTAATCACTAAAAGTAATAAGTTGTGTAATAATTTTAAATCTATACGCATTTATCACGCAATAATTTAATATTAATTAAATTAAGATTTTATTTCGAGAAAACAATAATTCTGAATATATAATTTTAATAAAGTTTTATTTTATTTATTTTATTTTTACTGAGCTTTTGCCATATCTTAAAAAATAAAAATAAAAAATAAGAATAAAACAGAGAAAAAACGCTTTCTACCAACGTATATTAAATCGGTGAATTTTCCTAATCGGGGACATAACCAGATGAACGTACTGTAACAGAAATATTTTTCAATAACATTCATTATATTAATAAAAGTAGGCGTGATTAACAGAAATATTTTTCAATAACATTCATTATATTAATAAAAACAGGCGTGATTTTAAAGGTAAACATTGAATGCTTATAAAAGAGAGGGTTTTTTAAAGACTAGTTTTACTTTTATGACATTACTGACGGAAATAATATTTTTCATATCTGGGTTTTGCCATAAATTTTCTTCTGAAATTGTATGGCATTGCATTCATGGGCGATACAGTGAGTCCAATTTAATGTATGAAAATAGTGCACTTTTATTTTATGAAGCTCAGTGGTTATATGTGACCGGAGCAATTCAATATTAATTTTCTTCGCAATCGCACTGAAAGAAAAAATCATCCCTATACACTGTAAAAAAAAAAAAAGACATTTTTACAGTACTAAGTACTGTTCATCTCGCGCACAAACTCGATCACAGTGAATGTGCTGTATCTTTCTTTGGTTTCCTGACTATATTAACATGGAAAATAGAGTAGTTGCGTAAAATTAACAGCACAATATGCTGGCAATTTTACGCAACTACTGTATTTTCCATGTTAATTTTTGTCAGGAAACAAAAGAAAGATACAGCACATTCACTGTGATCGAGTTTGTTTTGGCAAATCTACAGTGTTTTTTTTTTTTACAGTGTACACTAAATTATTTGTCATTTCCAAACAAATATTATCTGTACTCCTAGAAAACATGCTTTTTTCACTTAGTTCCTCCAGGAAGTCTAAAAAAGAGGAAAAAAATCCGTTTATTCCTTGCATGCATGGGTATTGGCTGTATTAATACCAAAGTACGAATTTATTTTTTTAAATGAAAAACCGGATATTAAAAAAAAAACAAATTTTCTAATTTATTTTAAAAACAAAAACAAAAATAATGCTTTCGAATTTAATAAAGTAAAAATTTAATCACACATTTTATCTTATTCACAATTTATATTTTAGAGTATTAAAAAACTATCCGCATGTAAAATATATTCTAAACGAACAAGACATTTAAAAAATATATAGTAGATCAAATGGGTTAAAAAAATCGATTTTATTAAAAAAAGCAAATATTTCTTCTGGAATTTAATTCAAAATATAATATTCATATTTTACATCTAACAATCAAAATTATGCCTTATTGAAAATGTCTAATACGTAATAATTTTTATCCTCTATCTATTTATATAAAATCCTTGTCTCTGTGTGTCCGTCACAATTCCGGTTGGACCGCCTCATTCATAGCGGCCATGATAGGATTCCTATGGAGAAATCGGAATGAGCTTCAACAATGACTTAATTTTTGAAAAGTACTAATAGCAGTCGCAATAAATTACCACAATAGAGCCAAATTTTGACCAAATTGGCAAGATGTCGCCAATTTGTGGTATTTCCCCAAATTTAGCGACAAAAATAAGTTGCCATATATGACGCCAACTTGGCGATAGCTGGCTAATTTGGTGAAATTCCCATTGAAGAAACCCACTAATTTTTTATAATCGAGCTCATTGAAATTTAATTTATTCTCCGTGCATTTAAAGGGGTTTTTTTTTTCAAAATCTATGGGCTAGAAGTGTAATGTACGAAAATGTACGTCTTTACATTTTCAATCCGATGCTACTAATAAAATAACCGCCACTAGACGGCGCTGTACTATCTGAGCTCCTAACTGCCCGATTTTAATGTGCTTTACATAGCCAAATACAGAAATCAGGTACTTTTACAGTATAGGGCCTTTTCGAAATAGAGAAAACTGTATATACCTTGATATCTCATTTTCCGTTATTTTTAACGACCTGTCTTTCTAGTTATTCTATAAGTGTTAAAACACCCACCATTATTCCATAACAACGAAATGCCCTTGCAATTACGTTTAAACTACAGAGCTTTCTGAAAAGGAAAATTTGCAAGCCTTATGAATCTCCGATTTGAAAAAAAAAAACCCGTATCTTCATTTTAAACTCGCCATCTACCAAGTGCTCGCCTGCGAATGGTGAAGATTCTCGTTACGAAACTCGCGTTTCCAGGCTCAAAACCATGTGGATCCACGGAAGAACAAGAGACGCATTTTTAAAAAACTCTTTTTTTTTTTTCAGATTGCGGATTAAATATCAGCATGTAAAATATATTCAAAACCAACAAGACTTTTAAAAATATATAGTAGTTCAATTAGGTTTAAAAAAATCGATTTTATTCAAAAAAGCAAATATTTCTTCTCGAAATTAATTCATAATATAATATTCACATTTTAAATCTAACAATCAATATTATGTTTTATTAAAAATGTCTAATATGTAATAATTTTTATCGTCTATTATTCTATAAGTGTTAAAACACCCACCATTATTCCATAACGAGGAAATGTCCCTTCAGTTACGTTTAAACTACCGAGCTTTCAGAAAAGGAAAATTTGCAAGCCTTATGAATATCCCATTTGAAGAAAACCCGTATCTTTATTTTAAACTCCCATCTACCAAGTGCTCGCCTGCGAATGGTGAAGATTCTCGTTACGAAACTCGCGTTTCCAGGCTCAAAACCATGTGGATCCACGGAAGAACGAGAGACGCATTTTTAAAAACACTCTTTTTTTTTTTTCAGATTGCGGATAAAATATCAGCATGTAAAATATATTCAAAACGAACAAGACTTTTAAAAAATATATAGTAGTTCAATTGGGTTTTTAAAAAATCGATTTTATTCAAAAAAGCAAATATTTTTTCTCGAAATTAATTCATAATATAATATTCACATTTTAAATCTAACAATCAATATTATGTCTTATTAAAAATGTCTACTATGTAATAATTTTTATCCTCTATTATTCTATAAGTGTTAAAACACCCACCATTATTCCATAACGAGGAAATGTCCCTTCAATTACGTTTAAACTACCGAGCTTTCGGAAAAGGAAAATTTGCAAGCCTTATGAATATCCCATTTGAAGAAAACCCATATCTTCATTTTAAACTCTCATCTACCAAGTGCTCGCCTGCGAATGGTGAAGATGCTCGTTACGAAACTCGCGTTTCCAGGCTCAAAACCAAGTGGGTCCACGGAAGAACGAGAGACGCATTTTTAAAAAAACTCTTTTTTTCAGATTGCGGATTAAATATCCGCATGTAAAATATATTCAAAACGTACAAGACATTTGAAATACATATAGTAGTTCAAATGGGTTAAAAAAATCGATTTTATTCAAAAAGCAAATATTTCTTCTCGAAATTAATTCAAAATATAATATTCATATTTTACATCTAACAATCAAAATTATGTATTATTAAAAATGTCTAATATGCAATAAATTTTATACTCTATTATTCTATAATTGGTAAAACACCATCCATTATTCCATAACGACGAAATGTCCCTGCAATTACGTTTAAACTACCGAGCTTTCTGAAAAGGAAAATTTGCAAGCCTTATGAATATCCCATTTGAAGAAAACCCGTATCTTCATTATAAACTCCCATCTACCAAGTGCTCGCCTGCGAATGGTGAAGATTCTCGTTACGAAACTCGCGTTTCCAGGCTCAAAACCATGTGGATCCACGGTAGAACGAGAGACGCATTTTTAAAAAACTCTTTTTTTTTTTCAGATTGCGGATTAAATATCCGCATATGAAATATATTCAAAACGTACAAGACATTTGAAAAATATATAGTAGGCCAAATGGGTTAAAAAATCGATTTTATTCAAAAAGCAAATATTTCTTCTCGAAATTAATTCAAAATATAATATTCATATTTTACATCTAACAATCAAAATTATGTATTATTAAAAATGTCTAATATGCAATATTTTTTATCCTCTATTATTCTATAATTGGTAAAACACCATCCATTATTCCATAACGACGAATTGTCCCTGCAATTACGTTTAAACTACCGAGCTTTCTGAAAAGGAAAATTTGCAAGTCTTATGAATGTCCCATTTGAAGAAAACCTGTATCTTCATTTTAAACTCGCCATCTACCAAGCCCCTTACGCAACTCTCATTCCCAGGCTCAAAACAAAGTGGACCCGTGGAAGAACGAGAGACGCATTTTTAAAAAACTCCTTTTTTCAGATTACGGAAATTTTCTATCCTGGAACGGAAATTTCTTCAATTCTCGGATATGTACCGGTAGCTGCCAGGAATATTTCCGTGAATTGAGGAAAGTATTTCTGGGAGTGGGTAATATATATACATATATATATATATTTAAAAAAAAATCTGTAAATAAAGCAATTCAAAAAAAAAAAGAAAAAGAAAAGAAAAAGAAACGAAGGATTAAAATATGAAGATCTAATAATGATAATTGGACAAGTGATTCCAGCAAAAAGCCAGCTTTGATTTGTATTTTGTCACTTAGTGTATATCAATTGTCATTATCATGTAAATTAACATATCAGGATATTTTGATTCGCAATTAATTGTTGTTTCGTGGTCGGTTCTTTAAAAATTCGGAATTTCAATAGAAATTGTAGTACAACGTTGCTTTTTGATAAGAACCAGAAGGTTTCAGTCCCGAAAAGGCTATAGTTGAAAGGTACAGAAGTAGACAAGGATACATAAAAACTATTTATTGGCCAAAAGATCGAATCTTGAGGTGGCCACCGCACAGAACTTATGTCTGAACACCTTGCAAGTTAAAATGGAAGCGAAAATCTTTTATTGCCAACATATCTCATTTCGTATCGAGACAAAACGCCAAAAATAATTACGTTAGCCACATGGAGATGTTAAATTTTGAAAAAAACGCCAAGCATATTACTATATTTTGGCTATTTAGCAAATAAATAGGTATAACTGGCAATCCTTAAATGAAACGAGTTTAAATGTCAGATAATAATTATAAGATAACAATTTATGATTCTTTAGTTCATATAATTATGTTGAAATGAACAGGTGAACAGGTGATTGCTCTGATGGGATACCCAGTAGCAGTGCTTTTCTACAACCTGTAGATGAGTTATTGTTTATCACTTAATAGTGGAGCTAAAAAAATAAAGTCTAGTCATAACACAACTATAATTTAGTTAAGGTAGGATAAAGAAAAAAAGGAAAAAATGCGTTTATTGAGAAAATGAAACGATAAGAGATATAGGAAAGGCATTTTGGATTGGTTAATCCTAGAGAAGGAGGCAGAGCTACTTGGAAAACCCAACAGATACGAAAAGTAGAAGAGATTGAAAGAATTCAACTTAATAAACATAAAATATATCATAGAAAAAGTCTAAAAGAGTAAATGAGAAGTGAGTTTAATAGCAGATTTAATGGTTTACACAGTTCAAAATATACACGTCATAGCCGAACGAAGCAAAAACGCTAGATGTTAAGAAACGCTGCATTTACCCATAAAAAAGGGGCCATTTCATTGCTATACATTTACAATGAAAAGAATAAATTTAACTTTAGCAAAGTTTACAAAGGTAAGGTAGTAAAATGAATATACAAAGGTATAATTTATTTATTTTTATTTATTTTATTATTATTATTATTATTATCTACCCTATATATATAAAATCCTAATGAATCGAATTGAAAGGAATTTATGTAACGATTCTATGAAACGACTGATTAAACAACTGATTACGTTTCACGGCGATTGCTCCTAAAATATGGAATACTTTGCGATGAAATTAACACCAAAAATCCGTATTGATCCACAGATCTCAAAACTGGTATTAGAATTTTAAAATTAGAATTAGTTTTCGAAATATTAATTTTTTTCTAATTTTAAATAATTTTTTCTAATGATGGCAACTCAAATTTTAATCATAACAGATATTTATTTTCATATTTTAGAAAAGGTTATTTTAAATTAATTTGGCGAGTTTGGCCTCCCTTAAATGTTTGCTAAGAAATGTATCATGTTACTTTTATTCAGAATTCAATTTGTATTTCATCATCATTTTATATAATACAAAACTTTCATTTAAAATTGAAATCTTTAAAATATAAATAAACCTTTAAACTAAACCTTTAAAATATAACCTTTAAAAAATAATTTTGATTCTTTATTCAAAATGGAAACCTTTCTTATGAAAAGCGAAGGAATCAGCCCGTTGTTTATGGCAGTTACATGACTTGGACTATTATAACATAAACGAAATAATGGGGATAGAATAATATTCGGCGACTTATCATACATTAAAGTACCAAAATGGCCACCTGGAATATAAAAAGCGAAGGGATCCGCCTTGAGCTGTTGATGATAGTCACATGACTTAGGCTATTATTATAGAGATTGTTTTCAATTTTAAAAACAGCGCAAAGAATAATATTTCCTAACGATTAAAAATTTATTTTCACGTGACTATTAAAAACAGAAGAAAAAAATTTAAAATTACTATTAAATGAGTACGTGTTAAAGGCAGGAAAATATTGAAAATTATGTCCTGAAAATTGTATTTACACGTGAATATTAAAAGGGAAATGAAACTTTAAAATAATAAATACATTAATATGCGTTTAACCCTTTCACGGACAAGGCACTTCTATTCGTAAAATCTTGAAATCAGTGAATGGTACCAGAATTTACAAACAAATTTCGAAATACAAAAATGCTTTTGTTCACTTACTTGATCACTCTACCAGGGAGCCAACCAAATAATGGCAAAGGCCCTGAATTCCTCGCAGAAAAACGTCTTCCACCATCTAACTCAAACCCAGCCGCCGAAACAGACCCGGAAACAGCGACAAATAACAAGACTAAAAAGTCACAAAAATATGGCACACTCTGCCTAGCAAATAAAATACAAAAATTAAAGTCATGTACAAGTTTTAACATATGACTGTAACCCTAGTTACTATAAAATAAAAATAAAGCTAAAACTAAAACTAAGACTGAATGAAACTGAAAAACAAAATTTTAAGTTATTTTCAGTTACGAATGACTCTATAAATATATCTTAAAACTAAGCACAATTTACACTAATAATCAAGACAAGATAAAACATTAAGCCAATAACACATTTTAGGTCAATTCATGTTACAAAAGACAATCAGACCCTGAAAGTCCAGAAACAACTCAAAAATGCGTGAAGACAGAAAGATTAGCAAAGCACTATGTGGATAACAGTCCGGCAAAAGTCCACCAAAAATTCTTTAATTACACCAAAATATTCAAAATCTGTACTTTATGAATGAATACATTTTATTCAGTTCATTATAAATAACTGTCAGTTTATAGTAATTCGATCTCAGCAAGAGAACATTTTGCAAATTCCAAAACAGAGTTCTATTTCGCACAAAGTTAAAGAACAGAGGCATCAGAGGACACTTGCCGAAAATAAAATGCTTAACATCGCCGACGTTACCGCAATCACACTTATCTGTTGGTCGCTTGCCAATCTTAAATAAATACACTGGAAAAGCACCATGCGAGGAAATGAAATAGGCTACTACCCTTGAATAACACAAATAAGAAACGTCCGGTGAACGCAAGATGAGGAAGGTATCCCTACCCTTTTCACTAATTTTCCAATCATTAGTCCTCCTCGTGATGTTACTCTTATAAAAAAGCTTGACGAAGGAAACAGGGATTGGAATATCCAACCTTTCATCAAACTCATCATCCAGAATAACAGACTTTGCCAGATAGTCAGCCCTTTCGTTACCAGCAAGGCCAATATGAGATTTAATCCAACCCATAAAAATAACTTTACCACTCAACAGTCTCAAGTTAGAATATATGTTATACAAAATCTTATCAGTTAGAAATAAGCTCTGCAAGGCTTGTATTGAATAAAAACTATCAGTGTAGATGTGAAATGATTTGTTCACTTACTTAATAAACGGGAAATTTTCATCCCAATATCCTGATGCTAATGTGGCATTTAAGAATTAAAATTAAGTGATCTAAAAATGAACCACCGCCCTTGAAGGGGTTAAAGCAGCAAATTTTAGTAATTGTATTATGTGTCAATCGTTTTATAACGCTGTTAAAAAATACCGAGAGACAAATACTCTGTTTACTTAATTCATTTTATTTTAGCGTCTTTTCAAATGTTTAACTGATCTTCTTTAACCAAACACGAAAACAACCATTGTATGTCTTAACAGCAACTGATTCTATCGTAAATTTTTGCAATCAAAGGGAATTGAATGGAAACCCGTTTACAGGGAGATCGCTACAGGTTTTTTCATTATAATTCAATCTTCTCTAATCTTTTTAAAATCGATCAGATTAGCGTGCTTTTAGATTCTACAGTGTCTGAACGGGGGTTGGCGAGCGTAGCTTGCAGGGGGCAGAGTCCTCTAGTTATTTTATACAAATGAAAAAAAAAAAAAGAAAGAAAAGACAAGACAAATTAGTATGTTCAAATGAGAAACATATTTATCGAGATGTTAAACTGAATTAAATGTTTATATTTAATCAAGCTGTCAACACACGAAATAATAATTATTAAGTAAGAAATTAAATTGCTTTTACATTAATATAAGATTTTTTATGAGGGAAAAATAAATAAAAATTTAATTTAGATTAGAAAATATAAATACATTTTGTATGTTAACATATTTTTTGAAAAGCATTGACGAATAATATAAAATTGAATAAATTCTTATAATTATATCTATAATAAATATATAATTACATCACACCAAGTTTCAATGGAAAAATCAATGACGTCAAACTATCCGTTGTTGAACACTACAACTGAGTTGCTGACATTCGCAAATCTTTTCGCAAAGCCCATATCGTACAAAAGAAGAAAGTTACTATCTAGAAAACTGGCACATTTTTTTCACCTAAAGTAGTGTTTAAAGTTGTATTACTGTTTGCTACAAATGACTGATGTTTTGTATAGCTATTCTCGCTACATTATATCATTATATATATATATATATATATATATATCATCATCATCAACCGTTTTCAATCCACTGCTGGATGTAGGTCTCCCCCAGATTTTTCCAATGTTTCCTGTCTAGTGCTTTAGTCATCCAATTTACACCGGCTACTTTTCTGATTTCATCACTCCATCTTACTTGAGGTCGTCTTCTTGGCCGTTTTACATCTCTGGGATACCACTGTAGGGTGTTTGTGCTCCATCTATTGTCTTGTCTTCTTGCGATGTGCCCAGTCCATTTCCATTTTAGCCGTTTAATTCTTTCAATGATGTCAAAAAATTTCGTCTGACTTCTTATCCAGGTTTTTCTTTTTCTGTCTCTTCTAGTTATACCTAGCATACATCTTTCCATACTTCTCTGTGTTGTTTGTAATCTTTGTACCATCCGTTTTGTTAGCGTCCATGTTTCTGCTCCATAAGTTAGGACAGGCAAAACACATTGGTTAAATACCTTTCTTTTCAAACACAGGGGCATGCTACTCTTCAGAATAATATTGTTCTTCCCAAAAGCACTCCATCCGTTTCTTATTCTTCTATTGATTTCATTCATGATACTATTATCAGATGATATTTCTTGCCCAAGGTACACATAACTTTGCACTTCTTTAATTTCAGTGTTGTTGTAGACGATTTTCTTTTTTGATGCAAATGAATTGAACATCACCTTAGTCTTTTCCAAGTTTATTTTTAATCCCACATTAATGCTAGCTTCTGCCAAATCTTTTAGCATGTTTTCCAATTCTTCAGGACTGTTACTGAAAATTAAAATGTCGTCAGCGAATCGGAGATGACTTAAATATTCCCCATTTATTCTAATCCCTTTGTTTTCCCAATCCATCTTCTTGAAAATATTTTTTAAGACAGCAGTAAAAAGCTTAGGTGAAATGGTGTCTCCTTGTCTTACCCCTCTTCCAAGCTTGATCTTTGCTTTTCCTTTGTCCAAGCGGATGGTTGCTGTTGCTTTCTTGTAAATCTTCTTTATAATATTGATGTAAGGTTTGTCTATACCAATGTCCTCCAGAGATTCTACTACTGCTGATGTGTAGACCGAATCAAATGCTTTTTCATAATCAATAAAGGCAAGGCAAAGAGGTAAATTATATTCCTTACGTTTTTCGATGAGTTCCCTTACCGTTTGGATATGATCCATTGTGCTGAATCCACTTCGGAATCCTGCTTGTTCTCTAGGTTGAGCTGAGTCCAGAACTGATTCAAGTCTTGTCGTTAAAACTTTGGTGAAAATTTTATAAATCACTGACAGTAAGCTGATTGGACGGTAGTTTTTAATGTTTCCCTTCTCTCCTTTCTTGTAAAGTAGCACCATCACAGCATTATTCCAATCTTCTGGTACATCTGACTTCTGGAGACATTTGGAAAACAGTAAGGATAGCATTTTTGCAAATTCTTCTCCTGCTTCTTTGATAAGGTCGATTGTAATTCCATCTTCTCCGGGGCATTTACCTTTTTTCATAAATTTAATGGCTTGTAAAACTTCGTCTGTCGTCACTGGGATTATGGCATCGGTTTCTGTTAAGTTTTCTCGTGGATCACATAAGTTGATTTCCCTCTGATCTTCACATTTATATAAATCGTTATAGAATATTTCGACAATGTGTACTATTTCTTTATTGATTTTGGTGATTGTTCCATCTGCCCTCTTTAGTGCAAAAATACCTTTTCTTCCAACACAAAGTTTTCGCCTAGCTGATTTTAAACTTTTGTTATCTTCTAGAATTTTCTTGACAAGATCAGAGTTAAATTTTCTGATATCTTCTGTAACACATTTTCTTACCGTTTTACATAATTCAGCATATTCAACTCTTGATTTAGGATCGTTTTTCTTCATTTTAAATTCTGTGCGTTTCTTCATCAATCTTCTTGTTTCTTCTGTTATTTTCTTTGTCTGCTTTACTTGTGCATCGCCGGCTATCTTCTTTGCAATATCTTGTAGAGTACGGGTAAGTTTCTTGTTCACTACTGTAACATCTTGCTCTTCTTCTAAAGTTGATTGAAGTACTTGGAAACGGTTTTTAAGTTCCAAATGGAATTCTTATTTATGTTTCTGGAGATTTATTATATCGATTGATTTCTTTGAGTGTTGCAAAAGCTTCATTCTTTCCACTTTAGTATTTAACAGCAGTTTGCATCTAACCAACCTGTGATCACTTCCTGTATTGAAGTTATTGAGAACGCTGCAATCCTGAATAACATGCCTTTTGTTTGTTAAGATGTAGTCGATTTCACTTGTTGAGCCATTTTCACAACGACATGTCCATTTTCTTTGTGGCTTTTTCTTGAAAAATGAATTCATGATATATAACTGTTCACATTCTGCAAACTCAATCAATCTGTTTCCTCTTTCATTTCGCACCCCATATCCATGATTTCCTACTGATAACTCACCTTTCTCTTTTTCCCCAATTCTAGCATTCCAGTCTCCCATTATTAATTTTATGTAGCATTTTCCCTTTTGATGCATTGAAGCTACTTCTTCATAGAAATCCTCAACTTCTTTCATCAGTATAGCTTACTGTTGGTGCATAAACTTGTGTAATTTGCAGCTTGTATCTTCTGGACACTTGTATTACTAACCTTGCAACTCTATCTGATGCACTATCATATTCTACGATGTGATTCTTCCACCTTTTATGAATCAGAAATCCTACACCGCTTGTTTTTCCATCTTCTGTGCCTCTGTAGTATAATACAGGTCCGCTGGCAAGATCTATCTTCTCTTCTCCTTTTCTTCTTACTTCACGTAATCCTAGGATGTCCCAGTTGATTATTTCTAATTCTTCTTCAAGTTCCTGAAAACGATTTTCCGAAGATAGGGATCGTCCATTATACGTAGCCAAGGTCATCAACTTATGGCAGCCTAGCCGAGCCCGGTTATTCTTAGCACCCTCTGTCTTCATGTCTTTCTGATCGCTGCCGTAACCAGGAACATTCAGACCGCCGGGAATTAAGGGCCGGGATTTATTTTGCGAATTCATGGTAAAATAAGGGGGGTAGGTGGCCAAATTCCTCCACGCTGGCCAAGCGGGTTGGAGAAAGCCCATCCGCGTTCGTTCCCCATGCACTAGGCAAGGGTACTAACAGGCTGTACCGGTGGAAGGTGCGGATTGGACATTAAGTCTCCGCTCCCAGTCGATTCCTTTAAGTCCTCCTTGAAGGCAATTAAAGGGTCTTCTCCTGGTATATATATATATATATATATATTATGTAATACAGGACAAGGTATCGACTACGATCAGTGGCAACATCCATAACAAAACTTCGAACAATTGTAAGAGGAAAACAAAAAGCGTTTTCTATGTAGCTTATTTTAGTCTTTCAAAAGCATATATCTATATTTACATTTGCCTAAAATTGAATCTTTAAACGCAATGGAGTACCTTAATTCAAAATATATTTTACTAAAGGAAATATAATATTTTTACGTAAGTTCATAATATTCGAACAACGCTTACATGGAATAATGCTCTTCCTCATAAATGTCAAACATTAGGATCCCAGTAAGTGTTAGTGAAAATAAAGCGTAGTGAAAATAAAACGTTAGAATAAAGAACATTGGTCTAGCACGATCGTGAAAGTTATTATTCAATCATCACTTTCTTCTTAGTTTGTCATTTACTCATCTCATAACGTAACATAATTTTGACATAATGTCAGCTGATGTCGCCATTAACTGTGGTTTTTAGAATACTTTGGCAAATTCCCATTGTAAGCTGGTTCTGTTCAAAGTTATCCAAAATATATGAATTTAGTAATTAAATGTAAAGACAAAAATTTATTTAATTAATTTAATTATTCGTGGAGAAAATTTCTTCGATTAATTAAATTGTATGTAATGAGAAATATAATCAGTACTATTTTTACTTGATACAGGCATTGATCTGTGTACTAAACAACATATGAACTGAAAGCAGATCAGTAATAAACATTGAAGGTGTATTTTTAATTTTACACATTGCGTGTGTATTTTGGAAATTTACACGCCACGGTACATATATAGAAAAAACATTTTTGTATCATCGTATATCATCATCATATATCCTTTTGTATCATCACCTGATTTTATGTGCAAATTGACACATTTTTTTTTAGAGTGTAGCTAATTTTACTGTCTTTCAAACATTATTTTTTGTCAGATTTGTCTAAAATTAGATCTCTAAGGAAACAAGGGACCTTCAAACGCATTTTTTAAATTATTATTTTTTTATTTCACTTTAAATTCTATTCCAGGGCACACGAAATGCATTATGGCATTTATTTATGAAACAATAAAAAAATAAAAAAAAATGTATAAAAATCAGGAATTTTCCTGAATGTTTTAAGCGTTATGAAGAGCTTTTCAAAATGCCCTATGCGCATTCCATATTAATTAAAATCGCCAATATTTTTATGCAAGTTTGGTTTATATATACAAATAAAATTGTGCATCGCTTTTTTAAACTAAATATAATTGGAAAAGATAAAGGTAGTTAATTACAGAATAATGGTGCAAAAATGCTGAAAATTTCATAAAATTTGGAAAACATATATATTTTTTACATTTATATTCAAATATAGAAATTTCAACGCACATTTTTATTTTCGCATATAAATCAAACTTGCATAAAAAATATTGGGAATTTTAATTGATGTGGAATGCGCGTGGGGCGTTTTGAAAAGTTCTTCATAACGCTTAAAATATTCTAGAAAATTCCTTATTTTTTCTCCAAATTCTTTTAATATATATTTTTTTAATTTCTTGTGTGATAAATATATGCCATAATGCATATAGTGTAACCTTGAATAGTACTTAAAGTGAAAAAAAGGAGTTTGTAGAACCTTTGTCCCCTAAACATAGTGGCACAACTTAAATCAAAGTATATCTTACTAAAGAAAATATATTCTTTTTACGCAAGTTCACAATATTCGAACAACGCTTACATGAAATAATTCTTTTCTTCATAAATGTCAAACATTTGGATCCCAGTAAGTGTTAGAGAAAATAAAGTGTTACAATAAAGAACATTGGTCTTGCAGGATCGTGGAAGTTATTATGAATCAGCACTTTCTTTTTTGTTTGTCATTTACTCTTCTCATAACGTAACATAATTTTGACATTATGTCAGGTGATAACTCCATTAGCTGTGGTGTTGAGAAAATGCAAGTTAATTCGGTTCTGAAAGTTCTGATCGTAAGTTAATTCGGTTCAAAGTACAAATTGACTATACAAAATATAAATTTAATAATTAAAGAAAAAAATTAATTTCATTTTAACTATTCGTGGAGGAAACTACTTCAATTAATTAAATTGTATGTAATGTGCAATATAAGCATCACTCACTATTTTTAATTGCTATTCGCAGTGATCTGTGTACAATGAAGAACTCATGAACTGAAAGCAGAGTAATGCCGAAAATCATGAGATTAATTACTGATCTGATTTCTTTTATGCTGAAAAATGTTTGATAACTAATACATACTCGATCCAGTTCTCAACATGATGTTATTCACTAAATTTAGAATGTAACACAAATTATTTGAAAATAGAATTTCATTGTAATGCAAAATTAAAAACAATGTTTCCTTATATTACTACTTACCTAAGCTTAATAAATACAATAGTTTTAAAATTCAAATTATAATAATATGGATCGTATATAAATATTTCCTAAAACACTATTGCTTTTACTTCTTTTTCTGTTTTTTTTATGATGAAAATAACTATTTTTGCTTTATATGAACACCAATTGCAATTTTACACTAAGGCGCAAAATGCGGCGAAGTGTTTATTTCACATTAACAGATGTAGTAATCCGTTTATTAAAAACCCATCTAGAAGTATTTTTAGGTGCGTTCTTAATTATATAAATACATAGCACCTATAGTCGTCGTCTGGTCCGTCTGTCTGTCTATCCGTCCGTTCGCATATCGAATAATAGCGCAAAAACTACCCAACCGAATGGTTTGAAATTTAATGTACAGAATCGTCGCAGATTTTGTCGAGGCGTTTCAAAATTTATGAAAATCAAATCAAAACTTAAAAATATATTAATAAAAGTTTTCTTCATTATGTTAAATCCTCTCATACATTATTAATTCAAAGATATTCCCTGATAGGTCATGATTCTAGGTTGCCATGGTGATGACGTCTTACATAAGATGTAGTCCTATTATTTCCGTATTACTGAATTTAATATATAGAATCGTAATAAATTTTGGGTACTTCTTAGTTATCCCGTCGACCAATTTCGCCAAATTATATAAATCGCCAAACCACTCGCCAAATTATACACATTGACATAATTTTTATTTTAAATAACGAACGAACGAATAAATTAGTAAAGATTAATAAAAATACAAATAAAACGTCGAATTAATAGTTTTATTGGCCATTATTGGCATTTAATGTTACAATTAATTAATTAATGGCAACCATTATTGGCATTTAATCTTGCAATTTGGCGACAGTAATTTGGTCGACGGGATAACTAAGAAGTACCAAATTTTGTATTCATGGATTTTTGCATAAGAGTGCAACAGCTTTTGCCTGAATATTTATAAAACTAGATATATAGTACGAAAGCACCTCATTTGCCACGTTTGGCGCACAATTCCGACTTGTTTGTTTCTTGTAGGAGTTTATGTTCTTTTTTAAGAATTAATTTGGTTTTCTCATTTCGGCAATCACCGAATGACGAGTACTCTGCGGTTATCACTTTCGGGACCAGTGATGACGAATGGCATCATGACTTTCACCATTTTTTTTTATATTTAAAACTGAATCTCGGAGATTCTGTTTGCTGTCATTCAAGATACACTTTTTCTGTCTTTTCAATAGTATTTTTTAATTTAGACAATAGATGATAGCAGAGGTTCTAGAAACTGAAAAGTATTGGCTGATTTCTTTTTAAAACGTGAAGTGAAAACATGACTGTGAAAAAAAAAATATTATTCCCAATTTCCTTTTTTTTTTTTTTTTCAAATATAAGTTTTAATATGTGTGAAGTACATCATATTTATGTATTATAATCCAACAATTGTATTTTTATTTTAGTAACAATGCATAGTAAATATATATGATTCCAAATGGCATCACTGGGACTAGATAGATAGTTAAAACTTAACTCTCTCTTTTGATTTCTTTTCTGATTTGGTAATTTTTTTAAAAGAAAACCTTTTTCTTTTATTATTTATCATGCCAAAGCAAAAAAAGGAGTTTGTATCATTAGAAATAATCTTTTATTCACCAAGGTATGATGATCTTTCTGTTACAGAAATTGAAAAATCTGACGGAGAGAACAGTAAAAGTGCACGCAATCTATCAAATGCAGATGAGTCTCCCAATGCAATTGTCAATATTCTTGATACAAACGATTCATCCGGTCCTGTTACTATTTGCGCAGGTAATAAGTATTAGAAGTTGAAGTTGAAAATGTAGGAAGATAATAATATTGAACCATTTGAAACGACATTTAGAGAAACTTCTTCATTGCGTCCTTATGAAATTTTATTCCTTATGAGTACTTTAAATTATTTTGTTATGAATAAATTATAGATAACTTAGTGTATCAAGGTTCCGCTGGCAAAGCTCGTAGATGGAATGTGCTGGTACGGAACCATTCGCGCTCGTTGGCCTAACTGTTCGGAGTTTTCCGTGGTTTTCAACGAACCTTGATTATCCTTGCGTAAATACGGGTTATGTTCTCTTAGAAATACCCCCAATAAGGGCACCCCTCCATCGGGCACATATCTCTCGTGTAGATAATTGGCCGTCATGACCAACGCCAATACCACCTTAGTGCATCAAACAAATCTCTATTCTTGCCAAAAGTCTGAAACTTCGGTGAATACAATTATACATAAAATAGACATTAAAAAATGAATACACATTAAAAATTGAATGTATATTTTCTTTGCTTACAATTCCAATGATGCCAAATGGCAACATGAGCATTTCGTGTGTAATTCCTGTTTGTCCCAATGATGCTAAGTGGCATCATTTAAAAAAGCTATTAAAAATGTTAAATATATTATTTTAATTATATTTATGTTTATCTTAGCTGAAAATAACCTTAATTCCATGAATTCGGATTTTTCCTCTTGTAAATAAAAATGCGGGCCTTAAAGGGTTAAATTCTCTCAAGGTATGACAAATAAGGTGGTAGTGCTTGATAAAGACAAACGATGAAATTACGTATTCCTGATACTGTTTCAATAAAATGGTGCTTGAAACAAAGAAAAAAGGCGTATATAGTCGTAATGTGTGTACAGAAATTATGTTTTAGGACTTCTGTACTCCAAGACTAAATATATTTTATTTATTTATTTCTAATGTCAAAGACTTACTTCATCAGGGTGGTGCTACAACTCTTTGAAACGCACTTAACTGAGTTTTACTTTAATTTCATATCAATTGCACAAAAAAGCATATAGCTCTATAAATTCTAAATAAAAAGGTAAACTTAATTCCAGTTCAGTAATGAAACAAACTATTTTTCTTGCTCAGTATTTTCTATTGTATTTTGTACTAGCTAACTTGCCCGGCTACGTCAAAAAACAACTCGAATTGCGAAAAACGTCTGAAAATCCCAATAAGATATCGCGAAAAAATTTTAAATTCCTGCACAAATGTCGAAAAGAGAAAAAAATATATATATTGTATTCGAAGATTGAAAGTTGATTCCTTTCACTAATGTGGAAAAATGGTAAGAAATCGCTAAAATACACTAAAAATCACATACAAAATTCCCGAAAAATTCGAAAATTGCTATACGAAAATCGAATAAACTTTATTGAAATGAGGGCAGAAGTTACTTTAGTATTATAGGCCAAAAATGGAATGTCAAAAAATTGCAGCAGATCGCGAAGAAGCGTAGAAATCGAATTAAAAATCGCAAAAAGTTAAAAAAACCCGAAAGTCAAAATTTACTGTAATTGGATAAAAGTTTCAAATCTAATTCCTTTGACCTGCGGGCTCTCTTAAAATTCATGTTTGGGAAAGCATGCTAAGCATTGTATCATGTTACTTTTATTCATAATTTAATTTAGTTGAATTCCTTTAAATATAATTATAACCCATTAAGTTAATATTAGTTTTTGTTGCAATAAAATATCTGAATTTGTTCACTTTCTATAAGCAAGTAATCCCTGTTGCTTTACAATGGAAGTCTATGGGAATTTGGCGAAATATTAGAGATATCGCCAAGTTGGCGTCACTTTTGGCGACTAATTTTGGTCGCCAAATTTGGCTATATATCGCTAAGTTGGCGACAAAATTGGCGGCATTCGGCGACAGAACTGTGTCCCCCCTACGGTAACCCTCTTATAGATTTTGAAGGTGCATTAAATGCTGTTCAATAATCGCATAAAAAATTCACTACAAATTCAAAAATCGCTGTACGTATTCCAAATAAATTTTTTGAAAAGAAAACAAAATTTACTATACTGGGTTAAAAGAAAGAAACCGTATTCTTTCAACTAATGTGTGAAAAATCGCCTCAAAACTTAAAAAAGTGCTAAAAATCGCATAAAAAATCGAATAAAAAAATCGAATATCGGGCTTCGAGTTGCAAAACTTCATATATATATATATATGGGATGAGACTCTATTTATAAATCATAGCTCACTTCTAAGACGAACACTGACATTTATTAAGACGAAGACAAAACAAAAATACAGATAAAAGCTCTCTTTACAATCTATATTTAGCTTTAAAGGAACTAACTTTGGCTTCATTTACATAACGTCGTTGAATATTTCTAAGATTTTCGTACGTCATTTAAATCTTCTATCTTATTTCATCGAAAATATTCTGTTTCTCTTAATAAAAACCTGCGTCGTCGAACTCTGTCTCGTTCTATTTACTTTTTCTGCATTTCCACTTCACGCAGCTTCGTTACATTTTTAATTTCGAAGTAGAAATACGGAGTCGGGGACATTCAGTATGATCCAAGTGTTCTTACGAAATTCCCACATGCGGCCTTCCTGACATCTGGAGCTGCCGCAGCGACATGTGCTAGAAACAGAATCTGCAAAAGAAACAAAAACAAAAACCAGTAACTGGTCATAGGGGAAAAGAAAAAAAAAATCTGCACGTCATAATTGAAGTGGCGTAGCATCATATGGAAATTTCTTTAAAAGCACTAACTTATAAAATTTTCATAACACACAAGAAGGAAAGATAAAAAAAAAATGTTTTTTTTAAGCTTCAGTTTCCGTCAGGCCAAGGTTTCATGTATTCACCACATGAGCTAATACTTACCGGTCCTTCGGTTGATGAGATTTTCGCTACGTCGTAGGTGTCGTTAGACTTCACTTTGGTTACTTTATACGGACCAAGAATTTAGATTTCAACTTTAAACCTGTAACTTAAACGGAACTAACTTTGGCTTCATTTACATAACGTCGTTGAATATTTCTAAGATTTTCGAACGCCATTTAAATCTTTTATCTTATTTCATCGAAAATATTCTGTTTCTTTTAACGAAAACCTGCGTCGTCGAACTCTGTCTCGTTGTATTTACTTTTTTTGCGTTTCCACTTCACGCATCTTCGTTACATTTTTAATCTCGAAGCTGAAATACGGAGTCGGGGACATTCAGTCTGATCCAAGTGTTCTTACGGAATTCCCGCATGCAGACGGATCTTTTCCCCAAATTTTGTAGCTCCACGTGCAGCTGTCTCTTCAGAACATCGTCGACACACTCACACACAAACTTCTTTCCTTATTATTATAGATTTAATTTACCTGGATTCCCTTAATATAACCCCTATATAATTATATAACCCCTTAACTTAATATTAGTTTTGTTGCATTAAAATATCCCAATTTGCCGATTTTCTGAAAGCAAGTAATCACTATTGGTTTACAATGGAAGCTTATGGGAATTTGGAGAAATATTAGAGATATCGCCATGTTGGCGACAAACTTGGCGGTGTTTGGCGACAGAACTGTGTCTTCCCTACAGTAACACCCCTTATAGGTATGAGGACGCATTAACTGCTGTTCACTAATCGCATACAAAATTCGCTAAAAATTCAAAAACCGCTGTACGAATTCCGAATAAACTTTTTTGAAAAGAGAATATAATTTACTATATTGTGTAAAAAGAAAGAAACCGTATTCTTTTCACTAATGTGGAAAAATCGCCTCGAAACTTAAAAAAGCGTTAAAAATCGCATAAAAAACTAAATTAAAAAAACTAATCAAAAAATCGAAAATCGGGCTTCGAGGTGCAAAACTTCATATATAGACGTACCTTTTCCCCAAATTTTGTAGCTCTACGTGCAGCGGTCCCTTCAGAACACCGTCGACACACTCACACACTAACTTCTTTTCTTATTATTATAGATTCATTAAAATAATTATTCCTTTCTTTAAGTTATGTATATATCATTGGCTTACTATTGCCATCTTTCGTTAGCTTCCAAATGTTACATCTAAAGGAAATGTACCAAAATATCAAACATAGAAAATATTTTAAAATATCGAGAAATTTTTACATTGTAAGGGGATCGGATGGTCACGTGGATGTGGGCTTAATCCAAAACGTGGCCAATTTCTTGAACATGACATGTTTATTGAAACACGGAGGACATCACGATTGACATACACTAGCACATTGAATAACACTTATAATTATTACATTCCTTATATGGGTTTCGTTTTGTTTCTTTACGACCGGGAGTGGCCACGGTCGTTCATCGTTCACAGTATTTTTTTTTTAGATCACCTTCTTAGGTGAAGCTATCTCAGGTTCTCCCTGTTTTTCCTCTTTCTACAAAAGAGGGTGCTTTTAGAGGCGAGAGGGCGTGCACGAACGTCACATACATGGTTTATATAATCTGCTAAATAAGATATGTTTTTAAAATTCCATGTTAAAATTTCCCGAAAATTCCTGTAAAGGAAATTTAAATGATTAAACTTAGTAATTTGAACACAACGCATCATTCTATGTTAAATCGGACAGTTTTGTTTCAATCCAATTTTTGTTTTTTGTAATATCCGAAGAACGCTTCTACGAGATAATCTTTCTGATAATAAATATCAAAGATATGGCTGCAGAAAGTGAGAAAGAAAGTAACGAGCAATAATAAAGACAAAATAAAGATTATCGAAATTCTAACATCATGAAAGTTATTATTCAATCAGCGCATCATTGTCAGTTTCTACTCTACTTAGGTTATACGTTACCATAATTTTGAAATAATGTAAACTGATAGATCCATTAACTGGTGTTTTTCCGAAAAGTATGTGTGGAAACTTTTGATCATAATTTGATTCGGTTCCATGGATACTTTAATTATTAAATGCGAATTTAGTAACACGATTTAAACAAAAACGTAATTAATTTAGTTAATATTTTATAAGCTGACTGTACTTTGAAGTACCATAAAATAATTTATTATAAAATTCCTTTAAAAAATAGATTAACAGTAGTATAATTTATATAAGTTAGATAGTTTACTTTATTACATTTCAAAAGCATTACTTGTTGTATGAAGTACTTTTCGATGGTCAATTACTTTACTTTTTACATTTTGAAAAACACAGAGTGGAAAGTTTCAGTTCTGAAAAATTTCTATATTTATACAGGGTGTTGCATAAAAGATGGGCAAAACTTTAAGTGGAGGTAGTACTCATCGAAACAAACAACTTTCATCAAAGAATGCACGGTCGGAAATAAAACGCAAAGATGCTGACGCATAATCGCTCTATTCCTGTTACGAGTTATCGAGAGAAGAGCTACAGTAATATCATGCAAATGGGATATGGGGAAGAAAAAGAACTCTGTGTGCAAAATTTCGCCTCGATTAACACATAAAAGTCGCTGATCCGAGTGTGCACTGTGCAACTGTCAATCGCGGTAGGAACGTATCGGGAGAAGTCGTCCTTCACTAATATGGAAAAGCTGATATTCAGTGTACCAACGGAACTGCAAATGGAAATGGCTCAGAGGCTCAGCGATTGTACAGAGAGCGGTTTTCCACGCTGTTTGTGTCACTTAAACGTTTTTGTGTGTTTTGGCAGCGTATAAACAACATCACCTTCGGTGGCCTCTAGAACGTTTGCATTTTAATTCTGGCCATGCGTTCTTTGATGAAAGTTGTTTGGATGTAGATGGGGAGGCGGCGGAACAAGCTATCACCTTATCGAATTCATAGATCAAATTAAAGAATCAGTTAAAACTCGATTCGCATATTAAAACGCAAATGGTCTGCCAAGTCATATCTTTGTGGAAAACACCTGAAAAACCAATTTTAGCGGTTGGCTCGTAGGTTTAAAGTTGTGTTTTACAGATCCCATACTTCCACGTTTTCATACTTTTGGGTGCAGGAAAATGCAATGATAAACCTACGAGTGAACCGCTAAAATCGGTTTTCATGTGTTTTCCAACAAGATATGACTTGTAAGACCGATTGCGTTTTAATATGCGAATCGAGTTTTAACTCATTCTGTAATTTCAGCCGTGAATTCGATGAGGTGATTGTCTGTGCTGCCGCCTGCTGGTCTAATGTGTACATTAACCTCTTAAAGTTTTGCCCATCTTTTAAGAAACACGCTGTACATAAGATAACTGACGAGGAGAAGGTCAAGATTGGTAATTACAGATTTTGATTATTTTTAAGTATGTTGTAGGGCAGAAGCCCCTTAGTCTGAGGTTTAGCGGATTTTATACAACGCTCCTTAGTTCTCGTAAAAGAGGGGATCTAATATTATAACCCAACCTAAATACTTACTTTGTAACGAAATTACTACGTTGGTCATATCTTATTTAGTTTGTTATGGAGTCTCGGGCTGTTGTAGCGCGGACTCGGGGTTGGGACGCGCTACATTTGATTATCTCATTTTTTGTTTTATAAATATACTTGTAATTATAATTTCATAATCCCAATTAAAAATTTTAATATCGTACATTAATTATAATGTTAATATATTAAAATTTTAATCTAGCATTTTTGATTTTTAAAGTATTATTAAACAGTTCTCATCATTTAAAGGGATTTTTAAAAAAATCGGATGCATAATTGACTAGTAAAAATTCCAAAACTGTTACCAAAATCTGTTGTGTCGCCCTCTAGTTACGGCAAAATAAAACATTTTCACATAAAATAAAAATAAATGCAGAAAGAAGATAAATGGGAATTCAAAATGGTTCAAAGCGCATGCATACGTAATAAAATTTTAAAAATCTTTAATATGAAAAAGAGTATGTTGTAATTTAATTCTTATGCAAATCTAAATAAAAAATGTAAATGTTCGTTTGTTCAAAATCGCTAATCCCCGAAAGTTCTTCACCGATTGCTTTGAAATCCACGGGTTGAGTTGTATCCGAATACAAAAGTGTTGTTATATACTTATTGTGAATCTCGCTCCCCCACCCCCCGTTTCCCACCCCACCAGGGGGCGCTTTTTAATTTTTTTCCAAAACCCATCATATGCATCTCGCATCTCGATCCCCTCACTTTCATCACGAGGTCCCACATTTCTATATAAATAAAAATATAAATGTTTGTTTGTACAAAATCTTTAACCTCCGAAAGTTCTGCACCGATTACTTTGAAATTCACAGATTGCGTTGCATTCTAATACGCGCGTGTTTTTATATACCTAACATGAACCTCGCTCCTCAGTCCTGCAATTTCCGCCCCACCACCTGGGGGCAATATTTTCAGACATACGTCATGTGACATATCATTAGAAAGCCCTTTGACTGCTCTTTCATATTATGCACCTACCATCTCCCTCATTCTACTTCACCCCGTGGGGACATATTTCTATAAAAAAAGAAAATGTAAATGTCCGTTTGTACGAAATCATTAACCTCCGAAAGGTCTTCGCCGATTTCTTTGAAATTCATCGATTGCGTTGCATTTGAATGCGCGCGTGTTTTTATATTACTATTATGAAACTCGCATCCCCCTCCCCCAATTTCTCCCCCGGAGCACTTTTTTAATATTTTTCGACACCCACTATGCGGTATATCATTAGAAAACCCTTTGACCACTCTTCCATATTATGCAACTCCCCGCACTATGCCCTCCGGAGGGACACATTACTAAAATATTTAGTCAGTATTTTTTATGATATTTTCTTTTTCTTTTGTTTTTTTAGTTCATGTTTTTTTCTTTTTAGCTCACAGGCTATTAAAGCCTGAAAGTTAATGTGCCCGCAGGTTCTGTAGGTATGTATGTATTTAACGCGATAACTCTTGATAGAAATATCCGATTTGCTTCAAATTTTGTAAATAGTTTCATTCTGATAAAGCGCTTCCCTGATTAGTTTGTGAGTTCATTGGTTAAGTATAAAAGGTGAACGGGGAAATAATCCACCCTTAATTTAGATAAATGGGTTTTTATGCAGAATTTTCCGATTTGCTTCAAATTCTGTAAATTCGTTTATTATGATAAGGCGCTTTCCTGATTAGTTTTGGTGTTTTATTGGATGTGCAAAGGGGAACGGGGAGCTAACCCCCCTTAATTTAGATAACTTGGCTTTTCATGTAGAATTATTGGATTTGCTTGAAATTTTGTGAATAGGTTCTATCTGATAAGGCACTTCCCTGATCTGTTTTGGGGGTTCATTGTCTAAGTATAAAGAAACGAACTGGTGCTAATCTACCCTTAATTTAGATAAATGGGTTTTTCATGCAGAATTATCCGATTCGCTTCAAATTTCGTATACCGGTTTATTCTCATAAGGCGTTTCCCTGATAAGATTTGGAGGTTCATTGGATAACTATAAAGGAGGGAAACAGGGGGGGGGGGCAATCCCCTTTCATTTATTTTTCAATGGGCATTATTCTTTGAAATAAGAGTACCATCTACAATTAGTGTGAATATCCTTTGAGCTCAATGCCATCAGTTTAACTGGGCACTTTTCTTTTTAATTCACTCGCTCTGCCAGGGATACCACCGCACGCTTTGCAATTAACAATCGGTGTGCCAATTATGATGTTGCGAAACATCCACCAGTCAAAGCTTTGCAACGTCACGCGTCTTGCAGTAAAAAAATAATGAGCAACGTCGTAGAAGCAACAATCTTGACAGGACTTTTCAAAGGTGAAGATGTCCTTATTCCTCGCATTCCTATGATTCCAATGCATGCGCAATTTCAATTTAAGAGATTGCAATTACCTATTTGATTGGTGTTTGTAATCTCCATCAACAAAGCTTAGGGCCAAGCTTTAAAATTCTGCGGTTTAGATCTAGACATGAATTGCTTCTCACACGTGCAATTATATGTTTCGTGTTCTAGAATCGGCAAATCAGACAATCTCTATATCTGCAAAGACAATGTAACAACAAAAAATATTATATACCCACAAGTATTGTGAAATTAAACATATTAGAAGCGTGCACTTTCTCTTTTCTTTCTTTTCCATTTAGCCAGACTGAACCACTGCAACGCGTGGCCGGGTAAAGCTAATTTTTAATTAAATTATGCTTCTTACTTCAAAAACAGAGTAGTATTATCATTGCATTGGCTTCCCTTGTTAAGGCAATATATAAACAATGTTTCTTTAAAATCCAGAACTGACACAATTGTTTAATATCATCGCATCGATAAAGAGTATATGAAATACATTTTGAAATGGATTAAAAAAAATAACCGTTTAATTACGTTTTATACAACGATTGAATTACAAATAAAAAATAGATACGCTAACATTATAATTAATACAAAATATTATAATTTTTAATCGACAATGAGATTATTAAATTATAATTACAAGTATACTTATAAAAAAATGAGAAAATAAATATAGCGCGTTCCGGTCACGAACCGGAGCCTCGGATCAACGTGCATGCCCCATAACAACTGAGCTATGGTCAACGCAGTAATTTCGTTACAAAGTAAGTATTTAAATTTTGTTATAATATTAGACCCCTATATCTCGGGAACTAAGGAGCGTTGTCTAAAATCCGTTGATCCTGAGACTAAGGGGCTTCTACCCTACAAAATATATAAAAATAATCAAAATCTGTGATCATCAAGTTTGGCCCTCTCCTTGTAAAATATTTTTTGAGCCTGTTTTTGAACAAAGCTGAAGAACATTAAAGAATTTTCTTTTATATATCTCTAGTAACACATCTTGACGCAGAAAAGAATATCCCATATATCATTATCATAATATTTCTTTTATGGTAATGTACTAACACAGTCGCAGCCAGTTATCTGTTTATCTGTAGTCTCCATTAATCAATATCATGAAAAGATTTCGAAACATGATTGAATATTTCTATACATTGGTTTATAAAGGTACATTTTTCTGCTTATTGGAGAAGACGTGTAGTGATTTACTTCCATTACTATAAATTGAACTTGAGAGAAAAGTATTTTTATAGCCAACACCGTATTAAAAAAACTAAGAAAAAAAATCTCTATTATTTGTTTGGAAGGCTTCTGACCGGTGTTGTGACATTCGGTTTATAAATGATTTAATGGAGGTACATTTAAACAAAAAAGTTTTACCCAAGTTCCAAAATTCACCTTTTTTATGCTAATGCGCTGTAATCATTTATTAAAGAAATTTCAAATTCTCGTGAATTATTTTATATGTAAAACAATGTCCTGATTTGTGTCTAAAATATTAACCCTAGATGTTTATGTATGGTACAATGGCAAATGTACTGAATACCGCTTTTTAATTTTTCCGGTGAATTTTCCGCGATCGGAACACTCTTCCTGACAGTCGTGATTCTGCCTGTTTTGCAAGTAACTGTGGTAGGAACAATATCACTAAAAAACATTGTTTGTGCAAACTTCTGGTGATGCATTTGACACAAGCAAGCATATAACATACATCAAAACATAATATTTCATTTTTGGTTATGTACTTACACAGTCACAATCAGTGATATCATAAGCAGATTCCATTAATCACTATCATGAAGAGACATCATAACCTTACGAAATATGCCCGTTAGATGTCTGCACGGCCAAAATTTCCAGGCCCGGTCCCGGCCCGACTCAAAGAAAAAAATTCGGCATGGCCCGATACAAAAATTAAAAGTTCGGTCCGAGCCCGGCCCGTACAAAAAATATATTGGCCCAGACCGGAAAAAAGTTAAAATATCGGCCCAGGCCTTGCCCGGCCCAGCCCGAGTGAATTTCTACAAAACATTGCTTTTTACGTCGATGTGGTTAACAATATGTATCGTATGAGGAGTTCTGACCAAAAATATTTATCTTAGCTTTTTTTTTCATGCTTATAATCTTCAATTTTGTAGAAGTGCCGCAGGATGTGATATTTTTTTTAAAAATCAATCTCTATTTCTTTTATGTAATTGTTTCAGTTATCATTAATATTATTAATCCGTATTCCATGTATTGAAGTGTTAAAAATCTGATAAATGCTATACAGTAAAATCTTCTAAGACGGAATTTTGCACAGAACAAAATTATACGTTTTAGACAAGTTCCCTTCTTAGCAAGTGTAAATGTATTATACATTCTTTTATTGCGTATTTGTATATTAATTTTGCATGGATCAACACGCTTTTCAGTTTAAAACAGGAGCCCGTCATAGGCAGGTTCTTTTTCACAACGTTTTACTTTATATTTTAATTTAGCTATATTTTAATAAAAGTAGAAATCTACTATTCTTTAAAAATAATACATTTTAATTTTTAATTGTCTTATAATGGCGATTTAAAAGTGTATACATTTTTTGCAAATATATTTCGGCCAGTCCTAGTTGAACTGACCTTTGAACGGACCAGGCCACACCGAGACAATGATTTTAATTTCCCGGCCCGTGCAGACCTCCGATGTCCGTTATCTTTTTGCTAACTAATGTAATGACGAGGAAGAGTGATGTATTTCCATTGGCATAAAATTAGAGATAAGTTGTTTTGTAGACAACAATGAAATCCAGTAACTAACGACTGTTATAATGTTTATAACTAATTTCCCAATAGTAAATTTCAACAATTTAAAAATACCTGATTATAAAGATTACCATCGTTTTGTAAAAATGCATTACATTTTTTGGTAATAATGTTTTTTTTTTTTTTAGCAATGAATTTACATGCATGTACAAATACATATAACAAGATCAAGGACACACACACACGCAAAAAGAGGAACAATAGGCATACAGTACTTTTTTCAATATTACGTGTACAACTCGTTGTTAGCGCATTCAATTAAAGAGGCCTTAAATTTTATAAATTACTAAAAAATATAACTAAAATAACAAAAGAAAATTACAGTAAGAATTATTGTGCTAAATGTATTGCTAAAAACTGATTAAATTTTACACATGAATAAATGAAACATTTATATTTATTGTGGACGCGAAATATTAAAGTGAACGAAAAATTTCTATATATATCAGCAAAACTGATAATCCATGAAAAGAAACTTTTTTAAATCTTCGAATAAAAACATTATTTGAAAAGTGGCATAAGCAAGAATTTTTTTCTAATATTTGTATTAAGTATACTTGATATGTTTGCGTTTAAGTTCGTTAAATGTAATAAAAAAAATTTCTTGTGTAACAACGAAATTTGTTGTATGAGGAAATGGTGCTGCTATGTTGCGCTTTATGCGATGACCGTAACTGCTACACATAGGTATTTATTGGATTGAACTGCACCAAATTTTATACTTAACATGCTATGTTGTTTTTTACAATTCCTTTGATAGGTATAACTTAATAACTAATGCAGGGTATTTCTTGAAACAACCCATTCAGATAGACATTGGCATAAACTGATATTGATTACTTTTTAGTATGTGTATAACAAATGGTGCTGCTATGCTGTGCTTTTCACGATTACCCCGATAGCTAGGCCATCTTTAGATGGAACAACACTAAATTTTTCATTTAATATGACTTTTCTTTAAATCACGCTGATTCAAATTTACTTTGATCACTCAATATGGAGTAGGGGGGAGGGCTGCTATCCTACGTTTAGGAAAAATGTTATTATGTCGGAATTGTGTGTGTGAAAATGTCGAATCCACAACTAATTCATGTAATTTAGAAGGCACCGTTTGCCACATAATTAACTCTATAGTTGTAAATCTCATACCCTTCCAATCATATTGTCGGTGTGAATCGCTTAGTTTTCATGCCATTACTTGGCTGTGGGTTCTTCGCTGATGGCGATGCTATGCTGTGCTTTTCACGATTACGGTATATTAGTTTTATGATTTTGGAGACGAACATTCCAGCTCTATATCATTTCATATAACGTATAAATGCATTAAATTTTATACTTCGGGTTAATTAAAATATATATGTTTGTGCCATTTTGGATTTGAATATACAACAGAACGCATTGTTGTGCAGTATTTTGTTTTCACTGATTACTGGTACTATAAGTAAATTCAAAGAAATGCACTATACTTCATATTCATAATTGTTTATGGATTACTGTGCTGTTTAAATGAATACATTAAACAGATATGGAAGAAAACGCAGAAACAGCCACAAAATATCAGTCTGATATATGTTACTTTAGAAATAAGAATTTTATATTTATAAGAAAGATCTCCATATTGGTAAAATAATCATATATATTAAAACTCAAAGCTATTTTTTTTTAAAGATCAGTAGTCCCTTTTCAACACATATGCGCATGCGCAAGTTCTTCGGGGTAGACCAGTTCCAGGTAAACAGCAGGGTGGCGCCAAAACATGCCCGACAGTGGCAGAGTGGGTCATGGTATCCCGGACGCTTTTTCGGGAAGGCTCACGTTTTGAGCACTAGCCTTGGCGAGTTGGCGAAAGCGAGAACGTTCAGTCAGCTCTATCCCCAAACGCCAATCGTCGTCTTGTGTTTTGTTTTGATCCAAAATGGCGGAAGACGAAGTAGAAGTAGCATATTTTAGAATAAGAATCCTACCTAAATTAAAGGAATATTTTCAATCATGTGTTCTAGATGAAAAGAAATCTTCTTCTAAAGAAATTGTGTTCCGCACTGATATTTGCACAAAGGATGAGGACGAGTATTTTAAGAAAATACTCTCAGAACTTACCAACACCGAATGGATCGTTTATAGAAATACTGCGAACTTTTGATTATTACTAAATTTTTGATTATTTGATCCCCTCAAAAATCTACATTTTCATTCAACTGAGTATTATTAATTCCACACTTGTTAAACAAAAACTCATTACCTCCATAAATCTAGATATTTGATTACATATAAAGATGGATTTATGGGGATGATGAATTAATGCAGTTTCAGTGCATTTCGATGTATATAAACACAGATTTAAAAAAATACCTGTGGCAGAAAATTACTATATTTTCTGCGATGAACTTATATAATTAATTGAATACCAAATCATTCTGCAGAAACAGTCCCCAAAGTCGAGTGAAAATAGGCCAAAGATGGAAAAAAAAAGAAAAAAAAAACCTATCACACCCCCAACCAGGATGTCTGGAAATTGCTTTTTTAATGTAAGATGAATTTCTTAAGGGGTAGTGGGGGAGAAGAAATATTGAATGACTATATTTTGTTACTTCAAAGTAACAAATAAAATCACTAGATAAATTTTTTAACTGTGTATGATAGTGAGGGATTGTAGATTTAAATAGTTAAATTTATCAATTAAGCAAATTAACAAATAGAAAAAACAAACCAAAAAATTAAAAACTTGGCATATTTAACTTTTGTGGAGGAGGGGGGGGGGGGTAGAATTTTAATAATTGTTCCTTTACTTATAGTTACCTCAACGTAATAAATAGGACAGAAAATTATAATTTAAATGTAAAGAATAAAAAAAAAAATGTACATACTAAAGGTTAATCCTGATTTTTTATCTTTCATTCTATCTCTTTCCTTTTCTTTTTTTATGGTAAATTATTTATTTGTTTTTTAAAAATCAACAGATAGAGCAAAACAGTAAACTTTACGCACTGTTATGGATAAGCGAAGGGATAGTTAACATTTCAGACACAATTTTAACCAATCTTTTCTGCAAGGCAAGAATGAATTTTAAATGGTCAAAAAATAGTGTGCTGGAGGAGAGGATGGGGGGGGGGAGGGAAAATTTGGAATGGGTTTGCCTCAGACGATTGATCATTATTTTATTGTCACTTCAACTTAATAAATAGTGCAATATGTGGGCAGAATGACGAAAAATGGAGTGTGTGTGTGTAGGGGGGGGGGGGGGATTTCATTCGAGAGAAGATTTATTCAAATATGACGAATTACTATCTTAAAATAACAAATAAAACAACTAGGACGAAATAACATTTAAAAATATGGCAAAAATTTTAAAATAAAAAGTTGAAGAATTTTAAAGAATTTTAATTTTGTGCACCAGAGGCAGACCAATGTGTTTTTTTTTTCTTTTTATAAAAACTCACATAATGATAAAGATTTAACAGCATTAAAATGTAATTGCAATTGATTTAATTGCATGCATCAACTTGTAATTATTTTAACTGATTGATTTAATTGCAGGATACAGCTAAATAATTTATGATTTATCGTTCAATCTAATTACAGTCGAATTGATTTTAGTTTCAAATTCCTATTAACTTTTAATCGCAATTAAATTAAAAACAATTAATTTTTAATGGATCATTTCAGTTAAAACATGTTTTATTAATGCAATCAACACGTCACACAATTATGCCACTTAATTAAAAAAAACTAAATTAATTTAGTAGTAATGCTAATAAAACTAAGTTTAATTGTGTCATAAAAACATGATCAATATAATTATATTTATTACAAGAAAATCATCGCGTCTGTTCTTCTTTTCCTAAAAAATAAAATACGTTCTTAATTTCCTCGAACATAGCGAATTAATGAAATAAAAGAATATTATTGAACTGAAAAAAATAACTTATGTTTGAATTATATATACTGTGAAATTAAAAGAATTTTAATCCGAAAAAGCTCTTTGTTTTAAGCAATATTTTAATTGTAAACCACGGTGAAATAACATTCCGTCATACTTTATTCTCTGCTTGATAATATTTGCGGAAAAACAAATGAAATAAAGCACTATCTGTTTGCTCTCAGTAAAGGAATGGGGTTGCTCTTCACTACGCGTATGATGTCACGAACAAGAAAGGGTGCGTATCATTGAATTCATCCCCACGCCAACCGTTGCTTTGGCGATAAAGTGCTCAAAACGTGAGCCTTCTTGAAAAAGCATCCCGGACAGTGTCGCCGAATTCATAACATATATTAGAAGAGTCCAAGATATCGGGCTTGTCTCAAAGCTGGAGCTTGGTGAATTTTTCGTTCATTAAGCTCGGTCAGGTCTAAACTTTTATCAGAAGATCACGGTCGGGCAAGGACTAAATTTTATTCGGGCAGGAGTATTATTCTTCTAGGAACAGGTCTGGGTATTTCATCTTTTCTGTGGATTGGGTTCAGACCGGGATTGGATTTTCTCCTTTCGCGACCGTATCGGATGAGAATATTATTATTTTTTTCTCCCACGGGTAATGTCTTGGTAACGTTCCTCCTTTATTAGTGCAGTTAGTGAACGATAAAACAGCACATCTTTGTTTGCTTCTTCTTCTTCTTACTTTTTTTTTTTTACTTTTTTTGAATAAAAAGTAGAATATGTTGGTGAAACATTCTTAGACAGAGGGCTTGGTGTCAAGTCTAGAATCTTTTTATATTTGAAAATATGTTTACTTATACAAAAATTAAAATGAAGCTTAATACATAAAATTATTTTCAATTCGCAGCAGTAATACAGCGTATTTCAATAACACAGCCATTTTTAATTATTGAAACATACATAATAATATGAAACTAAATATGTTTTAACATTTTAGGAAAACTGCAAAAATATTATTATTCTATTTGTTTTGAATCAACTGAGAACTGACATGAAAATTAATTTAAGCATATGAATAGCTTTTTGCGAATTCTTTTAAATGATTACTTTAAATGAGCATTGTGTGTTCTTTCCAGTAAAATAATGTACTTTTACCGCTTCTATTCGATTTTTGACCCACATTGTATAAGTAGTCCCTTTAGACATATTCCAGATAATATATCATATCATTCAGCTGTTGTTTAGTGAAGTGATGCATTGTTTATTCATTATTCTTGGAATTATACCAGATAGAAGCTTTTGGTCCAACGCTTTATTGCTTCCAAAATTTTGTTTTTTGTAAAACAATTGATCTAGTTGCACTCAAGTAAGTTAGTAATAGATAAATGGTTGAAAAATCCAATAAAAATAATTAAAGTAGACGATGAATCAAAATTATGTTCTAGAAATTAAAATAACATATTTTGGTTAAATGTATGTGAAATGCTAGGGCTATTTTTCTCGATATTCACAATTTCTACACTGTAAAAAAAAAAAAGATGCAAATCTACAAAACTTGTTTTTGTAAAAGCTACAGATATCTGTTACTAAACTGAAAGCTTACTAAATTTTTATCTGTACACTGTAACGAAAAAGGATGTAAATCTACAAAACAAGTTTTTCGTAAAGCTACAGGAATCTGTATGCTTACTAAAGTTGTATCGGTATCCTGGGATAATTACATGAATTTTTTTTTGTTACAGTCACATAAAAAGTTGTAAGTATTTAAGTTTCCTAGAAAATTTTTAGTAACATTACAGATTTTTTTATAGTGTAAACGTAAATCTGTTCCATGATTTTTTTGTTGCAGTTACATGAAAAATTCTAGGTATTTCAGTTTCTTAGAAAATTCGTAGTAACAATGCAGTTTTTTTCTATAGTGCAAACGTGAATTTTTTTTGTTGCAGTTACATAAAAAGTTCCAGGCAACCCAGTTTCATGGAAAATTCTTAGTAACCTCATAGATATTTTTACAGTGTATAAACATTTATATCGTGCTTGTTTCTTTATTTTTTATTCGGAACAATTTCCGCAAAATGTGAGCTAATCATTTCCTTCATCTCTATGTTAGTCCGGGAACCGGTGGCAACGAAAACCACGTGATCGCGGAATTGAAATTTTTTTTGCGTAAATCGATAGTTAAAAGCCATACGAACATAATGAGCTAGGTATGACCAGGTTTGACAAGGCGAACATATGTTTAATTAAATTAATTATTATTAAACAGCTACAATGATTTACCGTTATCTCGGATATTGATCACTCTTAGAGCATTTTATAGAAATTTTTGGGCTTTTTCAGAAAAACGTGGTATGATAAACTTTACTCTGCCGGAAAAGTCTTTCATGCCTATTTTAAGGAGGCGGCAGGTGATGAAATTTCACATTTATTTTGCTTTGGATTTTTACTGGTGGATTCTTTATTTCGCGTCTAGACACTGTATTGCCAAGTGTCGGATTTCTTCGTTAACGGTAAATCATTATAACTTTTTAATAATAATTAATTTAATTAATCGTATTTTAGGCTTGTCAAACCTAGTCATACCTAGTTCATATTGTTCGTATGGCTTTTAACTACCGATTTACATAAAAAATGTTCAATTCCGCGATCAGGGTGCTTTCGATGTTACCTGCTCCCAAGCTATGTGTTGATGCAACTACGCTGTACAAAAAAAAAAAAAAAAAAAAAAAAAAAAAAAAAAAAAAATCTGTAATTCTACAGATGTAAAGTTACAGAAATCTGTATGCTTTCTAAAATTTTATCTTTACACTGTACAAAAAAAAAAAAAAAAGATGTAAATCTACAAAACTAGTTTTTGTAAAGCTACAGAATTCTATAGCTTTACAAAAAAATCTACTAAAATTACAGTAATCTTACAAAAATTCTATCTGTAACCCGGGGTACAGTTACACAAAAAGTTCTAGGCATCCCAGTTTCCTAAAATATTCTTAGTAACTTTACATATTTTTTTGATTTATAGTGCAGACATTTATCTGTTATATGAATTTTTGTTTTTGCCGTTACATAAAAAGTTCTAGGAATCCCAGTTTCCTAAAAAACAATTTAGTAAATTTACAGATTTTGTGTACAGCATAGTTCAAAACATATCTACTCTATCACCTGCATGTAATAATAATAACTTTTAAAGGGACCGTCTAAGCTCGAAGCATTTTTAATCCAATACAATGACAAAGCTTATAGATTTACAGTTGCACTTTCAGCTAAAACTATGAAAGTTATATATATATTTTTATATTTATCTGTAAATTTTAAAAATTGCCATTTTTGATCATATAATTAGCTGATATTTTATCTTCATGCCAATAACTTCAAAATAAGGTCTACTCAGTATATTTTAAATTGCTCTTAACAGATTCAGGTAATTTTTTGCGTAATAAACTAAAATGTTTGAAATACTTCAAAAAATGATTGAAATATGCTGATTTTTGTCCAAAAAGTTTCGGAGTTTTATAGGGGTCTCAGGAATCTTAAAATTGGAGAAAAAGAAGAAAAGGGACCATTTTCAACATTTAATATCTTAAAATGTATATGATTTTAAAACACAATTTCTATTAAGATGAAAGGTATAAGTATGTTGTTTCATTTCACGTATTTAAAAAAATGGCAAGATGCAGAATTAACATTTATATGGGGCTCCAAACTGTCAGACATTTGGCGAGCAGAAAATTGGTATAACAGTTTACGCGCAGGATAACAAAATAAATTTTGCAACTAGAATGAAAATTTTTAAGCCTACTTATACTTAGAATATTAATAATTAGTCTGAGCCTAAATAAATTTGTATTCAAAGCATTATATATCTTTAATACAAGTTGTATTAGCTAATACAAAATTATGAAAATTTCTACACTATATCCACCTAAAAATATTTTTTTAACAATAAAAATGGAATTTTATGTCCAGTGTATACAGGATAAGATGAAACATGTGTTTGGAATATTTCGTGAAAAAATATTCAGAAGTTTTTAAGATGTCGTGGGCGTTGTGCCCAAAAACGTCATTTGGCTAAAAATGTCTTCAAAGTTTCGGAAACGCCGCTTCAGCTATTGAGCGATTATAATTCTAAAAGCCATAACATCTGTTCCAATTGACATTTTAAGTAAACAATGATATCAAAATGTTCAGAAAAAATAGGAGTTTAGCATCTAAAAAAATTAAAATTTCGAAAATTTTGAAGCTTTAAGAGTCCAGAGACAGCAAACGTGTTTCTTTTTATTGAAATGTCTATAAATGAGATAAATTCGATGTCATATCTTTACTTTTAATTTATATCACATGTATAATCCGTATCAATCGACGCGTTAAACCTCAATAAGAATCACTGTAACAGTTTTTGTGATAGATGTTATGAAAAATGAAACACATTCTAAATCAAAATTTTCAAGGAAACGTATTTGAATTTTTTTTTCCATTTGAAAAACAAACTTTTAAGATTTAATGAAATAATTCAAAATCTTAAACATGCAACATTCTTTAATAAAACTATGGGATCTAACAAGGGCTTCCTGGGTCACAGAATATGGGGGAAAGCCATTTTTTAAATTGAAAACTCTAATACATTTTTTACATTTAATTTGCTATTTAGATTTCCCAACAACAACACAAAAGTCTTTTTATAGATAAATATCAATAGTGTACTCAAATATATTATGAATATATTATTTTGAAATGTATTAAGATGAAATGTAATAATTCCGTAATAGCTACGTACCAGGAGTTAATAGCTAAAAAAATCGTCAAAGGTTTAGCTACTTACAACTCTCTTTTTTATGCTGATAATTTCTACGGTTTAAACGCCTATTACGATTACAAGCAGGGATGGAACAGTGGCGCAGCAATTGAGCGATTGTCACCACTAAATTTTTATAGTATTCTTCGGCTTCAAAAATCTCAGAAATTCTGTTCTGAAGTTAAATGAAGAATACTAATAAAATTTTGAGGTGTCAATTAATTCTCTGCTGCTACACTGTTCCATCACTGATTACAAGTCTTAAACGATGACCTATTTATATTGTTTTAAGTGGAAACGGATTAATCTTTCGTTATCGGGCTTTATGCGATAGAGAGTGATTAAAAAACATTAGAAGTTAAATCTATTATAGTAAAATGAAAGTTATTGGTCAGGTGTTGCCGACGTCAATATGACGTCAGTGACGTACGGACATGATTTCGCTTTATAATATACGAAGGTGGTTTGAAAAGCACGCCAAATGAAATGAAAAATGAATTTTTTTTTTAAATATGTTTTGTTTTTTTACATAACCTTCTTCAAGTTCAATGCACTTCATCCAGCAATGTTCAGGAGCCATTTTGCCAACACGAAATTGCGATTTTTCAAGTATTCCAAAGTAGTCGTCAACAGCTACTTTTACTTCTTCTTCCATGGAAAATATTTTTATCCCGGAGAAAATGTTTAGTCGTGGGAATAGATGGAAGTCAGAAGGACACAAATGAGGCGAATAAGGTGGATATTGTAACAGATCATACTTGAGTTTGATCAGTTTGACACACAATTCTACACAGTTTCTACATTTTGTACACAGTTTGATATTACAATCTTCCCATTACTATCAAACTTGTATGGGGAAGTGCGGCGTCCTGATGGAAAAATGAATTCTTCTTACTCAAACGAGGTCTTTTTTCATCGATTTTTTTTTTTTATCCAATCGGCCTAGACTTGTAGCGTAATATTCATCGCTTATTTATTTTTTTTTTTTTTTGGTCCTTGAGAAGATAGCATAGGTGTACAGATTCACGGTCGCCAGTCACCGATCATTGAACGGGAGGTCTATGCGGTTATCTGGAGTCTAAAGAAGTTCGAAACATGGATTTTTGGTTCACCCGTGGAACTTATCACCGATCACAACCCATTAACTTTCATCACCAAAAATGCCCCCAATCTTCCAAACTGCAGCGATGGGCATTAGCATTGCAAAAATATGACATTTTGATTTCGCAGCGACCAGGTGCTAAGTTGGTAAATGCAGACGCTTTATCAAGACTTGAGAATATTGCATAAAAAAAACTTAAAAGACACTTTTATGAAATCTTTATAGACTTTTTTTTATGATTCTAACGTGCTTTCCGAGACTGTTTTGTCTTGTGTTGCAGCTATATCTCACATGTTTTTTTTTTGTTTATTGCATTTATTATAGTGTATTATTAAGTATTAATTGTGTTTCGTATTAGTAGATAAGACGAGTTCCAGACGGTATCTCCGCACTGCTTCAAGTATTTATTTTGTAATTTTTTTTTGTATATTGTAAGTTGTATTATGCATTAAGTAGATTGTAAATAATAAAGTACAAAACGTCTCCAGACTTGATTTCAGATCGGAAAGGTTTACCCCCACCCCCATTTTCAATCTTGTGTGGGAGGTGTGATGTCTAGAGATGTCTATAGTCCTGAGCTGGCACGCCGCTGGTCACACGACACGATAACGACAAATTTAATAGTGTTGTGAAACGGAAGATTAATGTAATGAAAGAATAAATGGAGGTAGTGTTGTGCACTCTATATGTGAAATGTATATGTATTTGTACATAATCTGTGTTGTCGGTTTTATCAACGTACCTTGTGTTCGTCATGTAGCGTCTTTCTGTACTATCTGTCTACATATATATTTAATAAACAATTATTTGTGATAAATAAGGAGTGCTCTTTGTGAAAGTGATAGCCTGGATTATATACCTGGTTGTTATAAATATTAAAGAGAAATCACACAGCCGGACCCGGATCGATATACGGAAGTCGTAAAGACGTCACAGATATCATAGGAATGAATTATTTATCCTACGCAGTGTCCATAAATTATTGTCGGGGTTTCCTTATCTTATAAATTTTCATTTAAGGACATGACGAAAAATGTCATTATATACTCATAAATTTTCATTTAAGAACATGTCGAAAAACATAATTACATACTCATAACTTTTCATTTAAGAACATGGCGAAAAATATCGTTATATACTCATAACTTTTCATTTAAGCACATGTTGAAAGATATAATTACATGCTCATAACTTTTCTTTTTTAGAACATGACGAAAAATATCATTACATACTCATAACGTTTCATTTAAGAACGTGTCGAAAAATATCATTACATGCTCACAACTTTTCATTTAAGAACATCACGTAAAATATCATTACATATTCGTAAAGTATAATTCAAAAAGTTTTTTTTTTGTAACACAAGCAAAGTTACATATGCGTAAAGATGCAACTCAAAGCGTGATTAATGAAATATCGATTAAAATCAAATAATAAATAATATTAAAATTTTACTAAATACATTAAAACGTTGTTAATGATATGATTATAATCAAATACATAATATTTAAAATTTTACCAAATAAAACGTTATTAATGAATTATGTAATATCTGCAAATTCTTTGACGAATTGGAAGTGCCTAGCTTGTTATGTCCTCCAAGGTCTGTCAAAACAAATATCAGAAAAGAAATTTCTCAGATCTCGGGACCTCATGATAAAGTCTGAGCCGAGATTTGCACAATCCGGGCCCTGGCCCAAAGTCCGAGTCCGGGCCGGACCTGGTCTCCACTCTTTTCGGGCCGGGCCATACTTTTGTCTGAAAGCTCGGGCTGGACCGGGCCCGGGCCATACTTTTGTCTGAAAGCTCGGGCTGGACCGGGCTTGGGCCTGACTTTTCCTGAAGGATCGGGCCGGGCGTAACTTATTTTTTTCATACCGAGGGGGGACTGATTTCATTCTTCCTGGTCTTCACGGGCCAAAATTTTATGAATTATGAACATTGATTGCCCGTATGAAAATCATTGTCTCGGCGTGGCCTGGTCCGTTCAAAGATCTGTAAAATTTAGCCTGGACCAGAAATTTTTGCAATCACCATTAAATTGCCATTATTCTACAGTTAAACATTTTATTATTTTTAAAGAATAGTAGATTTTTAGGCTTATTAACATATAGCTAAATTAAAACATAGTAAAACGTGTGAAAAAGAATCTGCTTATGACGGAATACTCTCAATATTAGATACTCTCAACTGCTCCGCTGCACTCAATTTCCCAGATCGCGAAATCCCATGTTAGTCTATGGGGAACATTTGAAGCGCGATTACTCATTATCTAATATAATTATTAAAATAGCGTTTTCACCATCAGAAAGTAGACGTCAGATGTTGATGATGCGCGTTTTTAAAAATTATGTCCGCAAATTTTAAGTACATTTCAAATCCCCATAAACTTTGCAATTTCCATTTTATTAAATTTTATCATCTTCTTAAAAATACTTAAAATTTACGTAGACAATTTTTAAAAACGCACATCATCGGCATCTGATATCTACATTTTGATGTTGAAAACGGTATTTTAATAATTATATTAGGTAATGAGTAATCGCGCTTCAAAATTTTTCCGTACGTTAACATGGGATTCCGCGATCGGGGAGTTTCAGTGCAGCGGCCCCTTAAACTGAAAAATGTGTTGATCCATGCAAAATGTACATACTAATACGTAAAAAAAGAATATATAATACATTTACACCTTCGAAGAAAGGAACTTGTCTATAACACATTTTTTCTTTCCTTTGCAATTCCGTCGTAGACAATTTTAATGTATAGCATGTTTCAGATTTTTAAGTCTCCAATACACGGAATATTGATTGACAATATTAATGATAATTGAAATATTTCCATAGAACAAATAGAGATTCCTTAAAAAATAAATATCGCAGCCTACGGCACTTCTATAAAAATTAAGATATAAACCCGACAAAAAAAAGTTGCGAATTTTTGGTCAGAACTTCTCATACTAGACAAACTTTTAAAAAAATCGACTTAAAATCAATGTTTCTTAGAAATTCACTAGGCCGGCTAAAGTTAAAGGCCGGACCAGTGTTGGGCCGAACTTTCAGCTGTTATACCTGGCCGGGCCGGGCCAATAATTTTTTTTACGGTCCGGGCGAATATTTTTTGTACGGTCTGGGTCAGGCCGGGCTGCACCCGAGCCTGGAAATTTGCACAGAAGAAAATTAAAATCTCATTGAAATTAAAATAAACAATTAGCCTGCTCGAAAAAGACTGAAATTAAGATCGTGTTTTAAATTCTAAATCGCAAAAATTGCTGGATGTTGTTAAATTAATTCATTTAATTAAAATAATATAAGACCTAACTCAAAATTGTATGATTTGTCGTGTGATCGGTGGTATTCAGCTACAAGATTGGAAAATTTCAAACCTCTTACTTCTACAGTTTCTGAGAACGAACTCTGTGACAGACAGACAGAGGAGTGAGACTAATAGGTTTTCGTCAGATGAACAAAACGCTAAAAATAGAAAGAAGTTGGAAATTGCTCGTTAAACGTGGCAAATGAGGTGCGTTTTTACTATAAATTGTTTTATAAATTTTTTTGCACCGCATATTGTACTGAATGTATATTTTAGTGCACTTCATAAGTGCCTATCAATTTCATTCTGTTCGAAAGGCTGTAACGTCATTAAAATGCACTTGAAATAATTTTTTCCCATTAGCCGTCATGTAACGAAAACTTTTTGCTGTCCCTGTCATTAAACTGTACACCCTACTTTCCTAAAATTTGAAATGACTCTACAAAATTATGCAACAATTATATATTTTAAATTCCAAACGATTCGGTTGGGTAGTTTTTGCGCTGTTATATGCGGACGGACAGACAGACGGACTGAACGACGACTATAGGTGCTACGTATTTATATAATTACGAACACACCTAAAAATGAAGTTAGAAACTTTAGAAGTGCTTTATACACTGGAGTACGTTATACTCCGCAATATGCGATAGATTCATTCCTGTTAAATTCACAATAATATTGATATTTATAAATAGAGCACAATAACTTGCTGCATAATTAATCTCTTACACAGGGTGTTTCAACACAGTGGTTGAAAAATTTCTGGAAAGGTAGCGTACAGCTAGACAATGGGAGATCACATAGGAATACGTGGTCGGAAACGCTTTCTTTGAGCGAGGCAGAAAACACAAGAATGGAAGGAAACAAACAGGATGAAAAACATGTTTATTATTTTTAGTACTGCACAAATGCCGGGACAATGCAGGAAAGTGCTGATGAACTTGTTCACGCATCGTAGCAGCTGCTGAGAAAGTCTGGGACACGACCGGTATTTTCGAGAACATTAGATCTTCAATACGCCAGAGATGTGAGGCCTCCATCACGGTCCGGGGTCGTAATTTCGAACGCCATCTTTGATGATGATTGTTGTCTCTCTTTTTGTTCTTATTTCTTAGGGTTTTTTGCTGTATTAAGAATTATAAATATGTTTTCTCACCCTGTTCGTGTCCTTCCTTTCTTGTGCTTAGTGTTGTTTTCCTGGAAAACGTCGAGGAAAACGTTGCCGAACATGCATTGCTATGTAATTTATCACCATCTAGGTGTACTCTGTCTCTTCAGTAACATTGCAAACGCTGTGTTGAAACACCTTGTTTAGTTTCATTCAATGAGATTTCCATTTAGAAAATCTTAGATTGAACGTTTATAGCTTACAAAAGAAGTTTCTGCACGTTAAAGGCTGAAATATAAGCTCATTTGATGTTATGCATTAATTAAGATGACCCAATTCTATAATAATTTTATATGGTGGTATTTTTTAGGGTTCCGTACTTAAAAAGTAAAAACGGAACCATTATAAGATCACTCCTGTGTCCGTCTGTCTGTCACAGCCAGTTTACTCGTAAACTATGGAACGTGGAAAGTTCAAATTCGGGGAAGTAATAAAGACCATTGACCCACATATTTTCAGATTAATAAACATTCTTAAATATATTTAGTAAAAAATTAGAGGGGCTAATTATGCTACTTGAAAAAAAAAAAAGTCTTTTTTTTTTTTTTTTTTTTTTTTTTTTCTTATCATGTGGGCTATCCTGTGAAAGCTTTTGTAACGCTGAACTCAAAAATGCATTCCTTTTAATTTTAGGTATTATATTTTCAAAGATATTGTTGAAAATGTAGCGCAAAAATATGTCCCCCCCCCCCATCTAATTCCGAATCTACTGAAACTAAAATTATGAAAAAAATAGAGGTTGTAGACGTTAATATAAGCCTTGCCGGAAAATTATAGCGATTACCCTAGGTCACATAGTTTTTGAGTAATTAGCATTTTTCTGTTATACACAAATTTCGATTTACGGGCATTCAGAAAAATTGTTGAGCATTGCTGAATATACCTATCGTTGCAGAAGAATAAAAGCATTGTTGATAGTGATTTTCCAAAAAAAATCATCGGTAATTAGCCGAGATATTAACCCTTAAAAGTACGGTCAGTTTGGACATACACAAAGACAGGGGCGGCGTACTGTATGCCTAGTTAACAACTTTTAATGATATATATGTGTAATGTAATGTCCAGTAACAATATAAAAGTAATAGACGTCAAATTGTTAAAAACATAGTAATTTAAGGGGTCCCGGGACTCTAAAAAGTGGAAAAAATGAAAAAAAGACCATTTTCAACATTTAATGTCTTATAATGTATATGATTTTAAAACACAATTTTAATTGGGATACAAAATTGCAAAATACATAATTAGTATTTATCGGGGGCTCGAAACTGTTAGACATTTGTCGAACAAAAAATTGACAATGCAGTTTACGCGCAGGATTACAAAATAAATATTGCAACTAGAATGAAAATTTTGGTGCGTACTTATACTTCAGATTGTAATAATTTCCCTGAACTTAACTAAATTTGTATTTAAAGTATTTTTATATTTTTAATGCAATGTTGCATTTAGCTAATACAAAATTTTGAAAATTTCAACAGTAAAATCACCTAAAAAAATATTTTTTTGAACAATAAAAAGGAAATTTTAGATTCAGTTTATACAGATTAACATGAAATATATGTTTTGAAAATTTCATGAAAAAATATTCAGAAGTTTTTGAGGTATCCTGCGATTTATGCCCAAAAAACGACATTTGGAAAATAATGAATTTAAAGTTTCGGAAACGCCACTTCAGCTATTGAGCGGGTATAATTCTAAAAGCCAAAACTTCTGTTCTAATGGGAATTTCAAGGAAACAATTATATCAAAATATTCAGAAAGATAGGAGCTTAACATCTAAAAAAATTTAAATTCTTACATTTTGAAGCTTTAAGTGTCCTGCGACCACATAATCCTTTCCGACACGGAGTAATTCTATTTATAAACTTATGAAATAATGAACTGACACCAGAATTTATAAACGAATTTATTAGAAAATGCGAACTTGCTTATTTTCACGTACATGATAAAAGGAAAATTTTAATTAAATATTATTGGTGCCGTTTGTCTGTTTTGGAATTAAAATTAGGTGTCCGTATAATAAGGGCATCGCCCTCGAAAGATTTAATTAGAATGAATCGCATAAATACTGTGGGATTCGCGATAGTTTGCATTGATTGTACCTCTCAATACGCCTCGAGTGACTTTAAAAGTTAATTAAACACCTATCTGGAAAAACGCGGCACTGAACAAGGCGGCGTTGGAACTTTGAAACCTCAATTCGAAACGCGCTTAGCACAATGCCAAATTTAAACTTTGAACAAAGGTTTTGTTTAAGCTACACTGTAGAAATAAAGGTTATTACTACGCTGAATTTGGTTTCCTGAAATGCCAAATGAAGTTTAACTATGCACTGCTTTTATTGTCAGTACCGAATTAAGTTCATCATAAACACATTAGGAAAATATTAAAAGAAGAGTTATACGAATAGCTATATGTGATATTATTTAGGTTCCATATCTCTTTCAACTTTCATGGTATACCCATTTACACTTTTCTAATATATACAGTTATACCCAACCCTACGTTGTATAGTTTTTTTACAAAGTCTTAGTATTCTTTTAGCAACTTTTTTTTTTTTTTTTAAATAATACAATTACAAATTCATATATTTATTCTACGGAACCCTCTGTGCGGGAGTAATACTCGTACTTGACCGTTTATTTAACATTTCAGAACTTCAAAATGTATAACTTTTTTTTCCTTTTTCTTATATTTAACCACAATTTTATGACCTTCTACAAATGTAATGAGTGTTTTAAATATCGATTGTTAATTGAATACTCCTGACAAAACAAAGCAAAACAAAACAATTTATAGATTGTTAAATGTAACTTGTTAAAATCTAAATCAGTTGCAGGGTAAGCCTTAACATTGGTTTGATTTTGCTTTATTTTTTTATATGTTTTTTATCCGTATTAGGAATTTCAGTGAATGGATTCATAGTCTTTAATATGTACGATAATTATTAGGAATAAAAAATACTAAAGTAAATTATTAAATACCTCATACAGTCTCTAAATCTATTATCACTAAGTGCATTATATTAATTCGCTATTGAACTTTATGTAAATTGCATTTGTTACTATTATATAACTCTCCACCTGTGATGTTTATTTTTAGAAACATTAGAAATTTCATTATCTATGCTTAAATACAATAAAACTCATAAGTACGAAGAAGTTCCTTTAGCCGATGGCATTAATGACATATGTTTCTGCTTCCAGCTGTTCTCTTTCGCATATCATAGGAAACAGTATATAGAAAGAATTGCTTGTCGTAGCGCATAAATGTATTTTATTGAATGTTTTAATAAATATAATCAAGTCATATGACATTATATAAAGGATTATTGCAACATTAAAGTTTCTATAACTTAATAAACAAGAAAGAAAAATCATACGTACAGCATAGATTATGAAACACATTCCAACACATTTAGAATACTATAATAAAACTAGGTTTACTAAGTTCAAGTTTACTAAGATGAAAGATGACGTCTAAATGAACAAGATGCAAAATGCATAACGCATTTGAAAACCAGATTTCTGCTATTTCCAAGAATAGTCGTTAAAATATTCGATTTATTTAATTTTTTAGCCTCCGGTTTGCTATTACTTTCTCCCACATATTAATCCCCCTATTAATAATCCCACTTATTAATCTCTAAAAAATAACGTTCCATTGTATAAGCTAGCCGTAAAACAAAGCAGATGTATCGTTGTACGGATTAATCTCTACTGCAATTTTAGGTAGCTTTCATTACAAAAAGCTACCTATTGCAGCCGTTCGGAGGAAAGTGATTTCAAAAAATTTTGGTATATTTTCATCGATCATGAACCCCAGACCCCGAAACCACCCTCCGTTCAAAATTAATATATATATATATATATATATATATATATCTGACCTATGTCACACTGTAACTCTCGTATTTATGAACCGATTTCGATGTAATTCGGTATGTACATAGTACATACCAATGTCTCGACCGAGTTCGTTAGCCAGCTTCATCCGCCATTTTGTTTCAAAATGGCGGCCATTTAAAAAATTTAAACAATTTAAAATTTGAAAAGTGGTACCAAAAAATCGAAAATGGAAAAATATTTTTTTCTTATGTATTTGACCTTTAAACAAAGATTTCGGAGCAGTTTTTGTTTCGTCTATATCTTAAAAAATGGCTCAGTTATAGCATTTTGAATTTCTAGCGAAGCTGACACTTTGAAACGTCCTGAATTTTGTCACGCGATAAAAGGCGTATTTATGAACCGATTTGATGTAACTTCGTTTATACATAGTACATACCAATGTCTCGACCGAGTTCGTTGGCCAGCTTCATCTGCCATCTTGTTTAAAAATGGCGGCCATTTAAATTTTTAAGAAAAATTTAAATTTGAAATGTGGTACCAAAAAAATGAAAATTGAAAAAATATTTTTTTCTTATGTGTTTGATCTTGATAAAAAAATTCGGGAACAGTTTTTGTTTCGTCTATATCTTAAAAAGTGGCTGAGTTATAGCATTTTGAATTTCTAGCGTGGCTGACATTTTGAAACGTCCGGAATTTTGTCACTTGATAACAGGCGTATTTATGAGCCGATTTGGATGTACCTTGGTGTGTACATAGTACATACAAATATCTCGAACGAGTTCGTTGGCCAGCTTCATCCGCCATCTTGTTTCAAAATGGCGGCCATTTAAAAAAATTTAAAATTTAAAATTTAAAATGAGATACCAAAAAATTGAAAAATGAAAAATATTTATTTTTGTATGTGTTTGACCTTAATACAAAGATTCCGGAACAATTTTTGTTTCGTCTATATCTAAAAAAATGGCTGAGTTATAGCATTTCGAATTTCTATTGTGGCTGACATTTTAAAACGACTTGATTTTTGTCACGCGATAACAGGCGTATTTATGAACCGATTTGGATGTAACTTGGTCTGTACATAGTACATACAAATGTCTCGACCGAGTTCGTTGGCCAGGTTCATTCGCCATCTTGTTTCAAAAGGGTTGCCAATAAAAAAAAATTAAATTTAAATTTAAAATTTGGTATTAAAAAACTGGAAAATGAAAAAGATTTTTTTATGTGTTTGGCCTTGATACAAAGATTCCGGAGCATTTTTTGTTTCTGAAAATTTGTTCTTTTGTTTATTTCTTAAAAATGATGGTTGAATTATAGCACTTTGAATTTCTAGCATGGCTAACATTTTGAAACGATCTTTTATTTGTCACGCGATAACACACGTATTCGCCTATTTCGATCTAAGAAGGCATGTGGATAGTATATATCAATATCTCGACCAAGTTCGCTGGTCAGCTTCATCAGCCATCTTGTTTCAAAATGGCGGTCATTAAATTTAAAAAAATTATATTTAAAGTGAGGTGCAAAAAGAATTAGAAATTAAAAAAGGTTTCTTTCTTAAGTATTTGACCTTGATATAAGGATTCAGGAGCATTTTTTGTTTGTCTATATCTTAAAAAATGGCTCAGATATAGCAGTTTCAATTTCTAACGTGGGTGACATTTTGAAAAAACTGATTTTTTGCCTGCGACAGCACTTGTATATATCAACCGTTTCCGATGTAAGTGAGCATGTGCACAGCAATTACTGAGGTCTCGACCAAGTTCACTGGTTAGCCTTATCCACCATGTTGTCTTAAAATGGCAGGCACTTTAAGAAATCGCCGAATTTGGCAGCGAAATATAAGTTACTTTAAATAAAAGCAGCTTGGATAAAGCTGACATATTTCGTGAAATTCTCATTCATAATGATTTAGTATTGATAAAAATTAGTATTGAATCTCCTATATTCGGTTTCCACTAAATTGAGCTTCGTGTGTTTGAATAATATAAGATGTTTTTTTTTTAAATAAGGAATATGAAAACTACCTCTTCCTCCCGGCACTGGCCGGAAGGACTTTTTTAAACTTCTAAGCATCGCAGATTTTCAAACCGTCGTTTTGAAAAAAAAAAAAAAAAGCGCTTTTAAATACAATTTGTTTGAAAACTGCATCTCCATTTATTTTTGAGATATTAATTATTTTGTAGTTTTTAGCACCATTTGTTTAATTTTTGGCAACTTAAGTATTCCATTTGTGTTGAAAGTAAAGGGAAAATAGTTGAAAAATAGCAATTATATTTTTTTGTTGCCATTTTGTCATAAAAACTGAAAAAAAAAATTATTAAACTACGTGCTATTTTGAAAAAATATAAATGAATTATTTCTGATAAAATATGGAGCTATTATAAGCCAAGTAAATTTAATTTTAAGTACCTATATTAATATTACAAACAAATGAAGGCATATGAATCATGAGATAACAGATTTTTTTTGTCCAGTTTCTTGAATGACGACATCTTTTTTTTTTTTGGATTTGTGTATTATTCAGCGATAGTCACGTCCTATGCATATTTTACTGTAGATGTTCTTTAAGACTGGATCGTATATGAGGAATTCCTTAGCGGATTCGGATGACTTCATTTTATATAAAATAAAAGCGCGTGTTTGGAGTCATACAACAGAACTATCTATATTTATATACATATATATATTTTTTTTTCATCGGGGGCCACACTAAATTCTGAAAAAGCAGGATTCCTGTTTTCTAGTTTCTGTTTGCAGACCTGTATATGACCTACAGATATGTATGCATATTACATTGTATGCTAAAATTTTGTTCAGTTAAACGCATAGCACAATTGAAAATTTTCACTTAGCCATTTCCGCCAATAAACGGGTATTGTTGTGAACTTTTGTGCGACGCTGTATACGATCTATAGAATTTATACACAACAAGTAATATTCGAAAAATAGTTACATTTAAAACGTATACCACAACTGAAAACGCACTTTCAGCCATTATTGTTCGTAAGCTACAATAGTTCAATGATTGCTCATTTTCTTCTATAGCCAAATTCTTTTGCGTGTTCCTGTAAATAAACGATAAGTTTTATGCACACCCTATTCTATAGTAAAGATCTTGTAGTACACGTCAGTGATGTATATCAAGTTCAATATGTTTAAAAAACTGTAATACAGTAAAACTTGTAAAGTTGACCACCCTTGTAAGTTGACCACCTGTCTATGTTGACCTCCTTTGTCAGGAACCAAATTTATCCTATTCAAAACTATAAGACAAACCCTTTGTAACCTGACCACCTGTCTATCTTGTATCTTGACCACTGAAATTATTCAAATTTTACTAGAACTATTATAAAATGCCCATCAAAACCCTTTAAAACTTGACCACCCAAAATCATGAATTTAACAAAAAAAAAATAGCTCTAAACGATTTTTTTAACTAGAATTTCTAAAAGGGGGAAATAGTTATTATCCTGGGAAATGCTTTTAGTAGTGATAAGTGTAGATAAATTATTCAAGGCTTATCTATTCTTACACTGTTGATCTTGTGGATTTGGCTTTCTAACCCTCTCCCTCCATTCTCTGATTATAGAGTTCTTTCTTCTACTTTCCAATCTTTTATCATTCACTCCCTTCTTTCAATAACCCCAAGTGCTAGTTGGCGAGCAGAAATATTTCCACCTTCCACCAGTTTCAATGGTTTGTGGCAATTATAACAACAAGTGATGAGTTACACTAGAACTGTGTTGTAATACAGAAGGATTTGATTATTATTTTCATCTAGTAAACTTGGTGTAGAGGTAGTATTCAAGACATTTATATTTTGTAATTGCTTTTTAACAAGGAAGATTTTGTTAACATAAAATGGCTCTAAAAACAAAATTAGTTGAACTTTCAAATTTCTTCTTGGACAAATAGGTAATGTAAATGACAAACTTAATTTTAGAATGTGTTTGTGTCTTAACATGTGAAAAAACAAGTGTTTTTTATGATTTTTATAAATTATGTGTAATAACTAGTATAGTTTGAAGAATCACTAATTGGCTGTATATTGATTGACTGTTTTTTTAAATAAATAGTTGTTAATACTAATTGATTTAAAAATTGATACAAAACTATTAATTCATTCTTGTAATTAATATTTTCTTTTATGAGGTGTTCGAAATATGCGTGGTAATTACAATATTATTTTAAATCCCTGTCGATAAATAAAATTTGTGGGAAAAAATGACATGACACGAATATTACGTTAAAAAAAGTAAATTTATCATGATCCTTTATAAGTTGACCACTTGTCTACGTTGACCACTGAAGTGTGGCACCGCAAGTGGTCAACTTACACAGGTTTTACTGTATCATTAGGATACAGGGCAAACTATTGTTCCCCATAGACCTGAATGTAACCGAATTCGTTTGAGTGGCCTTGCCAATGAACCGAAAACTTGACACACATCACCTTAAGGGGAACGGAAAAGCCCTATCTCCGCTGTGTTAAATTCACCTGCTTTATAGTACCTTTTTCTCAGAAATGGTGAAAGATAGAGCTCAAGATTTTTTAGAGTAGGTAGAATAACATGATTCACGTATTTTACAGACCATTTTCTTTCTAAGTGAAACTCAAAATTAATAATTTATTGAAAGTCATTTTTAAATTAGCATTTTTGGTAAGATAAAATAAATAATTCTCTGCCTAAAATAAATAATTCTCAACAAATCATTAAATTCCTGTGTTAAAGTATACAATATAATATAATATAAGTATTAAAAAAAATCTGAGCCCATAAGTTTAATAGATATTGAAAAAAAGGAACACAAACATTAAAAATCCAAGTTTTTAAAAAAAGGCACACTGTAAAAAAAAATACCACCAGTTTTCCTGTAAGAATCGGAAAAATAGTTGCCCTAATAGTACCGGAAAAATTTCGACCCAGCTCGGAAAAAAATCCGTAAAATATCGTTTTATTGACTACTTCCTTTTTTTTTTTTACGGATTTTATTCCAAGCTGCGTCGGAAAGTTTTCCGGTACGATAAGGGCAACTAATTTTCCGATTCCTACATGCAAACTGGTCGGATTTTTTTTTTTTTTTTACAGTGCAATTAAAGGTTTAAATGGCTATTAAGCTGTCAAGTACTCTTAGAAAGAATGATTAATTTCAAAACTTATTTTTTTTTTTTTGTTATGTATAAACATGTGTGACACATCGTTATTAAGATAAAAGTTTAAACTATTTAATGATATAAAAAAAGTAAAAATCGATTTTTTGGTAGAATTTTGCTTTTCCGGTCCCCTTAAATACCAAACATGCCATGGTAAACCCCAATAACATATATCCATTTCATGGCAATCGGTCTCTGTTTACGCGAGTTAGAGCACGGACAGACAAACAGACGGACAGATAAACCGAATTCATAAACACTATTCAGCTATGTTGGAAAGTGTTATTATTATTATTTTTTAATTTGAAAGAAGTATTGCCTATGTCATATTATGTTGAAAAAAATAAAGCTTGATTTAAAAGTAAACTTTTTATTAAAAAATCTATACATTAATTTAAAAGATAACACAAAAAAGAATTTTTTTTATCAAATGCTTTAAATTCCCGGTGTGCACTTAAACATATTAATTATGTATAAATAAATTGAAAAGGGAAATAAATTATTTTCATTTGTAAAATATGGAGAAAGAAACCATATTTCTTTTTTGATAAAAACACCACTGAAGTTTAGCTACACTTAAAAAAGAACAAAAAAAAAAAAAACCCGATTTCTACTATTTATTTTTAATTCTTAATGATCTTTTATACGTCTTTAAGGAAACATAGATAAATTTAATAAACATGCAAACATATACAGGGTGTCCCCGAATTCATGCGCCAAACTGCAAGGGACAGTAAAGTACACATAAAGAAGGAATTTTGGTATCGCAATGTGGATCGAAAAGGAAAAGTTTTGGCGAAAAACATGAAATGTGGAGGAAATGAAAATGAGCGTTTTATTGACATAAACATTACAGCAATTGCTCAAATGTGCCACTGGCAGCGTCTAGAAAGTGAATGGCGTTCCTTTTCCCAGATTCAAGGTATTTCACGTACATTTGCAGCAACTACTGAAAGTCTTGCAAAGAGGTCCTCATCAGAGTCAGCTGATTTCTCCTACATGAGACATCTGGAACATTCAAAAGGGTACACCAACCACTAGATTCTGCCAAGTATGTATCGATGTTGGTGGTGGCACATTTGAGCACTGTGTTTGAGCACTGCAATTGTTATGTCATTAAAACGCTTGTTTTCGTTTCTTCCACATTTCTTGTTTCTCACCAAAACTTTTCATTTACAACCCCATATTGCTATACAAAAATTCTTCTTTATGTGTATTAGATGCTCTTACAGTTTGGCCCATGAATTCGGTGACACCCTGTATATAAATATATCTAGTGGACTCTCGTTCTGTTAATCGGGACACTTTGGGATTTTCCATCATTTAGAATTTGCAGTTAATTTGAAGGATTTTGTGTAATGTGTTCTACTGTTAGCGTCTATAACAAATAGTGTGGAAATTGGCTATCCCAGTAATACTTAAACAAGTCAGGAATTGTACGTCAAACCTGGCAAATGAGGTGCATTCGTACTATAACTAGTTTTATAAATTTCAGATCTTGATGCAATAACTGTTCCACTCTTGTGCAAAAATGCATGAATACAAAATTTATTACGATTCTACATATTAAATTCAGTCATACGGAAATAATAGGGCCCCATCTTAAATATGTCGCAATCACCATTGCAACCTAGAATCATTATCTATCATGGAATATTATTGAATTAATTTCGTATGATAGGATTTGATAGAATGAAGAAAACATTTATTAATATTTTTTACTATTTTGTATCGATTTTCTTAAAATTTGAAATGACTCTACACAATTCTGCAACGATTCTATATATTAAAGTTCAAAAGATTCCGTTGGGTGCGTTTTGCGCTGTTATATGCAGGCTCACGGACAGATCAGACGACGACTATAGGTGCTACGTATTTATATAATTACGAACGCGCCTAAAAAGTGCTAAAATATTAAATCTCTTAAATGTTCAACGGAGATGAAATCCGAATCGTAGCAACATCTGCAGGATATATTCATAAACTGCGAAACGATTGCTAATCTAGACGATGATGTTTACATTGAAATTTGAAAATATTCCTCTAATGTCTGCTGCGCAGAGCCACAATGCTAACATAACCTCTAACCTGGAATGACGCGCAAAAACTTTCTTTTTAAAAGGTATTCAATTCAATGCATTAAGGGGTCTTGTACCTTTTAAACACGTCGAAAATCAACAAAAACACTGAAAGTTTGAATTGGTGTATCTTCATTAATTTTTTATGTCTAAACATCAAACATGTGTAAACAACAGAACTTGTGTATTGATGAAATTAAAATACCTCTTTTTTTAACTCCGTAAGTCATTGAGCGCATAATATCTTGAGAACGTATATATGAATTGTTATGAAATTCGATATATATAATAAGTACATGTGTATTTTTCAAATAATCTACTCTTAGGTCAAAATTATTTCATTAACTATGTAAAAATAATATTTTTGTAAAAAAAAAAAAAAAAAAAAAAAAAAAAAATCAAAATTTTACAATTTTTAATGAATAACCGTATTTACTTAATCACCTTACTTTATCACCGTAATTACTTAAAAGTAGATCATTTTAAACACACATATTTGCTTATTATCTACACCAAATTTCGTAATGATTCATACATACTTTCTCAAAATGTCATTCGCGCATTGACTTACGGTGTGAAAAAAGAGCTATTTTAATTTCAGCAATACGCGAATTCTGTAAAATGCTAATCAATTTCTAATGGTATCATGTTATAAAGCAAAATCTGTTTTATCAATATTCAAAATTTCATGTTTATGCATGAAAAGGTTTTGAAGACAGACTAATTCAAACTTTGAATCTTTTTGTAATTTTTATCGCGTATAAAAGGTACAAGACCCCTTAATGTGAAAACCTTGCAATAACTGCTCTATAGCTTTGGTAGGAAATTATATTCTTAAGTGGAAACGATGTTGGAACTTTTCTATCCAAATTTCAAACAAATCGCGGTATTGTCGCATGAAAAATACTTTTATAATTTGCAGATACAATAATTGTATTGTTAATACGAAATAGCATATAGCTACTTTATAAACTCTGTCCAATAAAGTTGAAAAGTGTTTATCACTTCTATTCGTCTGCCATCTGTCTCCGCTCTAACATTTATAAATATACTTCGATTGCCACATCAATGATACATATGGGGCATTCTCACAAACTTTTGACTTTTATGTCCCTGAATAATAATTTTTTTTTGTAGTACATGTCATGTTCTTGTGTTTTTTTATTTCATATACTAGGGAACATCCCATTGCATGATTGCATAACAATATTAACGAGGTAAATAAGTTTTGGAAGATGTTGGGGGTCCAAATAACAGGAAAACTCCTATACAGTCCCGCGTCCCTGACGCTGATTTTTAAGTTTGGATCTGTCTGTATAAAATTGTTTCAATAAAAATAATTCGATGTAATTTTTCTCCAAAATTAGAGCTATTGTTTTATATAAATATGCAGCAAAAATTAAGCTGCACACATTTTTATGGTTGTTATTATTTTTAAAACTCTGTCCCTGGGTTTTAAATTCCTTACCGTTCCTCTTCTAAAATTATACAGAAAATCACTTCAGATGCAGCCACAGAATTTTTTTCTGGTTTTTTCTCATGCATAAGTATGCTAGAGAAAGAATGTCTAAAATTCTTTGACAGGAAATTCACTGCAGAATTTAAATCAGGATTTAAATATCAATTTCAAGCATCGTGGCTTTATTGGTAGTCTTACCGCCCCCAAGGTTTATTCCTGCACTTTTCGAGGTAAATAAATAAAAAAAATAATAATCCAATGTTAACATCTGTTTCTAAAAATCCATGAACATTGTGGCTATCACTTAGTCTTAACATGATTTTCTTAAAAATAGGCGGTAATTTTTCTTACCGTTCCTTTTTTTCCCCATTTCGTCCCCTTTTTTCCTATACCGTCCCCCTTTTTTACCTTACCGTCCCTTCTTTAACACCCCTTTAAGACAATGTTATACAAAAATTCTGTGTTAAAAGTGCTATATTTTTATTATTTCTTATTTGAATATCCTGTGGGTACTATGCAAATTCATTATAAGTAAAAATTTAGAAGCAAAAAAAAGTTATAGTGGTAAAATGGTAAAACATAACCTCAGTTAAATAAAAAAAAAAATTCGCTGCTGAGCATTTTTTCTTTATTTTGAATCATTAAGGCATCAGATACAGAAGTCCATCCGATACAAATGTTATTTTAGCAAGTTTAATTTCACCAGATTTCCATTTCCGAAAGTCAAAATATTGTGAGAATGCCCCATATATTGTTTTAGGTCTACTATAGTATAAAACTTTTCCTATTTAAACTGAGTCTGTAGAGTTGATATTTCATTTACAGTGATGCAAAATATTCTGCTACACTCAGGCTTTTGTGGAAAAACTGTTTGCAGTATAGTTTAGTATTAATGCAGCACTTCAGGCGTAATAAAATTGTTATGTGCTACGAAAGAACAATACAAAATGTTTTTATTGAATATGAAGTGCGTAGCATTAATACATTATTTACAGGGATACACAAAAGAAATTAATTACAACATTATCTACGAGCGAAAATAACTGGACTTGCGTTTTCAGCTGTTGAATGATTTTTTTTAAACACCGAAAATGTAGTAAGGTTAGTTGGGGCAACAGGGACATGATTTTACAATCTGACTCTGGAGCTTCTGACAATTCAGCTTCAAAAAACTAATGTTTATTTGAATTAAAGTCTGAACTTCTGTAAAAGTGTTCAGTTAGTTTCCCTCTATCAGACAGAAATGCTCAAAATTACATTTTAATATTTAAAAATATAAAAATATGCATATTTCATGTTTCTTTCCTCATGGGTCCAGTTGCCCCCAAAAATTAGGTAACTGGACCAGGTGGGGGGGGGGGGTGGTCTATGTTCCACACGCGTTCATATTTTTTCATATCGGATATCAGGTCCTGTTTGAAAAAGTGTAAACAACTTAAAAAAATTTAAACCAAGCAGATCATGTAAATTATATGTCAATAAACAGCATTGTAAGGGAAACCTTTGCTGTCAATGTGTCTAAAAAAGCACTAAAAGTGAAAATATTAGATTTATTTATACCAAAAACATAAAACTTAAGGAAGTACTTATGTACTTTAGTATAGATAATAAGTATATTAGTCATATGGGTATTTTAAGGAAAAAAATAGCAAGGTAAATCTATGAACAAACGGCTACGTAAGTACTTAAGTACTTTATCCAGGGATCGCATTATATAGGGAAAATTTTATTGTTCCTACCAGAACCCGTACAGAAAGGTGCGATGAAGATATTATTTTCATAATAGTGGTAGGAACGATAAAAGTTTCCCTATAGAATGCGACCCCTGTGTATAGTACAATTTCAAGGTCTGGCTATCTCGCTTTCAGGGGCAAGGTACTTGCATTCGTAAAATGTTGAAATAAGTTAATGACTCCAATATTTACTAGAGAATCTATCTGAAAACAAGTAAAAGCATATTTTCGCGTACTTAATAAAGGTGAAATTTTCATTATAAAATTCAGGTGCCAATGTGGCAATTAGGAATTAAAATTAAGTAATGCCATAACGGCATCACCGCCTCTCAAGGGGTCAAGAAATTTGGTTTGATACCACTCAATATGCTTTTTTTAAATTTCATTACATAATTTTAATAAGGTATTCTATCATTTTCTTTATTGTGAGCAAAAAACAATGGAGAAATTTACTTCCCATAGTAAGAGAAACACAAAAAAAAATATTTATAACTATTGGGGTAACTGGATCCAGCATGGTCCAGTTACTCCATTTTTGAAAAATTTATCGGGTAACTGTCACACCGGGCTTACATTTGAAACACGAAGTAAATATGTATAGATACCTAATAATATTAATGTAGTTATATGTCTAATCTTTAAAAAACATGATTGTTTAATAAAAGTACTTACACTATTTTAATAATCAGCCGAGGAAATTCAACCATATAGACGTTGTTTTCAAAAAAAGAAACGTAAATTTTTGACAACCTATCACAGCAAAGGGAGAGTTATGATTGAGTTGATACACGTTGTTTTAGGAAGTAGAGATTAAGGGACATTGTTCACAAAAGCTAAAACTTAAAAAACACGAACAGTTTTTTATAAAATAGCCTATGTCCCAGTTACATCGTGGTTCCAGTTACCCCAACTAACCTTATATTACATTTAGTACATAAAATGGTAATAAAATACATAAAATTTCTGAAATTCACTAAATGCTGAAACTGGGCTTTTAACTGTGTTATACTACGTTATCTAAATTGTTTAATTACTATATATCTTCTTCCTCTCTAAAAACGATGAAATTCCGTTATAATATTCTGGAAATGTTGGAATATGTTTCAAAATCTATGCGTGACGCATATTTATTTTCTTTCTGTTTTTCTTTTAGGTTGATTTTTGCAACGAAACTCTCAGTGCTCCAGAACTGAATCAAATTTTGCTGAAATTTCGCATTCGAACATCAATTTGTGTCGACAAGCACATTGATAGACAGCCGAAGTTCGGCTATAGTTTTTTGATAAAATCAATTTCATTTTATGAGTATTTTTAATTAATTAGTTATCAATAAAAACCGAACTCATTTTTTGACAGAAACAGTACATCATATTACCTGTGCGGCTTATCAATATATTTAAACATCATTCGCTGTAATAAAATATTTTTTCACTTTACATTCATTATTCTCGATACATATATTTTAAACTCATATTTCGACAGAAACAGAACATGATATTACCTGTGTGGCTTTTCAATATAGATAAACATTACTCTCTGTGATGAAATATTTTAAAACTTTTCATTCATTATTCTCGACACATATTTTTTAAACTAATTTTTCAAGAGAAAAAGAACATCACATTACCTGTGCGGCTTATCAGTATAGATAAACTTTAGTCTCTGTAATAAAATATCTTTTAAATTTTCATTCATTATTCTCGACACATATATTTTAAACTCATTATTCGACAGAAACAGAGCATCATATTACCTGTGCGGCTTATCAATATAGATAAATATTATTCTATGTAGAAATAAATTCTTTTAAATTTTAGTTCATTATTCTCGGTACATATATTTTAAACTCATTTTTCGACAGAAACAAAACATCATATTACCTGTGCGGCTTATCAATATAGATAAACATTATTCTATGTAAAAAAAGTCTTTTAAATTTTCATTCATTATTCTCGTCACATATGTTTTAAACTCATTTTTCGACGAAACACAACATCATATTACCTGCACTGTAAAAAAAAAAAATGGTAACGTTCCATGTAAAATCCAGGAACGTTTCGCCTTTTCTCAGGTTTTCAGAATAATTTAGCTCTTTCCTGTGAAATTCTGGTTTTCTTATCTGAAACGTTCCTGAACAAAAGTTGGAAACAGCAAAACGCTGCGGCCGCCATTTATTATTTTTTTTGCTATAATCCGTTGCTCGTGCGCGAGTGTCGAAAACGAATTCCTTAAATGAATGTAAAAAAATCAATATGGAATGCAAATAAATCAATAGACGACATAATCCTTTACGTCTCTATTGTCAAGACCATTCAGATGAAAATACAATACCTCTGTGACATCGCTAAGAGATTATCTCTCGTACTTGTCTGTAGAATGTTTAACGAGCAGACCGTGTAAAAAAAATACACCTATTATTTGGATCTCCATTAACCAGGGGACCATCAAACATGATTCTCACCGATTTTGATTAATTTAAAGTACGTTTTAGAGTTCTTATCTCTAATTATTCTTGTGAAAGGATTTCTTAAAATGGGCCTTAGATTTTCAGAAATGAGATGCCGAGGTTTAGCATACGTTTCAAATACCCATTAGTTTGCAGCTCTCAATGTGTCTTTCGTGGTGTGGACGCAGAAGGCTCGCACGCCACCCGTACGGCCCGAGTTCGATGCTACCTCTTGACTTTTTTTTCTTTTTTAATTAATTTTAATTTTTAACACTTTACAATTTGATTTAAATTTGATATATATTTGACACTTTGAATTGCTGCAAATTTGAATTTTTTTTTCGGAAAAAATATACAATTACGTTTAGGATTTTTTTTTTTCATGAAAATTTATATGTATTTTATCTAACTTGTAAACTAACATAATTACTGACGAAAATCCAAAATATTTTATGTCTAGATTTGTTTTCTAATTATTATTTACATTTATATATTTTTATATTTTAAGCAAAGTTCAGAAACAATATATCATATATATATTTACTTTATTGAATTTTAACTGAAAATTTATTTTTTCGTGTAAATTATAAATAATAATTTTGATGTCAATTTCAAAATATTTTTTCATTCCAACAAATAATGATAATAAAGCGAAAATTGTCAACTGAAAATGTAAAAATCGTCTGCGGATCCCGCATGCTGTGAAATGTCAGTAATGTTTTGCTGTCAACAGAAATATTCCTGGTATTTCGCAGGAAACTTACTGGCATTTCTGTAGAATGTTTTTAACATATACAGTAAAGTTCCAGTCATTTTCAAGAGATGTTTCTTTGAAATAATGGGCAACTCAGCTGCCCATTTTTTCCCAGGAACGTTGCGGAATTTTTTTTACAGTGTGTGAGGCTTATCAATATAGATAAACATTACTCTCTGTAATAGAATATATTTTAACTTTACATTATTCTCGACACCTTTATTTTAAACTCTTTTTTCGACGAAACACAACATCATATTACCTGTGCGGCTTATCAATATAGATAAACGTTACTCTCTGTAATAAAATATCTTTTAACTTTTCATTCATTATTCTCGACACATATTGTTATAAACTCATTATTCGACAGAAACAGAGCATCATATTACCTGTGCGGCTTATCAATATAGATAAACGTTTTTCTATGTAAAAAAAAAGTCTTTTCAATTGTCATTCATTATTCTCGGAACATATATTTTAAACTCATTTTTCGAAAGAAACTAAAAATCATATTACCTGTGCGGCTTATCAATATAGATAAGCATTACTCTCTGTAATAAAATATCTTTTAACTTTTCATTCATTATTCTCGACACATATATTTTAAACTCATTTTTTGACAGAAACAGAGCATCATATTACCTGTGCGGCTTATCAATATAGATAAACATTATTCTATGTAAAAAAAAAGTATTTTAAATTTTCATTCATTATTCTCGGCACATATATTTTTAACTCATTTTTCGACAGAAACAGAACATCATATTCCCTGTGCGGCTTATAAATATAGATAAACATTATTATCTATAATAAAATATCTTTTAATTTTTCATCCATTATTCTCGACATATCTATATATACATTTTTTAAATTTGTTTTTGGCCCACATCCAATATAATTTTTCTTTCCCATAAAATTTCTGAAACGGTTATTAGTTAATGGACATGCTGGGAATGCTTATTTGTTGTCTTTCTAAAAGTTAGGTCACAGGAAAGAAATGAAAGAATGTCTGATATAAATTATGCTGACTATAATTTGCTTCCAAGAGACTATTCTGTAAACATGCGTTTCATACTGACTATGGCTTTTAGCTTAATATGACAAGCTAGAAACTTGAATATTATACATTGATTCAAATTCTTGTCGTTATTTAGTCCTTATTTATATATAAGTGGGTGAGGGAATAATAATATCAACATCAACATTAGGTTATAACAATTAAGAACTTTTTGTAAAAAAAAAAAAAGAAAAGAATTTAATAATTCTGTGTAACGGATATTTAATCATTTAGTTGATGATAATACAGTGTCAAAATATCATAAAGTAAGGAGTAATTGAGATTATTTTATAAGAAAATTTTAGACAATTCAATTACTCTTTATACAATTGGTTGATTGTTTCAGCAGAAAGTATTTAAGGTGCATTAGAAAACATCTTAAGAAAAGGAAATAAATTCTTAAACTACGTAATCTGTCAGATTTATCATAAAAATAGACATATATTTCATATTGAAGCTAATTATATTCAAGTAAAATTAAATCATACAAGTTTTATTGCATTTCACTAATATGACTACAATATCTACTCATATAAAATCCAAGGGCAGGAAAGTGTTGGTAAACATTCCGGGGGGTACCGTGCCATCTATATTATATTTAAAACACAAGGTTGTCTTGAAGATTTAAGACATTATTCATTAATATTTAATATTTTAATATTTAATAATGTCAATAATATTAATAATTTTTAATATTTGAAAATTAAATATGAATAAGTTTTTCGGAGAGAGTTTAGTACCATACCTGTTAATATTTTAAACACATGGTATCAAACAGAAAATAAATCATTAAAATTTACAGCAAAAACTTTCACTTCAAAATTCTTCAAATGTCATTTTTGCTACTTAACATCTTCTTCCACTTAGCTCTTCAATTATTTCTTTATTGAAACCTGTTCATTTGTAGATGTGCCCACACTAGTTATTTTTAAAATTATTCCCACTTTTATATTTTAATTTTAATTTTAAAAGTTTTTTATGAAATTTCTTCAAAATGGCAGCAGTTGGATTATTTTCATTGTTTCAGATAAAAAAGTCCTTCCGGCCAGTGCCGGGAGGAAGAGGTAGCTTTCATATTCCTTATTTTAAAAAAGCCAACTTATATTATTCAAACACACGAAGCTCAATTAAGTGGAAACCGAATGTAGGAGATTCAATACTAATTTTTATCAATACTAAATCATTATGAATGAGAATTTCGCGAAATTAGTCGGCTTTATCCAAGCTGCTTTTAATTAAAGTAACTTATATTTGGCTGCCAAATTCGGCGATTTCTTAAAGTGCCTGCCATTTTAAGACAACATGGTGGATGAGGCTAACCAGTGAACTTGGTTGAGACCTTAGTAATTGCTGTGCACATGCTCACTCACATCGGAATCGGTTGATATATACGAGTGCTGTCGCAGGCAAAAAATCAGGTTTTTCAAAATGTCACCCACGTTAGGAATTGAAACTACTGTATCTGAGCCACTTTTTAAGATAAAGGCAAACAAAAAATGCTCCTGAATTCTTATATCAAGGTCAAATACTTAAGAAAGAAACATTTTCAATTTCTAATTTTTTTGCACCTCACTTTAAATATAATTTTTTTTTAATTTAATGGCCGCCATTTTGAAACAAGATGGCTGATGAAGCTGGCCAGCGAACTTGGTCGAGATATTGATGTATACTATCCACATGCCTTCTTCCATCGAAATAGGCGAATACGTGTGGTATCGCGTGACAAATGCAAGATCGTTTCAAAGTGTTAGCCATGATAGAAATTCAAAGTGCTATAATTCAACCACTTTTTAAGATATAAACAAAAGAACAAATTTTCAGAAACAAAAACTGCTCCGAATCTTTGTATCAAGGCCAAACACATAAAAAAAATCTTTTTCATTTTCCAATTTTTTAATACCTCATTTTAAATTTAAAAATACATTTAAAAAAAAAAACGCAACCCTTTTGAAACAAGATGGCGAATGAAGCTGGCCAACAAACTCGGTCGAGACATTGGTATGCACTATGTACAGACCAAGTAATATCCAAATCGGTTCATAAATACGCCTGTTATCGAAAGACAAAAATCAGGTCGTTTTAAAATGTCAGCCACAATAGAAATTCAAAATGTTATAACTCAGCCATTTTTTTAGATATAGACGAAACAAAACCTGTTCCGGAATCTTTGTATTAAGTTCAAACACATACGAAAAAATCTTTTTCATTTTCCAATTTTTTGGCATCTCATTTTAAATTTAAATTTTTTTAAATGGTCGTCATTTTGAAACAAAATGGCGGATGAAGCTGGCCAAAGAACTCGGTTGAGTTATTTGTATGTACTATGTACACACCAAGGTACATCCAAATCGATTCATAAATACGTCTGTTATCACGTGGCAAAAATCAGGGCGTTTCAAAATGTCAGCCACGCTAGAAATTCAAAATGCTATAACTCAGCCATTTTTTAAGATATAAACGAAACAAAAACTGCTCCCGAATCTTTTTAATCAAGGTCAAACACATAAGAAAAAAATATTTTTTCAATTTTCAATTTTTTGGTACCACATTTCCAATTTAAATTTTTCTTAAAATTTTAAATGGCCGCCATTTTTAAACAAAATGGCGGATGAAGCTGGCCAACGAACTCGGTCGAGACATTGGTCTGTACTATGTATAAACGAAGTTACATCCAAATCGGTTCATAAATACGCCTTTTATCGCGTGACAAAATTCAGGACGTTTCAAAGTGTCAGCTTCGCTAGAAATTCAAAATGCTATAACTCAGCCATTTTTTAAGATATAGACGAAACAAAAACTGCTACGGAGTCTTTGTATAAAGGTCAAATACATAAGAAAAAAAATATTTTTCCATTTTTAATTTTTTGGTACCACATTTCAAATTTTAAATTAAAAAAAAATTTAAATGGCCGCCATTTTGAAACAAAATGGTGGATGAAGCTGGCCAACGAACTCGGTCGAGACATTGGCATGTGCTATGTACACACCGAATTACATCCAAATAGGTTCATAAATACGAGAGTTACAGTATGACATAGGTCAGATATATATATATATATACATATATATATATATATATCAATTTTGAACGGAGGGTGGTTTCGGGGTCTGGGGGTCATGGTCAATGAAAATATACCAAATTTTTTTGAAATCGCTTTCCTCCGAACGGCTGCAATAGGTAGCTTTTGTAAAGAAAGCTACCTAAAAGAAATAATGAAAAATATTCAGACACGTGACTTCTTGGAGATATTTTTTCATTTCACGTTATTTTCGGTAAAAAAAAAGATATATATATATATATATATATATGTGTGTATATATATATATATATATATATATATATATTATGCCCGTGTACTTTATTTTTATAAGCGAAATTCATTCGAGAATATTGTCTACTGGATTTATTTTATCTTTATGAATTATGACTTTATTAGCTTTTTCCATTACAATTAGATAGAAAAAATATTTTTTATTTTAATATACCATGCTTAAGCATAACAATACGTATATAAAGTATGTTTGAAAAGTATGCGCCGGTGTCGTTATGCTTAGCTTGAAATGTATTTTTACTTTAACAAAATTAAGGAGAAAAACTGACATGATTATGTCAACATGACGTAATTTTCATTCATTTTTCATTTCTTAATTCTAAAGATTATAATTCGAGCCTTTATGGATCATTGAACTGTTTCAGAAATTGAATATTGAGTAAAAAATATGTCTTCATCATTTGTATTTGTAGAAATAGTTTGTCATTTTTAAAATGCACTTTTCTACAATACAAACCTTTCAATAATAAAATCTTCATGCTGTTAGTTTGTACGAAGTCTAATGAAAATTAAACAGAGATGCGAATTCCGTCATTTTTGACGGATGGGATATACTAATTTAGTAATAAATAACAAAATGTTTAGTACTACAATATTTTTACATTTTTGACATGAGTTGGAATAAACAAAACGCATGTTTCCTTAAGATATGTAAACTGATTTTCTGTTACAGAATTTCCAACAAAAATAATGTTAATTTTTGAAGAAGAGATAGCTTTTAGACAAAAAACTAAAACAAAAACATATCAAAATGCAAATTAATTTTTTTAAGTCAAACTAAGAATAAAAGCTTTGAATTTTGTCATTAAGTTTTCTTTTCTTTTAAATATTTAACAAGGCGTTTCGAAAGAGATTTCTATCATTAAGTTTGTGGACTATGTTTGAAGTTACGGAAAATTCCTCCTCCATTCTTTTCAGCGAATAATTAACAAAAATAAAAAAAATGACACAATGCTTTTTAGTTTGAAATTATTTCATTTTATAAAACGAAAAACATTTCTCAACCGAAAATGCTTTTCCTATGTTCCAATTACTATCATTCTAGAGAGGATGTACAATCATTATTTCAAATGAAAAATGAGTTAATTTACATGATCATTTAACATAATAAAAGGAATAAAACTGACAAGTTCTTTCACATTTATTCAGTAAGTGGAACTAAGCACTATTATAAATGATAAATAGCTAAGCATAATAAATCTTCTGCTTGAAAGAATAAACTTTAAATGTAAGCTGTGTATCTTTTTTGTTGTTGTTGTTGTTAATGCTTGTTTTATAGTTTCTATCCTTAGATACATGAGTTAGAAGATATTTTATTTGTGTGTGATATTCTCTGTCACTTGCGGTGGCACACTTGTTGCGGCACAGTAGTACTTAAAATACAGTGATACAGTAAGATACTGTAAAAGGTTTATTCATTTTCAAAAGGCTATATATTCAAAAGTATTACACGTACAAAAATGAGTGGTATATGAAAATAACCACAAATTCACGAAGTTTTCTACACATGCTACAAATGCACTATGTACGCGCCCTTGGTCACACAACACACGTCCAGGCGGTAAGTAAACTCGTTCCACACATTTTGTAGCATCATCATGTCAATGGTCATCACTGCAGCATTGATTCGTTCCCTGGGTTCCTCTAATGTTTTTGGTAGTCGAGGTACAAAAACAAGGTCTTTAATGTGACTCAAAGGAAGAAGCCACAAGACATTAAATCATGTGACCAGGAAGGGTTGCAAGGGAACAAAGCGAAGCCATCCTCACCAGCACACCCAATCCCGCGATGCGAAGTGCATCGTTCAGGTATCGAAGAAACTTGAATGTTCCAAAAAGGAGTTGCCCCGTCTTGTTGGAAGAAAAAAATTCCTTAGAATCAGCAACCAGTTGAGAAAACAACCGCAAACCACAACACACAAAAACGCTTCTCTTATTTTGATTCCATTTTGGGAGATACTGAAAGATAGTGAACTCGTATTGCCATCTAGTACACAGAATACTAATACTTGGTGAGTTTGTGGTTATTTTCATATAGCACGCATATTTGTACGTAAAATACTTTTGAGGGATTTGAAAATAAATAAATCTTTTATATTAGCCTTCTATAAGAGAAAAAGTAGATTTTTAAAAATTGAAAATCTATATTTGTAGATAATTTATCTATTACATGTAGAAAATTATATTTGAATATGTCTTTGACTCAAGAAAAAAAGAACGATTTCTGTTTAATATACAGGGTGATTCAAAAAAGATGGGAAAAATTTTAAGAGGTTATAGTACACACCCAAACAAACATTTTGTATCAAAGAATGCATGGTCGAAAACTAAACGTAAAAAAGTTAGAGGGCGCCAAAAGTTATGTTCTTATACGAGGCAAAACCACACAATGAACGATTAAGTTAAGTTACAAAAACAAATTTAATGGCATTTGATTACAATAAGTGCTCAAAACATTGACCGGCAGCTGTTATGCACGCAGTACAACGGCGAAGAACAGATTGGCGAATTTTCTGAAACACACCAGGCATATCGCGAACTTCCCCTACAGCAGCCGAAAGCTTGGCGACAAGTTCTTCTGCGGATACAATGGGAGTCTCATACACAAGAGCTTTTAGCTGTCTCCACAAAAAAAATCGAGACATGAAAGATCTGGCGAGCGCGGTGGTGCCTGGTATGTTTCAGAAAATTCGCCAATCTGTTATTCGCCGTTGTACTGCGTGCATAACAGCTGCCGGCTAATGTTTTGAGCACTTATTGTAATCAAATGCCATTAAATTTGTTTTCGTAACTTAACTTAATCGTTCATTGTGTGTTTTTGCTTCGTATAAGAACATAACTTTTGGCGCCCTCTAACTTTTTTACGTTTAGTTTTCGACCATGCATTCTTTGATACAAAATGTTTGTTTGGGTGTGTACTATCACCTCTTAAAATTTTCCCCATCTTTTTTTGAATCACCCTGTATATATAAAGGGAAGGTGAGTTCATAGTTAAAGTGCAAGTGTTTGAAGGTCTTTACATGATAAACTAATTGGAATATTTTAAAAACCTTTGGTATTTATACTGTTCAAAGCATTTGAAGATAAGTGTTTGTTATGAAAAGAATAAATTTCGAACTTTTCCGAAAGTTGGCATTGCATATTATTAAATGTTTTTAAACAAACCAAACGAAAAATTGTAAAATTCCCGCTAGCTAAATTCCGAAACTGTTTCTTAAAAATTTGACGTGAAACTACACCGGGGTGCAAAATGATAAGAACGATCATGCAATTGTCTAAATAAAACATATAAATATATGAATCCACATATAAACCACATAAATATAATTTATCAAACTAAATAGTCAATATAAAGATAAAGAAAACATTCTAAAATAATTGTTTTAAATATAACATAATACATACGTTGCATTTTTACTCGATATGCACTGAGGGAAAAATGATAAGACCGGAACAGATTTTCTAAATTATAGAAATATTTCATTACATTTGGGCTTCTTTTGCGTATAATAATTTCAGTGCAACATTGTAGCACAAAGTTTACATAGTTCCGAATTTGTAGAGGTGACAAAGCATGCCATACCTGCCAAATTCCAAATTTTAATTTTGCTTTTGATTTATACTACATGATTTGACCATATTTTGTTATATGTTGCACCCTATAATACCTCAAACGTTGTTCTTGGTATTTAGGTTTGGACCATTGGCTGGCCAATAAAGTTTGAGAGTCTTATTTATCTTCAAACCACTTCTTTGCCCATTTTTCAGAGTGCATTTAGGCTTTCACCTATTAAAAATTTCGTTAAAACCGGTGATGTTTTTCCCGGAGGTTCAACAAATGGTTTCTAACAAGTGAATATAGGTATGTGTATTTTTTTTATCCGTCTGAAAAAGCAATTCTAAACTTACCTTCCGTAAAAAAGCAGTCCAAATTATCAGGGAGCCTCCACCTAATTGACGCGTGGAAAATAGGTTCTTTTCCTTTTGAAGTTCATGCCAATATGAATGAACACCATCCGGAATATCGAAATTAAACTTCTTTTCATCACTGAAAATAATTTTAGATCAATTCGTTTGTTACTTCATGAGTTTCTCTGCAAACGGAATGCAAGTTTTTTTTATTGCCAGATGTTAAACGCGAACACCGATGTGGTTTTATTTATATATTTTTTTTTAACTCCCGAAATTTTTATTTTTCTTCGTACAGTCGATACTGATGATTACTGATGTATTTTTATTTGATTTCCATTTTCTTTTGGTGTCAAATCTTTTACTTGGAACCGTGCGAACTATGAAATTTTCGGATCGTTTCGAAAGAATTTTCGACCTGCCTGTGTGATGTAGCAATGACATTTATTATTTATTTTTTAAATTGTAATGCAGCATTATTATCTCACGTTTTAAACTATTTATTTTTGACGCAAAACATCGTTCAAATCGCTTTTTTTTTCTTTCCTTTTTACGGCATGTAGCAGATAAGTTTTGATTTCAGATTTCCCCCTCTTCCTGTTCTAATTTTAGATTCAGCGTGACGTCGCTCGCGTCATATTCGGGTGTGTCTTCCCTTGGCGAATTAAAAAGCTTCATTCTCTCCCTCTAAAGTTTTGTTTTCATTTCTCTATTTTCATACGATTTAATCATAATACGTAAATTTAATTTAACGAATAGATTTAAATCATTTCTGGAGGTAGTTTTGTAAACCCCTTTTATGTAGTATATATATCAATGCAGCCAGTTTTTTAACAGATTTTAAGATTTTAGATTTACGAAAGTTTTAAGATGTATTTTTGACAACGTGATTTGTCTTTTTCAAATCGGGCCTTAGTGCCTGTTTGAAGGATTGTGAACACCGTTCAGCGATCATATTATTATTCTAAGGTGCCCATTTAATAAGTAAAATTTTGTCGCAGATTGCTGATGGAATTTAATTCAATGTTTTTTTCGAATTTGGACTTTGTTATCTTCAAGACATTCTCTGAGAAAGGATTTTAACCAACTTTAGCCAGTATTCTTTGTAGCCATGGAATTACTTCAAGTTTTTAATAATTCGACGTGGAACGTTCTTCGAATGTGTACAGTGACATACTTCTCCTAATTACCTTCCACCTCTCAAGTGAATCAACGAATAAAGAAGATTTTTATAACTGTTGTCTCTTCAATGTGTCTACTGTTATCATTTAAGTAAGATTATTCCTTTTATTTTTACTGCAACTCTATCTTATTCACGGCATCTCATCAATATATTTATTAATTACGTCACAGCCTGTAGATTTTATAGAAACATAAATTGTTGGATTCTGTAAAAAATTAAAAATGACAGTCTTTGAATTTTAATTTTATCAGCAATTCTTTGAAGTGACATTCCGATGTTGTTATAAGCATGAATTTGCAGTCTTTCGAAGCCAGAAGGCATTTTGCCTCATTTTGTAATCCAAATGTTTTGCAAACTAAACGAACGTACTCAGAATCTTTTTAAAACGGGGTTTTAAATGATATGCGATACTATCCGCCAAGCACGTTCCGCGGTTTTAGAAATATTTAATGCATTCTTATTATTTTGCTCCTGCGTAAATTTAGGAAAATACATATTTTAATGGGTTCGTGCGGGTCTTTGAATTTCCAGATTAAGAAATTCTTTGGTACCAGTATTTTCTTATAGAAAATCTCTCTTTAAATAGGGCGAAATGTCGCGCGTTTAAACTACATTTATTTTGCTATTTAAAAAAAAAATACTGATATTTTGCCTTGAAAATAACGGTACCCGTTCGGACCCTGTTTTAAAATAGATTAGAATATGTATATATAATTTTTGTAAACAATTACTTTAATATGAATTGGAATACCAAGTATATAATTTTAACACAAAGATTTGTCCATTTGCATTTGTTTTTGTATTTTTCCTATCAAAAATCTCACCTTAAATAAGGCGAAATCTCTCGCGTTTAAACTAGATTTATTTTTCTATAGAAAAAATACTGATATTTTTCCTTGAAAATAACGGTACACGTACGGACCCTGTTTTAAAATAGATTAAAATATATATGTACGATTTTTGTAAACAATTACTTTATTATGAATTGGAATATCATGTATATAATTTTAACACAAAGATTTGTTCATTTGCATTTGTTTTTGTATTTTTCCTATCATTTTGCATCCCACTATATATTAAAATGTAAACAATATAGTGTTTATTTTTATATATAAACATAAACGCGCTTTATTACCCAACTGCTAAGAAGGGTTGTGTGTTTCACGCGTATGTGGGTAAGTGGATTTCTTTATACTCTCGAAACATCCCAAAGGCTGGATGAATTTTAATGAATGAGGTATCTATCGATTTTTCTTAACCGTCCAATGGTTATAGGCTAGGTTTCGTTTTTATAAATTCAAAATGGCAGCCGCAAAATACAAAATGGCGGTATGAACGAAAATTTTTTTTACGCACCATATTGAGTGACATGTCATTGGATAGGTCTTTCAAAATGAAAACGATATTTCATTGACTATTTTACAGTCAGAAGATCCGTTTAAATATTACACAACCTCGAAGTTGTGTAGGTAGGATCTCTAGCTTTACTGCAATCTAACCTTCATAGATATCTATAGGCCTCATCAAAACAGTGTTTATAGATAGGAACTAACAATTATACACAACTTGAAAGTCATAAATACAAGTAAAAAAAAGGTAAGTAATATAAAACATAGTTTCACATTGATGAGAAATAATTTATTAGTTCGCTTTTTACGCAGTCGGGTTCTTTGATTTTTTAAATTTAATATATAATTAAGATACAAATACATTTTAAAGTCTGAATTAAAATCTTTAACTTAATTTTCATACTTTAGACAGACTTGACTACACTTTAATGTTTTTATGTATTTTTTTAATTTAAGTGTAGTCAAGTCTGTCTAATATATGAATATTATGTTAATTTATAATTGTTATTTATAAACTGTTTTATCAAAATGGTAGTAATTATCGCACTTCATTGGAAGAATGTCTTCGTCTCAAACCGATGTGTGGGAATAGTCTGATTAAAAAAAAAAAAAAAAAAAAAAAGGAGTGGTTCTTGGCATTTGAAGTCGTGGCGCAGTGAAACCTGAAGCCATGCAAGCTATTCAATAATTAATTGATTCCGGTGCTGGAGAGGTTTCTTTGCGAAAATATAAAAACTAAATTTTTATACGGCCATTGTAAGGTAAAATTTCCAATTAGGAAAATTTTCCTTATCCATTTTTGAATAAAACACAAAAAAATTCATCTTTATAGCTTAAAACTCAAAGAGTTATTAAAATCCAAAATTCGTGACTTGCACCACTTAACGATGCCTCTGAGCTACTTGATATTGACACTTTTGGAATGCAAGATAGGGATTATCCACAAATTATACGTTATTAATAGTTGGTTTAAGACATTCCCCTCCTTTGGACATACAATATTTGCGTATAGATTTTACGTTAAACTTGCTTTCGAAATATGCTGTACGTCTGCACGGGCCGAAATTTCCAGGCCCGGGACGGACCGACCGATAGAAAAAAGTTCGGCCTGGCGTAGAAAAAAAGTTCAAATCTCTGCCCGAGCCTGCCCGGCCCGACTTAATTCCTACAAAACATGGATTTTTACGACGATATGGTTAAAACTTGTTTCGTACGATAAGTTCTGACCAAAAATACTTAATTTAGCCTTTTTTTAAATGTTAATTATCTCCATTTTTTAAGAAGAGCTCTAGGCTGTGTTATTATTTTTTTTAATGAATCTCTATTCGTATATAAATGTTTCAGTTATCATTAATATCGTTAATCCATAGTCCATGTGTTTAAGACAAGCTCTTTCTTAGCAGGTGTAAATGTATTCTGTTATTTCTTATGCACTATTATATTCATTTTGCATAAGCACAATTTTCCGTTTAATACAGGATTCTGCCAAAGGCAGGTTTCACGGGTTTTATTGTATTTTGATTTTATTGCCTAGAGATCTAGTATTCTTTAAAAAAGAATAAAGTTTAAAGTTTAGTTATAGAATAATTGCAATTTTAAAAAAGTGCATTTTTTGCAAAAATTTTTCCGCAGGGCCAAATTTTACTGATTTTTGCACGGACCAGACCACGCAAGACGAAGATTTTCATACAGGCTTGGTCGAGACTGAAACTGAAAATTTCGGCCCGTGCAGATATAGAAAGAATGAAGCCAGTCCCGGATCGGTATTGAAAAAGTGCATTAGGCCCTACCCTATCCTTCATAAAAAAGTAAAGGAAAATCCCGACCCGGCCCGAAAAAGTAAACAACAAGCCTGACCCGTAGCGTGTGTCTTGAATGATAATAGGCCCGATCCCGGTCTGCGGGCTGGGTCAACGAAATGAAGGCAAACTTTAAAATGGGACGGGCCGAAAGAATAAAGACTCTATGAACGGGCCAGGCCGGGCTGAAAAAATCAGAAGTTGTGAGGCCTAAAATTATCAAAAATTACGAAATAGGCATGTTAGAAAAAGCCTTCTTTTAAAGCAACTGGCGAGACGTTTAAACAGTACACAAAGAAGGTGGCATGGAAAGGGCAAAATTAAGCTGATTCAGAAGTTTAGGATACAGTAAAGAGTTACTAACCCACCTGCAAGCTTTTAATAGGCATTTAAACATTCTATAAGGATCAAACTTTGTCTAAAATTTTAAATGCATTTTTCTGCACTATGGATTTTTTCGCCATTTTTAAATTGTTATAGTTCAAGAATCGTTAAACATAAATGTTTCATACTCAGACCACTTTGTCTCGGCAAATATGAAAAAAAAAATGCTTTTGAAAATATGTTTTTTTTTTAAATAACTTACTCGTACGTAATTTTTTGAAATTTTTATTTTAAATGTTTTGATTTTTTTAATTAATATTTTTAAAAATGCTGAAACAAAATTTAAATTATATTTTTAATTTTAACACGTTCGGCGCCACGTCAGCCACCGTTGGCTGACAGCGAACTTTCCGTTTAAAATGCGTCATTCACCGATGGCTGACGTCTAAAATATGATACAAAACTGAAAAAATATACATTGTTTTAAATAATTACTGAAAAAATATTTTAAATTTACCTACCTTTTATTTATTACAGGATTATACTTTCTTAAAAATTACTTTAAACATTGTAAATTTTCAGCGCTTCAGTGTCAGTTGTCGTGGCACTCAACGTGTTAATTGAACGAAAAAAAAAAAATTCGACAAATATATATGTATGTGACGATTTGACTAAAAGCAGTGGGCGATTATCGAAATTACGCAGGTTTCCAGTTTACTCGGCACAGGCGTTTTAGGCCGACTGGTTTGTTGAGAATAAAACTGTCGAAGAACACAATTAATGCAGTCTATTGAAATAGAATCCAGCATTATTGACATACTCAGAATTGACTTTAGTGGAAAATGCTCAAAATTAGCGATGAAAAAATAAGAGAGTTCATTCACATCAATAACTTATTTAAACGAAATTCCACCTATCCGCTGCTTTCCACACGATTTCACAATTCTACTTTCTCGTTGCTGTTGCACATATTCTGTAAACATCGCCGTACTCAGCTCGAGATCTTTTTTCTCTTCATTCTACCATCATACTCTTACTACATTCGTATACTCACTATATCTGTCCTAGATGTACGGTCATTTTCCATAAACTGACCAACTCATAATCTCTCAAAAAGTTCTTAAGAAGCTCCAAGAAAACAACAACAACTCAGAAAAATCTCTCCGTATCCTCTCCGTATATGATTGTATTTATACTATCATGGCTCACGGTTACAAATTAAGTCAGCTGATCTTTCTCTCGCAATCATAATTGCTCTTTTGAGGGTTTATTAGCATTTTCGGTTGACTAATTTGGATGAAACAAGGTTATCTGGCGCCAAACATTGTTCTAGAACTTTCGAAAAGCTCTGGACCTATACGCATCAGGTATAAATAAAGTTCAGTCTCTGCTATCGAGATTGAATCTAAAAATAGTTTTTCTTCCCGCCAGATAATTTTTAACAAAAAGAAAAATAAATTTATTTCCGCGTAAGTTTTAAAAGCATTGAAATATTCTATTTGACACCTGAATATTTTTTATAGAAGAATGATTTTAAACAAATAGGTTTTTAAGACGGGATAAATTATGAGTTATAATATTTTAGCAATTAAAGAAATATTTTAGAGGGGTTTAATGTATCTGGAATAATAGCGAATTTAAATAGGAATTTAAATAATAAAAGGGATTTTATTAAAGAAATATAAATAGTTAGAGCCATTTTTAGATTTACCCAATTTGGAATAAATATTATTAGATGGATTAGGATCTTATGGAGATTAATAGACTAGAGTTTTAACTTAATAAACTGGTATAATGTACGGAATATTACTAGAAAAGGAAATTTATATAGAATACTTTTCACCTTGGCGAAAAATTTTAAATTTTGTAATATATATATATGAATTTTTTTTGAAAACTTTATCAGAAATTTTAGGATGTAATTTTGTTTACAAATTACATAGTTAACCATCAGAAAAAAATTAAAAATTCTAACTCAATAGATATATTTTTTAAATGTTTCCCGGACCCCATTAAATTACCATTGTTTCTTGAATTACACGTATTTCAATTTGTGTCTAATCCCTTAAAATTCGAAGAATTATTTAAACGGGCATATCTCTATGAGTTATGTAGATATCGAGATGGAATTTGTTTTGTTTAATTCAGGAATGGATAATGATTTTTTTTCTAATTGGCAATTTTACCTTACGGGGTCGTACAAAAATTTTATTTTTGTATTTTCTCAAATAGAACCCCCCATGGAGTTGCAACTTGTGTCATCAAATTTTGCACCTTTTTTATGAAACTTTGAAATTGGAAGTATGTGTCTAGAAGCAATATTTAAGGAAATAGGCTATTGTTACGATCTTTATGTATCGCACTGCAAATATATTAGTTTTAATTGCTTTGTTGACTATATCCAAGAAGAAAAATCTTAATGAAAATTTATAAAGTTATTATTCTTATATTAAAGAAGTGAAGGCTTTTATTTTCATAGTTTTAAATTATAATTTAACCTAAAATTAAGGGAAATAAGCATTCAATTGATTACACGAATAACTGGAAACAAGTGGATTAGTGAAATAGAATAGGTTTCGTTTAGTATACCTTTCAAAACACTTTGTCCTTTATTTCGTAAATTCAGATCTTTAATTTCTAATTATTAAATCTTTAACCTTTTCAATAAGAACATAGATGGCAACACCATTAAATTTAGTTTTAAAATTGCTGCAGTTGGAAGATATTTCTTTAATCAAATTAAAAATATTCAAGAACTGGTTTTCAGACAATTGTGACAGCATATGTTTGTACATCTGAAAACCATATTTAATTAGTTGATTTTGTTTTAGCTAAGAAAAAGAAACACTTAAAATGGCAAATAAATACGAACATTCTTTTAATTAAATCCATCAGACAATGAAATGTACTCCATTTAAAATTTTCCCGTTTCTGAAAAATAAAAATTTCGAATTAAAAAAATAATAGATAAATATTTTACAATAGCTGTTGGCCTTAAAATGACAAAAATAAATTGCGAAAATTCTTATAATGTTGCATTAGTTTAATAAAATTCTGAAACGCGATTTATTTTCTTTTTATCTTGATTAAATAATGAGCAGTGATCGGAAATATATAATCAAAGTACAATGCACAGCAGTAATCCAGTCAAGTTAGTTTCCTGTAGAAAATAAAGCAAATAATTTGAGGGGTCCACAATCCATGGAATAATCCTTTTATTGTATGCGAATAGAAGAAGACATCTAAGAGGTGGTCTCCTTTCACGAGCAAGAATTTGTGACGTTACTCGTCTAAGGCTGGTTGCTAAGTCTCAGAGAAATATATCTGTCGAGCCATGAAAAAACAGTAAAGCAAATATCCGATAACAGAAAGGCGTCTGCATTTTAGGATTAACATACACGGTTATTATTAAAGTTATTATTTATGGAACATAAAGGTAAGTCTTATTTAATTTTAATATTTTATTCATGTAATCTTTGTATGTTACGATTACTAGTTAAATAGTTTTATGTTATATAGAAAAAGATTGATCAGCAATTGTTTTCCTTTGAGATTTGTTGAAAATGTTGAGATAGTGTGCTGTTGGATTTTTTTCGGTTTTTTACTATTTTCTGATTGTTAACACTTACAGCATTTTCTGTTATTATTGTGGTTGTTTAATAGTACAATTATAAAATACTAAATATTATTTTTAGTGTTTTTCAAATTTGTATATTTATGTTTTAAAATTGTATGTAATTGTTTTCTGCTGTTTATGATTTTAATCAAAACATTTAATTATAGACATTCTGAATCACTTATTATTTTTCTTCTATTATAAATTCATTTTCTACGTATATGACACACGTAATTATGAGCCCTAAAAAATATAACATGACACTGAAGTAAAGTATTTTTTATGCTCTGTATGAAGTTTATAGATAAAACTGCTTTAGCATATATTTTTTTAACTTCATAGTATCACTTATATAATATAAGATTGACTGTATTTACTTTTTCAAACAATAAGAACAGTACATATGCAGTCATTTCTTTTCTTTTTTCTATTTCTTAGATCATTCTTTTCCTATAAAACAAACGAAATCTATTTAGCTCATATTCACAAAATAAAATATATACGAGAATAAAAATTTTAAATTAAATATGGCTTATCATATTTCATTCCACAAATAACCGTTGTATTAATATCCATTTTTCAGCAATAGCTTGAGAAAATTCGAAATCGGGATTAAGTTTAGGAATAAGTTTAAAATAAAAATATAAACATATTCCCCAAAAGATAAAACTGTAAGACTCCATGTTCATATTTAATAAAACAATGACAGATCACAACACACAAAAAAATAATTTTACACATTCTTAATATTTAGATCAAGCTTAGAGCTTATTAAAAAAGGATGTGAGTTGATAAACATTGGGTTTTTAGTGGAAAAATTAAAAATATTTTAGAACAATAGGGTTCTACAAAATAGCGCTAAAACAATGAGATTTTATATTTAAAACAAAAATTAAAATGAAATCCCATGTTGTAAATCATATAACATCCGCCTATTATACAGTTATTAATAACACTTTAAAAGTAAGTAAAATACAGTAAACAATAACGTTTGATTAGATTTAAATTCATAAGTAATGAATTATAATATTTCTAATTTGAATTACACTTAAAAAAACATAATTAACATACATCACGGGAATTATTAAAATACTAAATGGGTATCTGGAAAGAAAAAAATAACATTAACTGATTAAGATTTAGGTTAATTACTTGCCCTTATGGGCATAATAAAATTATCATATATTTATAGGACTTGCAATGAAAGCAAACATAAGGGATAAGATTGTAATAAAATATTTAGTTTCTTTTTTCTGTCAGTAATCTATTTTAATTCATATGTAACTTTAACTGAATTCTTCCTTAACAGTTCAATTAGTGTTACAAACTATGAATTAAATAAATATTGTTAATAAAGGATTTTATTCCAATCTTTGCCACGCTTGTATCTATTTTCATTGATTGCTGTAAAATATGTGATCCTTTTAAAATGCCAATAAAAGCAAAATAAAAAAAAGAATTGACTCCATAAAAAATGAACATTTACTCCTATGAAAGAGTGGCTATTCACTCCTACCAGGGGTGAAAAACGCACTCTTTTAGCAAGAGTGAATAGTCACTGCTCCGAAATCGAAATATGGATTCTCTCCTTTTTATTTAGAGTGTGGGCGCTCTATCTCAAGAACTTTTGCGTAAATCACCCAACAAGTGGCGCTGCTATACTGTATTTTTCAGGATTTACACGATTTAAGATCAAACTTCGTACTCTGTTAGACCTTGACATAAGTTGGTTCTGATTTGGTTTTGGTGTAAATCATATAACAGGTGGCGCTGCAATGCTGCATTTTTCATGATTTTCGTGATAGTTGTATCTCAAAAACTAATGCACGGAATTTAATGAAACTTCATATTCTGTTACACTTTCACATAAATAGATCCTTATTAGATTCGAGTGTATACTACCCACCAGGTGTCGAATTTATGCTCTTTGCGCTGGGAATTTTAGTTTCAAACATCTTATAGTGTGGGTGCCGGAATCCAGTGATTTATTTGGAAGGTACAATAAATCTTTTTAAATGCATGCAATTCAAGGGACACAATTTAGCCATTAGAATCATCTTGATGGCACAGATTGCCATTCAGTTTTAACACTGTGATAGTGAATTTTGGTATACTGATATGCATGAGATAGAAGAAAGTTTTGGGATTGGCACATCCGACTAGTTCTTTCAAGTTATAAAAAAATATATATAATCAGTTTTTATAGATTTCGAATTTTAGGTTATATATATTTTTTGGCATAATTGAGTGACAACGTAATACACGAGGAGTGCTTTTTAAGTAAGGGCCGTTTTGTTGTATACACTAATAGGTGTCCCGAGCGCCGCAACGAGTGCTTGCGTCTTGTCCCGGCATTCCTTGGGAACTACTGTGCTCAGTTTCAGGCTGTGTAGGTAACCTGTACGGTCTGTTCTGTGTTTTTAAAGTGACCGCGATTATAGATTTACTGGCCCCGTGCAAAGTAAGGTCAGTGATACGTTTTTGTCGCAGAGCGTTTCAAAACAAAAGACGCGGCATGCTGACTAAGGGAATTTTGCTACTCCGTGACAATGCAAGGCCTCACACTGCAGCTCACACCTGAGCTTTGCTGGACTCTTTTGGCGGGGAAGTTTTAGACCCCCTCCCCTTACAGCCCCGACCATGCGCCGAGCGATTTCCCTCTTTTCCGATATCTCAAACTCAAACATCATATCGGTGGCAACATCTACAACGATGACGAAGACGTCAAAACGGCCATGACCTCTTGGTTATCGGAGCAGGTAACAAGTTTCTATTCAAAAACTAGTTGCAGCTATGATAAGTGTTTAAACAAACTTGGCAGCTATATTGAAAAATAGAGAAATGTATGTAGAATCTGAAAATAAATTTGGTTTTTGAAATTTTTCTTTCGTACGTTTTTTATTTTCAAATGGTCCTTACTTAAAAAATACACCTCAACTACTTCAACGATGACGAAGACGTGAAAACGGCTGTGACCTCTTGGTTATCGGAGCAGGCTGCAAGTTTCTATTCAAAAACTAGTTGTAAGTTATGATAAGTGTTTAAACAAACATCGCAGCTATATTGAAAAATAGAGAAATGTATGTAGAATCTGAAAATAAATTTGGTTTTTGAAAATTTTCTTTCGTACGTTTTTTATTTTCAAACGGTCCTTGCTTAAAAAACACACCTCAACTACTACAGCGATGACGAAGACGTGAAAACGGCCGTGACCTCTTAGTTATCGGAGCAGGCAGCAATTTTTTCAGGCAGCAGTACACATTAAAATTTTATTATTTGCCGTTTTCTACAATTTAACAAATATATATATTTTTATTTATATACAAAATAAAGAAATAAATGCAGAAAGAATTAACAGTTTCAATTTGTCTATCAGGCTTCGTATACCACAATCAAACTTCAGTCAATTTCCATCATTTCAAATCTTTCTTGTGCCCATAAACTGGGAAATTTATAATGAAAAAGTGTTTCAACTTAAGATGCTCTTTAATTCAATTCACTATTATTCTAGATTGGATATACAATGTTTATTTCAAATGAAAAGCCAATTAATTTACGTATATGTTTAATATATTAAAAGAAATAAACATATAAAATAGAAATACAATAGAATATTACAACATATACAACAGAAAGGAGAAAATATGATGTCTGGACATCACAATCGTGGTAAAACTACTTTTGCAAGTGTAATTTTGCATTTCACATTAAACTTTTATAATGTTGCCGCTTTCTACAATTTAACAAATATATTTTTTTCTATATAACATAAAGAAATAAATGCAAAAAATAGTAACAGTTTCTATTTGACTATCAGGCTTCGCATTCCACAATCAAACTTCAGCCAATTTCCGTCATTTCAAATCTTTCTTGTACCCATAATTTTGAAAATTTACAATGAAAAATTGTTTCAATCTAAGAGGCTCTTCTTTAATTCTATTCACTGTTATTCTAGATAGGATATACAATGTTTATTTCAAATGAAATGCCAATTAATTTACGTATGTGCTTAATAATATATTAAACGAAATAAACATATGCAATTGAAGAAAAATAGAATATTACTACATATATAATAGGATAATATACAATAGAGAGAAGAAAATATGATATCTGGACAACACAATCGTGTCAAAACTACTTTTGGAAGTGTAATTTTGCAGTACACATTAAAATGTTATAATGCTGCCGTTTTATACAATTTAACAAATATTTTTCTTTATTTCTATACAACATAAAGAATTAAATGCAAAATGAAGTAACAGTTTCAATTTGTCTATCAGGCTTCGTGTACCACAATCAAACTTCAGACAGTTTCCGTATTTTGAAATCTTTCTTGTATCCATAATTTTGAAAATTTATAATCAAAAAGTTTTTTACCCTAAGATGCTCTTCTTTAATTCTATTCTCTGTTATTCTAGATATTATATACAATGCTTATTTCATATGTAAAGCCAATTAATTTACGCATGTGCTTAATATATTAAAAGAAATAAACATATAAAAGCTTTTGCAACATTTATTCAGAAAATAGAAAGAAATACTATTATAAATTACGGTTTGTAAACATAATCGATTTTCCATTGAAAAGAATAACGGTAAATAATGAAATTATTTCTGTGCTTCTCTAGTTATTGTTATAAATATTTTTATAGTAACAATTTAACGATTCTTTTGTAGTCTACTTATTGTTCCTAATAGAGTTATTTGCGTTAGGAGCTTTTTATATAATTTATAAACTTCAAGAAACGGATATCGGATTTACATTTCATTTCAATTAAAAATGTTTGTTGCGTCATGAAACGTGAGACATATAAAAAATAAAATTAATGTATAGGATTATTTTCATTTGTTGAAATAATTTAGTTATGTTATTTAAATGATTATCAAAATAACATATAGATGATACATTTAAGGAAATCATTTGCGAAAGAGATATTTTTAAAACGTGAAAATCAATCTGTTTAGGCCATTTATCTATTACATAAGGGAATTGAAGTTGCAAATGGCGAGAATATAAAAACGGATTGTTTTTGTTTAATATATGAATCGTCAATGGAACCTCATTTTTGTGAAATTTGAGATGACAGTGTCATTTGTTTCCTAGATAGGTGTACTCTGGTTTGGCAACGTTGGCAATGATGAAGTTCTTCTTTGAAAAGATGGAGTTAATGGGAGGAAAACTTGAGTATTTGTACAAATGATGAAGAACGTTGAAAGTCTACGCTCGTATAAGAAAGAAAAAAGATTAACTATAATTTAATTGTTTGTGACTAACATTGATTATCTCTCTGACCTTTCATTATGTGTCTTATTATATACGTGGTATATATATATATGGGTTTAATAAAATAGTTGCAAATGTAACAACACAATTGATTTGAGTTACGATCTGCAGATTTATCGAAGAGCAGGCAAATATTTCAAACTCAATATAATTCAATTCAAGTAAAGTTATCTCATGCAAAATTTATGACATTGAACGCGAAATAATTGTAACGATTTTTCATAAGCTGAATTAAAGAAAATGCATGTTCACTTGAGAGATGTAAACTGATTATCTGTTACAGAATTTTAAACAAAACAACTTAAACTTTTTTCGAAAAAATTTCTTGTTGTCCAAAAATAGTATAATCTCAAATTACAAAAGAACTTCAACATTAAGATATTTTAAGTTAAAGTTTTAGGATAATATGTTTTTTACTGTGTCATAGAATGTGTCTCCTTTAAAAATTCCAAGAAGACGCGTATAATTAAATTTCTAAACTATGTCTTAATTTGTGGAAAAAAAAGATTCCATTTGTTCTCAAGAATTATAAATGAAAAAAAATTACACAATGATTTTAACTTTGGAAAATTCTGATAAAAAGCAGTTTCAGTCGAAAATGGTGTTCTTCTCTTCTAATCACTTATTCTAGAGAGGATGTGTAATGGTTATTTGAAATGAAAATCGAGAGGGTGTGTTTAACTTCTTAAAAGGAATAAAGATTCAAAAGACTTTACAACATTTATTTAGTAAATAGAATGGAACGCTATTATAAATGATAGATAGATATGTGAAATATATTTTTTAATAGCAGAATGAACTGTAAATGTAAATAATATATCATTTTTTGTGTCTCTTTATCGTTCTTGTTAAAAATATGTTTTTAATAAACGTTTAACCACTTTGTTATTTTTTAATGGCTGTGTTTGTTTTATTGAGGTATTTTTCGTATACATTTTGAAAGTTTATGAGTTTGATAAGCGATATAAATTACATAACAACTTTAAATGCATACTTAATCATGAAAAATATGTATATGTAAAAGGGCTTGTTTCCAGTTCAACAAATACCTAAGTTGCATTATTTATGTGATTATTATGATTATATTTATGAAAGACGATGATTATAGATTTAAATATTTCTCAATTTGTTCAAGTAATATTGATGTAACCTTCATTATATAAATAAAACAAAATTACTATTTTGTTCTATGGAAAAAAGACTTTTCCCCCGTATGGTGAATAAAACACAGTACTATGATTTCAAAAGTAATTAACTGACACCACTCTTCATCGCGCATTCATTAATAGCTCTCTTCATCCAATTGTCTGGTGAAGAGAGATTGCTAGATAATTTCTCTCGAAACTATAGTAATGTTTTTTACTCATCATCTATATGAAAAATAAGACTTTAATATATATATATATATATATATAGGGTGTTCCAAAGTTCGACTGACAAATTAAGAGGGATAATAGAAGGCATCAAGAGGATGAAAAATTACCATAACATAGGGTAGCACACGTATTTAATCAAAAATACAGGGTGTCCTACCCTAACTCAATTTGGGTTGAGGGTAATAACTATCAGAAAACTTAAGCATATTATAATAAAACTTTTAATGGACATGCTCACTTTTGTTATAAATAAGAGAACACCAAAAAAAAAAAGTGGTAGAAGTTTTGATTTGATAGTCTAAGAGGGACTGCTCAGGAAACCAAGTCCATAGAGCATAATGTTCCTCCGAATTCCTTTATTAAGAATTCAAAAAAAAAATGATTAGCAAGTCATTTTACAATGACATCCCCCCAAAAATGCGACAAGGGCTGGACAAAAAAAAAACTCCAGCTAGCCTGGAGAAACCCAAACGCGACAGTGGACGAGGCAGGTAGGAAAAGTAAATGGAAAAATGCACAACTCTTTTCCTCACTGCCGGAAAGCAGATTTCCTCCGAGGCAATGGACAGTCAGATCATAAGGGGCAAGCTCAAAACGCGATACTGGGCAGCACAACACGATATAGGAACAGGGCATATCCCATGCGACTAATTAGTTAAGTTAGAAAGGTCGAAGAAAAAGTTGTGAATGTTTTTGAGTTTTGATAGTACTGTTAGGCGTGTAAGGATACTGTTTAGCCATCTCTTAAGCTACGTTCTGACTTGTATTTTTCCTCCTTCTCTAGTATTCTTGGAAAATCTTTTATTCTGAAATCATCTGCGGTTTATTCATAAAAGAATGAGGGGAATCAACAATGGGTCAGGAGATAAGGAGCTCGACTCTACTTGAAGGAAAGGTTCCTCTTTTGCCGGGCATCAGTCCCTTTCCTGCTAAAGTCGTTAAAACTCAAAGACACCGAAAAGCCACAAAAAACGAAGCCGACACTGAAATCAGTTAGAAGGATAGTGGGTACGCAACCTTAGGAAGAGTGGAGGTTCGAATGATGTGTCAGCGTTGCGTGTGTGTGCAGTGATGGAACGAATGGGTAGTGGCCCCCAGCTCCCCACACTCACAGCGAGGCGAACTGACACATTTGAATTTATGCAGGTAGGTATTAAAGTTGCCATGGCCTATCAGAAAAATAGATGTGTATGGTGTGAGTGTAAGCAAGTTATGAGAGACGTTGGGGATTATGTCATATGTGTCCCTGCCATTCTCTGATGTATCCCAATACACCTGCCATTTGGATAGGATCCTGGCCTTCAAAATCTTCTTAATAAAAGAGTGAGGTATTGGGATGTGTTGATCAACTGTGGTGTTGGTTGTGGCTTACTTGACCAATTGATCCGCGCGCTCGTTCCCAAATGCGCCTTTGTGCGCGGAAACATGACCAAAACTGACCTTGTATTATAGCTGTTTGAGTTTAATTTTTATCTGTAGTACTAAGTGATTGTTTATTCTAAGATTGTGTATAGCCTGTAGGCCATATAGAGAGTCACTGTGAATGTGGACATGAGAGTTAAGATGTTGAATGAGCCAATCTAGAGCGGCCAATATAGCAAATAACTTTGCCTGGAAGACATAGTTATTGTCATATAGCCTGCAGGCCCACTGGTGGGCCACCATATCTCCTTCTTTGACGCGGTACACTGCAACCACGCCGGTGTCTGTACGGGAACCATCAGTGAAGATTGTGAGACGTTTGGCAGGGGTGTAACTGTAGAGTGTGATGTTGACTTGGAAGTAAGATTTTCAGTGCAACGTTTTATTTTTCTCAAAATTATAGTCGTCAACTCAAGTTCAGTCAGGATGAAACACCCTGTATTTGTGATTAATGAATGGTTTGCGATCCCATGTTTATGGCAATTTTTCATGTTCTTGATGCTTTCCATCACCCCGCTTAATCTGTCAGTTGAATTTTGGAATATCCTGTATATATTTTTTTTTATCGCAAGCAGATTTATTATCCCTATCTTGTTCTTGTCTCTTTTTAAGATGAAACGAAGCCTTGTTGACTTTACTATTTTCCACTAAAATATATACATAAAAAGAAAGCTATGGGACAAAATAAAAAAATGTGAACTCTTTCTTGAGGTATTTATCTGTTTTGGCGTACCCAGAATACGGTGTGGTAAATGTAAGACTCTCTGTGCGTTACACGAACTTTGTGGCTTTTGTAACACAAAAACTAACTTCATATTCTGTCAGATCTCGCAATGAATTGCTGCTGATTGTTATTGAGGGCATGAAGCTCAATTGCTGCTATGTTGTGTTTTGTAAGGTTTCCACGAAGCTTTATTTCAATAATTAGTGTAGGGAATTTCATCAAACTGCATATTCCGTTAGACATTGACACAAATTAGAATTGATCACGCCTTGGAATATATCATCACCGAACAACTGGCGCTGAAACGCAGTGCTTTACTTCGATTTGCGGCATAAGAATATCTGAAAGAAAAATCAAAAATTTTAAATTCAAAGAAATTCACAATTGTTAAATTTAAAGAAATCCTCAATTGTTAAGATCAAAGACATTCACAACGCTTTATATTAATAATTATTAGTGTAGAATCGTGGTATTTAAATTATTAGAATGATGAAAAAACCAACGTTTTGTATGATACACAAGTTACTTGTTTTAATATTAACATGGTTTTGTTTTTGATTTTGATTATGAACAAAGAACCTTCTTTCGCAAAACGGACTAAACACTGGGTTAAAGAAAATGTTTTGAATCTATTTTAATTCATTTAGAAAATGAACCTTGCAAATAAAAAGAATATAAAAGAAATAATCATATTATTTTCAATGTCATTACTGAGAGGATATGGATCTATACCCCTGCGCCCCCGAATACACTTGCTCCCACCAAATTCTTTTTTTTTTTTTTTTTACTCCCACAGAGTTTTTAGAAATGTTATGTGTTATTTTAATCTATTTTCCTCTGAAATAAATGTATAAACATTATTTTAGTTTTTGCATTATCAAGTTCCTCGAATATAACAAAAGTTATTTTTAAAGTTATTTTTATAGTTTCTAAAATAGTACTACATTAAATAAAAATGTTGTCCAAAAAAGAAAAAAAAATATTTTTAATCAAAATCCTTTTAAAAGTGGAGTATATCATTCTGTTCTAACTATTTCTTTTTTTTCTTTATTATCTTGTGTTTCTGTTCTATGTTTCATCTGTTCTGACTTTTTACTTTCCGAACACATATTGTAATTACGATTGGTGCGTGCGTGTATGCGTAAGCTCGATAACTTTCAAACATCACTTCCGTTTGAGAACTCATTTTTAAACTCTTTCCAACTTAGTTAAAACGTCTTAATGGATTCGGACAAACTCACCATATCCCCGAATTGTTTTGAACAGTGTATTTCTTTTTAGGATTTCGTACTTAAAAAGTGAAAACGGAACAATTATAAGATCACTCCTGTATTTGTCTGTCTGTCACAGCCATTTTAATCGTAAATTATGTAACGTGGAAAGTTCAAATTGGGGAAGTAATAAAGGCTATTGACCCGCATATTTACAGATTATTAAATATTCACAAATATATTTACGAAAAATGTAGGAGCGCTAATTAAGTTACATGAAAAAATAAAACTTTTCTTTGCATATCGTGTGAAAACGTTTGTGATGCTGCACTCAAAAATACATTTCTTTTGATTTTAAGTACTATATTTTCAGAGATATCGTCGAAAATGCAGTGCAAAAATATGCCCCCCCCCCCTTCCCCACTCTATTTCCAAATCTACTGAAACTAAAATTATGAAAAAATAAGAGGTACTAGAGGTTATTTAAACCTTGCAGGAAAACTATAGCGATTACCCTCGGTCACATAGTTTTTGAGAAAAGCGCATTTTTCCGTTACTCACAAATTTCGATTTGCAGGCGTTCAGAAAATGTGTTGAAAAGCGCTAGAGGTACCCATCGTAGCAGACGCATAAAAGCATTGTTGATAATGATTTTCGAAAAATTCGTCTGTAATTAGCCGAGATATTAACCCTTAAAGACACGGACGGTTTAGACATACATAATAACAGGGGCGGCGTACTCTATGTACCATCGGCTTTTAAAGCTCAGACAATAACTTTTAATGATATATTTGTGTAATGCAATGCCCAGCAGCAGTATAACAGCAATAAACATGTCAAATTGTTAAAAACAATTTATTTAGAATTAAAAATAAAATTCGTACACATATTTCTGTGTGATATTCTGTTCTTACTCATATATCTGTGTAATATTATTACAAATATTTCGTTGCAACGTGCAAGATATACACATATTTGTGTAATTTGCAAAATTTGTTAAATTACATTAACATACCAATTCGGGTAAATCCATAAAAAAATCTACGATTTACACCTTTGTATATTCGCTTTAGTTATTATCAGAAATTCTGTGATTAAATAAGACATTACGAAAACAATTATGCTAAAGCAACGGGATAGTTCATAGCTACGATATTGATTTTCAAATGTGAGTTTAAAAGGAAGCAATGAATTTCCAATTTAGAGGTGGAATATTAAACAACGTATCAAACGTAATAATTTTTGCTATTTCTAATAGATTTCACTGGTGAGAATGATACATTTTCCACAATATTTTAAATTTCCAACAAAGCCATGTTTCCATAATAATCTTGTTATTCATAAATATCACAGATATGGCCCAACTATGTTAGAAGGAAAATAAACAGCTTCTTTGAAGATAATCGAAATTGCCATAGCAGGAAAGTTATTCAATCAATACTTTCGTTTTAGTGCATCATCTATTTTCCTCGCATTATAATTTTGATATAATGTGAACTGATAGATCCATTAGTGTTTTTGTTATATTTTATTTATTAAATACTGGACTACCCTTTTAGTCCCAAATTATCCAAATAATGAAAAATTTATTTTTAAAAGCCATTTTCATGTATTTTTGGAACCCCGTTAAAAGATTTCTGCAATTATTAAATAGATTTCTTCAATTAAAGTTGATAAATTAAAAAAAAATATTTATAAAGGATTTGTGGAATATTTATAACTTTACTCAGATCATTTAAAATATTTTTTCTGATAATTTATGGAAATTGAAAAATGCAAATATAATTGAAAGATTTTAAGACATAAATATAAAAATAACTTATTTCAACATCTGAAGAGTAATAGTTGCTAAAAAAAATAACATTTTTAGGTGCGTTCGTAAGTAAATAAATACGTAGCACCTGGAGCATTCTCACAATCTTTTGATTTTTGGGGGAAAAAATATGACAAAATTAAACTTGCTAAAATAAAATTTTAATCTGATAGAATGCCTTAATGATTCAAAATAAGGAAAAAATGGTCAGCAGCGGAAAATTTTCTATTTAACTGAGGTTTAAATTAAACTTGCGAGTTTAATTTTCCTTACCATTTTACCCCTATAACTTTTTATTTTCTTCTAAATTTTTACTTATAATGTATTTGCATAGTACCCACAGGACATTCAAATAAGAAATAATAACAATGTAGTACTTTTAATACAGAATTTTTGTATAATATTGTCTTAAAGGGGTGTTAAAGAAGGGACGGTATAGGAAAAAAGGAACGGTAAGGAAAATTATCGCCTATTTTTAAGAAAACCATGTTAAGACTAAGTGATAGCCACAATGTTCATGGATTTTTAGAAATAGTTGTTAAGATTGGATTAAATTAATTCTTTTTTTAATTTACCTCGAAAAGTGCAGGAATAAACCTTGGGGACGGAAAGACTACCAATAAAGCATAAAATGCTGAATTAAATTCTGCAGTCAAATTCCTGCCAAAGAATTTTAGACATTATTTCTCTAGCATACTTCTGCATGAGAAAAAACTTGAAAAAAATTCTGTGGATGCATCTGAAATAATTTTCTGTTTAATTTTAGAAGAGGGATGTTTAGGAAACTAAAACCCAGGGACAAAGTTTAAAAAATAATAATAACCCTAAAAATGTATGCAGGTTAATTTTTAGCTACATATTTATATAAAACAATAGTTCCAGTTTCAGAAAAAAATTACATACTTTTATTGAAACAATTTTATCCAGACAGCTCCAAACGGAAAATTCAGCATCAGGGACACGGGACGGTATAGGAGTTTTCCAGGTGTTTGGACCCCCAACATCGTACAAAACTTATTTATATCGTTAATATTGCTGTACAATCCTGCTAATGGGATGTTCCCCAGTATATGATAAAAAGTGTATTAAAATGAAAATTATTATTCAGGAACATGAAAGTCATAAGATTGTGAGAATTCCCCACCTATAGTCGTCGTTCAGTCCGTCCGTCTGCATATAACAGAGCAAAAACTACCCAACCGAATGATCAGAAACTTTAAATATATAATTTTTGCAATATCTTGTCGAGTCATTTCAAATTTTATGAAACTCGGATGTATAGTTTAATTACAGGGACAGTCAAAATTTTTCCGTTACATTACGGCCAACGGGAAAAAATTATTTCAAGTGCCTTTTAATGATGTCACAGCCTTTCGAACAGAATGAAATTGATATGCACTTATTGAATTGGAATAAAATATATATTCAGTGCAACATGCGGTGCCAAAAATATTTATAAAACTATAGTATGAAACTATAGTAGTAGCTATATTATGAACGCACCTCATTTGTTACGCTTGACGTGCAATTTTCAACTTGTTCAAAATACCGGCAATTCAACACGGGCTATACGAGTTAAAGATGACCGATATACTGCCCGGTGTACGAAACGTATGTGAAAATTATTTTTAATTAAAAACTCTCTTCCACTCTTCACTAGACATAATATTTTTGTTTGAATGTTGGAGCACCTGTTGTAACATTGTAGTTAGCTGCCTCCTGTAAGAGAAGCCATTTTATGATTTTTTTTGCATCAGAAAATGTAAACATTTAGTTTTTGGTTAGTTTGAGAAAATTACGATAAGTTAAAATAATCCACTTCCATGTTGTTTATTTCATACTAGCAAACCCCGCGGCTTTGCTCGCGTAATAGTTGAAATATGCCAAGTGATATTTGCATAATTATTTTTTATTAGAAGAAAACTTTTTGGAAAAATTTAAAAATTACAAATTAAGCCACAGTTTGACTAAACTTCATTATAAAAGTGCAATAGACAGAAATGAGATTTTAATTAATAAGAAGAACTAAAACTAATTCCAATTAAATGATAATTTAGAAAATATTTTGAGACTTTTATGCTATTTTCATATGCTCATTTCAGTATTCATTTGAAGTTTTGAATTTTTAGAAGCCATCTTAACACATTTACATCTTAAAATTCACCATTATGTCAAATTCCAAGCTTCTTGTCTAACAGTGTCCATCTCTCTGGTGGTAGTGGCACCAACATAAAATGTCGAAACAGAGTTGAAAAAGAATGTCTCGACAAATGTTGAAACAGACAGTGTCACCATTAATTTTCCAACATTAACCTTGAAATCGGTTGGTATTTCCTAATATTCTATAGAAAACGGAATTTAGATGTTTTTAAAGGCTTTCTTGTTGTTCCTGCCAACCAGGTGGTAGTGACACCGGCATAAAATATAGCCCGTATAGGATCAGGGACTATCACTCTTGATTCGCTACCAATAACTTCTGTAATCGGTTTAGTATTTCCTGAGATTCCATAGAAATCGTAATTTAGGACTCTTTTAGAATGCTTTTCGCTCCTTCCCTTCGCTTCACCCCTTTTTAATTTCGAATTTATTTTCGGCTGTTCTTAGAGGACATTTATATTTTATAAGTAATTACCATGCTATATTTAAAGTTTCTAGCCTCTTCTTAGCTTATGTTTGAGCAGGTTTTATCACCATCAATTTGCAAACATTATGTGTGAAATCGGTTTCGTATTTCATACGATTGCATAAAAATCGTAATTTAAAACGCTTATAGTACGTTTTTCGCTCACTTCATCCTTTTAAAGTGGAATTTTTTTTCAACATTTCTTAGAAAGCGTTTGCATCTTTGAAGTAATTACCATTCCAAATTTAAAATGCTGAACCCCCTCAGTAACACAAAAACTGAATTTAGAACATTTTTTGCTTCTGTAACCCCCAGGTGGTAGTGACAACAACGTAAAATATAGGCTATGTTGGAACGGGGACTGTCACCATCAATTTGAAACCATTGTATCTGAAATCGGTTTATATTTCCTGAGATTGCGTTGAAATTGCTATTTAGAACGTTTTTAGAATGCTTTTCGTTCATTTTCACTCCTTTTAAATTTCAAATTTTTAAGGAACTCTTCTCAGAGAGTATTTACATCTCCTAAGTAATTACCATGCCAAATTTCAAGTTTCTAGCCCCTTCGGTATCACAAAAATAACAATTTAGAACGTTATTTAAAATGCAACTGCAAGGTGGTAGTGAGGCCGACATGAAATAGATCCTATATTGGAGCAAGGACTGTCATCATCAATTTCCAACCATTATTTTTGAAATCGGTTGGGTACTTTCTGAGATTGCATAGGAATCGCAATTTTGCATAGGAATCGCAATTTTGCATAGGAATCGCAATTTAGAACGTTTTTTAGAAGGTTTTTTGTCCATTTTTACCACTTTTAAATTTCGAATTATTTAGGAAATGTTCTTAGAGATCATTTATATTTTATAAGTAACTACCATGCCTAGTTTCAAGTTGGTAGCCCCTGCAGTATTACAAAAAAGCAATTTAGATCGTTTTTTGCCCCTTCACCCAATTTGGGGTAGTGGCAACGACATGAAATACAACCTATGTTGGAGCGTGGGCAGTCACCATCGTTTTCACACCATAATTTTTATAAATCGGTTCGGTACTTCCTGAGATTGCGTAGAAATCGCCATTTAGGACGTTTTTTAGAACTCTTTTCTCGCATTTCCTCCCCTTTTAAATTTCGATTTTTTTTAAGAAATGTTCTTAGAGATCATTTATATCTAATAAGTAACTACCATTCCAAATTCCATGTATCTGGACCTTTCGGTAACACAAAAATCGCAAATTCGAACGGTTTTTTGCTCCTTGCACACCCTTAAAAGATAGTGGCACCGACATAAAATGCAGCCTATGTCGGAGCAAGGGTTGACACCATCATTTTGACACCATTATTTTTGAAATCAGTTTGTTACTTCTTGAGATTGCACAAAAATCGCCATTAGAACGTTTTTTTGAACGCTTTTTGCACATTTTCACCTCTTTTAAATTTCGAATTTTTTAAGAAATGTTCTTAGAGATCATTTATATCTAATAAGTAACTACCATGCCAAATTCCATGTATCTGGAACCTTCAGTAACACAAAAATTGCAATATCGAACGTTTTCATGCTCCTGCGCCCCTTTAGGGATAGTGGCACCAACACAAAATGTTGCCTATATTGGAGCAACGGTTGTCACCATCATTATGACACCATTATTTTTTAAATCGGTTAGGTACTTCTTGGGATTGCATAAAAATCGCCATTTAGAACGTTTTTTCGAACGCTTTTTGCCCATTTTCACCCCCTTTAAATTTCGAATATTTTAAGAAATGCTCTTAGAGATAATTTATATCTTATAAGTAACTACCATGCCTAGTTTCAAGTTGGTAGCCCCTGCAGTAGTACAAAAACACAATTTAGATCGTTTTTTGCTCTTTCAGCCCCTTTGGGGTAGTGGCACCGACATGAAATACAGCCTATGTTGGAGCGTGGGCTGTCACCATCGTTTTCATACCATAAATTTTTTTAATCGGTTCGGTACTTCCTGACATTGCGTTGAAATCGCCTTTTAGGACGTTTTTTAGAACTCTTTTCTCGCATTTCCTCCCCTTTTAAATTTCGATTTTTTTAAGAAATGTTCTTAGAGATCATTTATATCTAATAAGTAACTACCATGCCAAATTCCATGTATCTGGACCTTTCGGTAACACAAAAATCGCAAATTCGAACAGTTTTTTGCTCCTTGCACCCCCTTAAGGGATAGTGGCACCGACATAAAATGTAGCCTATGTTGGAGCAAGGGTTAACACCATCATTTTGACACCATTATTTTTGAAATCGGTTTGTTACTTCTTGAGATTGCATAAAAATCGCCATTAGAACGTTTTTTTGAACGCTTTTTGCGCATTTTCACATCTTTTAAATTTCGAATTTTTTAAGAAATGTTCTTAGAGATCATTTATATCTAATAAGTAACTACCATGCCAAATTCCATGTATCTGGAACCTTCAGTAACACAAAAATTGCAATTTCGAACGTTTTCATGCTCCTGCGCCCCTTTAGGGATAGTGGCACCTACATAAAATGTTGCCTATATTGGAGCAAGGGTTGTCACCATCATTTTGACACCATTATTTTTTAAATCGGTTTGGTACTTCTTGAGATTGCGTAAAAAGCGCCATTTAGAACGTTTTTTCGAACGCTTTTTGCCCATTCTCACCCCTTTTAAATTTCGAATATTTTAAGAAATGCTCTTAGAGAATATTTATATCTAATAAGCAACTACTATGCCAAATTCGATGTATCTGGATTCTTAAGTAACACAAAAATCGCAATTTCGAACGTCTTCATGCTCCTGCACCCCCTTTAGGGGTAGTGGCACCGACATAAAATGTAACCTATGTTGGACCAAGGGTTGTCACCATCATTTTGAAACCATTATTTTTTAAATCGGTTTGGTACTTCTCGAGATTGCGTAAAAAGCGCCATTTAGAACGTTTTTTCGAACGCTTTTTGCCCATTATCACCTCTTTTAAATTTCGAATTTTTTAAGAAATGTTCTTAGAGATCATTTATATCTAATAAGTAACTACCATGCCAAATTCCATGTATCTGGATTCTTAAGTAACACAAAAATTGCAATTTCGAACGTTTTCATGCTCCTGCGCCCCTTTAGGGATAGTGGCATCGACATTAAATGTAGCCTATATTGGAGCAAGGGTTGTCACCATCATTTTGACACCATTATTTTTTAAATCGGTTTGGTACTTCTTGAGATTGCGTAAAAAGCGCCATTTAGAACGTCTTTTCGAACGCTTTTTGCCCATTTTCACCCGTTTTAAATTTCGTATATTTTAAGAAATGCTCTTAGAGATAATTTATATCTAATAAGTAACTACTATGCCAAATTCGATGTATCTGGATTCTTAAGTAACACAAAAATCGCATTTTCGAACGTCTTCATGCTCCTGCACCCCTTTAGGGGTAGTGGCACCGACATAAAATGTAACCTATGTTGGAGCAAGGGTTGTCACCATCATTTTGAAACCATTATTTTTTATATCGGTTTGGTACTTCTTGAGATTGCGTAAAAAGCGCCACCTAGAACGTTTTTTCGAACGCTTTTTGCCCATTTTCACCCCTTTTAAATTTCGAATTTTTTAAAAAATGTTCTTACAGATCATTTATATCTAATAAGTAACTACCATGCCAAATTCCATGTATCTGGATTCTTAAGTAACACAAAAAGTACAATTTCGAACGTTTTCATGCTCCTGCGCCCCTTTAGGGATAGTGGCATCGATATTAAATGTAGCCTATATTGGAGCAAAGGTTGTCACCATCATTTTGACACCATTATTTTTTAAATCGGTTTGGTTCTTCTTGAGATTGCGTAAAAAGCGCCATTTAGAACGTTTTTTCGAACGCTTTTTGCCCATTTCACCCCTTTTAAATTTCGAATATTTTAAGAAATGCTCTTAGAGATAATTTATATCTAATAAGTAACTACTATGCCAAATTCGATGTATCTGGATTCTTAAGTAACACAAAAATCGCAATTTCGAACGTCTTCATGCTCCTGCACTCCCTTAAGGGGTAATGGCACCGACATAAAATGTAACCTATGTTGGAACAAGGGTTGTCACCATCATTTTGAAACCATTATTTTTTAAATCGGTTTGGTACTTCTTGAGATTGCGTAAAAAGCGCCATTTAGAACGTTTTTTCGAACGCTTTTTGCCCATTTTCACCCATTTTAAATTTCGAATTTTTTAAGAAATGTTCTTTGAGATCATTTATATCTAATAAGTAACTACCATGCCAAATTCCATGTATCTGGATTCTTAAGTAACACAAAAATTGCAATTTCGAACGTTTTCATGCTCCTGCGCCCCTTTAGGGATAGTGGCATCGAAATTAAATGTAGCCTATATTGGAGCAAGGGTTGTCACCATCATTTTGACACCATTATTTTTTAAATCAGTTTGGTACTTCTTGAGATTGCGTAAAAAGCGCCATTTAGAACGTTTTTTCGAACGCTTTTTGCCCATTTTCACCCCTTTTAAATTTCGAATATTTTAAGAAATGCTCTTAGAGATAATTTATATCTAATAAGTAACTACTATGCCAAATTCGATGTATCTGGATTCTTAAGTAACACAAAAATCGCAATTTCGAACGTCTTCATGCTCCTGCACCCCTTTAGGGGTAGTGGCACCGACATAAAATGTAGCCTATGTTGGAGCAAGGGTTGTCACCATCATTTTGAAACCATTATTTTTTAAATCGGTTTGGTACTTCTTGAGATTGCGTAGAAAGCGCCATTTAGAACGTTTTTTCGAACGCTTTTTGCCCATTTTCACCCCTTTTAAATTTCGAATTTTTTAAGAAATGTTCTTAGAGATCATTTATATCTAATAAGTAACTACCATTCCAAATTCCATGTATCTGGAACCTTCAGTAACACAAAAATTGCAATATCGAACGTTTTCATGCTCCTGCGCCCCTTTAGGGATAGTGGCACCAACACAAAATGTTGCCTATATTGGAGCAACGGTTGTCACCATCATTATGACACCATTATTTTTTAAATCTGTTAGGTACTTCTTGGGATTGCATAAAAATCGCCATTTAGAACGTTTTTTCGAACGCTTTTTGCCCATTTTCACCCCCTTTAAATTTCGAATATTTTAAGAAATGCTCTTAGAGATAATTTATATCTTATAAGTAACTACCATGCCTAGTTTCAAGTTGGTAGCCCCTGCAGTAGTACAAAAACACAATTTAGATCGTTTTTTGCTCTTTCAGCCCCTTTGGGGTAGTGGCACCGACATGAAATACAGCCTATGTTGGAGCGTGGGCTGTCACCATCGTTTTCATACCATAATTTTTTTTAATCGGTTCGGTACTTCCTGACATTGCGTTGAAATCGCCTTTTAGGACGTTTTTTAGAACTCTTTTCTCGCATTTCCTCCCCTTTTAAATTTCGATTTTTTTAAGAAATGTTCTTAGAGATCATTTATATCTAATAAGTAACTACCATGCCAAATTCCATGTATCTGGACCTTTCGGTAACACAAAAATCGCAAATTCGAACAGTTTTTTGCTCCTTGCACCCCCTTAAGGGATAGTGGCACCGACATAAAATGTAGCCTATGTTGGAGCAAGGGTTAACACCATCATTTTGACACCATTATTTTTGAAATCGGTTTGTTACTTCTTGAGATTGCATAAAAATCGCCATTAGAACGTTTTTTTGAACGCTTTTTGCGCATTTTCACATCTTTTAAATTTCGAATTTTTTAAGAAATGTTCTTAGAGATCATTTATATCTAATAAGTAACTACCATGCCAAATTCCATGTATCTGGAACCTTCAGTAACACAAAAATTGCAATTTCGAACGTTTTCATGCTCCTGCGCTCCTTTAGGGATAGTGGCACCTACATAAAATATTGCCTATATTGGAGCAAGGGTTGTCACCATCATTTTGACACCATTATTTTTTAAATCGGTTTGGTACTTCTTGAGATTGCGTAAAAAGCGCCATTTAGAACGTTTTTTCGAACGCTTTTTGCCCATTCTCACCCCTTTTAAATTTCGAATATTTTAAGAAATGCTCTTAGAGAATATTTATATCTAATAAGCAACTACTATGCCAAATTCGATGTATCTGGATTCTTAAGTAACACAAAAATCGCAATTTCGAACGTCTTCATGCTCCTGCACCCCCTTTAGGGGTAGTGGCACCGACATAAAATGTAACCTATGTTGGACCAAGGGTTGTCACCATCATTTTGAAACCATTATTTTTTAAATCGGTTTGGTACTTCTCGAGATTGCGTAAAAAGCGCCATTTAGAACGTTTTTTCAAACGCTTTTTGCCCATTATCACCTCTTTTAAATTTCGAATTTTTTAAGAAATGTTCTTAGAGATCATTTATATCTAATAAGTAACTACCATGCCAAATTCCATGTATCTGGATTCTTAAGTAACACAAAAATTGCAATTTCGAACGTTTTCATGCTCCTGCGCCCCTTTAGGGATAGTGGCATCGACATTAAATGTAGCCTATATTGGAGCAAGGGTTGTCACCATCATTTTGACACCATTATTTTTTAAATCGGTTTGGTACTTCTTGAGATTGCGTAAAAAGCGCCATTTAGAACGTCTTTTCGAACGCTTTTTGCCCATTTTCACCCGTTTTAAATTTCGTATATTTTAAGAAATGCTCTTAGAGATAATTTATATCTAATAAGTAACTACTATGCCAAATTCGATGTATCTGGATTCTTAAGTAACACAAAAATCGCATTTTCGAACGTCTTCATGCTCCTGCACCCCTTTAGGGGTAGTGGCACCGACATAAAATGTAACCTATGTTGGATCAAGGGTTGTCACCATCATTTTGAAACCATTATCTTTTATATCGGTTTGGTACTTCTTGAGATTGCGTAAAAAGCGCCACCTAGAACGTTTTTTCGAACGCTTTTTGCCCATTTTCACCCCTTTTAAATTTCGAATTTTTTAAAAAATGTTCTTACAGATCATTTATATCTAATAAGTAACTACCATGCCAAATTCCATGTATCTGGATTCTTAAGTAACACAAAAAGTACAATTTCGAACGTTTTCATGCTCCTGCGCCCCTTTAGGGATAGTGGCATCGATATTAAATGTAGCCTATATTGGAGCAAAGGTTGTCACCATCATTTTGACACCATTATTTTTTAAATCGGTTTGGTTCTTCTTGAGATTGCGAAAAAACCGCCATTTAGAACGTTTTTTCGAACGCTTTTTGCCCATTTCACCCATTTTAAATTTCGAATATTTTAAGAAATGCTCTTAGAGATAATTTATATCTAATAAGTAACTACTATGCCAAATTCGATGTATCTGGATTCTTAAGTAACACAAAAATCGCAATTTCGAACGTCTTCATGCTCCTGCACCCCTTTAGGGGTAGTGGCACCGACATAAAATGTAACCTATGTTGGAACAAGGGTTGTCACAATCATTTTGAAACCATTATTTTTTAAATCGGTTTGGTACTTCTTGAGATTGCGTAAAAAGCGCCATTTAGAACGTTTTTTCGAACGCTTTTTGCCCATTTTCACCCATTTTAAATTTCGAATTTTTTAAGAAATGTTCTTTGAGATCATTTATATCTAATAAGTAACTACCATGCCAAATTCCATGTATCTGGATTCTTAAGTAACACAAAAATTGCAATTTCGAACGTTTTCATGCTCCTGCGCCCCTTTAGGGATAGTGGCATCGAAATTAAATGTAGCCTATATTGGAGCAAGGGTTGTCACCATCATTTTGACACCATTATTTTTTAAATCAGTTTGGTACTTCTTGAGATTGCGTAAAAAGCGCCATTTAGAACGTTTTTTCGAACGCTTTTTGCCCATTTTCACCCCTTTTAAATTTCGAATATTTTAAGAAATGCTCTTAGAGATAATTTATATCTAATAAGTAACTACTATGCCAAATTCGATGTATCTGGATTCTTAAGTAACACAAAAATCGCAATTTCGAACGTCTTCATGCTCCTGCACCCCTTTAGGGGTAGTGGCACCGACATAAAATGTAGCCTATGTTGGAGCAAGGGTTGTCACCATCATTTTGAAACCATTATTTTTTAAATCGGTTTGGTACTTCTTGAGATTGCGTAAAAAGCGCCATTTAGAACGTTTTTTCGAACGCTTTTTGCCCATTTTCACCCCTTTTAAATTTCGAATTTTTTAAAAAATGTTCTTAGAGATCATTTATATCTAATAAGTAACTACCATGCCAAATTCCATGTATCTGGATTCTTAAGTAACACAAAAAGTACAATTTCGAACGTTTTCATGCTCCTGCGCCCCTTTAGGGATAGTGGCATCGATATTAAATGTAGCCTATATTGGAGCAAAGGTTGTCACCATCATTTTGACACCATTATTTTTTAAATCGGTTTGGTTCTTCTTGAGATTGCGAAAAAACCGCCATTTAGAACGTTTTTTCGAACGCTTTTTGCCCATTTCACCCATTTTAAATTTCGAATATTTTAAGAAATGCTCTTAGAGATAATTTATATCTAATAAGTAACTACTATGCCAAATTCGATGTATCTGGATTCTTAAGTAACACAAAAATCGCAATTTCGAACGTCTTCATGCTCCTGCACCCCTTTAGGGGTAGTGGCACCGACATAAAATGTAACCTATGTTGGAACAAGGGTTGTCACAATCATTTTGAAACCATTATTTTTTAAATCGGTTTGGTACTTCTTGAGATTGCGTAAAAAGCGCCATTTAGAACGTTTTTTCGAACGCTTTTTGCCCATTTTCACCCATTTTAAATTTCGAATTTTTTAAGAAATGTTCTTTGAGATCATTTATATCTAATAAGTAACTACCATGCCAAATTCCATGTATCTGGATTCTTAAGTAACACAAAAATTGCAATTTCGAACGTTTTCATGCTCCTGCGCCCCTTTAGGGATAGTGGCATCGAAATTAAATGTAGCCTATATTGGAGCAAGGGTTGTCACCATCATTTTGACACCATTATTTTTTAAATCAGTTTGGTACTTCTTGAGATTGCGTAAAAAGCGCCATTTAGAACGTTTTTTCGAACGCTTTTTGCCCATTTTCACCCCTTTTAAATTTCGAATATTTTAAGAAATGCTCTTAGAGATAATTTATATCTAATAAGTAACTACTATGCCAAATTCGATGTATCTGGATTCTTAAGTAACACAAAAATCGCAATTTCGAACGTCTTCATGCTCCTGCACCCCTTTAGGGGTAGTGGCACCGACATAAAATGTAGCCTATGTTGGAGCAAGGGTTGTCACCATCATTTTGAAACCATTATTTTTTAAATCGGTTTGGTACTTCTTGAGATTGCGTAGAAAGCGCCATTTAGAACGTTTTTTCGAACGCTTTTTGCCCATTTTCACCCCTTTTAAATTTCGAATTTTTTAAGAAATGTTCTTAGAGATCATTTATATCTAATAAGTAACTACCATTCCAAATTCCATGTATCTGGATTCTTAAGTAACACAAAAATTGCAATTTCGAACGTTTTCATGCTCCTGCGCCCCTTTAGGGATAGTGGCATCGACATTAAATGTAACCTATATTGGAGCAATGGTTGTCACCATCATTTTGACACCATTATTTTTTAAATCGGTTTGGTACTTCCTGAAATTGCGTAAAAATCGCCATTAAGAACGTTTTTTAGAACGTCTTTCGTGCATTTTCACCCCTTTTTAATTTCGATTTTTTTAGAAATGTCCTTAGAGATCATTAGTATCTTATATGTAACTACCATTCCAAATTTCATGTTTCTATGTCCTTTAGTAACACAAAAATCGCATTTTTAGAACGTGTTTTGCTCCTGCACCCCCTTTTGGTCAGTGGATCGGACATAAGATATAGCCTATGTTCTAAGTTGAACTAACAGCCTCATTTTGATACCATTACTTTTGGAATCGGTTTGGTAGTTCCAGAGCTTACTTCCTACAAATAAACAATTTTTACCTCTTTATAATATTAGTATAGATAATAGTTTTGTATAAATTATTGTTAACCACAGCTTAAGCAGGATATTTTAAAGAATAATTTTTGAATTTTGGACTGATTTCTTCGATTGTTCAAGTACTGGGAAAATCAACTACTGGATCGCTCACCCTATATCACGGTAAATCACGGCTACACATCTGGATTAGAGTCAGATTAGTGTGACGTCACACTAGTCTGACTCTAATCCAGATGTGTAGCCGTGATTTACCGTGATATAGGGTGAGTGATCCAGTAGTTGATCAAACAAGGTGGGTGCTACGGGGGTTTTATTATATTTCTTTCTTTTTACGTTTTAGAACTAAACTACCTGCTAAAACCCTTAATGTATGTCCTATAATGGGCAAAAATGAAATCTGCTAAAATTTAATAGCAACAAAATTATAAATAAGTAGTTTCTTTAATAGCCATTTTCACAGTAGTTGATCAATCGAAGAAATCAGTCCAAAATTCAAAAAATATTCTTTAAAATAGCGTGCTTAAGCTGTGATTAACAATAATTCATACAAAACTATTATATGAAATAAGCAAGATGGAAGTGGATTATTTTAACTTATCGCAATTGTCTCCAACTAACCAAAAACTAAATTTTTGCATTTTATGATATAAAAAAAATCATAAAATTGCTTCTCTTACAGCAGGCAGTTGACAACAGTATATGACAACAGGTGCGCCAACATTCAAACAAAAATGTTATGTCTAGTGCCATGTCTAAAACTCATTTCCGCCTGAAATGACGCAATATTTAAAAAATTGGATTAACTACTGGAGGAGTATCAAATACTGGTGCGGTCACTATACATACCTTCTGGGATTTTAAAGAAACGTAATATATTCGCTATTTCTCAAATCAAACTATAGCGTATACTCAATGGGTATACCATCAGTCTATAGCGTATACCCTCTATTTATCTCCGACTACAGCACTGCTCTGAACAAACGATTCCGATGTTATAATTCGAATTTTGTTTGTATACTTCAGTTTATCTTATAGTTCAGTGTTTGAATAATTTAGATGCAGTGGTAACGTGTTTTACAATTTATATTTTATAGGAAATAAAACATAGCAACCGTCTTCTTTAGAGTCAGGTTCTTTCTCTTTTCAAACAAATCTTCATGAGAGACGTCATAGCTGAAAGCGCCTAGAAAGTGACGACATTTGCATGTAATCATTGTAACTTTAGTTTTTATGAATGGAAATGCAAATTTCCATCTACTTATACAAAACGCTAAGGTGACAATACCGGGTTTCCTTTGGGAAAAAAAAAAAAAAAAAAAAAAAAAAAAAAACGCGTACATGATTTCGATGCCGTAAATAAGGCAACTGTTCGATTTATCTACGTTGTATCACATCTATTCTTCATTTTCTCTAATACCTTCAAAAACTGTACAATTATAATGGTTTAAGATCTAAATTAAAAATAACCAGCTACCAACAAGAAGTTACTGATATAAACAAACTAACATTTTAGAAATCGTGATTAATTTTACAAATGTAATCGATGTGTAGTCAGTCATTCATTTTTGAAAATTCATAGATAAAAATTGAAAACTTTCGCGCAATGAATAGTTTAACGCATGTAGTATTAATATGCCTTTAAGGTCATTCGCCTATGAACCATTGAAAATAGTTTTAAATTTAAAAGCAAAGCCTTAGAAAACTCAACTCTATTTTTCGGTAATTTTATGTCATCCAGGGAAAATCTCGCCAAAAACAGTTTTTTTTTTTTTTTTTTTTTTTTTTTTTTTGCGAATAGTAGTTATTTTTTTCGCGAGTGTGATTTAGAAACAATGTTTTGAAGTTGAAGTAAAATGCTATGGTTTTTATTATTATTGTTAAGTATTTGAAAGGAAATGGGTGAAAGGCATGTATTTTAATTGTATGCAATATATATATATATTGAATGTTTGTATTTTAAATAAAACTTATGCTTTTTAAATGAAATGGGTTAAAAGTTTATATTTTAAGTGAAATTAATGCAATATGAAAAATGTCAATTGGAATATTATTTGGCAATTTATCACATCTCCAAGCTAACATAAAAGTGCGCTATTTTTTAGTATTAATGTAATTTTTTAGTATCTTTATTTTGTTTGTTTCAGGTTTGTATATTTAATTTATTTTAGAAAAATTGATTGACCATAAATAAATTCTACTCTTTTCAATTTGCCTAAAACAAATTTTCATGCAATTCGTACGATTAGTTTCAGAGAAATTATTTATTTTAAAATGAGCATAATTTAGGGGCTGTAGCCAAATTAAAATTCGGTACACGATTTTTGAAATGCTACAGAAATACTTCTATTAATGTATTATTTCTTGACAATATGACCATTTCACTCGCTTAATATGTCTCTATTATTGCCAGCTGCCAGCCCAAATGTTTCAATAAAATTAGTAAAAAATATATATTTTTTTCAAATTATACTTTTATGCACATCGTAGGCCATCTTAAACCATCAATTTGACGTTTTTAAATTATAATTCGAAAATTACTTGAGAGAAAAAATTGAAATTGGAAATTTGCATAAAGCAGGATATTATAAATATTACTCTATAAAAAAAATCGTTTGTTGTAATTCATATTTTTTTCGAATATTAATTTCATAATTCATGTAAAAAATTTAAAACTACAAATTCAATGTATTTATGTTTGGGTCTTTTATTATTATAACCACACGAAAAATTTTCACATTCAAAGTATAATTTCCGGAGACATTAATAAAAATATGAAAATGTAATTTAACATTAGAAGCTGTAAATTTTGAATATTTATAATTGGAAAACGTATCATGCAAATGGCTTCAAGTTTCATTTCTAGACATAGTTCGAACCGATAATTTAAAATGTATTGTAAAAATTGGGTTTTGCTATCGAAAAAAAGCAAAGATTGATCTGGTTTTTATTTGTAGATGGCCCCCTAAGCAAGTTTTGTATATACATAATTTAAAAGTAGACTTTATTTCCAATCCTTTGGTAGAAGTAACTGTCTTCTATTATAATTAGGTGCAGATTTAGCAGGGGATGTTTACTTTTATCCCCGGGACTGTACATTTTTTTTTCCCTTCCTGACGATGTAAAACTTGAACGTATGCAATGTTTAGAAGTTTGAAAAATGGCAGTAATAACGAATATTTTTCGTCAGGTTTACTGCCATCATAGATTATTTTATTTCCCTATTTATTTGTGAAGTTTTAATTTCGTTTGGCAATTTCTTTATGAAATATTTCTTGGAAAATACAAACAAATTTTGAATTACATTTATATTACTTTAAGTGCAAACGGGTAATTTTCCCCTAATTGCGTTGCAAGCAAATGTAAAAATAATCTAACATGAAACATTTTTATCAAAAAAAAAAAAAAAAAAAAAAAAAAAAAGAAGTCAGTCAGTTGAAATAAATTTTTCAGACAAATTATATTTAAAATTACATTTTTTTTTTTTTCTTAACCGTCTAAAAATTGAAATTGTGCGGTGTTCAGCCGTTTCAAAAATTGCAGTAATAACGAAAATTTTTCGCCGGGTTTATTGCCATCATAGATTATTTTATTTATTTATTTATTGATTGATTATGTGTTTATTACTTTCTTCTATCTTTACAAGAAGTATTGGATTCATGAAAATTTTCGAATTCCGGTTTTCGACGGATTTACACGTTTTAGGGGTCAGAGAACCCGAAAAACATGTTTTTACAAAATGTCTGTCTGTGAGTCTGTCTGTCTGTCTGTCTGTCCGTCTGTCTGTGTGTCTGTGTGTGACACAAATTTTGTGGGCGCTCTATCTCGAGAACTAATGCACGGAATTTAATAAAAATTCATAACCAGTTAGTCCCTGACACAAATTGATGCTGATTAGTTTTTGGTGGTAATCACTCAACAGGTGGCGCTGCGGTGCTGCATTTTTTACGATTTACGCAATGGCTCTATCTCAAGAACTAATGCACGGATTTTCATGAAACTTCAGATTCAGTTAGTCCCTGATATGGCTTGATGCTGATTACGTGTTGGTGTAAATCGCTCAACAGGTGGTGCTGCTATGCTGCATTTTTTACGATTTCCGCAATGACTCTATCTCAAGAACTAATGCGCGGATTTTCATGAAACTTCAGATTCAGTTAGTCCTTGATATGCCTTGATGCTGATTACGTGTTGGTGTAAATCGCTCAACAGGTGGCGTTGCTGTGCTGAATTTTGAACGATTCCCACAATAGCTCTATCTCAAAAACTAATGCACGAATTTTCATCTAACTTCAGATTTAGTTAGATGTTAACACAAGTTGTTGCTGATTAGGTTTCAGTGTTAATTGTCCAATAGGTTGCATTTTTTACGATTTCCGCAATAGCTCTATCTCAACAACTAATACTTGGATTTTCATCAAACTTCAGATTCAAGTATGCTTTGATATGAATTAGTGCTGTTTGTATTTTGGTGCAAATCACTCAACAGGTGGCGCTGCTATGCTGCATTTTTCAGAATTTCCATTATAGCTGTATCTCAAGAACTAATGCAATAATTTTCACCAAACTTCAGAATCACTTAATTCTTGACATGAATTGACTTTCTGTATATTTTGGTGTAAATCGCTCAACAGGTGGCGCTGCTATGCTGTATTTTTCAGAATTTCCACTATAGGTGTATCTCAAGAACTAATGCACGAATTTTTATCCAACTTTAGAATCAGTTAGTACTTGACATGAATTGACATTTTATACAGTTTTTTGTAAATCGCTCAATAGGTGGCGCTGCTATGCTATTTTTTGTGATTTCCGCAATAGCTCTATCTCAAGAACTTGCTTGGATTTTCAACGATCAATGCTCGGACTCAATGCTTGGATTTTCAATGAACTTCAGATCCATGTATACCTGGATATCAATTATTGCTGTTTATATATTGGTGTAAATCACTCAACAGGTGGCGCTGCTATGCTACATTTTTCAGAATTTCCGTTATAGCTCTATCTCAACATCTAAGACACGAATATTTATCAAACTTTAAATTCAGATACACTTTGATATGAATGGTTCTAAATTGATGAAATTTCTTGTACTATTTAAATGATTTAATTGACGTGATTTATATAGAAGAAAGTTTTGTGATGGCCACAACATACTAGTTTCTTTTTGGAATATGGCTAAAACAAATAATTAACTTTTTATTTAACATTAAGTGCAAACAGGTTAATCTACTGTAATTGAGCTGCACGCGAAACTGATAAATTATAAAAGTATATAAACTTTAAAATTATTTTTAAAACAATAAAAAAATCCATAAATGGACTTATAGTTTTCACGCAAATTGCATCTGAATGTGCATTTCCACACTATTCAACGATGTAAAAAATGAAGTTGTGCGATACTTAAAATTTAATAAATTTTCAATAAAAAGCAAAATTAATTGTTCAGATTGTTACCACCCTCTTTATGACGTCAAAGTAGCGCATGATAGTATAGATTTTTCCATTGTACAGTGAATATTGATTTTGAAAAATAAAATATCTATAACCGATTAAAATTTTTATTACTGATTACCAATCGATACGTTATATGATTTTATTAAAACATTTTCTTTAATGACACTTTAAAGTACCGTATGATCATAAGTGACTAAAGTAGGTTCAGTTATCAGTATGTATTATTGTCAAAACGCGAAATTAAAACTATGTTGCGAATTTGAAACTTAATTTGGGAATAAAACAGAGCATTTCAAACATAATCATATTTAATTTATATGATTACAGACAAACTTTATTTTTTTTTTCGTGACACATTGGATAAACGTAGTTATTTTTTTATAGACATCATAGACCAGGAGCCGGCAGCACAGGCAATCACCTCATCGAGTTCACGGCTAAAATTCCAGATTTAGTTAAAACTGTATACGCATATTAAAACGCAATTAGTCTGCCAAGTCCTATCTTGGTGGAAAACACCTGAAAACCCGATTTTAGCGGTTGACTCGTACTTTTACTATTGCATTTTCCTGCTCCCTGCACTGAGAAAAAAAACAGTGTCACTCCGGGAGTGCCAATAGAAGTGAAAACTTCAACAATTACGTGTGTGTTTTTTTAATCGTCAGGAAATGTTTTATGCTTTGAATTGTGTAGCAGCACTAATGAAAGCATCTGGGGACACGGCAGTGCCCCTGCCAAGTCTTGAAAGCACAGCCGTAAGCATCTTTTTCTGGAAGCAACTCAGGGTACTTTTGACCCCCCAATATCTTTGTGTTGGTGATTCCCAGAAACTTGAAAATTCGTAAATCTAAAGTAATGTGGAAATGGAACTAAATACTGAAATTTCACGTTTCTATTTTTTTTATTTCAGAAGATATATGAACTTAAACTTTCGCCTTTTCAACACTGATTCACCGATCATCAAAACTCAGAGGTACGTCCCTAGAATCTTGAAATTTGGTATGAAGGTAGTGTTTGGGATACAATGAAAGGGAAAATTTAAAAAATCCGGAAAATTTGGATAAAAAGTCGAAAAATCAAAAAACCGTGAATTTGGCAGAGATGTGATATACGAACCAGGTTTGGCGCGATTTTTTAACGTCAATTTGGCGAAAGTCCGTTTTCCAATACCAGTTACAATATATATTTTTAAATTATTTTATATTGTTTTAAAAAGTAAACAACAATAAATAAACGATAATTTCATTAATAACTATAGAACAAAACAATTGTACAATTTAAAAAAATAAAATAAAAGTAAATGAACAATTTATTAATAAATAAGCAACAGTAGCCGGGTTACCTTGTAAAATAAAGTAACGGCATTTTGCTGTCAATTAGGTTCCTAAGTGTGTATCTGACATCTGTGCCCCGTATTTTATCTTCCGTAATCGAAATTCCCGCCATTACTGTTGGTCATTGTCCAGACCATCAACACGATAAAATACAACGTTATCGGTTTTTAGTTACACGAAATAGGTAGGTCACGAATACGGTATAATTCATTTTAACTGACGAAAAACAAAATAATAATTTGTTTTAGCAATACGCCGGGAGAAAAAGTGAGTTTTAGCTTCCTTCTTCTTTAGCGGATTGAGCTCAAGAGGGAAAAGTTTCTGTCATTCACCGCTTGGCGCGCTAGTGTCTATGTGCCAAAATGCTAGCATGTCGGTTACGTTACAGTGTCTCCAAATAAGTGGTTTTTCCCCATCTCAAAAAAAGCTCAACGTGCCTAAAGAAGTTTTCCCTTCAAAAAATATAGTTCTGGCATCTAGAATCTAAATTGTGGCTCTAGAACAAATAGTTCCATGTCATCCTTATAAATTCTAGTTCCCTTTGATAGAGAGTTCTAGAGTTTCCTACTACAATTCAAGAGCGTTTTACTATATTCTTGTGGTCAAACTTATTTAAAAATACCTGCAAATAGATGCGAATACAAGAGGTTAGTTTTAGTAACTATAATTCTTGTTTATGAAACCATTCCAGAAATAAAGCGATAATTTCTCGCTATTGAAACAATTCTTTATCGTTTCGTCACCTAGAAAACAAGAGACTAGAAATTGTAGATCATTTCGTCTATTCCGCTTAGTTCTTTACCCTATTCGCATAGCTCGGAAATCTATATTTCTAGTTTAGGGATACAGAAAATGACTACCTATTCATTCTAAGTGAACGCGGTATATTTTTTTTCTCAGTGTGTCCTCCATGTTTTCATACTTTTGGGTACAGGAAAACACAATGGTAAACACAATGGTAAAACAACCGACAAAATCAGGTTTTTGGGTGCTTTCCACCAAGATAGGACTTGGCAGACCGATCGCGTTTTAGGCCAATGTCAGACGGACGTCTTTTTGCACGCTTTTTTGCTTACGTATTATCCATTCACAATGCTATAGCATTGTGCGTGCAAAAAGACGCCCGTCTGATATAGGCCTTAATATGCATATCCGGTTTTAACTAATTCTGGAATTTCAACCGTGAACTCGATGAGGTGATTATCTGTGCTGCCGGCTCCCGGTCTATCATTTATATACTCGAAATTCATTTACAACTGTTTTGCAACAAAGTAGGTAATACAATTCGTTTTTATGTTCTTTTAAACACTTTCCAACAAAGTTGAAATGTGTTAGGTAATGCAGTTCGTCTTTTTGTTTTCTAAACATTTTCTAACAAAATTGAAATTAGTTTATCAATTCGGTTCGTCTGTCTCTCATTTTGGCCACCTTGTAGTTAGTCCATGCTCCAACTCTCGTAAATATTCTCAGATTGCCATGTAATTTTTATATGCTATTTAGGTTTAGTATTGAATGTTTGATATTGAAAATGGTGTGCGTAGCATTTATAGTTCCAGGTGCGCACAATGGGGGAGATCATTAATTGTTTTGCATTTTATTCCTATTATCGCATGGTCAAATCGGGACTTTTTCGTATTAGAATCGGAATTTTTACATATATCCATTTTCCCTCAAAATACGAAAAAATGGCAAATATAAAACGAAAAATTTCCGGAAATTTTCCAGATAAAAAAACACGCACACATCTTTTAACTAGCATTAAAATCTCTTCCAATCATAGAGATGTTCCGGCAGCTTGATGCTTATTCTTTTTTATCCGACTGCCAAGAAGGGTTATGTGTTTCACGCGTATCTGGGTAAGTTGATTTCTTTATACGCTCGATATATCCCAATGGGTGGATGGATTTTAATGAATGAAGTCTCTATCGATTCGCTTTAACCGTCCGATGGCTTTTGGCTAGATTTTATTTTTATAAATTCAAAATGGCGGTAGAGACAAAAAAAATACGCACTATATTGAGTGGCATATCAGGATATGTCGCTCAAAATAAAGACGATGTTTGATTGACTATTTTACAGTTAGAAGCTCCGTTTAAATATTACACAACCTGGAAGCTGTGTAGGTAGGATCTCTAGCTTTACTGCAACTCTAAAATTCATAGACATCTATAGGCCTCATCAAAACTGTGTTTATAGATAGGAACTAACAATTAAACACAACTTAAAAGTCATGAATATAAGTAAATAAAAAAAATAGGTAAGTAATATAAAAAATAGTTTCATAATGGTGAGAAATAATTAATTAGTTAATTAGTTCGCTTTTTGCGCAGTCGGGTTTTTTGATTTTTTAAGTTAAAATTTTACTTGTTAAGTTCTTTGATGAAATTGTTTGGGGAGTGTAAAGAGTTAATCCTTAGACGTGTTTGTGTATACATTTATTTCCGCCAACAGATTTTCTTTTTAGCAGAAAATATTTTTTCTAAAATTGTTTTGATCGAATCCTAATTCCTTAAACACACAAAGCTTTAAAATGTTATTTCATGTTTCAGTGTGTAAATAAAGAAACAAAAAGGAATTTGTTTATTTTTGAGTTTGCGTCTTATATAAAATATTACATTATACGTTTGACAGTTGATCCCTTGGACAATGCACTGGGAATGTATACAGCTGAAACTTTATAAGTTCACGGCAAAAATTTGCAGCAAAGTAACCGGTCTATCGCCCGTTTTTTTTTTTAGAATAACTGTAATTTAACTGCATTCTGACCATATTATTGTCCATATTATGGTCAGAATACAGTTAATTCATTATTATGTACCCGTTTCCTTTACAAACGGCCGATAGACCTGTTACTTTGCTGCAATTTGTTTACAGTGTTATTCTGATTAGGATCATAAGCATTTAGGATTTTACAATATCTTGGTAAGGAAAAGTTTTGACATTTTTAGCTACAGTTGTAAATAATATGCCAATTGGAAAACAAAGAACATTAATGTTAAAAAAGAAAATACATTAAATATTTTTAATTCACCTTTTTTAATTGTATGTACCACAACATTGTAAATTCCTCTTTTGTTACCTACGAGTATATCCGTCATTTCCTTTAAAATGTATGATTGTAAAGACAAGGAACTTAGTATGTCCGGTGAATGCTAATTTGGTGATGTTACTTATCATTAATCCGCCGGAAGCTGGTCGTACATATTTTGTTGGCTCTTTGCTACGAAATTCTTTCAATTCCCTTATTCCCGTGTACCTGTAAATTTATCAAAGTTATAAAATCAAACTAATAGTGAGCAATTACTAACAGTGGTTCCACGTTTTCTTATCTTTTCGTCTGGATTTAATTCCTGTATAAACTCCTATTTTTTTCGATGCAAATATTGCTTATTTACTATCGAATTATAATTGAATAAATGTGTATAATTATTTAAATTAAAGAAATATAAACGAGCAGGAATCCTGCTTTTTCAGAATTTAATGTCGCCCCGATGAGGAAATAAAAATAATAGGAGGTGAAACACGTCGAATTTCGATGAAAGAAAATGTTTAAGAAGAAACTTTTTCATTAATTTATAATAAACCTACAAAATATTTACAATAAAAAATGTCTCTCGACTATATAAGTCTAACTCTTAAACAAATACTATTTTAACCTAAAGGTCAATGCTCTTCTATAAAAACACTCGAAAATTTTGTAAAATTTTGTGTTTTGTCAGTGTGTGATTTCAATTGCGTTATTTTCAAAAGTGAAGTATCTGTGAATAATTTCAAAGCCTCTGGAATGAAAATGGTGCACTTCTATTTTACAAAACTTATTTCAATTTTAAGACTTAAAGTACTCGGTTTTATTTTACATGAAATGACGTCATTTGCATCTGCTGAAGAATTCCACATTTACGATCCATTCTTAAACAACATTCATAGAAAAGTATGCATATGATAAAACTTTTCATCAATCATTAGACTCAGTTAGTCCCTGATATAAATTGATCCTGATGAGTTTTTGGTGTAAATTGCCCGACAGGTGTCACTGCTATGCTGAACTTTTCACGATTTCCGCAATAGCTCTATTTAAAAAATTAATGCACGGATTTTCATCAAACTTCAAATTCAATTAGAAGTTGATGTAAGTTGTTTCTGGTTAGATTTTCGTGTAAATCACCAAAGCGATGGCGCTGCTGTGCTGCATTTATCAGGAAGTATTATCATGTATGAGGTAGAAGAAAGATTTGGGACTGTTACATCCAACTAGTTTTCTTTTTATAATACCCTCCAAAACCAAAATTCATATGGATTGAGGTCTGAGGATCGGGGAGACCACATGTAATGAAAGTGGTGGCGGCTGATGACACGTTCTTCTGCGAAGGGATTTTCTAGAACGTCCTTAACACCAAGACTAATGTGTGTAGGAGCTCAATCACGCATAACAATTGTGCATGAAAGGGATATATACACTGACGTGCTTGCAGATCGGGAATAATTTTATTTTGTAAGAAATAGTTAAGCTGAAAAAGTACAAATAGTTCAGAGAAATAGTATAGCTGATTTGGTAAAAAAAAAGTTTTGTTGAACATGTTTTGTTCTAACAAAATTTGTAAACTATCGTAAAAGTATGCTAAATGTGTAATTCACTACAAAAAAGACATAACACAGTAAAATGTTTAACCATTTTTTCAGCTCAAACAAATTCCCATCCCTTCACTATGTCCTCCAGAAAATTTTACAAGTTCTTGAACAATAGTTTCGGTTTTAGATAACCTTAAAATAGGGTCGTTTAATTATGGACACTCTGTAAATAAATGGGAACAATAATAGTACGTTTTAACAAAGATGAGATAGCTAGACATAAATTAGTTTGGACTTTCGTCAACAGAAATATCATTTTTAAAATGTCATAGAGAAAAAAAGTTTTCACGAAAATATCATAAAAGTAAATTAATTTTTTAAAGAAAATATAGAAAATTTCAACGCTTTAGAATTCATAATTCTGCTTAAAACTTCTAATCCGTTAAAAATATGAATGAATTAAAAAAGATAAAAAGTCACAAACCAGTATTGAACCCCTACCCTCTGGACAGCGAGTGAGCACGATACCTCGGCTCCTCGAAGACCACATACGGAAGTTTAAACTAATGGGTATTTGAAACGTATGCTGCAGTTTAACACCTAATTTTTCAAAACTAAATCCTGTTTGAAGAAAACATTTCACCAGAATTGTTACCGGTAAAATCTCTGCAATATATTTTAAAATTATCAAAATCTATGTGCACCGCGCTTATCGGTCCCCTTCTTAATACCATAATTGAGTGAAATCCACTTTGTGGGGAGCGAAAGATTTCTCTATTTAAAACAGGCTTACGTTTTAGAAAAGTTATGTATTCACAGACCTGGATATAATACACTTTTTAGTTAAAATGTCTCTCCTTTCTTTCGCCAATAATATATAGTAGCGAAAACGATGGCTTTAATGCAATGCGTACTCGTAAAGTGAAAGCACAAGCAGTTTCCAGAAGCGAAACAGATACGTTCTCATATTTCCTCTAGTCATATCCTTTTATTTTCTGTGGTGCCTTTCTTTCGAAGCCATGTTAACAGAATTATTCATTTATATAGCTGTGATAAACTTTTCTACAGGTAAAATGTTTATTTGATCTTTCGTCAGCAGTACGTCAAAATTAAAACTTTTTATTTAAATATATTTTATTTTACTTAAAACTTTTAAATTATTCCAAAATTTGCTATTTAACTCGATTTATTATCATTTGACTGCTAGTATATTAGTAAATGTCTGTATAACATTCATTTAGTCACATCCTTTTATTTTCCGAGGCGTAGTTTACTAACACCTTCCAGCATAGTTGAAAAGGGTTACGAATTCGGTTTGTCTGGCCTTCTGTCCGCCGGGTTTATCTGGCTGTCTTGCGTAAACTCGCGTAAATAATACTCGGGCTGCTATCTAACCCTTTATGTACTGAATTATGAATTCATGAAAATTTTATCTTTTAAAACATTTTTCGTGAATTTTGTAAACCACATTACAAGATTTACACAATCATTTAATAAATTTTAGAACGATTTTAGAAGGATTGGAGGATTTAAAAGGATTAATTAAATTTGAATTTATAGGGATTTTGTGTAATATTTATAACCCCACCAAAATCTTTTATTTTAAATATCTTTCTTAGTATTTTGTAGAATTAAGAAATGTACAAATAGAATGTTCTTACAATAGAAATATAGAAATATTACTGAATGGAAAATCCCCGCCCCCCTCCCAACGCCAAGAAAGATGAAAAAATGAAAAGGCAAAAGAAATCTTCCTTTTAAAAATATTTTCGCTTTGTGTATAATGTTTTTGGAACAAGATAAATTAATGCATCTATAACTCATTCTAAACTGTATTACTACTAATCAGTGTATTAAAAGAAATTTATAACAAGTTATTTTAATCCTACTTATAAGTGCCGTCAGTAGATAAAGCGTTAATTCATGTGTTATTGAGATTTACTATGGCATGTTTGTTATTGATAATGAAATGTGTAGAATTCATAGGTCGTTCACAAGGACGCTCAAAAGTATTTCATTACATTATGGGGGAAAGTCGTTTGCAATTTGTTTTAATAATGTTATGCTATATAACAATTTAACACCTTGTATTAATATATTATATCTAATTGCTGAAAAAAGTGTAAGATTAAAACTTTAAAAACAGTGAAGTAGGTTTATTTGGCTGTTGACATGTTTCAACTCTTCCCGGGTCATTTTCAAAACAAATAAATAATAATATTCTGAAATTGCACGGTCTATGATGCAATGAACTGAAACGCCATCATTCAGTCTTTCATGTAACGCACGTTACTTTTTTTATTATTTTATTTGGATGTTTAATTATATTTTAGAAACCATTTAGTAACTCGAGCCACAGTTTTGGCAAGCTGAATGATGCTGTATCGTTACATATGTTATTTTTATATATGTTAGATTCTCTATAGTTTCTCTGATAATGGATGGATAATATTGGTTGGAAGGAAAAATTATGTTACTTTCGTTGATATTTATATGGATAATTTCTTCTTAGTGCAATATTGCCATGGCTGAAACTTGTCATGGCAAGATTTGAAACATGTGAACAGTCAAATAAAACTATTTTACAGTTTTTAAAGTTTTAATCTTACACCTTTTAAGCAATTAGAAATAATGTTGTACTATTTCAAAATTACTTAAAATGATGTATACATCTCACAGAGCAATTTTAGTTTGCAGAAAATTTTCAGCAGTCTTGCTTTGCAAAGTTGAAGCAAGTTCAACATGACAAGACTAAAAATTCATAACAAGACTGCAGCAAGATAACACGAACGCCGAAGTTACCACACTTTGAACTGGCAGCTAACTTGTCGTGCAAGTTGAATTCTTGAGGTATGAGATTTATTGCAAATTAACGGCAAACAAGTAGAAAATTTAGTTCTGTCATGACTAACGTACTGCAATCGTTTGCACGGTAGTAGAAAATTTAGCTTTGTCTTGTCAAAAGTACTGCAAACTAATTGCAGAGTAGTAATCTCGTCCTGCCACACTAACTGTTTACGACTGCTACACTATAGTGTAACAGATCTGAACTTATATATAAGTTTAACCCCTTCAGGTGGATTGATGCATACGCACTGTCAGAAGGTGCATACATCGTTTTTATCACCATTAACAAATAAAGGTTATATTTGTACTATTCAATTCAAGTCGTTTTTGGTATTTGATAAGTATAGTGTTTAACAAGCGGTGCCAAACGAATATAATTTGTGTAAGGGATGCAGTCCCCTGAAAGGTCTAAAAATCAGAGACTCGAATGGGATTAACGACAAAAATAAATATATAGATAAACAAGTAAAAATTAAATTTTAAAATTCAAAAATCCGAGAGAACTAATTGATTATTTCTCATCAGTGTGAAACTATTTTTTTATGTTACTTACCTATTTTTTTTATTTACTTGATTTGATGACTTTTAAGTTGTGTTTAATTATTAGTTCCCATCTATAACACTGTTTTGATGAGGCCTATAGATGCCTATGAAGGTTAGAGTTGCAAAGCTAGAGATCCTCCCTACACAACTTCCAGGTTGTGTAATATTTAAACGGAGCTTCTGACTGTACAATAGTCAATAAAACATCGTCTTCATTTCGAAAGACCTATCCAATGATATGCCACTCAATAGGGTGCGTAAAATTTGTTTTTTGTCTCTACCGCCATTTTGCATTTTACGGCCGCCATTTTGAATTTATAAAACCAAACCTAAACTATAACCATCGGACGGTTAAGACAAATCGATAGAGACCTCATTCATTAAAATCTATCTGGTCGTTGGGCTGTTTCGAGGGTATACAGAAATCCACTTACCCAGATATGCGTGAAACACATAACCCTTCTTGGCATTCGGGTAACAAATAAATATCAATTAAAACGATATTTTTTTAAAAATCTAATAATATTCAGAAAAATTCATTTAAAAATTAAAATTTTCAATATAAATATAAAATAGCTGAAGACGTAAACATAACTCAGTAAATTAAAATAACTTTTTAATTTGTAAGAATTTTCATATGAAATAAGTTTCAGATGATAGATAAAATGTAACTTTACAAAAAATAACTACATTTGAAGAGTTAAAACAATAAATACTTTTTCTGGTTTCCTTACATTAACCAATTAATGAACATGAGGTTCTATAACTGTAACAATGATGCATGTGTCTTGCCTTTGGGTAGCACACAATTTCTGCAATTTCTGCTCATGTGCTGATTGTCTATTTTCTCAACAGAGGGATTTTTTGCTTTCGTCACTTTCATGAATTAAAGACAGTCTTGCATCAGTTTCACAACAAACTACCCATGAAAGTGGGTGATGTTATGCCTTGCGGGAGATTTGCTTCGAATTTGTCGAGTCATGTTTGTCATGGCAAGATAATATAAGAAAGAAATCAAAATTGCTGCTAATGTGCATGCTATCTGGGATAACTCATATGAACAACAAGATGATTGCTGTTGAATGTGGCGTGCATAGTATTTATCATTCATATACAGGATCACACAAAATGTTCCCTTACAGTACTGTCTGAGTGATAATTGTTGGAAGTGCGTTTTCAGTTGTGGTACGCGTTTTTAAATTTAGTTTTTTTGTTGCTTATATTACTTGGTGCGTATAAATTATATAGATCCTATACAGACTATAAAAAAGAATTCGAATACATTTCCGTTTATTGGCGGAAACTACTGAAAGAGAATTTTCAACTGTGTTACGCCTTTCCAAACTGAACTAAATTTTAGCGTAATATGTAGTATACATACAAATAGACAGATCATATACAGAGATTTTCAAAAGTATTTGAATTCTTTTCCAACTATAGGTGGTAATTGCCGATATTGAGCCTTCAAATGTTTAGTGCATTTCGCAAATTTGCTTATTTAGATATCACGTTTTACAGTATTGAACAGTGAAGTTTTTTTTACAGTATTCCGAATATGGTGAAACATGTTACAAAATTTATGCTTGATGCATGTTTTTTCTTTGTTTTCTATGTCAGTGTATACTTATTTCATCATTCATGTTTATATTAATCTATTTACAAGAAATAATTATACTTATATTAAAGTAGAAGAGGTCAAGTGGCAGGCACGAAAACTCATCGCAGTTATACCTAGAAAAGTAGGAGATAAAAAAATAGATTTTAGTTCAAAAGCTAGTGAAAATTGCATTCGTTAAAAAAATATATTCATCAGCAGTGAAATTACATCAATTCAGTGTAAAATGGCCCAACCTACACTGTTAAAAATCTGTAGCTTTTGCTGCATAGTCACTCCACCACTTTTATAGATAACAATTACTTGACAATATTATGAAGCATTCTCATTGGTCAAAATAGAGATATTCTAAAAAAGCGATGGAGTGACTATGCAGCAAAAGTTGCAGATTTTTACCAGTATAGTTGTTAGAACATGGGATACTAAACAAGAGATGCTGACTTCGAATCCCAATTTAGGATTCAGTATTTGTAATATGTAAGATTCCATTTTAAACGGAAATCTGGGTGTGTTTAGCTCTTGTGTGGAAAAGATGACTGTAGAGCCCTTAATCAAGCAACCAACCAACCTGTGTAATATGTACAATTTAAATCAAAAAATTCGTAACTTAAACCTGCATAAAAAAGCGAGGTATCAATATTTCAAAAACAATCCTACATATTGGACTGAAAAGCACTTTAATTTATGAGAACTACCTTGTACCAAAAGAATCGAGAAAAAAAAACAGTGCCCTCTATGTGTAGGATTATTTAGTACTAAATATCATGTTTTCTAATTTTGAACAATTTTTTACAGCTTTTTCAGATTCGGATAAACATCTGAGAAATAAGCGTTCAGACGAATATGTTCCTTGTGACTGGGGATGGTATCATTTCCGTAAGTAAATTTCTCACTTTACAGCGATACAGTTAATGATGTTTTATAATTTAAACGTCGTTTAGCCAATAATATGTTCATAAACAGAAAATACGGTGGTCCATACATTGGTGTTCGAAATACCAGTGTTAAAAAAATTAAGCAACAAGCACAAAATGTAAAATTTCGAAAACAAAAGTTCATTCTGAGTACTCCAATGAAAATTATATCAACTACAGGTATAGCAAATACGTACTATTCTGACAGCGCAGTCTGTCAACATGACGGCTTCTTTACGTCACAAATGTTAATATGTGTCACAGTCCACACTGTGAGCTTAAATGCCATAGTTTTCATTTGTCTCATAAGTATTCTCAAATGTACGTCATTTGGTGACCCCGTTGAGAAATTACTGTGACAGTTAATTTGTGACCTGTCAAGAGGTGACTTTACAATACAGCCAATGAAAATGTCATTTGGAGATTCCTTTGTAATGTCATCAAGATAACTGCTTTGAGACTCGATGAATTTTCCAAAATTTCAAATGACAATACTACACTTTTTCCTCGCAGAATGATCTTCACGGTGAAAAATTATAAACAGCTTTATTAAACTAACTTTATCTGTAGAAATGGTGCCGTAAACAAACACACTCCATTTCTAGCTCCACGTGTGTTGCAAGAAAAAATTAGTGACATTGTTATCGGTCACAATTTCTCGTTTCCATGGTCGGCAGGATCACCCGCATACAGCTGCCTCAATGTTTTCTTTTTCAGTTTTTAGGGTTCCGTACTTAAAAAATTAAAAACGGAACCACTGTAAGATCACCCCTGTGTCTGTCTGTCTGTCACAGACAGTTTACTGGTAAAGTATAGAACGTGGAAAGTTCAAATTGGGGATGTATTAAAGACTATTGACACACATATTTGCAGATTATTAAACATTCACAAATATATTTAGAAAAAATGTAGAGGGGCTAATTAAGTTACTTGAAAAAAAATCTTTTCTTTGTCTATCGTGCGGGGTATCGTGTGAAAGCTTTTGTAATGCCAAAATCAAAAATACATTTCTTTTCATTTTAGGTGTTATATTTTCAGCGATATCATCGAAAGTGTAGTGCAAAAATATGCCCCGCCCGCTCTATTTCTGAATCTACTTAAACTCAAATTATGAATAAATTAGAGGCAGTAGACGATAATTTAAACCTTGCAGGAAAACTATAGCGACTACATTATGTCACGTAGTTTTTGAAGAAATCGCATTTTTTCGTTGCACACAAATTTCGATTTCCGGGCATTCAGCAAAGATGTTGAGAATCGCTGGAGGTACATATCGTAGCAGAAGTATAAAAGCATAGTTGATAAGGATTTTCGAGAAAAATCGTCGGTAATTAGCCGAGATATTAACCTTTAAAGACATGTACGATTTGGACATACATAATGACAGGAACGGCGTACTCTATGTACCATTGCCTTTTTAACCCCAGATAACAACATTTAATGTTATATTTATGTAATGAAATGCCCAGTAGCAGTACAAAAGTAATAAACGTCAAATTGTTGAAAACAGACTAATTTAATTAGAATTAATCCCATAAATACTTTGAGATTAGCGACTAGTAGTAGATCTCTCAATATGCTCCCGTGTCTTTAAATGCTACTTAAAAACCAATCTGGAAAAACGCGGCACGGACCAAGGCGGTGTTGCAACTATGCGATCTCCTTTAGAAGGGCATTTAGCACAATGCCAAGTTTAAAGTTTGAACAAGGGTTTTGTTTTAGTTACACTGTAAATAGAAAATATTATTACTTCGCTGAATAAAGCTTTATGAAATGTCAAATGAAGTTTAAATTTGCAGTACTTTTATTTTATTGTCAGTACCGAATTAAGTTCATCATAAACAGATTAAGATAAGATTTTAAAAAAGTCATAGAGAATAGCAATGTATGATATTATTTAGGTTTCATATCTCTTTGAACTTTTGTGGAGCCCGTTCATACTTTCTAGTATAAACAGCTATATCTAACCCTAATGTTGTATACTTTTTTACAAATTAATTTTTATTATTCATTTAGCAACAATTGTTTTAAATAATGCAGTTAGCAATTCATATATTTATTGAACAGAAACCTCTGAGCGCGAGTAATACTCGCACTTGACCGGGTTTTTTTTTCAAATTATAAGTATACACGTTAAATTCTCTAAATAAATCTAACTTGATAAACGACATCAGTTCTAAGATTCTACATTGTCTTCTTGCCGTCATTTGTTGTTGCCCATAGTCTCTCTCATGCGATGTGTCATTGTCTGTGAACCTAAATACTCAAAAATTTTGCAATCCTCGTAACATGTACTTGTTGTCGCCTGCGTGTGCGCATTTGCTGTTCTCGCTGCTTTTCCTTGCGTATGTTATATGTCCCTCTTTCCACTGCTAAACTTAAGTTTTTTTATGGCATTGATGTTTTTTCAAAATGAAGATAATTTTACTATGAAAAAATGTGGTGTTGCCATTTGAAATTAGGAAAATCTTGTCACTGTAATCATAAATACGAGAGTTCAATTCGACAATGTTTTGTTTTAAGCATGTTGTATAATCACATTGTGTATGCGTTGCAGTTATGTTACAAGGTGTATAGTGACAGAATGTCTTTAATGTGATACGGCGAAAGTAATTTTAATCCATGCATAATATTCGTAACACGGTACATTGAATGGGTGATGGATAACTGTAGACCTTTATTAACTCCCTCCAGCATTAACTCTTGAGTTAGTTAAATTTCCAGACAACTATTTTTGTCAGCATATGTAGGACAATTGCACCATAAAATACAGGGTGTCCGAGAATTGTTAAACAATTTACAAAATGAAATAAAAACAAGTAATATAAAAATTTTGTTTTTTAAGTCAATTCCTACTTAGGTCACCAAAGAAAAATTGAATATCCTCCCTTAAGCTAATATTAGTTTTTGTTGCATTAAACTATCTCAATTTGTTGATTTTCTATAAGCAAGTAGGTTTACAATGGAAGTCTATGGGAATTTGGCGAAATATGAGAGATATCGCGAAGTTGACGTCACTTTTGGCGACTCATTTTGGCCGTCAAATTGGGCGATATATCGCCAAGTTGGCGACAAACTTGGCGGTATTTGGCGACCCCCTATGGTAACCCCTTATTGAAAATACTTTCATTGATCTTCAATAAACAATGGCCGCCATTTTGTTTCCCACGCAAAACTAAAATTAATTAATTAAAATTTAATTAATTAATTAATATTTGAAAAAACTGTATTAACATCAATTGTCATCCAGTACAAGTTTAAAAAAAATTATTTCAACTTTATAGGATGAATAATGAGTATTTTATTAATGATTGAAAATTTGAACAAGATATATAATTATATAAATATATATAGGGAGAGTGTGACCTAATAGTAGGAATTGAACAAGTTGGAAATTGCACACCAAACATAGCGAATTCGTATTGTAACTAGTTTTATAAAGATTTTTTGCACCGCATATTGTAATGAATGTATATTTCAGTGCACTACATAAGTGCATATCAATTTCATTCTGTTCGAAAGGCTGTAACATCATTAAATGCACTTGAAATAATTTTTTCCCATTGGCCGTAATGTAAAGGAAAACTTTTGACTGTCCCTGTAATTAAACTATACATACAATTTTCATAAAATTTGAAATGACGCGACAAAATTTTGCAAAAATTATATATTTAAAATTTCAGATCATTCGGTTGGGTAGTTTCTGCTCTGTTATATGCGGATGAATGGACAGACAGACAAACAGACAGACATTTAGACAGACGGACCGAACGACGATTATAGGTTCTACGTATTTATATAATTACGAACGCACCTAATAATTATAAAAACAGTAGCAATAAAATGAAATCACCTCTTTTTGTATAACCACAAAAGTTAATAGATTTTTAAGTACGTCTAAACGGTTCTTGATTTCATTCCATGTATTTGACAACATCTGAGTAGTGATGGAATTAATAGCAGTTGAGATTCGCTGCTTGAGTTCCTCTATATCAAGACAAGTAGTCTTATAGATGATGTCTTTAACATAACCCTACAGGAAAAAATCCGAGAGGATTAAATCCGGCGATCGAGGAGACCACTGAATTGGGACTAGCGCGACCAATCCGTCTGTTGGGAAATGTAGGTTGAGGCTATTGCGCACAAACGTTGCCCAATGCGGAGATGCGCTGTCCTGTTGAAAAATCACATTGGCCTATTTTGTATCTGTGGGAAAGCGAAGCTTTCCAACTCTAGACGATATACTCTAAACGAAATCGTCTTTTCACTTTAACCACAGATTTAAATTCTACCAGCCATAATACGCACATTGCCTTCTGCTGTACATGGCAAGCGCGTTCTTCCAAATCTCCTGTCGACGGTTTGTGACATATCTAGCGCTATCTATGAGATATTTTTAATATAAAATTATGCAGAACAAAAATGTAGACATTCTCATAGTAATTCAAATACCCTATTACTATATATCGCTTATTATTAATTTAATTTTTGTAAAGTGTCCTACAATTCTGGGACACACTGTATAATAAATAAGATGTATACTTTAAGAACACATGAACTTGCTCAATGTTACGCATAAACAAGAATATTTACTATATAAACTTCTACAAATAATATCGACTATAAATAATATCGACTATATAAGGATAATATTGACGTTTCGAACTGCTTCTGCATTCGTCTTCAGGTACTTCTTCATTTATTTTATAATATACCAAAAATCTGATTTAAAATTATAAAAATGTCTTAATTCTTTTCTTGTTTGCAATATTTCAATTTCCCCCACTTTTACCATGACCTTGTTTGAAGGTAATCCGTTCTCCCATACCTGATGTCACTCCCTGGCCTTCAAGCGAACATTCGATTCATCTCACCTTATTTCGTTTTAAATTTTTCAGGTGTACTCACTGCACTTTTCCATTCATATAGTTGATCAAGACTCGACAAGAAGCTTTCGTCTCTAGACTTTTAAACATTTCAACTTCATATTTTTCCTGAAGACGACTGCAAAAGCAGTTCGAAACGTCGATATTATGCTTTATCATTAATTTTATTTGTACAAGTTCATATAAATTTTTTTGTTTACGTGTACCATTGAACAAGTTTATTTGTTTTTAACGTATACATCTTATGTATTATTTTTGTATTTACACAAATGGTAACAAGGCTCAAATAAAGTTTTTAAACCTAATAATAGTAGTATTTGCATCCATCCGCTCCAGATATCATTACCTAAGAGCATACGACCTGTATTGTAATTATAAAAAAAAATGACTAATTACATTGTACTAAACTAGGGGGCGCTGCCCCTACGAGCTACGCTCGTCAACCCCCGTTCAGACACCGCAGACTCTAAAAGCACGCTAATTTGATCGGCTTAAAAAATATATCGGAAGATTGAATAATAAGTTTAAAAACAGTGGCGATCTCCCTATAAACGGGTTTCTATTAATTCTCTTTGATTGGGGAATTTTAAAGCCAAATCAGCGGCTGTTAAATGATAAAATGGCTGTTTCCGTCTTTGATTAAATAAAATCAGTTGACATTTCAAAATAATCTAATATAAAATGAATTAAATAAACAGAGTCTTTGCCTCCCGGTATTTTTTAGCAAAGCGAAAAGAAAGTTTTTTTTTTTTTTAATGACACTTTAAATGTATCGTTTTTAATCTGACGTAATTTTCACTAAACTTTTCTTTCTCCTTTTACTATTCACGTAAAAATAATTTTGTTAGAAATGAAATATTATTTGCGCTATCCTAATAAAAATAGTTGAAAATATCATCTTAAAATACTACATAAATGTCTCGCGCAATTTTTAAATTTAAACTGTTTTGCAATATTGTTTTTTGTTCATTTTACGTAATGTGTAATGTGACGTAAATGTGACGTAATTTCTCCTATTTAAGACATCTAACGCATGTTAATGAATTTATTATTTTACAACATTCTTTCACTTTTAAAATTCACGTGTAATATGGTTTTTATGATAATTTTCAATGAGTTCCTGCTTTTTATATTTTCTTGTTTATAATAGTCACGTGTAAAATAAATTTTTAATTTGAAGCAAACATTACTATTTGCGCTGTTTATACAGTTGGCAACAGTTTAAATTAATACCATTTTCTAAAATGTGTAAAAAAAATCTCTCGAAATACTGAAAATTTGAATTTAAAATAGAAATAAAACCTCAAAAAATGAGGCACATTAATAAACTGAGTGCAGTCTGCACACCGGGAAATTCTGACGCATAAAATGATCTAAAAATGATTAAATTCCGATGTACAGTTTTTGCTCCTATAAAACTTTTTTAATGGAACAATTTTGTCCATTTTTAGCATTAAATATCTCTTTAAATATTTCTTTGATTTGAAAACTGTCTGCATCAGCGTGTTTATCAAACATTTCTCTATAATTTCACCGATTTTCATATTTTTATATGCAATATTTTGCTTAATATTAACGAAGAAAGACCTCCGGTCACAAAAAATTCATAACCGGCGGCGGCGACGGCGGTGACAGCGGTACTTTTTTTTAGAATAGAGAGATACAAACTATTTTCTATATTTTTGGTAAATATCTTGAATTATAGGTATATACACATATTATACAGATACACATACAATAAATAAAATAAACCCAACAGGAGCGAAAAATTAGTCAGAGCTAGGAATCGATCCTGGGACCACAGCATACTAGGCTATTGCTCTACCACTGAGCCACTCCAGCCGATACCTGGGTCTGCAATTTTTCACTAATAAACCATGTTGAGGAATGTCATAAGCCATCTATCATGCAGCCCTGGGTGACAGGAAAACGATGAATAGATTGCAGGCCCAGATATTGGCCGAACTGGCTCAGAGCAACATGTAAACAACAGGTAGAGCAACAGCCTAGTATGCTGCGGTCCCAGGTTCGATTCCTGGCTCTGAGTAATTATTCATTCCAGTCTGGTTTATTGTATTTATTGCATGTATGTATGTAGAATGTTTGTATATAACTTTAATAATTGAATGCAGACGTTACTTATGTGTGTATGTGGGTTTTAATATCTTGAATTATGTTTCTTAGGTGAGAAATGCTACAGAATTGGTGGCCGTAAACCATCTGAGAGACTTCGTTGGGAAAATGCCTTAAAAAGATGTAGAAGGTACGGTGCAGATCTTGTTAGTATTCATTCGAAAGAAGAACAGGGTAAGGAATTTTGCATTTAGTTATTGCCATTTATTAAGAAACTAGCCGCCCTTTTCGACCAGTTTGGTCTCCCTTAAATGTATTCTAAGCATTGTATCATGTTACTTTTATTCATAATTTAATTTACTTGCTCAATCTTTCCTCAAATAGGAATATTCTGATAGAGAAATCAAGGAGTCGGTATTTTTAAGTTAGCCGGGCGCAGGCGATAAATCGCCAAACATTATTCCCGTCACATTTTTTCGTATTTTATTGATTTAATTTAAAATATAGTCATTTCACTCAATTTATTTAAAATACAAAGCTTTTATTTAAAACTGAAACATTTAAAATTCGTGGTTTTTATTCATTTCTTTAAAAAAAAAAATAAATAAATAAAAAAAATAAAATAAAAATACCATAAGCATAAATCATAACACTTAATTTGAACATCAAAGTATTGTTTCAATTTACCACGCGAAAAATAAAAATTTCCAATTAAAGAGTTAAAATTTGGCGAGATTTGCGCCCGGCGAATATAAAAGTACCAATAATTCTTTGCGATCATGGCAACTTTTATGTACTTTATTCGAAAAAATAATTTTTATTTTTTAATCAGAATGGAAACTTCTTTGCATATGAAAAGCGAAAGGCTCAACCCGAAATTATTTATGACAGTCAAATGACTTGGACTCTTATAATATAGATGAAATGATAGCGATGGAACAATAATTGGCGACTTATCACCTGTACATACTATGACGTTTCATCTGAGCTCATGCAAAAACCAGATGACCACTTAACTTAGTAAAAACTTTTTAACTGGACCCTCCAGATGCCTAAACTAAAAGTCGCATGTCGATGCATTCAAGATCTCCAGATGTGAAGTTGTAAACTGAGTTTAATGATGTAAATAATTCTCGGTGAAAAAGGCTGACTCGCACTTGTAGAAATAAACTTTTTAGTGAGATGAATCAGACTCCTCCGTGGTCACGTCTTAGAAAAAAAAAAAAGAACCGGAGATGTGTTTCTGTAACGACGGAGGACGGTCGCTTTTGGGCCGACCAAGGGGCGAGCAAGCTCCGACAGACTTTAAGTGTTTATATGTTTCTGTTATTGTTATATGTGTGCTGTGCCGTGTTGTCCTAGCGTGAATAAAAAAAGTTTAAAAGTGAACGTCAGTTCTTCTGAGTGGATGTCAAAGTCTCAGTGTTCGATAGCTTTTGATTTTTCACGTTACAATACCAAAATGACCCCCTGGCATATAAAAAGCGAAGCGATCAGCCCGGAACTGTTGATGACAGTCACATAACTTTGGCTATTTTTTAAAGAAATTGTTTATTTATTTTTATTCAAAGATATAATAACCTAAATATGTCTAAAATACCAATGATGTCTGTAGATCAGATATTTATACTTTTCTCACCTGTAGGGTGGGACATAATCAACTCAAAAAAGAATTTTTAAAATAATTTAGGAACGATTCTCTGCGTATTTAAAAATTATACAAAATAATAGTTGAAATGCATAAATTATTTACAAATAGTTTTTAGTACTATTTCTACTAAATGTACCATTCATATACACTATATGACGAATGATGACTGGTCACTTGCGATTTTAGATGGTTTGTTAAATATCTAGAAACATGCATGAGGAATTATCCTGAAAACAGGATTGTATACAGGGTTGTGTGTAAGCAGAATTATATAGGTCATATATTTCCGCAAAGATTTTTTCCCGAAACCCCATAGGTGACCGTCAACAAATTGAAAAAGAACGAATATCTTTTGGATAACCCTGTCAAAACTAATGTAGCAAAAGCGTTCAAATTCTAGAACATGATTAACAAGCTTATTGTTATAAACCGTCTTCATTTTTAGAGAATAGCATGCATACTAGTAGAGGAATTAATTTTTTTTTGTATAAAAACAGTCCCAAATTTCGCCAAGTTTTTTTGCTTTTAATTTGCAGAGTTCTTGATATAAAAAAATGGTTTTTCAGCAACTATGACAAACAACATTATACACATAACCCTGCAATCATAATTAAAAAATAAAGATAATTGAGTGAAACATGAGCAAGTTTACTAAATAATGTTTCACTGCGCACGCGCGAATGCAATCAAAATATAATGTGCATAATGCAGTAGCTAAGTGTATAGAGCAACACTTCTGAAAGTCTCAAAAACATAGCTTGTAAATTCTGAAAATTATCGTCGATAGAATAAGCTCGAAATTTCTTGCCCCAAAAGGAATAAGATGAGGTTTTGTATCCAAATTTAGTAATACGTGGAATGTTTTGTATGTAATGTTGGCAATTATCAACGGATACTTTGATTTACGTCTAAAATCACAAGTACCGGTATCCATGGGCTATATAGTGTATATGTCGTAGGCTAATTGCGGAATCCGTATCTTTGCAAAGAGGCCGGCTAATTGAAGAATTATCTTATAGTTTCCAATCGGCCTGATATTTTTTAGTGTTATTTCAGCGATTCCAAGTCGCCATCGGCTAATTGGAAAATGATAATTTATTACTCAACCTGCCTGATAGTTTTAAGGCTTATTACAAAAATCCTGTTGAGAGGTAGGCTAACTGGAAAATTTCCAATTATTTCTCAATCGGCATGAATTTTTCCAGGCTCATTGCAATGAGCCTATACTGTTTCTCTAACGATATGTTAGCGAAAAATAAACATTTCAAATAAGAATAAGGTATTCACTATAACTTTAGACATAGACACGCTCTCAGGTGAATGAAATCTGTCAATTTCACAGTTTCATTATACATTTGTATAGGCATTTTATATTACTGCTGCTATTTTCTATATAAAAAGTCTGCATAAACATGCACTACCTTTGCCACATTTCATTAAACTTGAATGAAACTAGGATGTTTGGACAAACAAGTGATCATTTTCTAATTAGTCCAAAACTTTATAGGTTGATTGCAGTGAGTCTGAAAAAAATCAGGCTGATTGAGAAATAAATGGTCACTTCCCAGTTAGCCTGACTGTCAACAGGCTCTTTTAAATAAGCCTGAAAAGTGACAAGCCGATTGAGAAACAAATGATCATTTTCGAATTATCCTAAAGCTGCTTAGGCTCTTTTCAACAAGTCTGTAAATTATGAGGTCGTTTGGATGAAGGAATTTTATTCTCAATTATTTGGGCTGTTTGCAAACATTCTAGACTCCTTGAAAACAGTCAGATTTCGCTAATAGCCTACGTCATATACAGGGTGCTTCTAAATTCATGGCACAAACTTTAAGGCTTAGTACAGGACACTGTAACAATTATTTATTGTATAGGAATGTATGGGCACATATGGCGCTTTGAGGTACAAACACCAGGGGCCAATTTGGCCCTTGTTTTAAAAATTTTCTCATTCATACCAGAAAATTCCTATACTATCCTTTTCCTAATTTAAGAGAGTCATATCATGATTAGATAAAGAAAAAATTCTTCTTTGAAAATTTCCGGTACGAAATCGAATTTTTTAAATAAAAAAAAAACTCCATTTATATTTCTTTTTATGTATATCCTGTGTTTGACAGATTTGCCAGTTTTGTGGGGTTTTTTAATTCAAAAATTTCGATTTCATACCGGTAATTTTCAAAGAAGAATTTTTTCTTTATGTAGTCATGAAATGTCTGTCTTAAATAAAGAAAAGAATAGTATAGAAATTTTCTGGTATTAACTAGAAATTTTGAAATTAAAAAAGAGCCAAAATGGCCCCCTGGTGTTTGTACCTCAACTCGCCACTTACGGCCATGCATTCCTATACAGTAAATGATTATTACAGTGTCCTGTACAAACACTTAAAGTTTGTGCCATGAATTTAGAATCATCCTGTATACGATCATTTAAAGTATTAAATTAAATAAGCAATTTATATTAAATACACTTTTATATTCTTCTATACGCATGTGAAGAGTCCTGCACATTTTCGACTTTTCGTGTTTTAATAGATTTACATATTTTGGGATATCCTGAACACGATTTGACTATTTTTGGAAAATATCTGTCTGTATGTGAAAACATTTTGTGGCCGTTCTATCTCGAGAATTAATTACTGAAATTTCATCTAATTTCCTATTGGATGCAATTGGATGTTATTGGATTATTCTTTAAAATTAATTGAATTTTTTTTATAGTTAAAGACACAATATAATTTTTCTGGAAACAAGTTGTATGTTCCATTTACTTCTTATTTCAAGATCCTAATTTTATTTGTTGAAATTTATGGATAAACTCCTAACAATGTTTCTTGAAACTCTATGATGATTTAAGAAAAGGTGTATCAACTACAACCTTATTTCCAAAGGCATTGATAAGGAAATCAAAATTTGTGTCAAAATTGGGTGTTTGCATTTGAAAATTCGAAGTTAGTTTGCTTTTAATATGTTTGTAGATCCTTTTCAAAATTGGATCGGGCAATGCGTTTTGTTTTATTTCAGTACTCTACAAACTCTTCGAGTATAACCACCAACATTGCACGTTTTCCATAAAAATATTGAGGGATAGTTACTTAAATAAAATGTGCATTTTATTTCATTTCCTTGGCATTGGTACATTTTAGTAGATTTCGTCTTGTTGAACCATAAAAATGTATTATTCTTAAGTTGGGGAGGCTAGGGATGATTGACCATAGGGGAGGCTTGACCCACCCATAAGTTCTCATATTTAACAGAATTTCAGAGTTTTATCAATAAGTGTCAACCAAAACTACTGGAATGTTCAGACAATAGACAATACTTTTTGTTTCATACAGCTAATCGAAATAGGTGTGGGAAAAATCAAGTGTGAGGCGTTTTCAATCTCAAAGTTGCGTTTTTTAGAAAATATTTTGTAAGCTTTTTTAAGATATATCACAGAAATTTAAGTAAGTATGTTTTAAGTAATGCAGAAATATCAAGCTTTCCTTCCAGGCATAAATATCGTATAGTAAGTTAGGCTTGACATAACAATGTACTATTTTTTAGAAAAGGACTATGTGGGGAGGCTTGACTCAGTCAATTTGAGGGATTGTTGACCAGATGCTCAATGATTCCTTAATTAAGTGGTTTTGGAAATCTTTTTATTATAGACCGAAGAGCCAAAACATTATGACCATCCCCACATTTTGCAATGAACTCACTTTGATGATCTGTAGGGCACATAATAAGATGGAAATTTTATTTAAGTACTGCTAAGTAGTATGAGGAATCATTTTGGCGCTTATTTCTGTCTGTGATGGAAAAGGTTGCTGATCTAAGCGACTTTGATAGAGGGCAGAATTCAACAGCCAGATGGCTCAGAACGTGTATCTGCGAAACTGTTCGAATCATGGGTTGTTCGCGGCATATCGTTTTTAGTACTTATTTAAAGTTCATGAAGGACGATAAAACCATCAGCAGACTCGATGGTGTTGGACGTCGACGTGATAACAAAGAAAAAGGACATCAGAGACCACTTGGTAATACAAAATCAGTGACAGACACTGGCACAGCTGACAATCCAATACAATACAGTTCCAAGTAGAATTATTTCAGAACACACAGTTCAGCTGACACTGTTGAATATAAGTCTATGCTGCAAACGCCCCACTCATGTGCCTCTGTTGACCAAGCATCATCGCCAACTACTCCTACACTAGGCACAGGTACATCGTGACAGGACCATGGATCATTTGGAGAGGACTGCCTGCTCAGATGAATTACGATTCATTCTTCAACCGGTCGATGGCCGTGTCAAAGTATGCCATCTGCCAGGCGAACTGTTGCGCCCCCTTATTCAGTGGGTAATACAAAGGCCGGTGGTGGCGATATTAAGCTTTGGAAAAGGTACTCACGGGCATCTCTGGGGCCTGTAATTGTCGTAGAACAGATCATGAAGACCGCAGACTATCGGAACATCAGTGCGAAACTGTTACACCCTTACAATGTTATATCTCCTCCTAACTCGAAATGGAGTCTTCAAACAAGACAACACTCCATGACACAGAGCTCGAATCGTGCTGGGGTGCTTCCAGGAACATAATATTGAATTCCTGTTAAGGTCCTGGCAGACTAACTGAACGGATCTTAATACGATAGAGCAGATTTTGGGTGTTATGGAACGGCAGATCAGACCTAAAAAACAACCATGCTGTAATATCCCGGATTTGCGTGACCGCTACTTGAACATTTGGTACAATTTGTCTTCGGTCATGTACCAAGATCTTGTAACATCCATGGCAAGGCAGATGTAGCTATTTTTCGGGCCGAAACTGAGACAATGCGTTATTAGTTAGGCGGTCATAATGTTTTGGCTCTTCAGTGTACACTGTGCATAATGAAAAGTTAATGGTTATATATAAAAAAAGAATGTAAATTTATTCTGTAAAGCTACGGTAAAATGGGGTGATGAAAAAGAAAATGTTTAAAACTGATTAAAGAAATATGTGAAAAATTGCTATAGAGGTGCAAGAAATTTTTTAATAAAATATAAACGGTAAAGTTGATAGGAATATTTTTCCATTTAAATATTACATACAATAGGTAAATAGAAACAGTTGAAAATAACAGAAAGTATAAAAGCAGCAGTCTTAAGCCTTTCAGGGGCGGTGGTATATTTATGAAACCAAATAATTTTAATTCTCTAACGCACAATGGCACCAGAATGTTGCTAAAATATTTTCCATTTAATATATATGTGAAACATAGCCTTTTTCTTATTTCCAAATAAATTTGTTCGTAAATTCAGGTGCTAGACATTTATTTCAACATTTTAGTACTAAAAGTACTTTGCTCCTGAAAGGATTAAAATATGTTAATTATAAATTAAGTGCTCATGCGGCTGCGAAAGAACATATCATTAATCGAAAAACTTTAGGGAGGTATGTAGAAAAATTTCACCAGGATGAATACAGTGAGATGAAACCAAACTATGTGACAATTACAGTTGTCAAGTCAAGTGTCTCAAAAAGTAGGACAAGGAGACAAAGAAAAAACGGGATTGTGGCTCCTAAATCCGGACATAATAATGCATGAAACACTATGAAAACGGAACCTGTCTCTAACGGAATACTGTCTTAAATGTTAAAATTCTATTTTTCCTGGTGTACAATTATACCTGTTCAGGCAAAATCATGTTTAAAACAAAATTTTTCTCCTTTGACTTGCGATTGCATCTAAACAGGTTTGTTTAAGAATAATATTTTCAAAAATATTTTTTAATAATAATTAAATCGTGTAACATAAAGTTATTTTGCTTTTTTAAAACTGGTTTTATTTCTCTTCAGAAATATTTAAATTTAAAACTAGGTGAGTCAAGCCTCCCATAGAGTGGGTCAACCCTACCATATCTTGGGAGCTTTAACCCATTATTTTTATCACGATTGAAATCAATCATATTTCAAATTTCTTATATATCACACTTCTGTAGCAATTTTATTTGATAACTGATTGTATAACGAATAAAATGATATATAAAAATTTATTCTACGTTCAATATTTGATAAACAGAAAATCATTTTATAAACAGTGGGTCAATCCTCCCTAGTCTCCCTTAGATTGTCTATATATTATAATAAAATAGATAGAAGTAAAATAATATGTAGTTTAATATAACATCATTCTAATTTTGAATGAATTTTTCAGCCTTTGTTTCTTATCTACAACTGGACGTCAAATCGCATCTATGGATTGGTTTAAATGATCGTGACAATCAATCAGACTATAGATGGAGTGATGGATCTGCTTTTAACTATACGAACTGGGATAGAAAATCACCATCCAAAGTTGACCACCTTGGTACAAAAGTAAGTTATATTTAAAGGAAAAGTGATTCAGTTTATTTCCCTTGACGTAAGTTTAAATTTAATTTTCAAATAACAGGCTTCGCCCGCTACGCTGGTCGGTTTCTCCATGCGAACCTTGAATAAAACAAAATATATCGGTGAAGAAATTGATCTTATATTTTAAAGCAATATGGACCTTTAATTGAAATGTCCTTCTGTGTTGCTGAAAACAACATTGCGTTATTATATTTTCTAATGTGTCAGGCAAAATTTGATCTGTAAAGTATAAATTCTTTTAGTTGATCATTTACAGTAGGATTTGGTAAATAACGATATGTAATATTCAACCTTGAAAAATTATCTAAGTAACAATGCAATCAAACTAACTAACGAATCCCATCCAGGAGAACTGTTTGAAAAGGCTAATCTTTCATGATCGGCTTTAACTGATTATAGAATTTCCCTACATAATTCTGTAACTAAGAAACGTAGAATAATATGTAATATACTGAAATCATCCCTAAAATCGTTCTATCTAAGAATCCAAGTCTCATCAAAATACTCCCAGTAGAAATTTTTAAAAAGGCTAATCTTTCACAATTGGGTTAACCTGATTATAGATCTTTCCTCCATTACTCTATGACAGAACAGCGTAGAACAATATGCAGTATACTAAAATCATCCCTGAAATATTATCTAACAGTGCAAGTTGCATCATAATCCGTCCAGAACATTTTAAAAAGGCTAATCGTTCATAATAGGGTTCACCTGATTATACAAATTTAGCCATAAGGTTATAACTAAACAACATAGAACAACACGTTACATACTAAAAATTTCGCTGAAAAATTATCTCACTAACAGTGCAAGTTCCATTAAAATCCATTCAGCCGTACTGAAATTATTACCAGCCATAACGAAATTCCCATTTGCATTATATATATATGCATAGTAGGTAGATATTAGATACACTTCAACACTAAGCACAACCAATAATGTTAAAATATTAAAAACAATGTAGCACTCTACGCAATATTTTAAATACACTGTGTTCTATTGGATTCAAATCAAACGATGGGCGTGTTTGTTTTGATTATGGAAAAAAAAGAATTTCGTGTTTTGATAAAACACTATTTTTTTCGCGGAAAGACTATTATCGAAACTGAAGAAAAGTTGAAAAAATATTATGGGGACTCTGCTCCATCACATGGTATGGTTCACAAGTGGTTTACGAAATTTCGTTGTGGCCGTACGAGCACAACAGATGCAGAACGTTCTGGACGTCCAATTGAGATCACGTCTGAAGAAATGGTAAAAAAAAATCCATGATATCGTGTTAAAAGACTGCCATGTGAAAGTGCGTGAGATACCTAAGAAGGTAAACATTTCAAATGAACGTGTCTTCGATATCTTGCATGAACATTTGGGCATGAAAAAGTTATCAGCAAGATGGGTGCCGCGATTGCTGACAATGGATCAAAAGCGGACTCGTGTAACAATTTCAAAGCAATGCTTGGACAAGTTCGGGCGCTATTCAAGAGAATTTTTGCGGTGTTATGTTACAGTTGATGAAACATGGATACATTACTATACACCAGAAAAGAAAGAACAGTCTAAACAGTGGATTTCTTCTAATGAACGTGCTCTGAAAAGGGCAAAAACAAATCCCTCGGCCGGAAAGATTATGGCCACAGTTTTCTGGGACTCAAAGGGCGTAATCCTCATTAACTATCTGGAAAAAGGAAAAACGATCACCGAACAGTTTTATGCTGATTTATTAGACCGTTTCAATGCAAAATTGAAAGGAAAACAGCCCCATTTGTCCAAGAAAAAATTGGCATATTATTGGATAGGTCTTTCAAAATGAAGACGATGTTTGATTGACTATTTTACAGTCAGAAGCTCCGTTTAAATATTACACAACCTGGAAGTTGTGTCGGTAGGATCTCTAGCTTTACTGCAACTCTAACTATCATAGACATCTATAGGCCTCATCAAAACGTTGTTCATAGATAGGAATTAATACAAGTAAACAAAAAAATTAGGTAAGTAATATACAAAATAGTTTCACATTGATGAGAAATACTTAATTAATTCGCTTTTTACGCAGTCGGGTTTTTGGATTTTTTAAATTTATTTTATTAAAACAATTATAAAAATATAGGTATAAAAACTTGGTGTAAGTGGAATTTAAAAAGCACATTGCATTTCTTGTATAAAAAAAAAATGCTTACATATCAGGTCGTCACATTTGTGTTATCCCTGAAAGATGTACTACATATTTTATTCGTTGCATCTTATAAAAAATAAAATAAAAAATGTAATTTGAAGTACTGCGCGACCATTCCGCGAAGCGAACCATTAGTTTGTTCTCACCCATAATTTCCAAACCATTGTATTAATCAATAAAAATAAAAAAAAGATATTTAAAATAAACAATCATTCTGCAATTACATTTCCTTTCAAATTAGTCGTGAAAAGAAAAAGTACATTTTCTTATTAACTCTGTCGAAAATAGTAGTATAAAAATGTGATTAATACTTATCGATTCTTAATAAAGATCAATAAATTAATAATGTCGTTAATTTTTAATTTTAGGGGTGTTTACATACAAATATTGTAACAAACGTTGAAAATTCCGATATTAACACCTAATTTGAACAACATGATTAGATATTCTGAAACGTTACCTTCTGATACCAAACCGAAAGTCATTCGGTCAAGGACTTTCAGAATTTTACAGAATTAAAATTTGAAATTCCTATTGTTAAATTCACTTTCAATCTTTATAAAACATATTTCATAGTAGATAGTTATCTTATTAACATAACTCAAAAAGTACTTGACGGAAACTTATTTTGATATTTATACGATAATCATACGATTAGTTTATACAATAGTTACGGAGTTTGTTAAATACAAATGTATACTTTTTTTCTACAATTTTACTATCAATATTTTTCAAATACTTTTTCTGCTATTTGGTTGTTTTAATGCGTTAAATCATAACTTCTAAACTTGTTATTTATTTATTTTCTTGTTTAGGAAGATTGCATTCAAACGCTGTTCCATCCCGTTATAGATGTTATAGGAAAATGGAATGATAGAGATTGTAATGCTACAGAAGCCTACGTATGCGAAATGAACGCAAGTTAGTTTAATTTGTTCTTTCAATAAGTTTATGATTCCTTTTTTGGTTAATTTCGTGTTTTATAAAAGCACAAATAATTGTACAAAAATTATTTTCAGGTGCATACATATAATATAAAGATATGTAAAATGCAAATTAAAAATATCTTAAAATATATTAGAAAAACCCAGAACGTTTTTAACCATTACAAGGTCGTCATCAGTAGGATTTAAATGTTGTTATTATTAACCATTTGGAAAAATGGTTATTGTTCTGTGCCAGGGTAGGAAATCAAAAACATATCTGAAGCGTTTTATTGGTTGAATCCGCATTTCATTCGTTTTCTGATTGGTCAATACAGTAATCAGTATTTTCCCTTTACTTTCAACAGAGATGGATACTTCTGTTGCCACTATGACAAAAAGGTAATAAAAGCTACAAAAAATTAATAAATCAGAAACAAACTGAGATGCAGCTTTCAAACAAATTGCATTTAAAAGTACATTTTTTTCTCTATACGACGGTGTAAAAAGTAATAATGTGGGATGTTTAAAAATTTTAGAATGAAATTTCATTTAAAATGGGCCCAGGAATATTAATGCTTAATCCATGGCGTGCGTAATGAATGACCAGCTCCGTAGAAATTTAAAAATTTACAGTACCGAAAAATGTAATCCATGACGCACGTAATGTATGAGCAACTCCGTGCGATTTTTTGTGTCTTAAATTTTAGTTTTTGAAAAAAATCATTTTCCAAATGGTTGTTGTAATTTGTTAAATTGCATTTTTATTTTTTTTTTCTTTGCGCTTATTCGAGAATTGTTCAGGAGAAAATATTGTAAATAAAGACACACAACTTTGCCTAATGGTACACAAAACACAAACTTTAATAAGCTAAAAGTTAAATTCTACATTTTGAGCTGTTTCTACAGCCGACTTCGGGAAAAATATAATGGTTAAATGGCTAAAAGCTCAGAGATGAAGGCTTCCTGTGCAAGAGATATTTTGTCAAACACTGTCTAAAGATATGAAAACAAAAATGTAGTGGTGCCATCCAGTGAAAATTATTTTCAGTCATAGTCAAAGAAGTAGAGCCTTCCCTGAAGTACCAAATATTTGAAATAAGCATTCTAACAGGAATGATCTGAACTTCTAATCCATTCTTTAATAAAGGAATAAATTTATTTAACACCAAAATTCAGAATGCATTGCTTCCGGTGAGAGTCACAATTGACATACTTATCTTGATTTTCGTGGTAAAATAAATTGTACCTTGTTTACACGTGTTAGTTTTGTTAGTAAATGTGCATCTACATTATAATGACTTACTTCTGCATGCAGTAAGTGACGATTTAAGCTGTGGATTCAATATAAAATAAATTATTTATACTTCACTGCTTCTAGTTTTTTTTTTTTTTTTTTTTTTTTTTTTTTTTTTTTTTTTTACGTGTAATACACCATTGCATACTAAATCGAGGGCACTCTAAAAATCTCTAAATGACATTTTTCTGGTATGTTGTACAGGTTTCAGAGTAAGAGCCCTAACTCAAACATTTGCCACTAGGTGGCTTCATTAGTGCTCTCATCCCCTAGCTGATAGCCATTTTACTATCTAGACGTTTATATAGCTGCCTCAGTTCTGACTTTAATGTGGATGGCAGGACAATAGCGGGGACATTGTTTGAAATTATCAAAATGCCCCTTCCCAAAATTTGTATTTTCTTTTTCATCTTTTTACAGCGTGTAAAGGGTTTAAGATGTCTCATACCATGTAAAATCTTCGTCGCTAGTTCAAAAGTGATGTAAGTTCAAGTTCTTGTAACTTTCTAAATACGTATTGAAATTAAGTAAATTTCTGTAATATATTTAGGCCATATTTAAGGCTTTATAAAATGTAAAAATAAACACTTATAAAATAACATGATAAGAAATACAGTTCATTTAATATTGCAATTTTTTTTATACAGTGTGTCCACGTATAACCTGACCGACCTTTATTTTCGCAACCGTTGGTCCTAGATGCAAACTTCCAATTACAAAAATGGTTTAAATAAGGTAAAGAATTATTTTTAAAGCGATTTGGGTCAAGAAAAACATTTCTTAAAAAATTATGAAATTTAAATTTTTATACGGTCCCCCGGTCCTATAAGTGGTATTTAGTAAAACTTTACTGTGACACTAACAAGTAAGACAAAAAAAGTCCCATTCATCTAACATTAAAATTGACCGAGTTATGAAACTTCGAAATGCACGACTTAAACCACTTTTATGCATCTCAAAACAGATGATTTCTACCATGCTTTCAGGGATCGTATTTAAAGTACTTAAACTTATTTTAAGATATCTGCGCTTTGAAAGAAATCGTACAAATATTACGATTAAGTTTCATTAGTTAAGTTTCAGATTAGTTAAAATAATTGTATTTTAACATGTGTTTTATTTTGTAAGGATTTCAGGCTATGATTTCGTTTAACTAAAATTCTGTTATTTTCATAAGGTTTTATTTAACTTGCAATGATCGTGTTTCCAGTTTAAAATTTATACTAGAACTTTAACTTACTTTCAAAAGTCCGATCGAAGTTAAATTTTACATACTGACTTAAATCCGATGACAATGCAATATTATGATTTTCGACTCTTACCATCTTATACATACTTATATTAGAGGATAACACAAAAAAATTCGGATAGATTACCGTCAAGAAGTTTAAGAAAGAATTTTAGATTAGATAATATAAACCTATGATGATTGTGTTTTTTAACTTTTATAATTACATTTTATGTATATTTTAACGCTGAATCAAAAAATTACCTTCACTTTTAACCATCATGTCAAGATTTTTCGCAAATAGTAAATTTCAAGGTTAAAAAAGAGCGAAAAATCTGATACTACAAAATATATGTAAGACTTTTTTATTCAGTTTAATTTTATTTAATTCAATAATTTATTAGATTTTTTGGCTTATACTGGGTTTCTTACAGCTAAACAGCTGGGGGGTCCGATGAGGTTGGGAGGGGAGGGGGATCAATTTTAATTTTTAGCTTTTAACTTTGTAATTTGCAATTTGAGAAAATTCTTGATGTGATGGTTTAAAATGAAGGTCATTTTCGGATTCAGTGCTAAAAATTACATAAGAATCAATTTTCAAAAGCTAAAAAACATGCCACAACCCAAAATTTGAAAGACAGTGTAATCTAATAGCATTTTAAAATATGTATCATTTTGTAAAGAATTGAGGCTGTTGATTTTCATCCTTTTATTTAACAAAAACTGTTATTTTTATCCTCTTATGATGTTCAGTACAAATTGTGCATTTTGCAGTAATATGTCAGAATGATTAAAGATTTCAAATTTATATTGCAATGCTAATTTTACTCTCAACTATTTCTATAGTGCATCTGACGAAATTATATTTCTACTAAATTTGTGAATGACCCCTGATATGCTGCAAAAAGTATATTCCAATTTTAAACAGCTATTACTCGGTCAATTTTAATCGTAGAATAACGGGACTTTTTTTGCCTTACTTGTCAGTGTAACAGGGAAATTTTACTAAATATAACTTATAGGACCGAGGGACCGTATACAAATTTAGATTCTGTAATTCTTCACTAAATTGTTTTTTCACTTCAAACTTTTTTATCTTAACTCTGCACCTAAATTTGACCATTTTTGTAATTGGAAGTATGCATCTAGGACCAAAGGTTGCGAAAATAAAGGTCGGTCAGGTTATACGTGGACACACTGTATATGTCACAATTCGCACGAAAACCTAACTTTGAATATATGTATAAACATAAATCTTATGTTAAATTTATCTCTAACCTATATGTTATAGAATTAATTGCCGAAACGTCAGTGAAGGCTTACTGTGGAGACCCGAAAAGTTTTTGGTTTCCATTTGTTTGTTTGTTTGTCTGTCTTTCTGTCTGTTCCGCAATAACTGCCGTAAAAAGCATCCGATTAGCTTGAAATTAAGGAGGCATGTTGGTACTCGGAATTACCTGTATAGTTTTTTGTTATATTTGGTTCATTCGTTCGGAAAATATAGCATATTTAATTTTGCACAATAATGCTTTTCTATGGCAATTGAGGCGATTTTTCCATTTTCATTTGTTGAAAGGAAATGGCTCATAAATGAATGAAGGATTTAAATGGTAAATTATAGATGATGGAATTTCCTAATTGGAATCATACATTATTCATATTAGTTTGAAATTTTCTCCATGCGTTTGTCAGAGTTTTTAAATTCGGTATATAACTTATGGAGGGATTTTATACATGCGTTCCAATAATATAAAATATTTTTATAAATTTACTTCTTTTAAATGTACACATTTCATTGTTTTAATTTTCTTTTAACTGTTGCCTATCAACGGAACTACACCTAAAAATATCGTAGATGTGAAAGTATGTGTAATTGTTTGAAGTCAAATGAAGGTCAAAAAGGGATGAATTAATGCCTTTTTGTCTTTACAAAAATATAGATGAGTTTTACACGAGAAATAAAGGTCGGCTATGTTCTATTTATTTTGTTCAAATATATTTCTTATAAATTAAAAAGTTCATTATTTTCATAGGGAATAAATTGACATTTTTCTATAAAATTTAACAATCTTTTTTGTATATATATATATATATACCGTTGCCAAGAAAATCAGATCCCGAAATAATAATTTACCCTAAACAGTTAATTTTGATTTGAAAGATTTTCAAGTGCAAGAGAAAAATGAAATAAACAATAGACATGAATATACGTCTTCATATTGGAAATAAAACGAAAATATGTAAAGAAGGTGAATTTGATTTCATATATCAAAAACGAAACGAATATGCTTTGAGGTTGAAATAAAAGGGCCTTGTGTTATGATATTAATTCTTAATATTAAAAAAAAATGTTATTAATATCTCACGGTTTATCGTCTACACACGGCTAACAGAAATGTTTAATTTTTAATCGAAAATTTTAATAACAAAAAAAATTTTGATAAGTAAATAGATAGTAAATGTCAAAATTACGCACCGAAAAATTATCTCTGTAGAAATTGACGTCATTGTATCGGGAAATAAATATGTTCATTCTTAAAAGTCAAACATTAACTAGATTGCCTGAAAAAATATTTTTTGACGAATGTTACTTCCTAATGCCGCTTCATTCCATAAAATATGAATGAAAATTATTTTATTTTTAAAAAAAATTACTTTTTCGTTCATAAAACCTAAACTTTTAATATATTTGCGTCAATGTAAATTATCTTCTGTTCACCGGTATTAAAAAATAAGGCTCGGAAGTGTAAAAATCAATCTAAGATTTACGATAACCACTAGCACAATGACTAAAAAGTTACATATGTAAATTTAATGTGACCACGGGGGGTTCAGGGGTCGGAGCCCCACTGAAGAAATCTACTCTATTATCTGAAAAAAATACTACAATTAGCAGCTCATAAAAATTCCAGAATATCCTTACATAACGTTTTTAAATAAACGCTTCTAATGTCTGAAAACTTCGTATTTTTTATTCTTATAAATAATTACGAAATTTGAAAACTTTAAATTGCGGTTTGCTGGGAGTTGAAAATTACCCAAAAGTGTGTTTAAAAATAATGACTTGCAGAGCTGAGGATGAGGCTTCTGATCTGCAGATTTACTAGTTAATATTATTGGGATAAGTAAATATTTTCATTCTTTTTTAATCATTAATTATTTTTATATTTTTGCCACTTTTCAAATTTAATTGAATTTTCAAAATAATTTCCGTCAAAGAATTTGTATTTCATTAATTCATTCTATAAATTATTGTTTAAAATTCATTTTAGCGTTAGGTTTAAGTTGATACGTCTATTCCAACTTAAGTTATCGTGCAAATTGACATACCATGTGAAAAATAGTTTGCAATATTAAACGAACTATATTTTTGATTATATTACATTGTAATTGTTTATTTTTAAACTTCATAAAGCCTTATACAATGGTGGCCAAAATTGTGAGCATTTTTTGAAATTTTCATGTTTTATAACTTTGTGTGCCCATAGAATATATTATTTTTCACTTACGTGCAAATGTTTAAATATTAAATTCAAGGAATATGGAATTTAAAATACAAACAGAACTAAAATATCTGCATTACAAAAAGAAGTTACACTTACTTTAGTCTAAAATACCAACATAATTAGCCATGAATGCTGAAGTGTATTATAATAAAACTTCCTAACCAATTGTAATGACTGTTCTGAGAACCAATCAAATGTCTGTAACTAAACTGTAGTATGTTTTGATTTGTTAAAACGGTATTATGCTGTAATGAATTTTGCAGAAGGGTGAATACTAGTGTAACTAGTAAATAGAATATATGTATATTTAAATATTTCTATTTTTTGCACGACTGCTTCTAACGATAGAAAGATAAAAAGGATATGCCTCAAAGATAAAAGAATTTCATCAGATGCTGTTATATTTGAAATGAATGCAATGGGTATTTCAAGAACAGTAAGGAGAAGGTTAGAATTCCGAGGGAAATTTTTTTTTTAAATCTTCAGCAACGCAAGAAAGGAGTTCAGTGGGCAAAAGAACACATTAATTGGTCAAGGAATCATTGGAAGCAAATAATCTTGAGCAATGAGAGTAAAATATCGCTCTTTGGCAGTGATGGGCTAAAATATGTGAGATGTAGAGTAGGGGAAGAGCTGAATCCTGATTGAATTGCAGCATCTACAAAGAACCCAACAAATGTCATGATTTGGGCCTGTATGTCTGCAGATGGTGTGGGCCGCATTCAAGAGATTGATAGCATTCTGGATGCAACAAAAATGCATCGAAACTGTCCTGGAACCAAAATTGATACCTTTCATCAGGGATCTCTTCTCCAAAAAGCACCATTTATCTTTCAACAGGATTTACCTCCATGCCAAACGAAAAAAATATGCAAAGAATAGTTTAAAAATAAAAGCATACAATTATTACCCTGGCCATGAAACAGCCCTGATCTGAATCCTATAGAAAATTTGCGGTGACGTTTGTAAATCCTTGTACAAAAAAAGATTCCATCTAATATAACGCAACTTATTGAAGCTATAATTGATCCTTGGCATGTAATTAAAAAGGATGAACTCCAAACGCTAGTTCTCTCAATGAAAAGACGCTGTAAAGCTGTAATAAAAAACAAGGGTTATCCTGCTAAATATTGAATGTGTAAGAGTAACTTTAAAATACAATGAAATCTAAGAGAGATCTTATTTCTTGTAAGCGTAACTTTTTTTGCAATGCAGATATTTTAATTATTTTTTTTATTCAATTCTACATTAAATTTCCTTTAATTTGACATATAAACATTTGTACTTAAGTGAAATTCATTATATTCTTCAAGCACGCAAAGTTATAAAACATGGAAATTTCAAAAAATGTCCATAATTTTGGCCACCACTGTATATTTCTTAACTATATTACAAAATTTTATACAATTTTAATAAGTATTTAAAAAGTTATGAGAACTTGAATCCTCTCCACTTTTGCACTGACGACGGAGATTTTAAAAGATATGAGCCCTTTAAGATTTTCTTCACCTTATTTCATACTTCGCAATCATAGTACATAAAAAAATGAATTTTCTAGAAATTAAATTTCTATTTAAAACGGAAAAAGCTCTTGCCAAAACTGAGCCAATATCGTTGTAGTGGAAAATCTAAACGAGGAAATTATTTGCTTAAGACAAAAAAAAAAAAAAAAAAAAAAAAAAAAAAAAAAAAAAAAAGCAATTTAAAAAATTACAACGACCATAATGATTTTTTTCGAAGACTAAAATTTAAGACATAAAAAATCGCACGGAGTTGATCAAACACTACATACGCCATGAATTAAACATTAATAGAGTTATTACACGTAAAAATTGCAAGCGACAAAAATAGCCTGCGACCCGTCAGATTTCCTAAAACTTACGTATTATCCACCTGAAACTTACGTATTATCCACCTGAATCTTACGTATTATCCAAGCATTTCATTGGCTGCTTGGGAAAAGGCTTTTCCATCATACAAATCTGACGACCCATTTTAAATGAAATTTCATTCTTAAACTTCTAAACATCCCACAATATTACTTTTTACGCCGTCGTATAGAGAAAAAAATGTTCTTTTTAATGCAATTTGTTTGAAAGCTGTATCTCAATTTGTTTCTGAGTTATTAATTTTTTTTGTAGTTTTTATTACTTTTTTGTCATAGTGGCAGCAGAAGTATCCATCTCTGTTGAAAGTAAAGGGAAATACAGATTACTGTATTGACCAATCAGAAAACGAATAAAATGCGGATTAAACCAATAAAAAGCTCCAGATATACTTTTGAATTCCTACCCTGACGAGGACAATAACCATTCTTCCAAATGGTTAAAAAGAATAATAAAAAAAATTCAAAATGACATTTAACGCTTGTGATTTAGCAGATAGGTCAGAAATATCAGAGAATATCTCTAGCACTGTTAGATAGCTATATATTACAAGCAATATATAACAAGCAATATATTTTATGTATATTAATTCTGATTAATATACATAGTTGGCAGAACATTGGCAGCTTCAGCCAAAAGGTTTCTGTTTCGAACCCTGTCCTGGACACTGTTTCATAAAGTTATGAAAAATTAGAGCCCATTTGATTTAATTCATCAAGTGTAATTACGTATCCAGCGATTACTGAAGTTCTATTCCCTACGATTTATGACAATCTCTGTTCAAACTAAGCTAAAAATGCTATAAAAGTTTGTTGCAAAACCTTCCATGAAAATAAAAAAATGTAGTATGCAAGGAAATAGATCCAATTGAAACAAACCAGTTATCAGGAGCATATGAAATACAACCTTTCACTAAAGAAGATGGAACAATGCAGTTTTATATGGGTATGACAAGCAGAAAACTTAAAACTAGAATCTAAGAACGTAATGCAGACATCAAATACAACAAGAGATCCGCAGCTTTGGCCACATTATGCAGCAAAGAACCTTTACAGATCCCTTTTAAAAATAGCAGAATCATTTATCGTCAAAATTCCATTTACCATCCAGGAATTCCATTTTATCTGGGAATCAATAGAGATATTTTTACGCAACGCAAATATTTTCAATGATTCAATGTCCTTTGAGTTACCTAAAAGTTAAAAAGGGATACTATGCAGCTTTAGTAACAATAGTAGAAAGTAATCCACGCTCACAAATATCCATTTTCATTTTATTTTTTGTTTGCACGGATTTTCATTATGCATGAAATCTCGTGATATTATTTAACATGTTCTTGTTCTTTTTTTTAAATTTGTGAATATATTTCTGTCAAGAATGTTTTTGAAAATGTCGCCGTTTGTGCGATGAAACGTACATTAATCTAAATAAATGTATTTTATCACTTTTATAGTACTTTTTTTACCTTATTTTGTTTCATTATAAGTGATTATCGTACATATTTTTATATCTGTTCATTCAATCTCATGAACTTTTAAATGAAATTTACACCAATATATATATTTTTTTAATCTCTGAGTTAAAGGATATACAGCTGCTCCACGATATACATATTTTTTTTAAATTTAAAATTCAATTAATGTTTTTAATTAAAAATTGGTGTGTATAACGTGTAATACAGTAAACATTTATATACAGGGTCATCAAAAAAGATGTCTTTGATTTCGAATTAAAATAACTAAGGACTCAATAAAGAAAAAACATTTTTTTTACACTGTTAGAATGGAAAATCCTGTGAGCTTTTAATCCGGACGTGCTATTTTTTTCGGCCAGCAATTTAAGTGTCGTTTCCAAAACTAACGTTCCGTTATATAAGCCAGCCGTAAAACAAAGCAAATGTATCATTGTGCAGTTAAATACAGATCATCTCTACTGCAATTTTTTAAACTTCTAAGCATCGCACATTTTCAATTTTTATACCGTCGTATATGGAAAGAAAAACTTTTAAATGCGATTTGTCTGAAAACTGCATCTCAATTCATTTTTGAGACATTAATTTTTTTGGAGTTTTTAGCGCTATTAGTTTAATGTTTGCAACTGAAGTACTCCATTTCTCAAGAAAATAAAGGAAACATAATTGGAAAATAGTAATTATATCTTTTTGTTTCCCTTTTAACAATAAAAAAATGCAATTAAAATACGTGCTATTTTGAAAAATATAAATGAATGATTTCTGATAAAACATGGAGCTATTATAAAGTATATTTAATTTTAAGTATCTATATTAATGTTGCAAACAAATAAAATCATATGCAAGACTCCTTTGTTTTGGTCATATGAATCATTAAATAACTGATTTTTTTATCGAGTTTCTTGAATGCCGACATCGCTTTTTTCTGTATTTGTGTATTATTCAGCGATAGTGACATCCTATGCATACTTTTTTTAGATGCTGTTTAAGATTGGATCGTAACTGTGGAATTCTTCAGCGGATGTGAATGACGTCATTTTATATAAAATAAAAGCGTGTGTTATAAGCTTTAAAACTGAAATATGTTTTGTACTATCTATATTTATATGCATACATATATTTTTTTTTCGTCGTGGGCGATACTAAATTCTAGAAAAAGAAGAATACCTGCTTTCTAGTTTTTTCACATTACTTAGAAAACTAAGAAAACTTCAATATGAACTTCCCCTGTTACTCGGAAAAATTATGTGAGGTAGTCGATCTCCTCTCAGGTGCGCTTTAAACTGATGAAACCAACGAACAGTGGTGTTGTTTGTAGTTGAATGTTCTCCATACGTACGGTGAAAATGGCGTTGAGCCACAATAAATAACAGATTTCTACTCGGCGTACCATAACACTCACTGCGCTTTCTGCTGTATACTCACCATGTTTGCTGTGAACTGGCTAATGAATGGAATGGCATAGCGTCACAAATTAGCGCCGGTGCATGCGTGCAAATGACAGAGCAACAACCACTACCAAAACTCCTTCAGATGTTCTACAATTTCACGTTGGTTTCGTACCGCTTGATTTCATATTTCTCGTGTAATTTATTTTTAAAATCAGGGACATCTTTTTCAAGGACTCTGTATTTTTAAATTTGTACAAAAAAAAAAAAAAAAAAAAAAAAAAAAAGGAAATCAACTGTCTAAAATTGTGTATATTCATTCCTTCCTGTGTTTTTATTTTGATTACATTCTTTCTTTTAACTTCCAATTATGTTTGTGTTTGGCAGTCAAATTTTGTGACTTATTTTCCCTTCACTTCCTGTTAACATAGAGCTTTGAAATTTGGAATATAAATGTATTCCTAGGGGCAATACATGAATTGGGCATTGATTTTTTAAAAATTCGATCCCTAAGAGAGTCAATGGGGGCAAATTTACTTAATGGTTACGTTTAATTTTCTATGGATAAATCAGCATCAGCTTCAACAATGAATATTTGTTGAAAACTACTAATGACAGGGTAACCACAATAGCTACAAATTTAACTCAACTTTGTGAAATATCGCACAATTTTGGCCAACTTGGCGAAATATCTCCAAATTCTGTGACAAAAATAAGTTGCTATATATGAAGCCAATTTAGCTGGCTAATTTGGCGAAATTCCCTTTTAAAGCCATTAATCTTCGATAATCGCGCTCACTGGAATTTAATTTAAACTCCGCGTACTTAAATTTTTTTCATGACTTTTCTACTTTTCAGTGCATTTAAAAAATGTATATATATTCCACAGTAAATTTTAATGAAAGCATATTTTAAAAAAAATTACATTTATATTTAGTACTTATTTATTTATTTATTTACAGTAGAGCGCTGATTATCCGAACAAGTTGGAACGACCCTAGTTCGGATAAGCAAAAGTTCGGATAAATGGACAGACAATTTGACGGATGTTCCTGACTATAGTGAAATCTTCACACTTTATCTACTCTCTAGACTGACAGCACTAGTTAATGCTGGCATGTTTAAAATTGATTTTTGTCTTTTGAATTTTTTGTTTATATTTTATTATCATTTTCAAAACTCCAGAGATTATAATTTAAGCAAAAGAACTTTCGATTGTTGCTTGCTTCAAAGAAGACATTTTTTTCAATGCTGCCATATCTCAAACTATTCTTAAATACGTTAGTTGAATAGGATCAGCGCTGAACTCCAGAGATTATAATTTAAGCAAGAACGCTCTCGATTGTCGCTTGCTTCAAAGAAGACGTTCTTTTCAATGCAGCTATTTGTCGAATTATTCTTTAATTACATTAGTTAATAGGATCAGCGCTCTTCTGCCGTTCGAGCCATTTTATAGCTGTTTCCAAACATTCTAAGGCTTCGTTATGTGATGGACCTTGATCATTTACAGAGCATTCGTTTTCAATTTCTTTTTCATCTTTAATATCATCTACAATCTCATCATCATTTAAAATCTGATATCCAGGTCTAATAGGGTGTTTAAATAATTGGTAGCTCATAATTGTTTTTTGTTTTTTTTGTTTTTTTTTTGAGAGAAATGAGCAGTTTGGATAATTTGAAGTTCAGTTAAAAAGTATTTTTTGAGAGAAATTGGCTGTTCGGATAATTTGAAGTTCGGTTTAAAAAAAATTTTGAGAGAAATAAGCTGTTCGGATAATTTGAAGTTCGGTTAAAAAGTACTTTTTGATAGAAATTGGCTGTTCGGATAATTGGAAGTTCGGCTAATTGGAGTTCGGATAATCGGTGCTCTACTGTATTTATTCAATCTGCAACTCTCTCCCATTTTTGTTGTTGTTCTGTTTTTGGTTCTTAAAGATTCTTGATTGTTATTTTAGAACTGTTAATGAATTCTGTAACTGGATATGTTGCATGTTAACTGTGTTCAGACATGTTTGGGAAACGTAATTTCTTGTGTCATTTGGGCAAGTAAGGATGTGGCGTGATTAAGACGAAATGAGACGTGATCCCCTGAGAATTTTGAAATTTAAAGGAGTATAAAGCCTTAAATTTTTATTACACCTCCTATTATGAGAATTAGAGTTTTTGAAAGATTATTTTCTAGACCCCATTGAAGTATACGAATTTTATAAATTTTTAAAGGTTAAAGATTTCACTGTAAAATAATTCTTGCATGCCTAAGAATTTAGTGTCGCCCCCGATGAAAAAAAATGTATATATATATATATATATATATATATATACATAGTACAAAACGTATTTCAGTTGTTTTAAGTCTTAAAACACACGCTTTTATTTTATGTAAAATGACGTCATGTATCCGCTGAAGAATTCCTCATTTACGATCCAGTATTAAACAACACCTACCGTAAAGTACGCATAGGACGTCACTATCGCTGAATAATACACAAATCCAAAAAAGGAGATACGTCACTCAAGAAACTCGACCAAAAAAATCGGCTATCTAATGATTCATATGCCTTTATTTGTTTGTAATATTAATATATATACTTAAAATTAAATTTAGTTTATACCGGGTTTCCCAAAAATGACCGATTATTTATAAATTCACTAACTTGCAAACGGTGACCGATATTAAAAAAAAAAAAAATTCTTGCAGGAGGGTTATGTATGATATTCGGAGTTTTTTTTTTACTGTGATTCTTGATTTTAGTTCGAATTTCAAAGAATAGATCGCGCTGCGGGAAACAGGCGTTAATTCTAGACCTGATTTTTGTTACTTCGGGATCCATTCAAATTATTTTAATCTCCTTTTTTCGTATGGGAGAAGAGAAAGGCCGAAAAGTCGAGACTGGATTTAGCGCCTATTCCTTGCAGCGCTATCTATCGCTGCTATTTGGAAATAAAACTGGGAATCGCAGCATAAAAACTCCTGACATCTTACATAACCCTCCTGCAAAGATTTTTTTTAATATCTGTCACCATTTGCAACTTATTGAATTTTAAATTCATCGCTCATTTTTGGGACACCCGGTATAAAAGTATCATTTCCTATAAAAAGGTATCCCAATCTTGTCCGCCGGCCTAACTGTTCGGAGTGTTTGTGGTTTTCTTTGAACCTTGGGAAACCTTGCGTAATTAAGGGTTGGGTTCCGTTAGAAAGACCCCCACGGAGGGCACCCACCCTAGGGCCTATATCCCTCGAGTAGATAATCGGCCGTCAAAAATCCATGTTTTATCAGAAATCCTTCATTTATATTTTTTCAAAATCGCAGGTATTTTAAGTACATTTTTTTTTCGTTTTTATGAGAAAATGGCAACAAAAAGATGTAATTGCTATTTTCCAACTATTTTTCCTTTACTTTCTAAAGTTGCGAATATTAAACAAATGGCGATAAAAATACAAAAAAAAAAAAAAAGAATATCTCAAAAATGAATTGAGATGCAGTTTTCAAACAAATTGCATTTAAAAAAACTTTTTTTTTTTCCCAATATGACGGTATAAAAATTCAAAATGTATGATGCTTAGAAGTTTAAAAAAATGCAGTAGTAGAGTATTTAACAGTAGGATGATGCATCTGCTTTGTTTTACGGCTGGATTATACAACGGAACGTTATTTTTTGGAGACGGCATTTTAAAATTCAAAAGAAAGGAAAGAAAATACGCAAGAGAAATACGCAGGGAGAAAGAAATAGCATACCGGGGGCTAATATATATCAAATATTTATTCATTTTTGAACTTTCAAGTTACCTTTCATGCATATGTCGATTGTTTTATTTATTTTCAAAACAGATCCCAGAAAGAAAACTCCGAACGAAATGTATTGTTCGTCTGAAGAAGGAGGCGGATGGAAATTTCAAAGCTCTTGTTACCATGTTGTTACAGAAATAAAACCGTGGGAAAAAGCAGAAAAATACTGCAAAGATAATTACGACGGTCACCTTGTTACAATTTTGGATTTGGTGGAGGATTCATTCCTTCAGTATATATTAGCTGATATAAAGAAGGACTTGTGGATTGGAATAAAAATACAAGTAACTATTTTAAGTGTGTTTGTTCCTTTGAAACTTTTAAGCATTATTGAAATTTTTCATTATACATATTTAACTGGTTTTGGTAGGATATGGCAGGATTGCAGTTTGGCCTTTTTTTAAATTCAAAAATTTCGAAAATTCTGAAAAAATAATTGCTACTTAGAGATATCACGAAATACTTGTCGTTAAATAAAGAAAGGAATGTTACAGGTAATTTCTGGTATGAAAGAGAATTTTAGGAATTAAAAAAAGGCCAAACTGTCAACACTAGGGTAAGGTGGTGCAAGAGCACGCTGTGTACAAGAGTTCCCTGAGCGATTACCTACTCCCCAAACAGAATTTTACATTTAGCTGCAAAATCTAAACGATATAATGACATGCTAAGTTTATGGTGAAAAAACTGCGTATTTTGGTAAAAGTTTTAATGATTTAGAAGAGAAAAGGTGATTTGGCCTTCTTGTTATAATATTTATGGTTTTTGAAAATAGTATCATATAAAGATTACAAATCTAACTTACTTTTTATGGTTTTTATGGATTACGTTATTATTCGACAACGTGTCACCTAAGTTATTTGGATTTGTTTTTTAATAGATGGCATTATTGGGTGTTTCAAAGTGACGATAGTGCAAGAGTGCGCAGTGCCAAAGTGCGCAAGAGTGCGCACCTGTTTTTAGAAAAACTGCTACCTTTGTTAAAGCAGGATTTAAAATAACGATTCTATAGCCTTTCGAAAATTAGCTTTTTTTACCCAACTGCTATGAAGGGTTATGTGTTTCACGCGTATCTGGGTATATGGATTTCGTTATACCCTCGAAAAATTCAAACGGCTGGATGGATTTCATTGAATGAGATCTCTATCGATTCGTCTTAACCGTCCGATGATTATAGGCTAGGTTTTGTTTTGTAAATTCAAAATGGCAGCCGTAAAACACAAAATGCAGGTAGACACGAAAAAAAAAATTACGCCCCCTATTGAATGACACATCATTAAATAGGTATTTCAAAATGATGACGATGTTTCATTGACTATTTTACAGTCAGAAGCTCCGTTTAAATATTACACAATCTGGAATTTGTATAGGTAGGATCTCTAGCTTTACTGCAACTCTACCCATCATAGACATCTATAGGCCTCATCAAAACAGTGTTTATAAATAGGAAATAACAATTAAACACATCTTAAAAGTCCTCAAACCAAGTAAATAAAAAAAAAAGGTAAGTAATATAAAAAATAGTTTCACATTGATGAGAAATAATTAATTAGGTCACTTTTTACGCAGTCGGGTTTTTTGATTTTTTTAAATTTATTAGTATACACTGACTTTTCAGAAAGCAGCGTCACTGGAAGACCATTAGAATCTTAAAGTGTTGAGTCACATATGAGGGGCTCATAACCATAGTAGACCGTCCATTTTGAAAAAAAAAATGAGATAGTCGATTTAGAAGTCGCATAAAATCTGTTTTATCTACTCTCACAGTAAGCCAAGTCTGTAAACAGATGACACATTTGAGTAAGTATGAGAAAACAGACTTGGTTCACTGTGGGAGTGGATGAAATAGATTTTATGCACATCCTAAATGGACAATCTCGTTTTTTTATGGACTTTGTCTACTATGGTTGTGAGCCCCTCATATGTCAGTTGAACCACAGAACACTGAAAATGAGGAGGTAAGAGTATTGCTTTTAATAGAAATGATAATTCGGAAAAGGCAGAAAAGCTATGTAAAGAAAAAACGCACGCTCAATGTGAAATAAACCCAGCCTCGCTTTCTCAGGGTATATCTTCGACTTCAACAACTTCATCTTATGTAAAATTAAAAGTGTTGTCACCGCATCCAGAATCATCTGTGCTGCGATAATTAAAGGAGCAGAATGTCTGACAATTTAAGCAGTTCCCCACACAAAAAGCAGTTTGAAGATGACGTTGCGGAAAAAAGCAAAAACCTCTTGTCAAAAGAAAGAGTAAAAGTAAATCCATGCAGCTAAAAACTGTATCAAAGATGTCCAAGCTGTATAAGAAATGTATAGGGAACCAATTGTAGAAGATTGAATCAAGTGCATTTCTTGCAGAGACTGGTGGCATGAAGAGTGCACAGACTACGCAGGTCTTGGCCACTACAAATGTGACGTTTGTAAGTGAAACGTTACCTTTTTTACATTGCACAATCTTACACATTTCACTGCGCACTCTTGCCCTCAGTGATTGTACAAGAGTGAGCATTTAGGAGGATAATCTTTTAGCAAATAATACTGAAAGTGTTTCTCATAAGTTGAGGAATGCAAATCTATTTCTTAGCTTAATAATCTAAGATTATAAATAAAGTATAACATCATCCTTTAAATCTCTTCATTTGCTGTTATTTAATGAAATAGCTAAATTGCTCACTCCTGCACCACCCTACCCTATTCATATTTAACCTTACTTATGGAATGTATTTCATTATTATAGCGAATTTTTAAATATGGGGAGTTCTACTTTTTGCAGATAAAACATAAGATTAAGGACAAAAATACTTAAAAATAAATTACCAAACATACATAATTCTCACAAGCGGCGCTTATTTTCCTGTTTTTTACGATTAAATGCCAGCGAACAACAAATATTCGATAGTGACAAAAAGGACAGCCTTTAAAATAATGTTTGTATTTCAGAATATATGAAACGGAGAATGATTGAAAGGAATATTTTAAAACTTTTTCATTCCGTCTAATTTTGACGAATCAAATCTCGTCTAAGTTATAGTATAATTTTAAATTAAATTGACTATAGAACTGTCCACGCATTCTCTCTTTCGCCAACTCGCGCCAATCTTGTGCTGAAAGGTTTCTGAAACAGTCACATGGGCACTTTTATAGAAAAGCCCGGTCTTTCTTTTAATGAGGCAAAATACATTAAATTTCGAAATTTTTTTCATATCAGTTACGTGTGGTGATGAAGATGCTAAAGGGATATACTACCTCAGAAATTTAAATTAAAAATTTTTTTCTTAATTGTTGATGGGTTTTTTTAAGGAATAATGATAAAAAAAGTTTATTTTTTTGCTTAAGTTATTTAAACTAATTAAACACTAAGAATAAAAAACATAATTAAATGTATAAAAATGTTAATGTTATTTAGTTATAACATCACCCTGATTGTTGCAAAACGCCCCTCCCCTCTCTTATTTGTTATTATTTGTCTTATTTCTTATTATTATGTACATTCTTTCATTTAATCAAACCTGGTTTTTGTATGTAAAAATGGAATTTTATAATTTAAATTTAATCCGAAATTTTAAATCAATTTTTAACCCACTTCCTGATATGACAGAATTATAAAAATTATGTAAAAAGATGTGTTTCTGATGGCAATACAACATTTTAATATATTCACAACTTAATTTTAAATTAATACATTAATTTTAGGTCTGTTTTTGAGTAAATATTATTGGATTATGAGTGAAATTTTGAACCAAATGTTTAAATAATAAAAAAAGAAAGAATTTCAACAATAGTCAAAGAATTTTAATTTAAGACGAATATTAAAATATCAGAAAAAGCAAGTCCTACTCAGATTACAAATAACATTAATTTACTTGATACGATGTTTAACTTGAAAATTACTTCATTTCCATTTCCACAGTTTTAATGTATTTTGTTTTCTAACCGATGTTCTCGTCGTCCACAATCGATGCACTTGTTCTAGTAAATCGTGCAGCCTTCGTGTAATCACCTGCAACAAGCAATAAATACATTGAATTCTGTCACTGGTCGAAAATGTCTCCTGGTACAGTTCCAGATGTTCAATGCGCTCATCCTCATTGACCTTCGTTTTGTTTCCATCAGATTTTTTATCCTATTTTTTCTGGAAGCATCTTATTTTCAGTTGTTTTCTTTTCTTTACTTGTTACTGTTTTCTTTCTTGTTAACCCTCCACAGAGGGTAAATTGACAAATATTCTATGTAACGCGTACAACTCTATGGGAGTTGAAAATACAATGGATGGATTGATGCGCCATAAAGCAATCTCCAAAATATGCCAGATGCTGCCATAAACTGCAACAATGAAATGTTTTAACGGCTAAAAAGTAGAAAATAAATTAAAAAAAAAACAAGTAATTTTTTTAAGTCAATTCCTACATACGTCATCAAAGAAAAATTTAATATAATCCCTTAAGCTAATATTAGTTTTTGTTGTATTAAAATATCTCAATTTGTTGATTTTCAATAAGCAAGTAAACCCTATTGGTTTACAATGGAAGTCTATAGGAATTTGATGAAATATTAGAGATGTCGCCAAGTTGGCGTCACTTGTGGCGACTCATTTTGGTCGCCAAATTTGGCGATAAACTTGACGATAGAACAGAGTCCCTGCTAATGGTAATCTCCCTTATAGGTATAAAGATGCATTAAATGCTGTTCAATAACCAATGGCCGCCAATTTGTCTCCCATATAAAACTAAAATTAATTAATTTAATTTAATTTATGAATTAATATTTGAAAAACTCTATTAACATCAAGTGTCATCCACTATAAGTTTAAAAAAAATTATTTCAACTTGATTGGATGAATAATATGTATTGTATTAACGATTGAAAATTTGAACAAGATATATGTGTTACATTATTAGATTTAATTCCGCGATTTCCTTATCTTATTCTAAATTACTACTTTATTTTCACTAAATCCTTATCCTTAAATAATCTCTATCTTTAACTCTGTTTAATTCCTTTTAATTTAATGTCTCACTTGTCTTAATCGCTTAAATGTTACGCTTTTAGTATTCTTAAATTAAATGTTCCATTTCCGCTCTTTTTTCTTTCGAGAATATTCTTTTAGCTTCCATTTTTACTTTACAGCGCATTTCTGAGGTTATCCTTTTTCCCTTCAAATTCATCTGAGTGCTCTGTCCGCACTCTTTATATGACGTGACATTCTTAATTATTTATTGGTTGGGAGCGCGACCTACGTCATATTTGTATTCTTACATGTGAGGAACAAAAATTGATACTCGCTGTGTTTCAGCAAATTTTGAAAGATTTGAGTCGATTTTCCAGTTTACATCCATCCTCTGGCTACGTCCTTTTTATTCGATTATCTGGAACTTTGTTTAGACCTAATTACTACTACGGAGAGATGGCTAATAAATAATCTTGGTGGAAACTGAGCCATGTGAAAGATGTTCTAATAAAGTGCAGAAATGCGCGGGAAAGTAAAAATGGTAGCTAAAAGAATATTCTCGAAAGAAAAAAGCGCGGAAATGGAACATTTAATTTAAGAATACTAAAAGCGTAATATTTAAGCGATTAAGACAAGTGAGATATTAAATTAAAGGGAATTAAACAGAGATAACGATAGAGATTATTTAAGGATAAGGATTTAGTGAAATTAAAGTTGTAATTTAGAATAAGATAAGGAAATCGCGGAATTAGATCTATTAATGTAACATATATAGGGAGAGTGTGAACTAATAGTAGGAATTGAAAAATGAAGAGTATAATACTTTTAAAAATACGATTTCATCAATAGTGTGATATTAATTAATTTATGATTATATGTTGAAAACTTAATCCAGAAATCTTAAAAAAGATAGTTTAAATAATGTTTCGTTTTTTCTGTTGAAACAGATAAAAATTTATCTAATTTGTAATAAATCCACTTGCTTGCACAAACATAGTAAATGCAGTGAATTTTTCATAACCGAGTTCAATGCTCACGTTAAATTAATGTAATTGTAATTGAAATTTTTGGCGAAAAGCATGAATTGCAGTTAAATAATGATGCGTAATTTTCAAGATGAACACTGGATGCTTCAAAAAGAGTGTTTAAAAAAGAAAACATTTTTTTCTTATATACTTATTTTTAAATAAAAAAAAAAGTAACTGAAAAACTGTCTTAATTTAATATAAAAATATTATCCAAAAAGTACTTGATGGACTATCCAAATTTTTGCCCAAATTTGAGCAAAAATTCTACAAATTATTTTATTCTTAATGACGTTTTGCTTGTTGTTACCGAGATCTGGCAGCAAATTTAGTAGATATCCTGGTGCTCTAGAAGTTGTTTCATATTCTTCTATGTATTTCGCGCGAGTCTCATCTCATTTTCATATAACATTTACTTCTAAGTATGGTATTTGAAGAAAGTATTTTTAATTCTTCTTTCTCTTATTATTATAATTGCATTTATATTCTGAATCGCTAAATAGTTTGTGTCATAATTTCCAATTGCATATTAACTAAAATGGATCTATTTGGAAATCATTTTCTTGCAGATTGATAAATAAGTAAATATAGGTAAATTTGAATTGGGTTCACATAAATTAATCAGGTCGAGGAAGAAGAATGATTTACTTATTATTATTAGTAGTACATTTATATTCTAAATCGCGAAATGCTTTGTCTCATAATTTCCAATTGTCTATTGACTAAAATGGAACTGTTTAGAAATTATTTTCCGATAAGTAAATATAGGTAAATTTGCAACGAGTCCACAAAACTTAATCCGGTTGATGACCTCAAATATCCTTAAAACTTTCTCGGGACGCGTTCTAAGAAATTCTCCGCTTTTCCATGCAAATCACACGTTTGTTTTCCATACGCGGCTATAAATCACCTTCCAGTTCCCTAATTGGATTAAAATCCAGTTCAATCCGGTTTTTGACTTTTCCTCTTTATCGTTACACTCTCAGAAATACTTTTTTCAATTCACGGAAAATTTCCTGGCAGCAGTGCTACCAGGATTTTTCTGTTAATAGACGAATATCCCGTCTTTTTTTTGTAAAATATACTGCAATTGAGGAAAATGGGGATAAAATAAAAATGGTTGAACTTGGGATCAAACCAGCTACCTTAGTGTTATGGAGACCAGTGCGCTAACTACTCTGCTACAGATGTAGAGTAGCGAAAGAGTTGAAGTAAATATGTGTGCTCCGATGTGTATGTCTTGATTAATTTCTTTAAAAAGCTTTAAATTTTGAAGTTAATTTCGCGGAGATTTCATGTTCGTCTTCAGTATTAAAATAGGAGGAAAATATGAGTTATATATGTTACCGGCCAAACCCGATTTTAGGCCAAACTAGTTTATCCTAACGCGCATAGGATAAACTAGTTATTCCTAGGCCAAACTAGTTTATCCTACGCCCATAGGATAAACTAGTTTTTCCTAGGCCAAACTAGTTTATCTAACGCTCATAGGATAAACTAGTTTAGCCTGTTATTTATTGGTCTGAACTAGTTTATCCTAGGACAACCTAGTTTATACTAGGACAATTTAATTTGGCGTGATTTTATTGATACCAAAGATCACCCCGGTGCAAACCTTCTAGTTTATCCTAGGCCGATCTAGTTTATTCTAGACCAATGCAATTTGACGTACTTTTATTGATCCCAACTACCGCTCCAGGGACAACCTTGTTCAAAATAGTATTGCCGCCACCCCTGTATAATATATTTTATTCGTTGGGGAGTGGGATACTGTCCTTCTTATCTTCCACATTTCAACGCCGTCGGTAGTTACAAAATATGTTCGATGTGATAAATTGTGTGCTATGGATGACCAAAGAATGGGATGAGAGATTATCATAAAATTTAGGAGATTGATCAATAATGTGCAGTATAACGTCTTAAATCCGGTATCGTTAATACCGGGATTTCACCGGATATTTTAAAATTCCAGATTTCTGAAACAATATTCAATGTACTTCTGATATTCTTAATGGTGCATTTATTCATAATTAATTCAAAGCGAAGTGATGTTTATGTGAGAAAAAAAAATATATAAAAAAACATTGATTCTTTCTATGGTACATAAATTCTAATAAACGGTGAAATCAATTCTTGTGTAATTTACGAGACATAAATGTCAATTTCACTTGCTTCAATTTTTGCCGTTCTTTAACAAGTTTTTCTTGGATTTTATGAGAAAAAAATGTCGATTTCGGAAATATAGTCTTGTTTCTCGAAAGCATATACTAATTTTCTAATCAAACATATACATTTTTCCAGTGACATTTTTTCTTCTGTGTTTCCTCGTCCTCCTTGCTCTGCGCTTCTACTATAGCGTTATCGGCTGTTCTATTTAGCACAGCTTTAGCGTTCTCAGTGCCCGACAATACATCTCTTTCGATCTGGAAATTTTTAATTATTAAACAATTGTTGATTTTCTTTATCCCATAAGTTGAAAGAATAAAAAAAGGGGGGGGTGGCCTTTGTTGCCAGATTTTTGAAGTTGCCGGATTTCTGAATGCCCGGATTTTCGAGGTCACATTTTATTAGTATTTCAAAGTAAAAAATGAAACAACTAGTACAAAATAAAATAAAAAGGGCAGAATAAAAAAATAATAAACTTAAAAATTTTAAAGATTTTTAATTTTGTGTGCTGGGAAAGGGCTTGGGAGGGGGAGGGGAAGATTTTTATTGAAGAAAATTAAAATGGTGATGATAAATGTGTGACGACATTAAAATGTTATCGTAATTCATTTAAATGCGCGCTTCAACTCCAACTTAATTTAATTGAAAATATTTTAACTGCAATTTATTTAATTGCAGTATACAACTAAACTATATTATTTGCAAGTGAACCTAATTGCAACTGAATTCAATTGAAGTTTAATTAGTTGTAGCTTACTTTTAACCTTTAATCGTTAGTAAATCGGATACATTTATTTTTTAAATAAATCTATTATTTGAATAAAAATATAATTGATTGCTGCTCATAAATGCACAGTTATGCTGCTTACAACAAAATCTTAAATTAAATCATTAGTAGTAGTAATAATAATGTTTTTCGAAGTTCAGTTGTGTATAAATAAAATCAATCAATTAATAGAATAATATTTATCATAAGAAAATTGTTATTTCTGTTTTTTGTCTGTGTGTGTGTGTGTGTGTTAAAAATAAGTTATCAAATTTTTTCAAACTTTAACAATTCGGGAAATTAAGAATTATTACCAAACAGGAAAAAAAAGTAAAACTTCTTTCATTTTCGTTGAATTATATGTATTTCGAAATTAAAAGCATTTAAACTTCTAAAAGCTCTTTGTTTTAAGAAAATGCTTTAAATGTAAACTACCGTAAAGTATTTTTTTCCTAACTCTAATTATCATCCCCTACTTCATAATATACCTAAAAGAGCCCTCCAACCCCCTCTTCGCAGCAGCAATGGAATAGGTGGGAAAATAATAAATATATAAATTTTAATTGTGGAATAATAGCGCTTTTAAAATACGTGCATGAAAAAAAAAAGTTGGACCGCCCAAATGTTACCAATATTTTTACTGAACAGACCAGGGATCCAGCCGGTCCAAACGAATTTCATATGAGCTGAGTTGGAAATTGGACTGAAAATTTGTGCCTGTGCAGACCTAAAAAAAAAATGCAGTTCAGTCCCGACTTAAGCCGGAGAAAAACTGCATCTCGGTCCGAACCTCTCGAAAAAAATAATCCGCAAATCAAGCCCGGACAGAATGTCGGGAAGGAAAATTTGGCGGGCCAGTAAAAACCCTTACATTGAATAACCAAAAGACTAGCTCACAAAATTTTGTAACTGTGAACGCTAAAGTTCTATTATATTTATGACCCCCCCCCCCCCCGAAAAAAACGAGTTTTTTTGTAAACTTTGCTCACTTCTATAGATGTGCTTGTGTTGAGCTGATTCGTTTGAAATATTTTGAATTTAAGCGTGAACTTGTCCCATTTTGGAGAAATTGAATTTAAATTCAAATTAATTCGTTTTTTTTTTGTTTTTTTTTTTGTGAGCGTGCTCAACACTGGTTGGCATCAATTAAAGAACCTCGAATTCAATTGGCCTAGGATAAACTAGAAAGTTGGCGCCGAAGCGGTCTTTGTGATCAGTAAAAGCACTCCAAATTGAATTGGCCTAGGATAAACTAGATCGGCCTAGGACAAACTAGTTCAGACCAATGAATATCAGGCTAAACTAGTTTATCCTATGGGCGTCAGGATAAACTAGTTCGGCCTAGGAAAAATTAGTTTAACCTATGGGCGTCAGGATAAACTAGTCTGGCCCAGGAAAATCTAGTTTATCCAATGCGCGTTAGGATAAACTAGTTTGGCCTAAAATCGGGTTTGGCCGGTAACATATGTATTTTTTATTTAGATTGCTAGGTGTAAAATATGAATATTATATTTTTATGTAAAAATTTTTTTTTTAGTAAAATCAATTTTTTTCCATTTAATATTTTAATTAAAATATCTATTTTAAATATGTTCATTTAAAATATATTTTAAATGCGAATATTTTTTTCTAAATCAAAAAAATAAATTGTGAATACTTTTAAATGAATGAGAAAATTTATTGTTGTTTATTTTTAAATTCGAAAACGTTTCTTTTCTTTGTTGTTGGCATAGTTTATTCTTTTTAAATTAAATTAGAAATCTTAATTTATTGAATTTTTGGTTTTTCATTTTAAAAATGAATTCGGATTTTAGTATTAATAGAGCCAATACGCATGCGTGCTAGGAATGAACGGAATTTCTCCATCTTTTTCAGACTTTCGGGAAGAATTCACGGATAAAACATGTTTTCTAGGAGTACGGAAATTATTTGTTACAAAATGAGGAATAATTTAGCGTATATAAACGAGTTTTCTGATAGTGTACAGTCGTGGAAAAAAAAGGAAACCCCTCCGACTATCTCCTCAACAAATTATCGTAGAAGAAAGTTACTGCTACAGAATGACTGGAAATAAAGTTTACTTTTAAAAGATATATATAAAATTTGCTTAGGAGGCCATCTACATATTAAAACGAACCCAAACTTAATTTTTTTCAATAGCAATACCCTATTTTAACACAATATTTCAAATCTTCGGTTAAAACTATGCCAAGACACCAAATTTCAAGTCATTTGAATAATTGTTTTTAGTTTAATGTGTTTAAAGTTTTTGAATTATAAACATTCAAAATTTAGTGTTTCTAGTGTTAAATTACATTTTCATATTTTTATTTATAGCTCCTGAAATTATGCTCTTAATGGGCTAATTTTTTGTGTAGCAATACTACTAAAATACCCAAACATAAATACGCTGAATTTGCAATTTTTATAATTTTATGATATGAATTATGAATTATGAAATTGATATTCGAAAAAATTATAAATCGCAACGTACAATTTTTTTATGGATTTAGATTTAGTCCTGCTTTATGGAAATACAAAATTTCACATTTTTCTTCCAAGTAGTTTTAAAATTATGCTTAAAAAACGGCAAAGTGATGGTTTAAGGGGCCGTCTATGATAGAAGTGACTAGATGTTTTGAAATTTCTTATGTTATCCTGTAATCTAGCAGTCTTCAATAACTGCTTGAGTGGCGCTTAAGATGCCTTTATCAAAAAGGGGGCTCTCTCGGTCAACAATCGAGTAGCGAACTTCAATTTGGATACAGCCCCTAAAATACGTTCGTTTTAAAATAATTAATTTCTCGGAAACTTATCGTACGAATTGCATAAAAATTTGTTTTTAGGCTAATTGAAGGGTGTAGACTTCATTTATGCTGCCAGCATTGTGTACTGCTATTGAAAAAAAAAACAAAGTAATGGTGCGTTTTAATATGTAGTTGGCCCCCTTAGCAAATGTTATATACATCATTTAAAAGTACTCTTTATTACCGATCGTGCGGTACCAGTAACTTTCTTCTACGGTAATTTTTTGCAGAGTTAGTAAAGGGTGTTTACTTATTTTTTCCACGACTGCACATTAGGGTGGAGTGAAAAAAACGAAAGTTGGAGTTTTGATTTAGGATAGCAGCCAAAAGTTTCCTTTTAGTACCTCTAATAAACGTGCAAAATTTCATGAATTTCGAAAAACTCCTTCACATCTCTACCAGGATTTTTATATTTTCATTGTTTAGTACAATAGGTTCTTACCATAAACTGTACATTTGCAGCGTTTTTTGGTAATTTTGTTTAACATTTTTAATTTAAAATGTTTAGTGTAACTTCCTATATAATTTTTTAACTTTAAGTCTTTATTTTAAAATATTTGAAACGTTTTATTGAGTTTACACATCGTTTGTTCTCAATTTTAGAGTCAAAATGAGTGCGAGTGGACGCAAATCGAAGTTTGCCATTACTAGAAGTGCAATGGAATACCCCCCCCCCCCATTTGGTACTCCTTCAAAACTAAATGAAGTTGTATTGAAAACAATAGCAGATGTTATAAAATATTACTTACATACCAGACAATAATTAAAGCACAGCAGGAAAAGTGAAGATCGACTAAAGTCAGAAATAATTAAAATCTTCAGAGAAAAGATCGAAGACATTTGGAAAAAAGCATCTAATTGTAGTTTCCCAGATGCGTATTCATCAAATACTAAGCAACAATTTTTCTGAATATCAGAAACTTATTCGAATCCCCTAATCCAAAAGAAATGATAATTACATGAAGAAGGTTCAGTTTTACAAATCTGAAGCTGTAAGTAAACTTCTAGATATTTCGGCGGGCAAATGCAAACCAAAGCAAAGAAGCCTCTAAAAGAACAAGAATTTCTTCTTGACCAAAGGTCAACAAGAAAGATGGTTATTGGCATGCTCGATAAAGCCAAGTAAATTGAAACAAAGAGATGACTTACAAACAAAGGACTCGATGGGGGTAGAAAGGAAAGTTCAAAGTCTGCAGCTAATCAGGACAGTACAGTTGTTATGTGTTGTGACATTGGTGATGAGAAAGAAGTAGTATGGGGTTTCTGATAGATGCGTGGCAGCAATAACTTCTGCAATTCTAGAAGATGTTGGCATTGTAACAGAACAAGAACTATTCATCACATATAATTGACAGACACAAAGTACGCAGAAAACTAAAGAAAACTAGAGAACGTGCTAAAATTAAATCTTTATCTAAGGTGATCTGAAAGCTTTAGATGCAGGAATCGAAAGTATATATTTTGATGAAAGAAAAGATAAAACACTGCATCAGGAGAATTGAAGATAGATTACATCGAATTTGGCATATTAGCCACTACAAGGGACGACTAATCTTAATTTCAAATAATCTAATAGCACCATTCTTTTTCCCAGTGTTTACAGTTGTTTCGTTACAACATATGGCCATACGTGTATGAAGGTTTAAGTTGTTTTCAGTGCAGTATTTTAAAGTGCTTTCTGCAATATGCTCTTCTGATCCAGAAGATGGTGCAATGTATCCCAGATACAGTGAATTTGGCTTTTCAATAAGAGATACATGTTCTTCACTTATAGTTAGATCGATGTAATCTATCCCCAATTCTCTTGATGTAGTGTTTTATCTTTTCATTCATTAAAATATATACTTTTGATTTCTACTTCTAAAGGTTTCAGATCACCATTTTTTAGCGCATTCTCTAGCTTTCTTTTGTTCTTTGCGTACTTTGCGTCTGTCAATTATATGTGATGAATTGTTGTCTGTTACAATGCCAACATCTTGCCAAATTGCAGAAGTTATTGCTGCCACGAATCTATCTGAGACCCTTGAAACCGTAGGTAGATGTGTTCTCATTTGTCTTTGTGACTCTTCCTTAGGAGTAGATTCTTGTGATATGGATATTAATTCTTCACACCCTGATGAAGTGCTACTACTGCTTTTTTCATCACCACTGTCACAATGCATAACAACTGTACTGTCCTGATTAGCTGCAGACTTTAAACTTTCCTTTCTAGCCCCCATCGAGTCTTTGTTTGTATGTCGCCTCTTTCTTTCAATTTACTTGGCTTTATCGAGCGTTCCAATACCATCTTTCTTGTTGCCTTTGGTCAAGAAGAAATTCTTTCCCTTTTAGACGCACCTTCTTTGATTTTTCGCAAGTACATTTAGGAATTGATTTGCCTTTGCATGCCGAAATGTCTAGAAGTTTACTTACAGCTTCAGCTTTGTAAAACTGAACCTTCTTCATGTAATTATCATTTCTTTTGGATTAGGGGAATCGAATACGTTTCTGGTATTCAGAAAAATTGTTGTCTAGTATTTGATCAATACGCCTTTGGAGAATTATAATAGTTGATGCGTTTTTCCCAAATTTCTTCGATCTTTTCTCTGAGGATTTTAATTACCTCTGGCTTTGGTGGATCTTCACCATTACAGCTGTGCTTTAATTAATTGTCTTGTATGTAAGTAATATTTTATAACGGCTGCTATTGTCTTCAAAATTACTTCATTTAGTTTTTAAGGAACATCAAATGGGGGACACTCCACTGCACTTCTAGTAATGATAAACTCCGATTTGCCTCCACTCGCACTCATTTTGACTCTAAAAATGAGAACAAACAATTTGTAAAACTCAATGAAACGTTTCAAATATTTTAAAATAAAGACTTAAAGTTTAGAAATTATAAAGGAAGTTACACTAAACATTTTAAATTTAAAAACGTTAAACGAGATTATTAAAAAACACTGTAAACGTGCAATTTATGGAAAGAACCTATTGTATGAAACAATGGAAATATAAAGGTCCTGGTAGAGCCCTGAAGGAGTTTTTCAAAATTCCTGAGATTTTGCACGTTTATTAGAGGTACTAAAAGGCAACGTTTGGCTGCTATCCGAAATCGAAATTTCAACTTTCGTTTTTTTCACTCCACCCTACTGTACGTGTGCTGATATTTGTTTATCTGCACCCTATATTTTAGAAAATGTATCCCACTGGAGACCTTCTATACTCCTGTGCCAATTTTCTTAACCAAGTATAGTCCCTCTCAAGTGGATTGGACACATATTTTACAATTTTCCGAAATTCCGACCCGTTCTCGAGACAGAAAGAGGTGTGGGAAGGAGGACTTTTTGCAGGTCCTGTATAACAATCTTATTTGTTTTTGGCTTAAATAAACGCAGACGACAGAAATGTGTAATTGCTACTCATATTTCGATATGAGAGCTAAAAATTTACAATTTAACATAACATAGCTACATTTACAAATCCGTCGTTTCAATATTTTTCCTGTGTGGAACAACGCGTAAAAGTATGCGCCTACCTATATTTTTATTTGTTGTTTAACGCGGGCGCGGTGGGTCACACTCGACTGTCTCAGAGCTGCCAAATCTCTGGCTTTTTCGATACCAGTATTTTAATACAGAAAATGCTGTTTTGTTTAACTAGAACAATTGGGCGATTTACTGGAACAACATTTTCTCTAAAATAACAGTGGTGTGCAAAAAGCCGGAGACTTGACAACTCTGAGACAGTCGAGTGTGATCCACCGCGCCGGCGTGAACGTGTTAATTCTCAATCTAACTTCATGACGTATTTCTTTAACGTGTGAATTTAGAATCAGCTGCAACAGAAATGGTCATCAGGTTGGTATGTTTCGTACGATGAATTCAAGAATGGAAAAGTTAACTTCACGGGAGGAACTTGTGCTGCCAGGAAAAAGAGAAAAGAATGGATAGCGATTCCGTGTACAACTGAGCTACCATTTATTTGCGAAGTATCGAAAGGTATTTAAGTTTGTTAAATAGTTTGTGTTTTCTATTAGTACATTATTTGTTTTTAAACCTTTATGTACCAAATTATGAATTCATGAAAATTGCAACTTCTAAAGTATTTATCGTGAATTTTTGAAACTACGTTAGAAGATTTACTGAATCATTTAATAAACTTTAGAAGGATTATACTAATTAAAATTAATGAAATAAACCTGAATTTATATCGATTTTTTGTACTATTTATAACTGCACTCAAATCTTTTAATAAAAATATTTTTCCTAGTATTTTATAAAACTAGGAAACGTACATATATAATGCTGTTGCAATAGAAATATAGAAATATTTTAGAACTGAAACTTTTAAGGGCGTCCGGGGCTAAAAATTCTTAAAAAAAATGCTTTTATTTTCTTGTCTAAAAAAACATATTTCAAATGAAAATTAATTAAAATGCTGGATTTATTTAAGTTTCGTGTTTGCCCCATGTCGGTGGCTCACGATAAATATTCCATCTTGTGCTGCGTTTGTAGCCTTGACAGCATGTAATAATGAGACATTTTCCGGGCTGGGTATCGTTCCATGTGGTTTAGTCGTTAGAATGTCAGTGCGCTATGCTGATGTCCCATGTTCGAGTCCCGGCATGGAATATTTTTCACTATGTTGGCCTTTGCGCCTTTTAAGCAATTAATTTGAAATTTGATTTTCGTTTGAAATATTGTACTCAAGGCAAATCTTTTTCTATGGAAAATTCTCCAAGTATTAATATAAAAAAAACATACTGAGTTTTTAGCGTTAAATACCGCAAACTGCATGCTTTTATCTTCATTAGATCCAGAGATACTACACATTTTGCCTTGAGAAGTGATGCATCCGCTGCTCTCTAACTAGACTTTAACTACATTTATCTAAGAATGATTTTTTTACGATTTGTCAACTTTAAAACACTATATCTAAACTTTCTTGCAAGTTATATGTATGAAATTTTTAACAGATATTTTATGATATATTCCCAACAAAGTGTCTTCTGAATTTTTAATTTTGAGTGATAATTGTGAAAATATGCTAATTAATGCAAAACTCACTCATAAAATCTCCTTTTTTTTTTACTTAAATTTTTTTAATAAAATTCACAATCAATATTTTAAGAAATCCTGAAAGCAAATTAAAATGACACATTTTCTGTACACAAAAGTGTAAAAATTTTGTAAATCGAGTATTTCCAGAGATATATCAAAAATTAAATATCTTTAAAATTTTACAATTTACATTTTTTTTTAATATTTTAAAATTTTCAGATTTTCTTTACATGCAATATTTTTATTATATTAAAATATATTTCGGAAAAAAATTTCAAAACAAAATCCCTATAAATAACAAAAATAGAATTTTGAGCCCCGGACCCCCTTAACTCACAATAATCGAACGTCAAGAAAGCTCCAAAGATGCAAATGAAAGAGAAATCACCCTTTAAAAAATAATTTTGATTTGCGCAACCAATAATGCTTTTGGAACAAGATAAAATAAAACATCTTTAACTCATTCTAAACAGTATTACTATTAATCGATGTATTAAATGAGTTTTATAAAAACTTTTTTTTTTAATGGTATGGTAACTCCGGGAGAGTCGCCGCATACGGGAAAGATGCCGCACCCCTTGTATTTCTTGTAATTATCGATAGATGGTCGTCAAACGCACAGTATAGGTGCACAATGAGCTTATTTTAACCAGTGTATAGCGTGAATCCCATTTCGATGTTTACTTATAGAAATACAATCCTTAATTTGACGTAAGTGCATGATTTCACTGTCCAAACTTTTAAACACGTTATGTTTAAATACTTTTCATACACTAATTACTAAATGCATGCATGATTTCGAAGTCAAAACTAAGTGTAGCGTTTGTATAGAGTACTGTGTGTATGTTTACTCCACTCTCCTTAGCGATGGCAGGTAACTGTGATAGCCGACGTCTGCACCATGCAAAATCGGATACATGCCGCACTGCTGTTCCGGTATACATGCCGCAGTTTCTTTTGTACGGTATGATATAGTGTTATTAACTTTTCCTTTTCTTTTCGCATAGACTAACCATGTTAGGCATGTTATCAAGTTTACTAAAACCAAAGGAGAAAAAGGGGGAAATAAAAAGTAAGAAGGGCAAGAAAGATGCAAGTCAAGATGATAATAATGAAAAATTGGATTACGCGTAACGCAGACATTCTTTGCAAACTTCTCCAAAAAAGAGGAAGTGTAATTGGCTTCGTTGCATCATGTGTTTAAATGTAGTTACATAACGACTGTACTTTTTCTGTAGGTTGTTGTCGAAGAAACAAGTCACTTAACCCATTCGGGATCATAGGTGCATATAAGCACTTTCATAAAGAGCTTACAAAATTTGTTTCTGGCACCAGTAAAAAAGAAAAGTAATCTTTGCTTTGTTTAATTACATAATTTGCATGATTATTTAAGTAAAGGTAACTCCTTTTAAAAAAGTGGTACCAACCGAATAAAATGTTTGTAAAAACCACCGTCCCGAAAGGGCTAACAAATAAATTATATAAACACAATTTCACTTTTTTTTCTTTTCCCTTTCTAATACATTGATGTTACGTTGTTGTTGAAATAACAATTAAAATTTAATGTAAAAAAAAAAAAAAGTCGATAATTTTAATAGTGAAAGTAGGCAGCAATTATTAATTTGAATCTATTAATACGTTTCATTGTACTCATTTAGTTTCATTTTGTTACTACCTCGTTAATTATAGCCCAGATATGAATATTTTTTTTAAATATTTTATTTATAATTTCGTTCTGTTCTTATTACATGCGCGGCATAACTACCGCACAAGTGCGGCGTCTCAGACTGAATGTACGGGTGACGCGCCGCAGTGTAATGTTTTAGAAAAAAATTATTAAAAAATATTTATAATCTGTTTTGAATTTTTTTGTCGCACTACACACGTTGTATATTTACCATTAAATAGCACAGCATGATTTTTTTTTTTTTTTTTTTTTTTTTTTTTTTTTTTTTTTTTTTTTTTTTTTTTATGTCCACCATGGGACTTTATATACAAATTCAAAAAAATGTGCGGCATAAATCCCGGAATTACCCTACTTTAAAGTACTGTCGGGTCATGAAGGGTTAAGGGGACACGAAGGGTTTTAATTTACGAAAATCGATTGAAATTTGATCGTTAAATAGAAAGCCTGTAATTAATTTAGACTAGTACTTTTCTTGCATTAATTTATGTGTGTTTTCTAGAAATAACAAGAACGAAAAATCATAACCTCTAGTATAGATTATGAAACATTTTCTAACACATTCAGAATAGTGTAAGATAACCTCACCATTGTAGGACTATATTACTTGACTATATTATAATGTGCAGTATGCAATCAATTATTAAATTAGTGTCATGTTTTTAGTTTTTTTTTTCACATTTTTTTAATTTCATCGTATGAATAAAAATTTAAGGGACACAGAAACTTTGGGTTTTCAAAACGATCAAAGTACCAAAAACACAAATAATACACTGATAAAAATGAGTTCTCAAAATTGAGTAAAAAGTACTCAATTTTAAATATGTCACGTACTCAAAATAGCTCCGATCCAAATGTCCTCAAAATTGAGAAACACATGTACACAGAAAAAACTGTTTTGATGAAACAACTAAATTTTGGTTACTATAGCTCCAACCAAATATTTTGGTTGGAATGACAAATTTTGGTTACATTGACCAAATGATTTTGTTAATTCAACAAATCGTTTAGTTAGTCCAAACAAAATTTAGTCATTTTAACCAAAATATTTGGTTGGAGCTATATCAACCAAAATTTAGTTGTTTTAACAAAACAGTTTTTTCCGTGTACTTATTTTTGATTCCACGATTGCGTTCAAATATGAATCGTTAAGTAGTGCCCCCTAAACCTAAAAATGAAAGTAAAAATGCACTGACATTTATTTCCCATTCAAAGTTATTAACAAGAAACGTTTAATTGATTATTTATTAAGAAAAATAGCAAAATTATTATTCAAGGTACCCAAATCGAATATTTTTATGACAAGAGCATTATTTGCAAGCACTTGTAAATTATTTTAAAATACTGTGCATAATTTAATATTTACATTACTAAACATCATTTATGCTGCCATAAATGAAATAAAACATTAAAGGGTAGAAAATTATCGTTTTGTTTGAGTTTGATAACATATGATGTTTCAAAATTGAGAAAGCATAGGTTCAATTTTGATCCAAAAATACTCAATTCGATATGAGTACATCGATTTACTCATTTTTGAGTACTTCATTTTTTTCAGTGTATGCAATTAAAATCTTTTTCCCCTTTTTGCCTAAAGTATGAATTCTTAGCTATATTATTCAGAAAAAAAATGTTGTACATAGAAAATTAATATTTAAATTTTAAATTTAAAAATTCATCTCACTAATGCGTGAATTAAAATCATAGCTGCGCGCATGATAAAACTCTAAATTATGCATATAGAAAACACTTTTTGAACAAAATAGAATCATAAAACACCTACTTCTAACTTAAAACCAAAATATATGTATAAAAGCTTTGTTTAAAATTTAACTTTAGCACAAAATAAAAATCAAGTTTTCAAGTAAAAAACAAATACCAAAATATGTGAATTTAAAGAAACTCATATTTTCTTAATTTTTTAAAGCTGTAGCTTATATAGTTTGAAAGAAACAGTGCGCGCAAACGCCAAATTTACAAATCTGAGAAAACGCGTTTTAAGGTATCAATGGACTTTCAATTGTACTCACCGTCTATAAATGATAATAACTCAAGAAATAATGCAGATTTTTTAATGGGGTTTTTCGAATATTTTTGAGAATCTTGTAACATTTCAGAATAAAACAAAATCCGAAAACTGATTTTTTGAAAGTTTCATGGTCCTATACCCCCTTTTGAAATAGTTTTCACCTACTGATGCTAGATTTTAAAAAGTCTAAATAATATATAAAATCATCTTTCAATTGAAAATTTTATTTACACGCGAAAGTAAAAAAAGGAAAGAAAACTTTAAAATAATCTATTGTGTGAGAAAAACATTAAAGTTGAAACTTAAATCACATTTAAAACGATAAATTTAATGCTTCATATTTAAACCAATTTATTAAAAATGTCATACTTAAACGTATTTTTTTAACCACTTTCTCCTCCAAAAGCTGTATTTTCAATTGAAGAAAATATTTACACTTGAATATTGAAAAATAAATAAAATATTGATATAGTTAAATTATTACGTGCGAAAAGCATTTAATGATAAAATTTGCATCATTTTTAAAAGGATTTTATTTGAAATACAATATTTAAAACGGTTTTCTTAAAGCATCTAAAACAGAACTTTTCTCCTGTACACTGTTAAAAATTTGCAGCATTCTGGCAGGTCATTTGACCGTTTTTTCTGAAAACGGTTACACAACCGTAATTTAACACTATTCTGACCATATTATTGGCCATTTTATGGTCAGAATACAGTTAAATTATGTTTATGGAACCGTGTTTTCAAAAAACGGTCGAATGACTGGCCAGAATGCTGCAAAATTTTTAACAGTGTATGATATAAATGTCCACAAAGCAATGCTGTTAATTAATTAACTATTTATACAAGCTTATTTATAAACGAGTAATGGATCTTTCTTAATGAATGACGAAAATAGCTGCCAACAATTGCTACAACGGTAAATGAGGCATTGAGCACCAAAAAATATTTTTTTTTTCAAAAGGAAATGAATGACAACCAGATGGCAACAGATCGCCTCTGGTTTTGATAATATCATTTAAAGGCTGTTCTCAAATCCAAAGGGTCAACTTTCTGACATAAGTTTTAATTCATTTTTGTTCGGAAACGCATGAAACTAGAAGGTTTTATTCTTCAGAAACTATGTCATCGAACTGTTTTTTCCGTTTTCTTGTAAACGCAATAGATCTTTCAGAAAATACTGTCAAAGTGGGTATTTTGAATCGAACTTCCAAACGAACTAAGAAAATCCAGTCAGTGAGGGTAGAAAAAACCCGTGTCACGTGATCGAAATCGCTTATAGGTAAATTATTGGTAGGTCGCAATAGGTAAATTATTGATCAAAAAATGGAAAACACAGTTCGATTCCAAATCGCTTCCATGTTCAGGCTTTCCAATTTCATAGCTTTCCGTTAAAAAATGAATTTGTAAATGCGTCAAAACGTTTTGCGCTTGTTGAGCAGAGCAGTTGAGAAGAGCCTTAAACATCCTTAATTGAGTTATCTTTTTAAAATAGAACAAATTAGCGTGTTTCTAGGGTTTACGGGATCCAGACGGGGGTTGGCGAGTGTAGCTCGTAGGATGTGGAGCTTCCTATTTAAAAAAAAATATATAAAAACAGCAACCCTGTAATTTTTAAATAAATGGTGCTTTTTTGTGCGCTATTGTTAATTACTAAAAGGGTAATTTATTGAGTAAACGTTATAACTTAATAATTTATAACTTTATTTATAACTTTCCTCTTAAATAACTGATTTCCAATTATCCGTAAATTTTATTAAATATTTATAAAATCATAAGGCAAAAATGTTGACCATTTACGTAAAATATTTAAAAATATGTTTAAGAAGAAATGGAAAATCACCCATGTTTACTTTTAGACTATGCGCTCCAATAACTTATTTAAAATTAAATAATTAAATAAGCTGGTGTGATACGATAAGACAAAAATAACTTCTTAAAAACGCTCTAAAAATTTTAATAAATGCGCAAGTCTTTTCGAAAGAAGTAGTCTTTCTTAATCAGGCGCAGAGAACACGTCTACTGTTTTGAAAACAGCAACAAGATTGACAGAGAACAAGTAAGAGAAGGGGACAATAATTAAAATACATATAAAAAGCACAAATAATTCTACAAAAAATACTTTCAGATGCATACATATAATATAAAGACGTTCAAAATACATTTTAAATATCTTAAAATACATTAGAAAAACCGAGAACGTTTTCAGCTATTACAAGGCCGTCATCAGTAGGATTTAAATGTTGTTATCATTTTCTTTGCACTTATTCGAGAACTGTCCAGAAACTTTCATTTACTGGAAATAGAAAAGTTGAAGAAACGGCCGATAGGGGAACATGAGAAGGATAAAATCAATGGGAAAGTAGAAGTCATCAACCAATCACACAAGAGCAATACCCAAAGAGAAAAACATAGACCAACAGGAGAATAATGAAGCAATTTAATATAAACTAAGTCAAAATACAAGTATATAAAATATTATATAATTAAGTAAAACAAAAATTAGCAATTAGAAAATAAGATAGATAAAAAAAGTCCTAATTAAATAAATGATAAATAAATGGTAATAAATAAATAAATAAATAAATAATATATATATATATATATATATATTGATACTAAAATTAATATAAAGTAATTTAAGAATATAAATATTATATCGTAGGTGTGACCAAGTTTTTCCAAGCTGCAGAGAGCATAGTAGAATCAGATTTTTCATTAATAATAACTCCACGATTAAGAAAAATAGCTAAATTTTCAAGAAAGTCCTATTCAGGGATGCTGCAGGCATTAAAAATATTTTTGAATTTTGAAAATTAAAACTATGGCCATAATCGTAAGAATACTTGGGAATAGAAGATTTAGAAATTTCCTAATTATTAACATAACGAGAGTGTTCTTTTAAGTGGGTTTCAAGATTTCTTTTAGTTTGAACAATATAAGAAAAATGACAGCCATTACAAGGAACATTGTAGATTCCCCATTTACGAAAATGAGGAATTGGGGACTTAGTAGAGGATACACTAAGTGATAAAAGGTTCAAAAGGATGCACCCAAATTTCATCATCTGTTACTATTGCAGCCTTTAGTAAATTCGGATCATTTCATTTTGATCACCTTATCAAGTTCGCAACACGTGATTCTGACAGATTCAACAACAAATTCTGAAGTTATTTTAGCAGTGTAGGATTCTTTGAAGCAGCTTCCAAAAAACGGTTTCTCTGCTTGTTTTGAAAAGTGTGTTGAACGATGGGACCGTTGCATATTATCTTATGGAAGTTGTTTTGAAGAAGAATAATGTAGTTTTTAATGTAAATATATTTATTGATTTTTTTATGATTTTACCCTCAGTTATTATGGAACGCCCGGCGTATAATACTAGCAGAATTTTAAATTATGAATATGGAAACGATTAATATTTAGCTATTTATTATCGATACTAATCTATCAACTAAGTTATTACATAAAACATGCAAACGCATGGTATATACAATTAATCGGTCTGTCGGACTGTCACTCCATACATTATATACATTTTTATGATGCTCTTACTCAAAGAAATTGTAATAGTATTATTATTACGGATAACAATGTGTTTCGAACAACGGCTGAATTAGGAACAAATTTGCAACGAGCTGTTGAGAGATTGGCCAATACGAAAATAGTCCATAGACCTGTATAGAACTCCATAGAATTCTTTATAAAATCTATAGAATAGCCTTTATCTAGAAAACTATTTCTATAGAATTCTGACGAGTTCTATATAATAATTTTTCCAAAAGAAATTCTACAGAAATCAAAGAAGTTTTGTAGATTTGTTTCTATAGAACAGTTTTCTATACAGATCTATAAACCTTACAGAAGATCTATAAATTAATGATTCTATAGATTTTTTTTTGTTTTTTTATTTAAAAATTTATATTAAAGGAAATAAAGTAATTTTGTGATACATCAGTTTAATATAATTAGTACTCATTAGATTTAATATGATTATAAATTAATTCTAATAAATTATGAAATAGTTCTTAATGTTGTAATACGAGGGCAAATAAAAAAATAAATTACACTTCCAAGTTATCCCTTACGAAATTAGTTCATAAAGCTGTATACAACTCTATAGAATTCTTTACAAGTTCTATAGAATAGCCTTTATATAGAATGCCGCTTTTTACTCCCTATTTTTTTCTATAACTTTTTTACAGAATTATATACGAATTTTTTGTAAGAAATGGCCATTTATTAAACCACATATAGATAGGCAACACGGCTATGACAACATACAACGTAAGTTCACTTTTCCACATAGTCCCCAAGAGACTGTAAACATTTCTCGGAACGGTCAATCAACTTTTCCATCCCGGATGCGTAGAAATCTCCTCCAGAGCTATGTAACCAACCGGAGATAGCGAAATCCAAGATGCTCGTGAGTAATGGAGAACACACTGCAGTACCAAATGTTCAGCATGCACGGATATCACGGAAAAATATCGCGAAGGCAGGCCCGCAACGTCCAGTACCGTTGCAAATGTTGACCGTGTGGATGCGATCATTAGAGATAACCGGCGCATAACACTCCAGGAAATTGCCAGCATTCTGAACATTTCGTACGTCAGTGTGTTCTCCATTGGTCACGAGCACCTTGGATTTCGCTGTCTCCGGTTGGTCACATAGCGCTGGAGGAGATTTCTGTTCATCTGGATGGAAAAGTTGGTTGACCGTTCCGAGAAATGTTTACAGTCTCTTGGGGACTATGTGGAAAAGTGAACTTACATTGTATGTTGTCATAGTCGGGTTGCCTATGTATATGTGGTTTAATAAATAGCCATGACATGGAAATGTAACTTATTTTTTGATTTTCCCTCGTACATTCTACGAAATGATGATTTAAATTATGGTTAATTAATTTGTTTGTTTATGATTTTATTGATTTGTAATTAAATTTTATAATCGTTTATTAATTTGCTGTTAATTTTATAAAAACATTCACCTAATTTAATGAGCTTTATTCTCTTTAATAATATTGTAATTTTTATTCAAATATATTAACTTAAAATTTAAAAATATTTACACAATTATGTTTCAAGTTTAACAAATAATGATTTATTAGACTTTTAAATATTTTTAAAAACTATATTAAAATATGTAAATACATAAATAAATAAAGTCTTTATTTTAATGGACACTTTTATCTTCTTAAATCTTGATTTCTAGTTTACAAATGGTGTGGGTGTTCTAATTCACACAGTTGAGATTCGGCGTAAATATACACTGGTTATCAAAAATTAAGGAAAAGTCACAAAATGCTAATTTTCAAATACGCGAACACTCAAAAGGAAATAATATAATTCGAGTAATTACGGTCTCTACAACACAGCTAGCCCATATAACATCTCATTCATGTCACACATGGTCACAAGTGTCACAGTCACTACGGTGAAGCAAAAAAATAGGAAATTTCATACATCTCATTATGAGTCTCAAATGATCACTATATGTGGCTCCACTGAGAAGTCGATGTGACTGCTGCTTTGTGACGAGTCACCAGGTGACTTTACAATGTAGTTAAATTGTGACTCTCATGTGACTGTCATTTTGAGACTCAATTTCATAGTCATCATGAACGTTGCATTATGATAAGTCACCAAATAATATCATATTATAGTCACATGGAGACTTTTCGCAAAAGAGCACAATGGTGACTTCACATTAGACTCTCTGCCACCTGAAAGTCATCATGTGACTTTAATGTGACATTATTTGGTAACTTATCACAGTGCAGCGTTCACGATGACTTTGAAATTGAATCTAAAAATGACAGTCACATGAGAACCACAATGTAACTACATTGTAAAGTCACATGGTTACTCGTCCCAAAGCAGCAATCACACTGACGTCTCAGTGGAGTCACATATAGTGATCATTTGAGACTCATAATGAGATGTATGGAATTTCCTATTTTTTTGCTTCACCGCAGTGACTGTGACATTTCTGACCATGTGTGACATGAATGAGATGTTATATGGACTAGCTGTGTTGTAGAGATAGTAATTACTTGAATTATATTATTTCCTTTTGAGTGTTCGCGTATTTGAATATTACCATTTTGTGACTTTTCCTTAATTTTTGATAACCAGTGTATATGATCTCTGTGCGGGTTTAATGATTGAGAACACAAATCACAAAAGAAGCAATGTTGAAATAGTTTAAAGCTGCCACGGCCATACCGTGCTGAAAGTACCTATTCAAGTCCGATCACCGGAAAGAAGCACCATCGAGCGGTTGGTACTTGAAACAGCTGCGTGTTGTTGGCGATATTAAAATATTTTTATAGAATATCCTTTCGAATATTTTTATAAAAATTCTATATTATTTCTATAAATTTCTTTATAGAAACTCTATACTATTTCTATAGATATGCTTGCAGAAACTCTATATTATTTCTATAGATATTTTTATAAAAAATCTATATTATTTATATAGCTATGTTTACAGAAACTCTATATAATTTCTATAGATATTTTTATAGAAGATCTATATCCATTTATATTCAACTTCTACAGATATTTCTATAGCTTTTGGTTAAACCAAATTATAGAAAAACGGGTCATAATTCTATAGGATTCTATAATTTTTTTTATAGAATTCTATAAGAAAATTTTTTAAAGTGTATGTGTGCGGGGGGGGGGGGGATGTTGACACACGAAGGATGCAGAAGAAGGGGAAGATATCCTAGAATTTCAATATTTTATTTATATCATAAATTTGTAATCTTTGGGCGTTTGCTCTGTTTTGTTTTGTAAATCCAATCGGAAGTAAGTGGCCTCATGTGTCATTTTTCGCAGTCAGATTTTTCTTTTACAAATAAATTGTTTCTTCTTTGCAAACTTTTATACCATGAAATGCAATGACTTTTTTACAGTAAGTCCTCCTGTTTTAAAGTCGCCCGGGAAAGGTTTTCATTGTCCTATAGAATTTCATGGCTGGAGAGATCTTGGTGGAGAATACTGTTATTACTTCGAAAAAGAAAGAAGACTCGGTTACTATGCAGCTCTCTTTGACTGTAAAAGACGAGGCAAGTACAACTTATAAAATAAAATTGATATTAAAAATGTGGATTATTTTTAAGAGCAATTTCATTTTACATTTGTATTTTTTGTATGTGCTTTAGAAATATCTATTTTCAGCTAGTAAGACAAATCTTCAAACGTGTAAAAGCAATTTACATAACAAATATAGAATAAAGTTCACACAATAATAAGCGAATAACATAAAAACTAGCTGTTTAAACGAAAGAGGTGCACTTTATTTTTAAAAAAAAATTAAAAAGTTTTCCCGAACGGACTCTGTAACACGTTTTTGCATAAAGAAAAATATGGTCGACTATACTACGTAGTATTTTCGCTAAATTATGATAAATTATGAGCCATTTTTGAGTTTTTAATATTTCTTATTGTATTTTTACATTATCCGCTCGTATATTTCGCTTGTAAATTATTAGGTTTTCCCAAAAACATTGACCTCGGTTTTTATTAATTAAATATTGATCATAGACATGTATTATAAATTACGTAAAAAAAATGCAGAATTTTATGAAATCGATTAAAATGTAGGGGATTAAATTGTAAGAAATACAAAATTTTAATTTTTATACGGCTCCCGCACAAACAATTTTCCAACGAGTAAAATGCGCTCGGTACACATGTGAAAAATTTCAGTATTTTATCCTAAAAAGTTGATGAGTGGTTAATCATAAATTAAAATGTAAATGTTTTCGATTCGATGTTAATAATTGTTTTCTTTCGTAATTTGCGTACGACCCCGGACACGCAATCATCCGTTATGATTTCTTTTCTTTTCAAACTCATATCCAGGCATCGAAAAGTGGTTTAAGTCAGTATTTATGTATTTTAATATCTCTGAGATTTTTTATGATAAAATGCTGAAATTTTGTACATGACCTTACTAGTGTGTGGGGTACCTTTTACACATTGGGAAATTGTTTATACGGGGGATTTTGTAAAAATTTATATTTTGTATTTCTTCAAATTTAATCTTTTTAAAATTTTAATCAATTTCATAAAACTATGTACCCTTTTTTACGTAACATTGCAATATATACTATATGCCTATGATCAATATTTAAAGAATAAAAGAGGAGGTTAGATTTTGGGAGACACCCTTTATATTAAAAAACAATTACATTCATTAAGGACCTTTCAGTCAGAATCAGTAATAAGTTGTCTACTTAATAAATGCATCCAAAAATGTAATATAATACGCCGATGCCATAAAGAGAGTGGCAAAGAACCGCACTATCGCTTTCAATTTTATCCCTCGTATATTCACTTCTGAATATCGCATAATTTAAATGCACTTTCGAATATAGAAATATGTATTTTCAATGAAATTCGTTCGAAAATTTTTGCTCAGTTTTCTGCTTTTCAAGACATTTTAAATCATTTTCTGACATGATTGTTTTAATATCTATCTCAACAATAAACATTTGTTTGCTACTATAGTGTTGAAAATTAACGAGAAAGTGGCAGAGTTACCACAATTGACGTTCATAGTAGATGTTTGGCAGGAGAAAAAATTGTTAGATAGTTTCAAGTCTGTTAGAATAAAAACTGAATGTGTATGTCGAATGTGTAATCCTAGAATGTGTAATGTGTTTTACACAACGTGTCAACAACCTTTAGCAACCATAATAACACTCGAAATTTTTAAATTTAAAATAATTTCTAAAATATGAATCTTTCTTTACGTTTTTAATGTAATTCTTGTAATTGCTGTCCATTGGTTATTCCATTGTCGTGAAACAAAGCCAAAAGAACAGGAAATAATAGTTATTACGAGGTACTCGTTCATGCTATTTTTATTAAAATTTATAAGAAAAGTATTTAAATGCTAATTTTGAATACAAAAAAAGTTGAAGATTTTTCCCAAGGTTTAAAATGTGGATATCTTTCATAATGAAAAATGATACCTTTTAAAAGTATCATTTTCCTTATGCATTAAATTAAGGCGTCATTATCAGTACACAAATTTCGGTAATGGAGGCTAAATTTTGGCAAGATATAATATTGTCCATATGCAATATGGATATATATAAGGACATATGGAATGTATAGATAAAAATATGAGGACTCCAAAAGATAAGGGGTATAAGTGTCAAAATCGAAAAAACTGAGATAAATGCACAGGCTGTCTGGAAATAAGGCTATTCGTTTGGATGTAAAGAAATATAAGTGATTTTCTAATTATGTGGCTGCGTTCTAGAGGCCAGGTACTCAAGTTCTTTAAACTACTTAACACTTTAACCACTTTAATCTCCACTTCAATTTTTTTAAATATTGTGTTCCACTTCTCTTTCACAGTTACTGAAATAAGAGTTCAAAGACCGCTATGAAATAAGCAACAGTTTCATATATTAATTCAGTCAATTACTATCGATGCTCAACTTTGAATTCAATTTACTCCAACTCTAAATTTTGTCACTTTGGTATCCCCTGACTTCGGTTGTCCTCATATATATTTTTGTTTATTTATTTCTCCCTTTTTACATATACATATGCATATATATATATTTATATATATATATATTTTACGCAAAGCATTTTTACAGATGAGAGTTTATTTTGTGTTTTATTTCATGTGCCTATTTATAAGTCATTTTGGTACTTACGTATTAACGCCACCGCAGCTTATACATATATATACTTATATATACTTATATATATATATATATATATATATATATATATATATATATATATATATATTTATTTATATATATGTATATATATGTATATATACGTATATACATGTATATATGTGTATATATATGAATTTCATTAATATTATAATTAGCTTAATTATTGATTAATCTTATTTACAATCATTTGTTATTAAATTTTTATTTACTAAGGACAATATCATATTAATTACTAATAGTATGTCATTTTTATAGTGATTAATATACATATAAGTATGTTTAATATAAATATAGTTATACTGTATGTATTAAAATTGGGTAATTATTTTTATTATTATTCCTCTATTCTTTTTAATATTTATCTATTTTCAATTTATTATCGGTTTAATGTTTTTGAATGTCCCACATTCATACTTTTTGGATTTTTATGGATGTATGAAAATATTCCACACTCTATATTTGAGCTTTTTAAGTAATGGGAATTTAAGTATCATTTAACCTTCTATATACTTCCATATGTTTTTTATTTCCTGTTCATTTTATAATTATCTTATATTTAATTGATTTAAAAAATAATTTTTATATTATTTTTAATAATTATTTATATTAATTATTACTGAATTTATTTTGTTTTATAGCATATAGCTATATGCTATATATTATCAATGTTCTAGAATTATTTAAATTCTTAGTTTAGTTTAAATAAGTTAGCTAATAGAATATTTTGTATGCTTTTAAATTTTATTAACAATAGTTTTTTTTTAATACATTGTGTGGTTTATATTAGGTTTATAATTATCTATATAAAAGGATATGTTTGGTTTTGCTGTTAAAAAATTATTTACATTCAAATGCTTACAAATATTTATCTTGTGAATGTTGAATAATAAAAGTAATACTAGATGGCAGCACCAAAAATTTCTCTTTTGAAGATAGCTCTAAATTTGAATTTTTCTAGCTCCATTTCAGTTATAATCTACTACACCAGGGGGTATTTTTAGCTAAATTTTGACGATAATGTTAAACAGTTATTAATTAATTTAATAGTGCATTTTAAATAATGTAATTACTATCTATTTATTTTATATTATATTAAATGTATTTAACAAGGTATTTTAAAATTTATTTCAAAATTTATTTCAAAATGTATTAACTGCATCCTTTGGTATCAATTACTGTGATTTCTTAACTGTTTTATTTACCTTAATCTTTATGATATTCTGGTAGCCATGTGCGTGATATTTGTAAAATACTGAAATATTAATCGGTATGGTGTTTATTATTTATATTTTATATCCTATAAATATTTCAATAGGTTTTATTGATTCTTCCATTTCATATTATTTGTTTCTATTCTGTTTTCATTTTTAATCAATTCACTTGATTTTAATGGTTGTTTGGGCACAGGGGAAAATAATTTTTAGCTTTAGCTTATTTTTCTCACAGAAAACTACCATTTTGCTTATATCATTGAATTCTGTGCCCTTGACAACGTAATTCAATGTATAAGCTTTTCCATTTTTTGTCGGTGTCCACTTTTTTCTTTTTCTTCCATAATAATTCTTATAATAAATTATTTTTTTTTATACTTACAGCTTTAATTCATAATATTTGTTGGTGGTAGGTTATGTTTAATTAATGGTTATATACTTATTATTATATATACTTATTTTATTATTGCTGCGGTGGCGTTAATACGTAAGTACCGATATTTTTATTATTTCACATTTTAGGACTTAGTTTTTATATAAAATGTATTACATTTCTCCCTGTTTTTAATAAATATTATTCGGAAGTATGTACAGTAACCCCTCGATATATAGTGCTATCTAGGAGATAATGAAAAAGCGCGATATACCGAGAGGAGCGATATTACTAGGCGGGCGAGAAGAGTGATTACAAATAAAAAATAAAGGACCCTACATTAAGCCACGTGGTATTAAATTTAATACTTGTTCAAAAAGCTACAAGTTCAACGCAAACGAGATAATAAAACGGTAAAAAAAAAAAAAAAAAAAAAAAAAAAAAAACAGCCGGCTCGGCCTACAGGCGGAGGTAGATTTCGAAGTTAAGTACTAATTTCACCAACAAAAACTCCCAGTTTAAACATACAATCCCAGATAAACACAGTTTAACAATTTTATCTCGCCGCGTTTGACGAATTTTTAATTTCATTTTTTTCTGTAAAAGCTCCAAAATCAAAAAGGAGTTATTCAAAAAAATATTTTTCCACGCTCAACAACTCAAAACTTTCTGACACATTTTCAGACTCATTTTTAAAAGTAAAAACATGAAACTTGCTGACGTGATTTTTTTGAAGACATTTATAAGCGGCCTGTATTTTTATTTTTCGTTCAATTACTTAGAACTTGATTTACAGTTATTTTCTCAGTACGACCCTTTTTTTTCGTTTCCAGCACTATCGCTTCCGGAAATTCGGTTTAAAATGCCCACTTTGACAGCATTTTTTGAAATATATTCTGCCTTTTTTAAAAAATCGACCAATACAGCACATTATATAGTTTCTGAATAAGAGAATCTGCCAATTGGATGCGTTTGAGAGCGAAAATGAATTTAAACACGAGTAAAAAAATAAGACGTTTGGATTTGAGTACGCTCTTAATACTATAATTTTTTCGTCAACCCCTATTTTTTTTCCTTTTGCTGTAAGAGTTGATCCTATCAAAAACTTGTCAATATGAAAGTTGTAGATAATATTGAGAAGATGTATAATATATTTAAGCGGACTTCATATCTTATGAATTGACGAAGTTATGTATTTTTTACTTCTTTAGTTCCCACCCCCCTTCCCATTTTTTCCGCTTTTTATTTTTATTTTTATTTTTTCTTTTGCAGTAAGAGTTGGTCTTATCAAACACTTGTCAATATAAAAGTTGTAGATAATATTAAGAAGATTTATAATAAGTTTATGTGAATTTGGTATCTTAAGAATTGACGAAGATGTGGATTTTTGTCTCCCTAAAACCCTATTTTTGCGCTTCTTAAGCTCATTTTTAATTTTATCAAAAATCTGTGATAAATAAATTTTTGGCCCTTTTCGTAGAAGTAATAATAATTTTCAACTGGTTGGATATGTATAAAAATTAAGATGTTATGTGTTTTTTTAGGTTTTCACAAAATCCCCCTATATTTCCATTCCCTTGGTCCGATTTTGCCCATTAACGAACATGACTGAGATTTGTTAACCCTTGATTTTATGTATCAGTTTGGAAGAAATTTGTGCAGAATTACGGACGTTATCGTGCCCATAAGAAAATGATATAAATAGACAGATAGATACAGTTTTGAACTGTTTGTGGTTTTGGGTTCTAGGGGTCATAATCGACGTAGATCTAAAAAAAAAAATATAAAAAAAATAAAAATAAAATTGCAACATAGGGGAGATTGCAATAGGTAGTATTTCATATGGAATCTACCTAATACAAAACCCTACATATACAGTACACATCGTTACTTTTATTTTACATTTTATGAAAATAAGAATCCAGAGTTGTTTTTTTTTCTTTGATTATCTGCTTGCCACTGTAAATTAAAGGTAAAAAATGAACTAATTGCATTTCAGTTATATACTTAGATTTCGACTTCTCAATAGTTTTATACACTTACTCGAGAATCATCGGAGCTACTAAATCCTCGTCAGATACATTCTCTTCGCCGTTTTGTTGTTGGACCATAGAATCATTATCTCTTTGAAATAAATTCTGAGAGTTGAAAAAATAGTTTCTGCAACAGTCAAATTTTGAAATATGAAATTATTGTCTTCAAAATGCATCAATTCATTCGCATAGTTTACAGAAATTTCCATGCCAATAATGGATTAATGCCACTTATGGATGCTAATAATGTAAATAATTAAGAATAGTATAATATATTTTTAATAAATAATTAAAAATAGTAATAAAGTAACTTAGAGTAATTTTAAATGCCAATAATGGATGATCGTAAATATCACATTCACTTGACATTAAACATCTTACACGTGTTTGTTACGCATCAAGTCTTTTTAATTCGACATTTTATTTGTATTTTTATTAACGTTTTACTAATTTATTTGTTCTTATGTTATTTTTTTTAATTATTTGTACTAATTTATTTGTTATAATTATTTGTAATTTTTTGTACTTTTATTATTGTTTAAGTAATTTATTTGTTCTTAATTTATTTGTTCTAATTATTTGTTCTAATTTATTTGTTCTTAAATTGATTGGGCAGCTGCAAGGATGTCTTGTAAACTTCCCTAACTTGAGACATTTCGTGTTTTAGCGTCCATTTCATCGTTCTTTATATTCTTGGGCTTATCTTCCGGTATGAAAACTGATTTTAAGCCTTTCAATCAGCACTTTTCGATGACTTTTGATGGAATTTCGGATCATGGTTTAAATATGATTTAAAATAATAATTGTCTTTTAACCCTTTATGCTCCGACGGTACTTTTAAGTCTCATTAAAGAAAATGAAATATAAAATTTATTCAATTCGTCTACTAATAAAATTATAGGGTGCTTTTCATACAAAATACTTAAATACTTCGCTGGATCCTATTCAGTAACCAAAGCGAAACAGTCGAAGTTAACTATTTATTAAAGTGGTTATTTTCTCAAACTGTTTGCATGGATTTAGCATTTCTCCTATCAAAAAATGTTTTAGGAAAAATTTTCGGCTACAAAACACTTCTCAGTTACAGACAGGATCACAATACATTTATTTACACTGTTCATGAAAGAATTGTGATGTTATCACAACAGTATTTTTTGTTAATTAATCTAATTATTCTTGTAAATATTTTACACTAAAAACTCTAACTACCGGTTTTTTAAATCAGTTTTATTTAAGAATATAAAATTAAAAAAATCACTGCCGGCCCCGCATACAGGCGAAGATAGATTTCGAAGTTAAGTACACTAATTTCACCAACAAAAACTAAATCATGATTAGAGATAAGCCCACTTTAACAATTGTATCTGCCCGTTTTTGACGAGTTTTTATTTCATTTTTATATAATAGCTGGTTTTATCAGAATCATGTTAAGGCGGTATTTTTTTTTTTAAAAAACTACTTTTCCATGCTCAACAACTCGAAATTTTCTGACACATTTTTAGATTCATTTTTAATAGAAAAAATATGAAACTTGCTGACGTGATTTTTTAAAATATTTATAAGCGATCTGTGTTTTTATTTTTCGTTCAATTAATTATAACTTGGTTTATAAACAATTATTTTCTCAGTAGGATTATATTTTTCGTTTTTAACACAATCGCTCCGGGAAATTCTGTTCAAAATGCCCAATTCGACATCATTTTTTGAAATATACTTTGTCTCTATCAAAAGATCGATCATTACGGTACATTATATAGTTTCTGAATAAGAGAATCTACCAGTTGGATGCGTTTGAGAGCAAAAACGAATTTAAAAATAAGTCAGAAAATAAGCAGTTTGGATTTGAATACACCCTTAATAAGATGATATTTTTCTTCAAGCGCTATGTATTTTTAAGAAGATATTAAGAAGATATATGATAAACTCACTGAATGAGTTATGGATTTTTTTTCTTCTTCAATCCTCCCTTTTTGTTTTCGTTTTTATTTTTTTTTTTATTTTTGTGGTACGAATTGGTCCTATCAAAAACTTGTGAATATAAAAGCTATTTTTTACTATTAAGGAGATTTATAATAAAATTAATTGGATTTGATATCTTAAGAATTGACAAAGTTATGAATTTTTTTCTCCCAAAAACCCTATTTTTTGCGCCTCTTGAGCCCATTTTTGATTTTATGAAAAATCTGTGATACATAAATTTTTGGCCGTATTTTTGAAGTAATAAAAACTTTAAACTGATTTGATATGTACAAAAATTAAGAAGCTATGGTGTTTTTTCGGTTTTTACAAAACCCTTCCCTATTTCCATCCCCTTGGTCCGATTTTGCCCATTAACGAACTTGACCGAGATTTTATGCCCCTTGATTTTATGTATCAGTTTGGAAGAGATTTGTGCAGAATTGTGGACGTTATCGTGTCCAGAAGAAAGTGTTATATATATAGTTTTTACTGAGGGTTGTTTTGGGTTCTAGGGATCATGATCGGTGTAGATCGGCAAAAATGTTCAGAGATTCCAACATAAGGGAGAATGTAATAGTTAGTATTTCATACGAAATCTACCTAATTGTTATTCTATAAGTTGTTTTGGATGTCTTCAGACATTAAAGGAGATAATTATTGAAGAGGAGTAAATTTCTGATTTATAATTCGGGACATAAAAGCTTAAGTTAAATTAGCTATGGTAAGACTGGTTTTTTATTGAAATAATTTGCGTAGGTTATTTATAAATTCATTTAACAGTTTTCTATTAAACGTCTTTTTTTTTCTCGAATTTTTTTCTTATCCGACCTCGTAATGTTATAAATTTCTCCTAAGTGTACAATAAAAATAGTCCCGCCATTCCCCCATAATATATATATATATATATATATATATATATATATATATATATATATGGTAAAATTCTTGTGGAATTTAAATGCCACACATCGGGTTCTAATCTTTTAAAATTTGAAAATGATTATTTTAGTATAAGAGTAATAAGCCTTAATTACGTCTACTAATAAACATATCACAATAATATATATTTCAAACGGAAAAGCCAAAACATATATTAAAATATTTATGTGCTTAAAAGCCGTTACTGAAAGAACATTAAAAATTTATTAAAAACTTGTATTGTCACGTTTCAACTCCGTCATTGAGTCGTCATTAAAATGTGTAATAGAATTTACAAATGCAATGGATATGAAAACCGGAAAAAAATCATCGAATAAAAGTTAACATATAACGTCCCCTACAATTTCGATATCGCACGTGTCCCTTCTATGTCGCGATTCCGCAAATTGTCCAACCACTTAATCCATATATTCGGGATGCGAAAAGATAACGTATCGTTACAAATTTTGAACCTCTTAAATAAATCTCAATGGACTCTCTTATAAATAACTGTAAATAAAAATTAGACCTGTAAATCAATCTCGTTGAAAAGTATGTTAATACTCTCTATTTGATCAGCTGGGATAAAGGAGTATGTTATACTGTTACCTTGTTATATTTTATATCCGCGTTATGTTCTTTACATATGATATTAAATTTTCGTTGGGTCATACCTATATAATGATTTCTGAATATCTCCTCCCTAATAAATGGAATCTTATTAACTCCTGAAAGGCCAACCCTACTAATAGGATCGATTTTGGTGTTTAAAAGCTTCTTTAACTTCGGGGGAGTCTTCGCTATCAAACATAAACCAAAATCTCTTAAAAGGGTTTTATATATACACAAAGAAACCCGGAAAATAATTTGCCACCACTTTTATAATACTAACTTCATTAACTGTTTTATTTTTAGAAGAATTAGAATTTCAGTATTTTTAGAAGTGATATGACTATTTTAGTATTTTTATTGTCGTCTCACTTTTTTTTTCCTGCAGGAGGAAATCTGGTAAGTTTGCACTCAAAAGATGAAAGCGATATGTTGCTTCCTTTTGTGAAATACCTTGGAGAATTCTTTTTTATTGGCCTGTTTAGACTTATGGGCAGAGGTAACCGTTTTTGTTTTATTTATTTTATATGAAATGGACGCAGTATTGCTCATATTACTAATATTGTGATAATGTCTTAACCGTGGATGTATTTATAGTACAATATTAATAATCTTTAGATATTGGTTTGACAATGGAAATGTAAACAACATAAGGCCGAACTTCGAGAAATATGCCCATCCAATGATAAATATACCCAATTAAATCTTTAAATCTAAATATGTCATGAAAATTCCTACTCTAGATATATCCGATTATATTCAAACATTTTATAGATACCAAGCAAGCAATCACTAATCAGTATAGGCGAATTTCATAGGCGAATTTCATTTGTCACGTGTGTCACACAGCTGAAAATCGCTATGCTTGTTTACCACCGTTATTTTCGAAAAGTTTACTTTGCGTTATTCAATAGGTGAGATATCTCCAATAAAATAAGTAACATTTTTCCTTTCTAAAATACTGGTAGCCAATAAATATAGCAATTTTCAGTTGTATGACAGACATGACAAGTTTTCATGAAATTAGCCTATAGTAAAAATGGTGAGATTCATGTACCAAGTTGTCATTACTGATATAAGAACTATATTAACACCATGACCGCCGAGCAAAAGGGCTAAATTTTAATGTTTTTTTTTCTCTGTAATTTATTAAAAATAGTAAAAAAAGATGTTTTTGACAACCTGTTTTATTATGTATAGACCTATAAGACTTGAGAGTATTAATCATAACTTAAGTTTTCAAAACTGGTTTTTATCTGTAGAATTATATTAATTTAAATAATGCTTCTGTTGCAGTGAAACCTACAGCTTACTGAATATATATATCAGTTGGTGGCGGTGAGAAGGTTAAGAATCATTTTATTTTATTTACCTTAAATAACTTACTTTATGAAAATAAAGTTTGGGGGCAGCAATTCTTTAAGCCGAAACATGGCATTCTTCTTTACACCTCGTAATCTCTGCAAAGAATTGCAAGAAGTTCATCCTGAATTCACATTGCTGATAGACGGACAGTTGTTGAAGAAACTATTTAAATATTTAGAAATTATTTTAACATATATATTATATATATATATATATTTCCTTACATGAAAAAGGAGGTATGGATGATCTAGCAGATTCTCAACGGTTTTTAAATACAAACAGTAATGTTGCGCCCAATGTCCTGAAACAAAATGGATTTTATCCCGTTTACAGCGGTTAACTAGACCACGTTCATGACAATCAACACTAATTAGGCTATTGTTCGATCCTCTTTAAAACGGGGGTGTGTGATATTGTTAAGTGTAGTTCTAAACCGCTAGTAATTAGCCGGTTCATCCACACCAATTTCAGATAAGCAAGAATTTATTTTATAAAGGTTTTATCCTTTATGAAGTACTTAAGAATTTTTTTTCAGTGTTTCTTAGTCTGTGGGATTGTTCTTAGTGTATTAGTCTCTAACAGTTTTTTTTTTTTTTTTTTTTTTTTTTTGGCTTCTTGTTATTTACGAAGGGAAACATGGCGTTTGCTTAAAACGAGAGATCGATTTAAATACGGAATATCCCAATTCATGGAAATAACAAGGTTAAAAACAAATCATTTACAACATTAATGCAGATTTATGTCACGTATGTCGTAATAACACCCTCTTGCACTGTTAAAAATTTGCAGCCTTCTGGCAAATCATTCGACCGTTTTTTCCGAAAACGTTTACACAACCTTAATATTAACACTATTCTGACCATATTATTGGCCATTTTATGGTCAGAATATAGTTAAATTATGGTTATGAAACGGTCTTTTTAAAAAACGGTCGAATGACCTGTCAGAATGCTGCAAAATTTTTAACAGTGTGGAATAATATAGCTTCAAAATCAAGGAATTGAGCGAAGTTTGGATTTAAAAAATGCAGTATTTCTACATAGCACACAGCATTATAAGTCTCAACTTCAAAGTTGTGGAATCCTATTATCTCTAATGAGAATATTTCATATCGTACAGTAACTTTTTGGGAATTGGCTTTTCGAAGTATTCTAGAGTTGACATGAAACCGATATGAACATTTTGCTTACTTATCGGCTTAGGTGAAAGTTAAATTTATCACTTATACAGGTTATTCGCTAGGTGTAGCCATTGAAAGAGACTGTCCACGATAATTTTACACCCTCTTGCCAGTCACATGATTAAGAGTGACGGGCTGCCACCAATTATCGAACTGTCATTTGCTCAGGGTAGGCCAATAACCAACCGAGATAGGTGTATTACCGTAGCCAGATACTTAAGTTGGTTCCGTTCTCCAGATATAAGCCTTGAATTAACAGATTTACCATTTTCAGAGAAAAGCTTCTGCGAGCCTCAGAGTGTACCTGAATGATCTGCATCTAATTGAGCGGAAATAAAGATTGTCAAGAAATACTCATACACCTTACATCACTATACCTACATTATATTCTATAACACAGATTAATTAGTTACGACTTCTTACAAGTGTCTGTCTAATTTTCTGCATACTGTAAAGAAGAGAAATACATTTTTTATATAGAAAGGAAGTATACAAATATAATATATAAACTCTTCCGAGTTATCCAAGTTTCGAAAAATCCGTCTTTCATCTTCAGAAATCTTAAAAACACATAGATTTCCGAAGCTCTAAATTTTAAATGTTTATAATTCAAAACCTTATCATCCAAATGAATTGAAATTTCGTTTCTAGGCATAATTTAAACCGAAGGTTTAAAATATATTGTCAAAATTGGGAGTTTCAATTGAAAAAACAAAGTTTAGCCAGTTTTTGATTTGTAGGTGCCGCCCTAAGCAAATTTTATATACATCATTTAAAAGTAGACTTTATTTCCAATCGTTTGGTACCAGTCACTTTCTTCTATTATAATTAGTTGCAGAGATAGTAGGGGTGTTTACTTTTTTTTCCACGACTATACATCGCGAACGGTTGATTTCCTTCCGGTAGTCCGTACATTTTTATTGATCTCCATGGTAAGATCTTGATTTGTAGATCATGGCCATCTGTCACAGGGCATTTGTCATGGCCATCTTAGAACGATACTACCATTCTCGACAAAATCTGGAACTAAATGTTGAGTGGGTTCGCTATTTACTAATAAAACAGTGAAAGGATTTTTTCACGCCACTAATCTTATTTGCCGTATAAGGGTTATATGTGGGTTAAGAATGCAACATTTGAACGCGGTTTACTCCCCAAAATACAAACAATTCAGTGCTAATTAACTTTGGTGATCTGGCAAAAGCTGTTATTTTCAGCATTACTAAACAATTGTCTCATTTCGAAATACGAGGCTAGTCTAGGAAGTAATACCCGATTACATATAATTAAAAGAAAATGAAGGAAAGTAAACAATTATTTTATTTAAATGAAAGTAATACATTTATTCCTTTTTCAATGTAGTCACTGCTGTTGTTGAGACATTTGTCGTATCTTGAAACCACAATGTTTATGCCTTCCTAATAAACCTCTACCGCCAACGCTCTAGTAACCAGCCAATGCTGTACCCTTCTTTTAACACATAATCTGTTTGAAAACGTTCTCCTGGCAAGAAATCCTTGAGTTTAGTGAAGAAATGATAGTGACTGGAAGCCAAGTCGGAGCTATCGGCAGGGCGGTTAAAAATCTCCGAATTAAACTTCCGAAGAAAGTCTCTTCACTCTTCGAAATTTCGAACCCAGCACCTTACAGATGACTCATCCATTGTTCCTGTATTTTTCTCTTCAGTAATCTTGCAATAATTTTACTTGTACGGACGTTATCTGCATTCAAGAAACGGACAGCACTTCGAATTTGGAGGGATTTTCTATCTTATGCGCTATTGTAAACAGTCACAAAACTCACACCATGCATCGGAAGAACTCTTTTTTTCTCCGGGAAGCTACGATGTTAATCACTTTACACCTACGTCACTTTACTTTTAATGCGATTAGCAGCGCCACTCCCCCCCCCCCCCACCCTGTATGAGTAAACGTGTAGTATTTTCTGGAAATCACTCGTAGTATATGTTTCAATTTTCTTATTATATCGGGAATTTATGTATGATTTAAGAGAACGACTACTTTTCGTAATATTTTCTAATAATAACGAAAAATTACACTTATTTCAAGAGGATGAATTTGCATGGACTGACGGCAGTGCTGTGGATTATGAAGATTGGAAACCTGGTGAACCTAATAGCGAGGATGAAAAGTGCGTCGAAGCTCTGACCAGTGACGATCCATTTGGAAATTTATTCTCATGGAATGATGTTTCCTGTGAAGAGAAAAGAGGTTTCATATGTTCAGTCAAGAAAAGTAAGATTTATTTTCGATTTCTAACCATATGAGTTATTCTTAAGATTTCTGCTACCGTAAAATTGAACTATTAGCAAGAAAAAAAAAAAAAAAAAAAAAAAAAAAAAAAAACTATTTTTTCTGTTTGAGAAAGAGATTTTTTAATATCATTAAAAATTATTTGACAATGAGATTGTAGAGAATTCGGCAAATGAAATGGATATTTTTAAATTTTTATGTAAATTAAAAAATATTCATTTTTCATCTGTAAATTTAAAAATATCAGTTGGAAATTTTTTAAGTTATTTTTTAAGAATATATTTTTTTAATATAATGTAAAGTAATACAAAAGCAATGAATGAAAATTTTGAATAAAATTATTTTTCAATTAAAAATTTCTACCTATTTCTAGCAATTACGTCAAAATATTTATTAAATATATATTTTGCATGCATCATCTTCGTGGGAGAGGAAGGATCCCCCGATCATGAAAAGATGAACAAAACATAGATTATGCAAAACTGCTAGCAGAAAAATGCCAGAAGATCTGTAGGGGATTTGTAAATTGAAAACATTTAAAATCTGCTTCTACTGCAAGTTTCTGTGATGCACCAGCGCGGAGGTGCGAAACATATAATTAAAATAAAAAATTAAAGTACTTATTCATCTGTGTCACTGTGATGAAATCGTAAAATCTGTCAATAAAAAGCTTTTTTATGTTTTTCTTTTAAATATTTTTATTTTGATCCAATGACGATGAAAAATTCTCTGTTGATTTTCTAAAAAAAATTGCACTGCTGAAAAAAAACAGTAGAGTGAGCGAGGCAGCCATGTATAGGCATAAAAGGGGAATTGCACAAAATTTAATGCGTAATATAGAAAACGAGGCATCAAAACATCATGTTTGGGAATTTTAATTGTCTGACATGATGCCAAGGCTCCACTTCTCCAATTTTAATGCCGGTAAGTGACCAAAAATGTGTTGATTGAAATGAATGAATTTTTGTATACATTGTATTATCCCATTGAACATCGAAGAAAGTTTCGCACCTGTTTTAAATGAATCCTGTGAGATTGTGGACAACACTTTAAGGAATTCTATCTTAGTCTTTAAGATCTACAATCTCCAAGTCTTGGACAGTCAACGTAGGCATTGGTCTCACTGAAATACGTTATTCCAGGGCAGTGTTGCCAATTAGGACACTTTTTTAATTCAGATTATTTGACAGTCACCATTTTTTTAAATAGTTTAATACTCCATATTTTTCAGAATTCTTAATCTATTTTTAAATAGGTCGAACATTTCTATTTAAAAAAAGCGGTGACAATCAACAATCTGGGGACAAAAAATTCCCCAATCTGGCAACAGTGTTCCAGGGTGCCCGAATCCTGCTCGACCGGATTTAAGTCAACTGAACGCGCTGGACACTCCATACACTCTGTTGTTTTCGTTTGAAGCATGTTTTCGAGCTCTAAGGGATCAGGCATTAGTACCATAGTTAAAAGAAAAGACTCAACAATCACATCAGCATAAGGTACGACATGAGATATGAGTACCTCGTCTGCATACTTCTGGACTGACAAAGTGCCATTCTGAAAATACGCACGTCTGTACGTCCACTCATGCTTATTCCGAGCCATGCCACCAATCTACCTCGTCTATACTGTGATCTTTGCGGTACCAAGCTTTCATCTATTATTTTTTATTTGAAACATCAAGGGTTTATATCAAGTCACAAGAAACTTAATACCTTTTGTGGTATGGTAATAACTTATATACAATATTACAAAAGAATTAATGCATTTTTTTTTACGTCAAGATATTTTAAAACATTCAAAGAAACTTTCACATTTATAATATTGCTAGCTGGCTTCGCCCGCTAGACTACTCGGTTCTCTAAACAAACCTTGAATCAAACGAAATGTATCGGTGAATTTGACCTTGTGTTTTAAAATAATATGGACTTTCACCTAGAATTGCCTTTTCCTCATAATCTTTTAGACAAAAGTTGTACTGTTAATTACAAAATGGTTTAGCTGATCATTTACAGTAAGATTTGGTAAAGATAGATAGAACGATATGCAATATACTAAAATTATCTTCGAAAAATGATATAAGCAAGTTTCATCAAAATCCACCCAGCAGAACTTTTTAAAAAGGCTAATCATTCATAACCGGGTTCACTAAATTATAAAACTTTACCTCTAACTCAATAACTAACAAAGGACCCTTCCCAAAAGGTACACGCCTATTTCGATGGAACTTTTATCATAGAGAGTACACATGAGCCATGATATAACGATGAATGATACAAGTTTTATCGGCTATCGTCAAGGTTTTCTATTTTTAAAATATTTTTAAAGTTTCTAAGGTAAAACTCGCTTCTTTAATGAAATGATATCATCAAACTACATTCTCTTGTACATAATCAATTTTCATCCCATCAATTTTGTAATATGTTTAAATATTCATGATTTAAATGTGGACATCTTGAAGAAAAGACCGCGAATTTCCAGAATCCAGTAGATTTTTGTTTCCGAACTTTTATGTAGTAGTAAATGCCCCACTAGGTACTACAAAAAAGGGCAAGGTCAGCTGTCAATCGAAATGGGTCGTGATTGGGGTGTCACGTGACTTTATCGTATAATATAACCAGGGGGTAAAATATTGAGTTGTTTTTTGCTGGATGCTTGAGGGAGGAGGAGCAGAAATCGAGAAGGAAATGTAATTTTCGGTTTTCTCGAGGGGTTGCTAATGAGAGGGGAGAGGAAGGGGAAGTCAATCAAAAATGAGGTTCTCATTATCTCACTACCAGTGCAAGTTCCATCAAAATCCACTTTGCAGATCTTTTAAAAAGTCTAATCTTTCATAATCGGTTTCGTCTGATTGTAGAACTTCCCTCATAATTCTATAACTGAGCAATGCAGATCGATGTGTTAAATACTAAAATCTTCTCTTGTAAATTATCTAACTAACAGTGAAAGTTCCAGAAAAAAGTTTTAAAAAGGTTAATCTTTTATAATCGTGCTCATCTGATTATAGAACTTTCCCTCGTAATTCTTTAATAAGCAACAAGAACGACATGTTATAAACTAAAACATTCCCTGAGAAAATATCTAACTAACCGTGCAAGTCTCTTCAAAATCCTTTCAGCAGAGCTCAAATCATAAGCGTCCGGGGCGAAATTTCCATTTGCATTTTACATATATAGCAATTGAAGAATAAGCATGCAGAATATTGTTTTATATTTTTTCACGTATAAGGATTCTGTTAACATCGTATTTTAACATTTTAAAACTTTATTCTTTCACAAATATTTCAATTTGTGTTTAAGACCGCAGTTCCTCTTTCAGCCTTTCTTTCATGTGACACTCTAACTTTTCTAAAAATACCTGGACATCCATTAAATTGAAATAAGTTTTTAAGGTGCACTACAATATATTTTGTACTCAAAATGAAAAGTGTAGAATTTATAGCTCGTTTACAGGGATACTCAAAACAATTAAAATACCTTGTGTTCTATCGGCGATAATTCCTTAAAGTATACCTTTAATAGATTTAACACTGCTTCAAACATAACAAAATTGATATGGATTGTTGGTATGGATTATAAAATATAACCTATTGAAAATTGTGGTCGTAGCATGAATTATTCATTTACAGGGATATACAAAGAATTATAATGGGTGTAGTTATATATTGTAATACTTTCATGCGAAATTGGCAAAAAAATAGAAAAAGTTCCATACTAACTGGGGAATTGCTGAATACTGGTTTTTATTTGTGACATTCGTTTTTAAAATTATTTATCTAAATATTTCTACTCATCATGTGAAACACGATAATATACTGATATAAATGCTAATACAATTTACTTAAATACTGATATAATGTACTGATTGTGTTGAAAAATGTTTCATAAAATATGTCCGATGCATGATTGTCTTTCTTGTTTTAATGTTACTTTTTCTTTTTAGTTCCAGTACGGATGAAAGACAATATGTTGTATGCAGGTTCGTAGTGCCTTAAATCATGCATTAATTTATATATAAATTATATTTAAAGGGTAACTCCAGCTTCGTCAGTTGAAAAATTCAAATTTTTCATCACTTAAAGTAATCGTTATATATACACAAAAATCATATTTTACTAGACGAAACTCCCGTCATAGGACGATGGGTAGAAAGTGTTGTTTTCCCTTAAAATTTTAAATAATTGAAGAAAATATTTTTATACTATTATTCCCTAATCGAGCTATTTTGTTTAAAAATCATAAAAAGTCAGTAAATTGCAATGTCAAACAATTCACATTTGAAAATACACCCTTCCTATTCAACGGTGTAAAATTTAAAATTATGTAATTTTGAGAAGTAATTAAATTTGAAAAAAAAGGACAATGGATTAATTATTCATCAAATCAATTTTTCCAAAATAAATTAAACATACAATCCTGAAACACATAAACTAAAGACTATGTTTATTACATTAATACTCAGAAAATAGAGTACTTTTATGTTAGCTTGGTGATGTGATAAATCGCCAAATATTGTTCCCATTGACATCATTCATATTGCATTAATTGCACTTAAAATATAAACCTTTAACCCATTTTATTTAAAAAACATAACTTTTATTTTAAATACAAACATTCAAAATACATATATGGCATACAATTAAAATACATGCCTTTCACTCATTTCCTTTAAAATACATAAAAATAATAATAAACACCATAGCATTTTATTTCAACTTTAAAGCATTTATTTCTAAATCACACATGCAAAAAAATAACTACTATTGGCAAAAAAAAAACCTGTTATTGGCAAGATATGCCCCCGGATAACATAAAAGTAGCGAAAATAGACTTGAGTTTTCTAAGACTTCGCTTTTAAATTAAAAACTACTTCCATTGGTTCATAGACGAATGATGTCAAAGGCATATTAATACTACAAGAGTTAAAATATTCAATGCGCGAAAGTTTTTAAATTTTTATCAATGAATTTTCAGAAATGAATGACTCACTATTCATTATTTACATTTGTAAAATTAATTGCAATTTCTGAAATGTTCTTTTGTTTATATTGGTAACCTATTGTTTGTAGAAAAATACAATTTTTTACCATTTTACCGCAATTAGTCTAGCAATTTTCTGATAAATACTTTCCGAGCTATTAATTTTAATAGTAACCTCAAATGTTTCATTTTCCGAGATTAATATGTGGCAAGAGCCATTCGTCAGCAACCCGTAGCTTCATATTAAAGAGGATTAGTTAAAAATTGATTTTGAAAGTAAAGGAAAATTTGTAGGTATAGAAACAGAGAGCGCCACATCGTATAAGCAGTAACGGAAATTTAAAGCTCTTTTTTACAGAACTGCATAGTTTTTCTTTGTAACTAATTAAATAGTGGAACTAAAAAATTATTTTACTTACTTATTTATAGAACACATACATCTGACTTGTGTGCTTGATATCAGGTGTCCGGTTATAAGTCATCATCAATATACAAGGACAAGATAGCCACAAAGAAATTTACAACACTAGATAATGTCAACCTTCAGTTCCACAAAACAGAGCTTATGAGTCGAACCCGCAGCCCAACTACGCTCTCAAGCGATTAGCGGTTTGCTGTCTTAACCACTCAGCCACGATGGGCTCAAAATTAATCTTTTTTCTTTGTTGTAGTTTACATTTACAATTAAAAATGTCTTATTCACCGCTTTACGCTTTTTATTCGAAGCATTCCCGCACATCACGTGTCAAGCTGATACTGTTTAATATATCAATTAAGGAAAATACAGTTTTCTACAATAATATACCGAGTGTCCGAAAACGGACTGACTGATTTTAAAATGCAGTAATATGCAATTGGTGACAGCTATTAAAAAAATTCTTGCAGGAGAGTTATGTAAGATGCCAGAACTTTTTTTTTTACTGTGATCCCCGAGTTTAGTTCAAAATAGCAACGATAGACGGTACTACAAGCAATAGAAGCTAAATCTAAGCCCAATTTTTGGCCTTTTCTCGTCTCTCAGTATTGATCCAACAGAAGGAGGATAAATCTATTGATTGGGCCCCCCAAAACAAGATTTCATTGGCAGCTAAGAACCACTCCATATATTTAACCTCCTTCCTTCTCATCAATCTGACTAGGGAAGTACAAGAAGTGTTACGAGGCGCTTTTGACGAAAATGATACCATTAAAAATATCTCGTCGTGGGAAGTAATAAACTTAATGGAACTATCCGACGCAAATTAACTGTTTTCGAGATATCTGGCAATTTATGTCACGCAATTTGTTTATTTATTATAATGTATTTATGCTGTAACATTTGTTATGTCGTTAGATTTATCGTTTTTGCTGTTAAATGGCTTCCTGCACACTTTTATATAGAAGACCACAAGTACCAGTGAACACTACAAATATCCAGCATCAACAAACACACACGCAGCACACAAAACAATACATTTACAAGGCTACCATTGGAGACTGTTTTTAATTCATCTTTCACTACTTTCTCAAATAAAAGTCTTTTACATGTACTTTGACAACATGTGCAATAAAACTGTACTGCAAAATTTATTTTTTTTCAAAAATAGTGGCGCGAATAGAATATAAAAATAGTTGCCAGTGGCAGCACTGCATTTTCAGCCATTAACTTATCTTGATTTTCTTCTCCCGGGTTTTTTTTTAACCATTTGGAAAAATGGTTATTGTTCTCGTCAGGATGGGAAATCAAAAGCATATGTGAAGGTTTTCATTGGTTTAATCTGCAATTTATTCGTCTTCTGATTGGTCTATACAGTAATCTGTATTTCCCTTTAATTTCAACAACGATAGATACTTTCTGTTGCCACTATGACAAAAAAGTCATAAAAACTAGAAAAAAAATTAATAACTCAGAAACAAATTGAGATACAGTTTTCAAACAAATTGCATTTAAAAGTAGATTTTTTTTCTCTATCCGACGGTGTAAAAAGTAATATTGTCGGATGTTTAGAAGTTTAAGAATGAAATTTCATTTAAAATTGGCCGTCAGATTTCTTGGAAATATGACGATGGAAAAGCCTTTTCCCGAACAGCCAATGAAATGCTTGGATATTTACGTAAGTTTCAGGTGGATAATACTTAAGTTTCATGAAATCTGACGGGTCGCAGGCGATATTTTGGGCTTGCAATTTTTACGTGCAATAACACTATTAATGTTTAATTCATGACGTACGTAATGTATGATCAACCCGTGCGATTTTTTATGTCTTAAATTTTAGTCTTCAATAAATCGTTTTCCAAATGGTCGTTGTAATTTGATAAATTGCTTTATTTATTTATTTATTTATTTATTTATTTTTTGCACATTTAATTTCTAAACATAAGTAACAACATTAAGTTAACAGGAAGCCATTTAACAGCAAAAATGATAAATTTAACGATATGAGAAATATGACAGCACAAATACATTGTTTTAAATAAACAAATCATGTGACATAAATTGTCAGCTATCTCGAAAACGGCTGATATGCAGCGGGTAGTTCTATTAAGTTTTCGCTCCCCATGATGAGATCTTTTAAAAGATACAACTCTCCTCAAAATCGGCACTTAACACTTCTTGCCGTAGTGAGAGAAGAGAGAGAAACAAAAAATCGTGTCTGAATTTAGCGTCTGTTGCTTTCAGCGTCATCTGTCGCAGTTATTTTGAACTAAAATCGAAAATCGCAGTAAAAAAAACTCCTGGCATGTTACACAATCCTCCTACAAGAATTTCTATAGCTGTCACCATTTGCATGTTATTGACTGTTAAATTGAGTCAGTCCATTTTAGGAAAACCCAATTGATGTAAATGGATTTTATGACCATTTCACATTTCACTAAAAATATTACCGAAAAAGCCATAAATTTCTGGGCGTCAATGCGGTGTCCTTAAATAAAAACTGTAATAGTAGATAGAAATACGTAATATTATATATAACCGAGTTTTGTGATTGTTGTAAAAAAGATTATTTTTAAGAAAACAAAACAAATCAAGAAAAATTTAAAAATCAATGTAATTTGATCGAATGATTTAGGTTTTATAAAATTAAAAAAAGAACATACTAGAAATTAAAATAATAAAATAATGATCTTTGTTTAAAAGCTTATTTTAACACTGAAATACTGTAAAAAAAATATATTTCGGACTTATTTCTAAATGTTAAGACATATTAGTATGATTAAAAAATTTGTTCCTTAAAAACTGTTTAATATATCACTTACAATTTGAATGTGACTGAGAAAAGCTTTTTAGAGATGTAAAACCAAAATTTTTAGTTTTTTTACTTTATAACAATGCAGTTTTTTTTAGTCGAACATTCGTCAAAGAACATAAAAGAAGACTCACGAAAACGCAAAAGAAAAAAATCTAATGAATAATTCGAACATTTGTGTACGCTTTTGTTGTTGCATAGATTCCACGTGGACACAATATCTTCCAACTTAAACATTTGAGAAAATAATAATTTAAAGAAATCTAAGTAAATTGGAACAAACCACTAATATACAAATGATGTACCTAGAACGTTCTATTGAGCATTATTAGCTAAAATAGATACATTAACCCATTTATGCCTAGCGTCCCATATTTGGGACGTTTCGAATTTTAATAAATTTGTATAATCTTTTTCTTCTTTATAAGACAAAAATGGTATGAAATAATTATCGGTAAATGTCTTTTTCTGTTACTGAAAGATGACAGAATAAGATGGATATTTATTTGCTTAAATGAAGGTTTTTTTCAGAGTTTACACATTTTTCATGTTTCAAGATGGCGAAATGAAAAATATCAAGTTTATCTGTGTTTTTTCTACCAAGGATCCAAATAAATAAGTCATATACTTAGCCTGTAGACTTCTTCGAAATACGTATTTTTTTTTTTATTGTTAAATTATATATTCAAGCCTATTTTTTATGCATTTTTTAACGTAAAAAATATAAAGCGCTCGAATGGGTACATATTTTTATTATCCATTTAGAGGACTAAAGTCCTTTTCAAGATGATTATTAAACAAATTGTTTTTAAACCTCAAATACGATTATTCTTAGTTTATTATTACTAATATATATACTGTTATTAGTCTCAAGAAATAAGTAAATATATTTTTTTAGTAATTCATAAAAATACTAATTATAGTATATAATATGCAATTTAAAAGCCTATTTTATATGAATCTATAAAAAACATATTATGCCTATTATACTATTATAAATATTGTGCGTATTCTCATATTTAACCCTTCACTGCACGGTGTGCCATATGTGGCACATACCAATAAAACACTTCTATTTTCCTATGGATCTTAAATATAGGTTATCTGAGAATTGTTCCATATCTAGAACATTTAAACAAAGAGTTTTGTAACATTTTTCTCACTAGCTGGCAGTACCTCAGTATATATTAGATTTTCATTTTAAAAAAAAATCTGTCTGCGTCGTAAACAACCGTAGAATTTGCTTCAACTTTTTCGCCAAAAAATCTTGAAAGTATAAGCAAGATTAAATTTTAGACATTCAAGTGCATCACATATTTGTTATTTAGGCTGCTTAAAACTAAAATATTTCAGTACATCAGCTTGAAATCTTGTTTTTGTGTTTCTGCCAGATATGGAACATAGAGCATAAAGCTCATAGTACGGTCGACTGAAAATGGCTCGGAAAGGGCTAACGCAAGATGAAATCAATGCAATATTATCTGCTTCTGATGCTGATAATGAATCTTTTGGACTTTCTGATGATAGTTGGAAAGATTCAACATATAGCCCAGCTAAGAATAGAACTGAAAATGCTATTTCTTCAGCTCAATCAGACGTTGACTGCGCGATAACAGCAAATGTAACCCAAGAAATTGATTCAACTGCAACAGGAGTTAAGTTTTTATATTTAATATTAAAGTAATTTTAAATTCTACTAAAAGTACTACATAAAAGTTTAAAACAACAAATAAAATTCAACATTTTTGAATTTGAATTCAGACTTTTTCCGCGGGAGGGACATTTATCTGTGCCGGGAGTGTGTGTGTGTGTGTGTGTGAGGGGGGGGGGGATGCTGAATTTCTAAACGATACAAATTTTCTAATTATCTGTGGAGTACATCTAAATGTTCCTGTCGAGTTTACTAGACAGTCGAATGTACTTGTCGACTTACTAGACAGCCATTTAGGCAGATACAGAAATAAAATGAGATCTAAAAAGTATTACTTTCGAGTTTTCTACCGTCTACCGGCTGTTGTTATGAAAAATTCATGGATCTTATATAAAAAGGTGAACAAAAATAATTACTTAACAAAAATGCCTTTGGCTAAATTCAGGGAGTAGGTTGCAATCTGCCTTTATAAGATTGGAAGCGAAACCCAAATGCTAAAAGAGGACGCCCGAGAATGTCTGAAGTAGAAAGGGGAATTATAGCCAAGAAACATAAAGATCATGTTTCTGCAATGCCAGTCAAAGATATAAGATTAGATTGAGTATGGCATTGGCTGGATTATATGGAAAGCAGAGAGCGATGTAAACTTCCAAACTGCACTCGTAAAACTTTCAAAATGTGGAGTAGCCTTAGGTATAAATCGAGATAGAAACTGTTACTCTGAATTTCATCAGAATTGACATTTGGCACTTTTTTGCTCTTAAAGGTCTTTTTTACACTACTTTTTATTTTTATTTGCTTTCTGGTGATGCTTTATTATATTGTAAAATAATTTTCTATGCATTTTTCACTTCATAACTTATTACAATCTGTATTTTGAAATTTGTAACAATTTTTACTTTTTTGAACATTTTAAACTCCTTGAGGATCGGTGGGATATATTATATCCCACCTAATTTTAATCAATATTGGCAGCAGAAACTTTTAATTAAATTTTATATTTCTAACTTTGGAGCGAAAGAGTTGCAAAATTGCTTTTTCTTATTTCAAAATATTTTTTTTTCGAATATTCCGGTGTGAATTCAACATTACAGGCACAATTAGTTGCACCTCAAAGGGTTAAATCTCTGCTATAAACTTTTAATACATATTATACTCTTTCTGTATATCTAACACACAGGTATTGTGTGTTTTGTGCCAAATTTAGTACAAAAAGTCAAATATCTAATTTTGTGCTTTGGGACACATATGGCACATACCACAAAAATCCATATTTAAAAGAAATATATGAAGTCTGATTTTTTTAATTATTTATCCTATATTTGTGACTACCTAAAGTAATCAAATTATTTTTTTCATAAAAAAAAAAAGAAAAATCGTGTAGTGAAGGTTTAAGACATTTACATTTTATCAAATGAATACAAAAAATTTTTAGTTTAATTTTTTAGTACTTAGAAATGATATTAGAAGTACTTTAGAAATAAATACAATTTTGTAACAGTTCATAAACATGCTAATTACATTACAGTATATAATAAACAATTAATAAGCTTATTTTATGTAAATTTAGACAAAACATATAATTATGAATATTACATTATTACAAATATTATGCATATTCACAAATTTAATACGTTTGCATTTTAACAAATAAGTGTATAAATTTTTAAGCGTAATTTTTATTAGTATTTTTCGAGTTCATTTTGCAAGATTTTAAATTGATCTTACCAACAAATTTGAGAAAACAAAAATTCAGGCACAAATGGGTTAAGTGGACTCGGTATTCTTTGAAGAACTTGAAGATTTTTTTTAATTGATGTATATTTACTTATAATATGTACATATTATTATTGATAAAACTTGCAAAACTGATTTTGACAGGAAAAAAATCCTTTTGTTGGTAAAATTGAGAGTTTTAATATGTTTTCATTTAAAAATTTTAAATTTTGCTGTTTTTTGATACATTACTGTGTTTAAAACACTAAAACTTCTACACATATTTGTCAAATCACTCCATTATTTTATTGTATCCTCACTATCGTATACATAATAAAATTAGGGACTGATTTTTCAATTAAAGAATTCGGTTATGAGAAAAAATAAAATATACAAATATTGGCAAAAACATGATTTCTTCAACGTTTCGATTTTTAGTTTTTTTTATTTGCATTATATTGTAAAATCCAACATTTCGATATACATTCCCTTGTGATGTGCATTTATTACTCTAATAATTTTTTAGAGGTGGGGGGGGGGAGGGATATTCCTTTTTTAGGTGCTTTCGTAATTATATAAATACGTAGCACCTATAGTCGTCGTTCAGTCCGTCTGTCTGTCCGTCTGTCCTCATATAACAGAGCAAAAACTACCCAACCGAATGGTCTGAAATCTTAAATATATTAATTGATGCAAAATTTTTATCGAGTCATTTCAAATTTTATGAAAATCGGATGTATAGTTTAATTACAGGGACAGGAAAATTAGTTATAGTACGAACGCACCTCATTTGCCACGTTTGACGAGCAATTTCCAACTTGTTTATATTTATGTTCAAATGTTGTGATTTAATGGGATTGCTTCTAAGATGGCTGAAAGATTGCTGATTTTGTTCAACTTTTTAAAAATCATTGAGTCTAGAAAATACATTTCGGTAATTATTGATATTGAGAGTTTGATGATGAATAACAAACGAATTATACGTTTATATATACTTCCATGCACGAATCAAGAACGAATCACGAATTGTTTACATCACAATGATACACGATGAAATTTTTAAGCGGATATATTTCAAAAAATCATGCAAAAACAGTATACGCAGGTAATGTATACATATTTTAAAGTTAAACTAGAATTATAACATTTACGCAAAACACTGTTATTTGTTTAGGAAAATGGCTTGTACATAGCAATGATTTAAAGCTGTTTGAGACGAAGGCATTTCATATACATCTCGGCTATTATTATATTAATTGGACTTGCAAAATATTTTGGGGGTACTTTTATGTTAGCCGCATGCAAATCTCAGCAAAAAGATTTTTTTATCGCCAATATCGGTTTTACTTTTCACATGTATAAATTAAGAACAATGTTCTCATGTTGAAATAAAATGTCTTGGATTCGATGATTATTATTTATTTTTTCTTTCTTTTCTTCCTTATTTCACATAAATTGAGTGAAAAGCGTGTATTAAAAATATATGTAATATATGTATACTAAATGCATACATATTAAATAAAAGATATGTATTTTAAAAGAAATGAGTGAAAGGTTTGTATTTTAAATGAAGTGAATGCAATCTGAATGATGGCGATGGGAAATGATACTTGGCGGTCTATTACCTTCACCCAACTAAGATAAAAGTACTATTTTTATATGTTAATATTACTAATATTGTTATTTTACAATTTTTATATTTTATTCTGTTTTTAAACGTTGATTTTGCTTTTCAGACTCTGAAAATTCAATTTCTGGAACAGAAGACGATTGTACAAGTAAGTAATAAATACTTTCATTATCATCGTGTAATATGTCGGACGAATTTTTTTCACCAATTTAACAAATTCGTTGTTAGCATGTAAACATTTATTCCGTAATTTATTTGAGAAAAATAAATCTCCATGCTTCAAATCATCTCAGAACGCCATAGAATCGATATTTTATTAGACAATGGAATAATAATATTCCCTTCTAATGATTATGATGAAAAGCTACATTAAATGAGACAAAAAATATGGTATTAGCTTACAAGAATTTTTAACTTAAGGGGTCTTGTACATTTTCAGGCTTTAAAAAAATCGATAATTTAATTTTTATTTATCATTATAAAAAAATAAAACAAAAAATCGTTAGTAGTATTTTAAAACGAACCGCATCGAAAAATGTCTTTTAAAAATGAAGTCATTGCAAAAATAAGATGCATTTTTTTTTCTTTGTATGGTATTTAAATTAAGTAATAATTTCCACACAGTCTTTTGAAAAACTACTTTTTTAGTCAATGTGCGAATGATATCGGAAAAATGCACGTGTGGATTGTTATGTTTATGTATTTATAGTGATCATATTTTTAGGTACGACCAACTTTATTTGTGCAATTTTTAAAAATGTACCCTTTTAAATTTTCAAATTCCTGTTTTCGACTGATTTACACGTTTTAGGGGTCACAGAACTCGAAAAACGTGTTTTTACGAAATGCCTGTCCGTGAGTTTGTCTGTCTGCCTGGATGTGACTCAAATTTTGTGGGCGTTTATATCTCAAGAACTAAGGAACATAATTAAATTAAACTTTAGATTCAGTTTGTCTCTGATATAAACTGGTGCTTTTTACTTTTTGGTGTAAATCGCCCTACAGGTGGCAATGCTATGTGGCATTATTCATGATTATCGCAATAGCTCTATCTCAAGTACTAATGCACGAATTTTCATCAAAATTCAGATTCAGTTAGTCCCTGGTAAATTGGCCCTGATTACTTTTTGGCGCAAATCATCGCCCAACAGGTGGCGCTGTTAGGCTACCTTTATCGCGGTTTCCGCAATAACTGTATCTCAATAACTAATGCATGAATTTTCATCAAACTTCAGATTCAGTTAGTTGGTCCTGAATACCATTTCGAGTAAATCGCCTTACAGGTGTCGCTGCTATGCAGATTTTTTTGTACGATTACCGCAATAGTTCTATCTCAAAACTAATGCACGGATTTTCATCAAACTTCAGTCAGAAGTTGACATAAGTTTTTGCTGTTTAGATTTTGGTGTAAATCACCTAGCCAGTGGCGTTAATATGCTTCATTTTTCAGGAAGTATTAACATGCATGAGATAGAAGAAAGTTTTGGGAATGCCACATCCGACTAATTTAATTGGTTGATGAAATAAATTTGAACTAAGAGTGCGTCATTTTAAAAATACATTAACCCTCTTTACGCACGCACATATGTATATACTATATATATACAGAAACATTAGTTTATATAGACGTTAAGCTGCAGACAATGATAAAGATTTATATTTATGAATAACATTCTAATATAATATACGAAATTTACACTCTCATATTATTCCCTTTCATAAGTAAACTAAGTATAATCAATATTCATACAGTGGCATGTAAAAAGAAACAAAAGCAGTTTTAGTACTAAAATTAGGCTCGTGGTGATGTTTCGACTATTATGTAGACATTTTGAAATTTCGAACTCTATAACTTCAGATTCAAACTAAAACAAGTAAATACATCGGATGATAAATACTAATTAAAAAATAAAAGATAATTTTCAATATAATGATTAGTTTAAAAAAAGAAACTAATGCTATTTCCACTTTGAAAATATGAAAGAAGTGGCTAATAGGTAGGATGTGAAGAATCTGTTAGTTTTGAACGGATATTAAATAATTTATACATTTAATGGACGAGGCTGTTTTTATAGTTCTGAGCTTTTTACTGAGCCAACTTTGCTTTGTATATATAAATATAAATATATATATATATATATATATATTATGAAAGCTGTTAATTGTAGATTTGCCCTCACTAGCTATTTTTAAAAATATTTCGATTTTTATATTTTAATTTTAATTTTAACTTTAAAAGTTTTTTATGAAAAGTCATTAAAATAGTGACATTTGGGTTACTTCCATTGTTGCAGAAAAAATTCAGACACGTGGTTCTTAGGACGTATTTTTATAATTTGTACGTTAAATTTTGGTAAAATTAATTAAATATGTGTACAGTAAACCTTTAACATTCGCGAACTTTAATTATTCTCGAAACAGAAAATACAACACTTTTCAACATTCGCGAATACTTAACTTGGTTATTCGCTAATTTTTTTTATAAAGAATATTTTTTTACAACGTAAACTCACTTTGTTTTACCAATTCTATGAACTACATGATACTGGATACCTATCGACTGTATAGCCTACTGTATAGCCTAAGTTACGAGAACTTCAGCTGTTGTGTTAAGGAAAAATATAGATCAGTAATTTTCTTTATTTTTATTCTGATTTTTTTTTTCAATTTTCTAGAATTCAAAATTTTTATTGCAGTTAAAATATTTTCTGCAAAAATTGTCAGGGAAATTTTAAAACATCAACAACAACTTGTTGAAAAAGACAATAGAATGCGATTGTCCACTGATGAGGAGTCTTAAATTTAAAATAGAAATAGAGGCTGCAGCTGTTCCTTATATGGAAATTGAAATTCATAAATAAAACATCTATTCTGCCAAACAATCGTATATCACTAAATTTTTCAGCCATCAACTGGCAAATAAAATTTGTACAGTATATTTAAAATTATTCAAATTTATTTAAAGCATGTACTATTAATGTATAAAGTTTAATATATTTTTTAAATTCCAAATGCTCTTTTCCATATAAAAAAATATATAAAACCTAACTCATTTTTATACAAGGAAATATAATCTCAACTTTCTCGATTTTGACATTCGCGGAGGTCTTCGCGAACCTAACCCTCGAGAATGTTCAGGGATTACTGTGCTTTGTTTTTATAAGCCAATAAAATTTCATATTTGCATTTACTATGACTTCACGAGAATATTGTCAATAAGAATTATTTTATCCTTATTAACCATTTAGAAAAATGGTTATTGTCCTCGTCAGGGTAGGAAATCAAAAGCATATCTGAAGATTTTTATTGGTTTAATTCGCATTTTATTCGTTTTCTGATTGGTCTATACAGTAATCTGTACTTTCCCTTTAATTTCAACAGAGATGGATACTTCTGTTGCCACTATGACAAAAAACTAATAAGAACTACAAAAAAAATTAATAACTCTGAAACAAATTGAGATACAGCTTTCAAACAAATTGCATTTAAAAGTACATTTTTTTTTCTGTATACGACGGTGTAAAAAGTAATATCGTGGGATGTTTAGAAGTTTAAGAATGAAATTTCATTTAAAATGGGTCGTCAGATTTCCAAGAAATCTGACGATGGAAAAGCTTTTACCCGAACAGCCAATGAAATGCTTGGATAGTACGTAAGTTTCAGGTGGATAATACGTAAGTTTCAGGAAATGTGACGAGTCGCAGGCGATTTTTGTCGTTTGCAATTTTTACGTGTAAATAACACTATTAATTTTTAATTCATGGCGTACGTAATGTATGATCAACTCCGTGCGTTTTTTTATGTCTTAAATTTTAGTCTTTGAAAAAATCATTTTCCAAATGGTCGTTGTAGTGTGTTATTATTATTTTTTTTAATGCTTTTATTGATGACATTTTTTCATTACAATGAAATAGAAAATACGTTTTTAATTTCGATCAACCGTATTTAAGACCACCAAGGAGCTCAAGGTTATTAAAAATTAACCGATCTAATTTCTTATCGAAAGTATCCATTTGAAAAGTTAAATCTTCTATATTTTCTTATAACTGCGTCAAAATGACATCATTTTGAAAGATTTTTGTTTCACCAGCTCTGAAATTAAAGGACAAATTTTAAAGAAGATAACTCCTTTATCTGTCAAAATGACATCACTTTAAAAATATGTTAAATTAAAAACGTATAAACTATATTTAAAAATCATTTCGAAACATCAAAGTACTCGTTAATTGCTATAAGTTATAAACATAAATTTTAAAACGGAAAAATATCTTTTTTTATTTACATTTTGACATGTTTCATTGCATCAGACGGCAACTTTCTCAAGAAAATAAAATGATAAAAATACACTCCTCAAAACAATTAAAGGATATTGCAGTTTTAGGTGGATTTTGTATCTGGTAAACTGTTTAGCTGATTGATACATGGTCGACAGACATAGTAGGTTATATGAGAATAAATTACACATGTTTGGCAGAAAAAAATGCATTTTATTGCGCATTTGTGTACTAAAGGAAAAAAACACAATTTGTGCATATGAGAAAAAGAGAATAAGAAAAGGTGTTTTATTCAAAGAAAATCATTTTCAGTAAGGGGTATGGTTTCCACGGGCGGCCAGCAACGTCGAACACCTTTGAGGCATGGACTCAATGAGGCTATTAATGACGAGTTGAGGTATTCTGCCCCACTCTTCCAGAAGAGCTCTTTCCAGTTCTTGGAGAGTTTGTGGGGGTTGTTGGCGGCCAGAAACTCGTCTTCCTAGAGCGTCCCAAACGTGCTCGATTGGATTCATGTCTGGAGAACACGCTGGCCATTCCATTCGAACGATTCCTTCCTCGAAAAGGAAATCCTCCACCAGGTTTGCACGATGTGGCCTGCAGTTATCGTTCATTAAAATGAAGTTATCTCCGATTGCTGCAGCGTAAGGGACTACAATAGGTCTGAGGACCTCATCCCTATATCGGCGACCAGTCAGAGCTCCATCTCGAATGATGTAGAGGTCAGTGCGCCCGTCAATGGAGATGCCACCATACACCAACACACCTCCACCGCCAAATCTGACACTTTCGTGCACGAACGCAGGATTATTCCTACTGCCACGGTCCCTCCAAATGAAAATACGCCTATTATCCGGATGCACAGAAAAACGGGACTCGTCAGAAAACAGAATATTGCTCCATTCATTTCTCCTCCAGTTGACATGCTCGGTTGCCCACTCTCTGCGGTCGCGACGATGCCTTGATGTTAATCTAACACATACCATCGGTCGGCGAGCATACAGACCTACAGCATGGAGCCAGTTTCGGACAGTCTGAGTTGAAATCGTGGTGCCTGTAGCCGAGCGAAAGTGTTGTTGGAGAAGAGTAGCGTTCATGGTTCGGTGTCTCCGAGCTGTTAACGCTAAATACCGATCTTCATTGGGCGTTGTTGCCCGTCTACGACCTTGCCCTGGTCTTCGGCCTGCACATCCACTCTCCAAAAAACGGTTCCAGATCCTGGAAATGACACTTTGTGACACTCCAATGGCTTGCGCTACTTCGGCTTGAGTTTGGCCCCCTTCTAACCTACCAACAATTCTCAAAGCTTCTGAATCTGTCAAATGACTTCGCTGAGACATCGTACTCATCGAAACAAAGCAATGACTGAATGCCGATCATCCTTGTCTTCATTCTCTTTTATCCAGTTGAAAGTCAAATTTCATTCGCTGCCGCTGAAGCGACGTTTTTGACATCGAACTCAAAATTTATATACTCCACAGTTTGAAAACCAGAAAAATTTACATTTGTGATTCTCTTCTTCTATTTTCGGCAAAAAAATTCGTTTATATCTTTATTTTATATAAAACTTCAAATATCCTTTAATTGTTTTGAGCAGTGTATTTTCGCAAAAATTCCGATTGAAAAACTAGTGAACAAAAACAAAAATCACGCGAACACAAGCATAATGAAATTAACTGCAATATTAACCACTTCACCGGCGACGGGTATGGGGAAACAGTGTTTTTAACCACGAGTTATCTCGGGGCACCCGGTGAAGTGGTTAAAAATGGAAATTTGTGAACGTGATTTAATATTACAGTTAATTTCATTATACTTATGTTTGCGTGATTTTTGTTTTTGTTTACTAGTTTTTCAATTAGAATTTTTGGGGAAATTTTTTTATCATTTTATTTTTTTGAGAAAGTTGCCGTCTGATGCAATGAAATATGTCGTAACGTAAATAAATAAAGGGAATTTGTTTTTTTTTTTAATTTATGTTTATCACTTATAGCAATTAATGAGTACTTTGATGGTAAAAACGTATATTTTAATTCAGAATGTTCACATTTTTTCTACAAATATATCAAAATGACGTCATTTACAATGGTTTTTCAATCCCGATAGTAAAGGGAATGAAGAAACCATAGAAAGAAGGAAAACTTTAAAAATCTGCCTCATCTGCAGATATTATTTTATTATTGTATAAAAATTTCTTCATTTTTACACAACAATATATTAGATTAGAACAATGGTTATGTTCCAGAAGATACGATTTTGAAATGAACAATGCTTAAAGAGGACATTTTTAAGCATTTTTATTTCGTTGAATTTCGACGGGTTGCACTTTGTATTACATATATGTATTGGCTAAAATTTTAAGTATTTAAGTATTGCGCGGCATCACAATATTTATTTATTTCCAGTGTCACTTCTTAATGTTAATATAACATAGAAAATCCTATGGAGCTCATAACTTTTTTGAGTTTTCCTTCCCACCGTTTTATCCCGGATACCACAACTTTTTTATTATTTCCTAATTCTAATAATATTATAAATTTAAAGTGTGAAAATGTTTGCCTAACGTCGGGGTCAAAACGAAAGATAAAATGCCTTTTCATATGTGTTCAGAAAGTAGTACCCAGAAAGTAAAACAGGCTATGTTTTATTTAGATTATTCAAATATTTTTCCTAATAATTATAAATTTCGCTATTTTCATTGGGAAACAGTGGATATTTTCCTATAAAATTTAACATAATTTCTGATTGTTGCAAAAAATTCAAAAGTTTTTGTCTACAGCAATTAATTTTCAGTTGAAAGAATTCCACATGAAAAATGAAATTGAAATAATTTTTTTAAAGAATTAAAAGTAAGGTGAATATCACGTCATAGTGGAAATAAAAGTGACATTTTCAAACATTTGTTAATAATAGATAAAGTGCATGTTTGTAAACAAACTGGCTTGTTGTGTGACAACTCAACTTAATGTAGGCAAAAATTCGAAATAAATTGCTTGAAATTATGATAAAATGCTTGTAATTTTCACGTAGTTATAATATATGCATTATATGTAGGAAATAATATGTTAAAAATTACTAACTCTACGAGAACTGTTGTTTTCTGCCTACACCAAGTTGAGTAGTACGTATTTTTCTAGGTGCGTGAAGTCACATGCACATTATGTGTATACAAGAAATATTAATGTGAGTAAATACAGAAAGTAGTTGAATATGGCGTCAAAGAATTTAAACATATTTTACCGATCTAAATTTTAAGTATGACTGTCAGTTACCTACAGATGAGCGCCTGTTTCTATTGTTTTAAGATGGTGTAAAAATTGAAATTATCCGACGTTTAGAAGTTAATAACATTTTCAAATAAGTGAAATTTATTTTGCAGGTTACATCGTCAATCTGACCTCAGCGTTACACAAGGACTTTTTTTTTTTTTTTTGCTGTATAATATATGTAATGTCCATAGGCAATTTCTTTTTGTATCAAGAAGAAATAAAAAAATAATTATTTGTAAATTTTAAAAAGATAGGGGCTTTTAAAGTTATGTTTATGGCATTTTTAATCTAAAAATTTTCCGCAAGGTATTTTGTCCTTTTTTGTGTGGCACAGAAACGACTGTTGTTGCGGCAAAATAAATACTCCAAGTTGAAGTTAGGTATCAATTTCCTTTTGCGTTTACATTGTCCCCTGCGAAGAAACAGGGTAAAAAAATTTAAAGAAAAACTGGCTTTTTTTGTTTTACTGTATAACAGCTCTTGTTAAATATTAGCAGTAAACTCTTAACACTATGTTTGCATTCATAGCGTTCTCGAGTGTAAAAAGGGTTAAATAAATTTAAGTAAAATTTGATTTTTATGCCCAGATTGGACGTTTTTTCAAAACTATGACAACATGTATATTTTGATTAAACACTTTGGATTAATCTGAATATCTAAAACTTTCAAATGCATTTACAATAAAGAATTATTTCAATGGCACTTTAGCATTCTTTAAAGGGAAATTAACCCTTTTTATGTACTGAATTATGAATTCATGAAAATTTCATCTTCTAAAGCATTTTTTGTGAATTTTTAAAGCAAAATTAGAAGATTTACATTATCATTTAATAAATTTTAGAAGGATTGAAGGGTTAAGAAGGATTCCTTAAATTTGAATTTAGAGGAATTTTGTGTTCTAGTTATAACCCACTCAAATCTTTTATTTTAAATATTTTTCTTAGTATTTTCTAGGAATTAGAAAATCTACAAATATAACGTTCTTACAATAGAAATATAGAAATATTTCTCAGTTGAATCTCCCCCCACCACCAACGCCAAGAAAGCTGAAAAGATGCAAATACCAAAGAAATCATCTTTTAAAAAATATTTTTGTTTTGTGTAACCCATAATTCTTTTGGAACATCATAAAGTAATGCATCTATAACTCATTCTAAATTGTATTTCTACTAATCGATGTATTAAATTAATTTTATAACAAGTTATTTTAATAGTACTTATAAGTACCTTCATTAGATAAAGGGTTAAAGGGACAATTTTTTCTGTATTGAAGGCTGCGAGCAGCGCCTCTGTAGGCCATGTTAATTCCCAATAAATTAGGAGCTTATGTTTCTTGCTAATTTTTTTGGCGTCAACTTTCTGTTGTAATCGTACTTTTTTTTTTTAACAATGCATTTCATTAGATTTGAAGGCAATGCAAATAAAATTAATATTTCTTATTGGTGCAACATATTTTAATTATCTTGCAGATAAAATTATGAATTTTAACATAGTTTATAGCGAAAAAAATTCCCGCTACACAACAAATTTTTAATGTAGAAGGAACCTAAACAAGCATTTTCGTCATAGAATGTGTAGCTGGAAATGGCGCGTTTAAGCGCTGGTGACTAAATTGTTGTTTACATAATTTCTTTGTTCTAATCATGAAAAATCAAAAGATAATACTTTTTCATTAACAAAATGCATGAAGCATTTTTTTTAAGTCAGAAAAATATTTTTAAACTATTGTTTGAAATATTTATCATTTACTTTCCGCCATTTTTCGTCATAGAATGTGTAGCTGGAAATGGCGCATTTAAGCGCTGGTAACTGACTTGTAGTTTACATAATTTCTTTGCTCTAATCATAAAAAATCAAAGGATAATACTTTTTTACTAACAAAATGCATGAAGCATTTTTTTTTTTTTTTTTTTTAAGCAAGAAAAATATTTTTAAACTATTGTTTTAAAGATTTATCATTTACTTTCCGCCATTTTTCGTCATAGAACGTGTACCTGAAAATGGCGCGTTTAAGCGCTGGTGACTGACTGGTAGTTTACATAATTTCTTTTCTCTAATCATAAAAAAATCAAAGGATAATACTTTTTGAATAGCAAAATGCACGAGGCATCTTTTTTTTTAAGTCAGAAAAATATTTTTTAGCTGTTGTTTTGAAGATTTATCATTCACTTTCCGTCACTTTTGACGGGGATTATATACTAGTAAAGAAAATAAAGTACGTTTAAATTCAAATCCTACAGATATATATACATACATATATATATATATATATATATATATATATATATATATATATATATATATATACCCATTTGAAAAATAAGACATTAAAAGCTATCTAAATTCACAGAAAGTTTTAACCTTAGATTTTGCCTCTTATGTACCTCTTTATAAAGCATGTGATCACTAAGTGTCCAATTAAAAATTCTTGCAAACTTAAATTCAGTCGAGAAGTATTGATAGCAATAAGTAACATTTTCTTATATTTTGCCAAGTGTTAAACAAAGCTAAAAGTTTAAAAATGAATAACGTATATTGTACGTATGTTACCTGTTACTATTTCTCCCTATACAATTTCGTCGTTACGGTTTACTTATTTTTTTACATTTTTTTATTTTTCAAAATGTAACACTAAGCAAAATTAATTACATTTACACATGACAAATAATAGATACTTTGTCAGTGGAAATTATTTTCCCCTTCATTTAAATTTTATTTAGTTCAATTATTTTATTTGTACAAACAGGCAATAAAATATAAAGTTAATCAATTTATTTTTTTCAGCATTGATTGTTTCTTGGAATGTGTATTTGGGACAGATTTTTTTCTTTTATTTTCTTCGAGTGACAAATTCATTTTTGTCTTTAAAACCTGTTAGGTTAATGGGTAAATTAGAAGATTTTTTTTTTAATTTAATCTAATACTTTATAAAAATTTAAAATAATTTTAGATATTTTTAAAATTATCCTTATACTGTTGTTTGAGTTGCATTTAATATTTTGATACTTGTATTGATGTTATCTTTTTAAGATTATTGTATTGCCAAGTCATCATACCTGCATGAAATGGTAATACAAAGTCCTGACGCCAAACGAGTTCCGTGAAAGAAGATATTTAACCAGTTGACAAGACGTACTTTTTTCCGAGGCCATAAGACAGAAAGCAGCAAATGAAATTTTACTTAAAAAAAAACAAATTGTTTAGGAAACATTGAATAAAAAATATAATTTTTATATCTAATTAAAGTGTTTTCTTCTAAAAAATGTCAATTTAATTCATTTATTTAAGTATTTTGATGTGGTTATTTACAGAGTGTCCCAAAAGCCTGTTCATACTTTTAAAATTCATTTGAACTTAGCAAATTGCCATATCAGAATGCAGTGTGCAGCGTATGACTCATCAGGATGTCAGATATGCGGGATTATTTGTCGTACTAGAAAAAATAATCTCAAGAGCTCCAAAAGTATATCCAGATTTTAAAAAAATTATGAAAATTCCTGAAGTGTCGTTTACATCGTAAATATCGATGATTTTTGTCATCAAAGTGAAATTTTTCGGGAAAAAAAAAAGTTTCAAAGAGTTTTCTAAGTACGGTCGCATTTCAAAACTTAACAAAAATGTAAAGAATTGTCTTATTGGAAAATGATTTGCACCATATGATTTGGCATACATGGTGTGTTCACAAAGTTTAAAGACTGGTCTGATAATTCAAAATTCATTAAACATTTTTGTACCGAGAACTAAAATTCTTTAAAATATGACCCTTAGGCATCAACCCACCGCTGCCAGCGTTTTTTCTATTGCTCATAGGCTCCACAGAAGTCTTCGCACGAAAGTCTGTTAAGGGACCTCGTCGAAGCTGCCTAGATCGCTGGAATCCTGACAAATCGCTTCCCTTTCAGGTTTTTTTGTTCCAGGGGAACAACAACAACAACAACAAAAAATGCCCCGGGAGCGTTGTCGAACCTGTAGGTGGTTTGCGGCAGTATTGCCACGTTAAAGATAGCCAAAACTTCGGCGGCGGTGAGCGACGTGTGAGAAGGTGTATTGTCGTGGGGAATAATCCAATCGTTTCTGATGCCTGGGTGGACGCGACGGGTCAGGTCAGTTTTTCTCTGGAGTGCTTCATCAGTTTTGGCTATATTTAACGTGGCAATACTGCTGCAAGCGCCTTAGAGCCCCGACCTTTTTCCCAGCAACTTTTTTTTGTTCCCCCGGGTCAAGAAAGACCTGAAAGGAAAGCGATTCGACACGATTCCAGCGATCCAGGCAGCTTCGACGAGATCCCTTAACAGTCTTTCGTGAGAAGACTTCTATGGAGCCTATGAACAATGGAAAAAACGCTGGCAGCGTTGTGTTGATGTCCAACAGTCATATTTCTAAGAATTTTAGCTCGCGGTACAAAAATGTTTAATAAATTTTGAATTATCAGACCAGTCTTGAAACTTTGTGAACACACCATGTATGATCGGATAGTTTTCAGCAAATAATACTTTAACAAATTTGAACTATTTTTTCTTTTGCCATATAAATTCAGATACTTTGATAAGCTATAACGTGCGAACCGCAACTATTAATTTGCTAATTTTGCAATCTGTTACGTGTTTATGACTTTAACCATCTGAATGGATTTATGGGACACCCTGTACAGAGGATGTTATTTTATCACATGCTAAAAGCACAGTATTTAATTTTGAAATATCATGACCCATTTTACAAACATTACAACAACTAAAGGTATGTATAAATATTATACAGACATACATACAATAAATACAATAATGTATGTATGTCTGTATAATATTTATATATACCTTTAATTGTTGAATGCAGGCGTTATTTATGCGTGTATGTGTGTTTTAATATATATTGTAGTATGAGTATTTTATTATAATTATCGTAAATCGATGTAATAGTAAAATCTGTCCATCGTTGTCCGGTCATCCAAGGCTGTCGTATAGATGGCTGGTGACTTTCCCAACATGATTTATTAGTGAGAAATTGCAGACCCAGGTATCGGCAGGAGTAGCTCATTGGTTAGAGCAGCAGTCTTGCATACTGTGGTCCCGGGCTCGATTCCTGGCTCTGGCTAATTTTTCACTCCAGTTGGGTTTATTGTATTTATAGTATGTATGTCTGTATAATATTTATATATACATTTAACTGTTGAATGCAGGCGTTATTTATGTGTGTTTTAATCTATATTGCAGTATGAGTGTTTTATTATAACTACAACATCTGTTTTTGTAACAAACATTCTTATACGTTTATAAGAATCTTTTCCTGAAAAAAGAAAACATATATTCTGATTACTTATAATTTAGAAATTAAATACAGAGTGGTCATAAAAAAAAAGAACTTTACTGGTATATGGGCTCCTAATGGTCTTACTTTCAAATAAACGTGATGTCATTTCGGATGTGTGTATTTTATGCTGTGAACTCGAGAATGAGATAAAGAGCAACAATCGAGCTCTTACAGATACGGTTACAATGACAGAACTTCGTTCGGTCATTAGTGTTTTATAAATTGGATTTTTTTTTATGATCACCCTGTGTTATGTTATTAGTTAATATGTCAGTTAAACAATGAATTATTTTCATAACACACATTATTATAAAACCGGAGATGTTAATTTAAACAAAATTTGGGGAAAATAATATTGGCATTAATTGGAAAATTAATTTCCAAAAAATATGGTTTGATATATATATATATTTTTTTAAGTTGTGAGTCCATTTTTTATTTTAAGTTAATTTAACAAATTTAAAAGCACATAAATTAATGTCTGAATTCCCATTTTTTAGCATTAAAGGTACACATATGGCTAATTCCATGAAAACTTGTCATGTCTGTCACACAGATGAAAATCGCTATGCTTACTGGCTACCAGTATTTTAGACCGGAAAAATGTGACTTATTTTATCGGAGATATCTCATCATTTGAATAATGCGAAGCAAACTTTTCGAAAATAACGGAGGCCAACAAGCATAGCAATTTTCAGCGTGTGACAGACATGACAAGTTTTCATAGAATTAGCCATATGTTAACTCTTAAATGCGCGATTTTTTTTTTTTTTTTTTTCGAAAAAATTATATATGATTCTCTGAAAGGTTTATTACACAGGAAAAATAATGAAAAAAATCAGCGATACATTTTTCATATAATACGTCAATTTTTTCTTCTGTTGTACATCTGCAATACAAGTAAAAACTACTGTCGTGTGGCCGTTTTACGCTAAAATATTTCAAATTAGTAATTATTTTAATAAGTATGTCTCCAAATACCTTATTTTATATAATTATTTCTTTTATAAAACTTAACCTTTAACCCTTTAATTCCCATGATAGAATACGTTCTAGAAATTACGTACTCCAAAGAATCTGACTTTACCCCAGAAAGTTTCAATGCTTCATTTCCCTTTATTTAAATACGGAATGTCTGTTATTATTTAAAGCAAATATTGCTATTTTAATTTACTGGTGTGAATACACGAATAAAAAAATAGGTATACACGAATAAAAAAAAATATATTAAATTCAAAACACTGTTATTTGCATACATGCAAAGCTGCGCACTAAAGGGTTGAGGTTGGTTGGTTGGTTGTATTTAGGACGGCCAATTATCAGAACGAGGGATATAGGCCCTAAGAGGCGGGAATACCCTCCGTGAGTGTCTTTCTAAGGGAACCTAACCCGGAAAACCAAGGTTAGAAGAACACCACGAAAACTCCGAACGATTAGGCCGACGGGCGCGATTGGGATCGAACCCAGCACCTTCCTACTACCAGCTTCGAGAGCAGAACCTCTCGGCTACTGGCTAAATTGGTAAGACAGGTTTTAAACACAATTAATACTATAAAAACGAACTGGAGTGAAAAATTAGCCAGGCCCAGGACTCGAACCTGGGTCCACAGCGTACGGTACAAAAAGTTAATGCAATACAATAATAAAATATACAGGGTGTCAGGATCACCTACGTCTCTGATCAATACAAGAAACAACCCCTTGAGGTACACATGAAATTAACTTGAGCTTGGTATCCTGAGGGATGCATGATCATATGTTTTGAACCATCTGTCACAGTAGGCGGGAGTAACCGAATTTGGACCACTTCACATATTTTCATGTGTAACTCACTTCCTTTTTGTAAAATCTGCAAAATATCACTACACCTGATTAATCTATTCATCTACTAACTAAACAAATCTTTAGAAAAATTTTGATTTTGAAAATGTTCCGAATGAAATGAAAAAATTCCAACTCAACATACAAAAACGAAGTTCAGTAAAGGGAGCATTCTACTGTGAACGACAGATTTAGATACGTTTTTAATGATTTATTTTCGGATATTTAATAAGTAACAACTTCGATTTTTCTCATAGTTTTTATTTTACATTGAAATATAGATTTTTTTTTTCATGAATAATACTGCCATTTTACGACCGTAGCGTGGTCACATCTCGCCGTGCTAGGTATACATCGCCCGCTGGCTAATAAATTTTCTTGGCTGCTTATCTAAAACATATGAGCAAACTCAATTATGGAAGTGTATTGAATTTCGCGGAACCTAAATTAACTTTTATGGGAAAAAGTTGAAAATTAAGAAAATGTGGGCTACTTGAAAAGAAAGTCGATGTTTTCCTTTTATTTTTGTAACTTTAATGCATACAGGTATTTTTTTTTTTAACTGAACAAGATTTTTGGATTAAAATCCGTTAAAAACTGTGCAGATAAGAAAGCTTTTAGATCCGGATCGGTTGGTTGAACGCTTTCGGAGGAATTGTATTGCCCAGGTAAAAATACATCGTTTTGAGAACAAAGGGAAAATAGATATAAGTATAAAAACATATCTTGGTGGAAAGCATCTGCAATCCCGATTTAAGGGGTTCACTGATAGGTTTACCATTGTGTTTTCCTGTTTCAGTCCTTCATGTTTTTATACCTTTGGGTGCAGGAAAGCACAATGATAAACCTACCGATTAACCAATAAAATCGGGTCGGCAGATGGTTTCCACCATCATAAAACTTGGCAGACCAGTTGCATTTTAATATTCTAATCAAGTTCTGTCTAATCCTGAAATTTCAGCTGTCAACTCGATGGGGCGATGGTCTATACAAACGCCTTCCGCCCTATTACTTACGCTTAAGAGGCTACTTCAGTCAAACGAAAAGACGCGTTGGCTAATGCTAATCCTATGAAAAAAAAATATATAAAGATATCTCGGTCGCATTTCAATATTTTTAAATGACTTTTTTTTCATTGGATAACTGAGATCGATCTGTATGCAGGCCTTTTTTTACTTTTTCGATTTTGATTGTCGATTTTTTTATGAGGATGCTTTCACTTTCGAAACCGGTTCCGAAAAGGGAAGTGTCCTCATTAAAAATACCCGTGAACAAAATCGAAAAAGTAAACAACGGCCTGCATACAGATCGATTTCAGCTATTCAATTCAAAAATAAATAAATAAATTAATTAATTAAAAATATTGAAATTCAAACAAGATATCTCTGTAGGATCTTCCATAGGATTAGCGTTAGCGAACGTGTCTTTTCGTTTGACTGAAAGAGCTTCTTAATGAGCTATGTCAGGACGATAAAATTATACTTAACGAAAATCTTGTTCTGCAGTTCTGAAGCTTTTCAACCATTCTGCATTGAAGAATTGCTTTTGTAGCTTGCGGAGTCTATTGCAGTTCAGTCCTCGCCATCTTTTAATTGTCGACATTGACTGCAAAACTATGTGTTTGTAAGCCAATGCTGATTCCTAGAAGATTCATTATTTTTAAAATAGTAATAAAATCCTAATTATAAATAAACAAGTTCGAAATTACACGTCAAACGTGGCAAATGAGGTGCGTTCGTTCTATAAATATTTTTATAACTATTTTTTTTATATCGCATAATATACTGAATGCATATTTTATTGCACTTCATAAGTGCATATCTGTTTCATTCTGTTCCAAATATTGTAACATCATTAAAATGCACTTAAAATAATTTGTTCCCATACGCCGTCATCTAATAGAAAACTTTTGACTGTCCCTGTAATTGAACTATATATCCGATTTTCATAAAATTTGAAATGACTCGAAAAATTTTTGCAAAAATTGTATATTTAAAATTTTAGACCATTAGGTTGGTAGTTTTTGCTCTGTTATATGCAAACACACAAACAGTAATTTTTATAATTACGAACACACCTAAAAAGGATATTTACGTGGCGATTTCAATCCTTTATTTTTTCTCAATTCAGGTGTTTCAGAGAAAGCTTCCAGATGTAGCCATAATATGCCAATACTTATATCTATTGGGATTTCGTATCAACTGTTGCCTTGAGTGATAGTAATCAGAATAAAATTGTTATCTACGTAGTGCAAGAAAAACTGATCTTGCAGCTAAATGGACAGGGGTATGTTTCAAGTTAGAGGTCGTTATATTTACAATGAGATAACTCGTATAACGAACTGGAATTTCACGAAATGGCTTTGAGACATTATTCGATCAATATTAAACATACGAAAAGTGTAAAAAACACTTTCGAAATTTTCCTTTTATATAAGTAGAATATCCTCTGAAATAAGAGAATGTAAAAAATAATATTATAACATTATTGCTATCTAAATAATCATGTATACTAGATAATGATAAAATATTTATATTACCATTTAATAAATGTTATTTTCATCACATAGTGTACAAATCAGTAGTTATAATTTTCTCTTTTTGCTTGTTCTAAATAATGTTCACCCTCTATTGTCAAACTCAGCAATTTGACAGGAAAATGAGAAAGTAAAAGCTTTTCCAATAACCGTAACGGTATATGATTCTGTATCCATCTGTTCCTTTGCGTCATAATGTATGAAATGTTTCTCAGAGAACGAGTTGTTGATGTATATAGATATAGTTAACTGATTTTGCAAACATACTGCATCTCGTTATATAATATAAAGACTTTGTTACAATATGAAAATTCTTAATAATATACTTATGCGAACAGAAATAGATGTAAATACATTCATAAATATATGCATAGATATCTAGGAAAGACTATGGTGGGTTCGCAAGTTTTGTACAAAGTGATTTTTTATTTTTTTAATAGTGAACCTAAAATACAATATGAAAATTCCTAATAATATATTTATCTAAACAGAAATACATGTAAATACATTTATAAATATATGCATAAATATGTAGGGGAGACTTGGGGGGGGGGAGGGGGTCAATTTTTTTACAAAGTGATTTTTTATTTTTTAAATATTGAACCTAGAATAAAGTTTCATATATAATCTTATACGTTATACAATCAGTTATTACAGTAAAATTGCAACATAAGTGTAATATATAAGAAACTTGAAAAATGATTGATTTTAATCAGAATAAATCAAGGCTCCCCACATATTCGAGGCTTGACCCATTATATGGGAAGCTTGACCTCCTTTATTTCATATTAATATATTTAAGGGAAATAAAAGTAGTTAAAAAAGAGCAGAATATGTTTAAGCTAGATAGTTTAATTATTATTAAAAAATATTTTGGAAAAATTGTGTGTAAACAAACTTTCTTAGGTAGAATCGTAAGTCCCAGGAGAAAAATTTCGTTTTAAACACATATTTTGTGCCACTCGACCTGGCATCACTAGTTGACACATAGTTTGGCTTCATCTCACTGTGTTCGTATTGGTAACATTTGTCTAGATACCTTCCTAAAGTTTTATGATAAATGCTTTCTTCTTTTGCTGAGACATGAACATCTAACTTATCACTAACAACCCTTAAAACTGTTGCTTTCATCCTTTCTAGTATTTTTTATTTTTCCTATTTACCTAATGTAGGTAGTATTTAAATGAAATAAACGTTCCTATAAACTTTCCCCTTTATATTTCATTAAATGTTTTCTACCTTCTATAGCAATTTTTCGCATCTTCCATTAATCCATTTTAATCATTTTTCTTTCTGACACTCCATGTTACTGTAGTTTTAGAGAATAAATTTACATTATTTTACAAATATAACCATTAACCCTTCATTATGTACAGTATATAAGAAAACACTTCCAAAAATCTTTAATGAAGGGTGCCTTAACAAACTGGTCAACTCATTCTCACACTGATTGGGTCAAGCCCCCTACATAGCCATTTTGTAAGGAATAGCATATGTTTATGTTAATCCTAATTTACTTCACAAACTTTATGCCTGGAATGAAAGAGCAATACTTCTATATTACTTAAAACCAACTTACTTAAATTTATGTAATAATTTTTATCTGAGAAAATCTTACAAAATATTTCTAAAAAACATACCTTTTAAGTTAAAGCTCTCGACAGCTGATTATTTCCACACTTGTGCCCCTATGTTACTTTTATATACCATTAAAAAAATTAAAAAAAATTACTTAATCCGTCTATTAATAAAGGTCAATTCTACTTTGCATACACAATGATATTTAGAATCGATGACATTTAGAAAGCACAGCAACCAGAAGAAGCTAATTATTTTTTTTAAATAGCTCTTTTCTCAAAGCTGGTAGTTTTTCTCTTATTAAAAATGTTATATGAAATATTTTCAACAAATATAAACTTCCTATTTATGCATAGGTTCACAATATATTTATTTACATTGCTTTCATAAGAATTGAAACTTGTTATAAGAGGTTTTTTTTTTTCTTTTTTTTTCTGTTGTTAATTAATCTAAATAGTCTAGTAAATATTTTACAAAAAAAGCTTAAACTACCGGTTTATTAAATCAGTTTTAATTAAAAACATTATCTAAATTTCATATTATTATTATATGTCTTCTAATATATCTTCAGAAATTAAGAAGAGTTAATTATAGGGGTGGACCAATTTCTAGATTCAAAATTTAATAAAAAAGATCTCGCATTAGTTTCGAATAATTTCCACCGTACAGGGAGCTATTTTATTATTTCTGTGTGCAAAATACTTGGAGATTTTTCACTTCCCAAGGCCGCATCTACCGCTGTCGTCACAGTTGATGGAGGAGTCATTAATAAGAATCTATCACACTTTTAGATTCGCCTGGTATAAAACGGTTATGGCTGTTCTCAACTGCTCTGCTCAACAAGCGCAAAAAGTTTTGACTCATTTACAAATTCATTTTTTAATGGAAAGGTATAAAATTGAAAAGCCTGACCATAGAAGCGATTTGGAATTGAACTGTGTTTTCCATTTTTTGATCAATCAATTACCCGTTGAGTTAAAAGCGGTTTTGATTACGTGACACAGCGTTTTTCTCCCCTTACTGAGTGGATTTTCTTCTTTCGTTCGGAAGTTCAGTTCAAAATGCCAACTTTGACAGTATTTTCTGAAAGATCTATTGTGGTTACAAGAAAACGGAAAAAACAGCTCGATGACATAGTTTCTGAATAACAACACCTTCTAGTTTCATGCGTTTCCGAATAAAAATGAATTAAAACTTATGTCAGAAAGTTGGCCCTTTGGATTTGAGAGCAGCCTTAAGTAAAAAATCCCTGTCGGCTCGAGCCTACAGGCGGAGGTAGATTTCGATGTTAAGTACTAAATTCTCCAACAAAACTTAAATCAAGATTTGAGATAAAACCCTTTTTCTTCACAAAGAGTGAGCTGTAGGGAGCTAAACTTTTTGTGAAAATTATAATATACACGAATACACACACACATGTATATGGAATAGGTTTAAAAAATGGCTACAAAAAATTCAGAGAATCTTAAAGTGTTAAAATATGTTAATATTTCCATAGTCGGGTTTTTATCATGTTTTAATACGCTTCTTCAAACTCACATGGCCGTTATATATTCACCTGCTGAGGTCCATTATATTTCCAATATGACGCAATATACATATTTTTTTAATTCGTCAAACTATTTATTTTATTTTGAGTTTTCATGCTGAAATCTTGCTCTAGAAAACTTATGACGTAATATTAGGTAGATTTCGTACGAAATACTACCTATTGCAGTCGTTACCATGGTGCGACTTTTGAAAAATTTCTTCATAACTTTTCGGACCCCAGAACCCAAAACCACCCCCGCCTAAAAAGTTTATCTATCTATCTATCTCTCTCTCTCTCTCTCTCTCTCTATATATATATATATATGTATGTATGTATGTACTAAATTTTGTCCGCACGATAAAAGTCGCAATTATGCACGGGTCGTCTTCAAATTCGCCAACAACTTTTAGATGGCTAATATCTCGGCGGGGATTGAAAATGGGTAAAATCGGCCCAAGGGAATGGAAATGGAGAGGGTTCAAAATTTTTAATACCGTCTTAACATGATTCTGGTAAAACCAGCTCTTACACAACAATGGCAGGAAAAAATAAATATTTTTCGTTATAGCAGTTGCCAACAATTTAAAAAAAAGCAATAAAATTCTCACCACAACAATTGTTTTCCTATTGACTTTCACGTGAAACAGCAAATTAAATAAATAGTTTGACGAATTGAAAAGAAATTGAATATTACGTCATAATCTTTCTAGAGCAAGATTTCCGCATGAAAACTCAAAATGAAATAATTAGTTTGACGAATTAAAAACAAAAACAAAATATTGCGTCATATTGGGGACAAAATGGTCCTCAACAGGTGAATATGTAACGTCATTTGAGTTTGAAGAAATGTATTAAAACATGATAAAAACCCGACTATGGAAATATTACCTTATTTTAACACTTTGAGGTTCTCTGAATTTGCTTTAGCTATTTTTTAAACCTATTTCATATACTTGCGTGTGTGTATTCGTGTATATTAGAATTTTCACAAAATGCTTAGCTCCCTAAAGCTAATTCTTAGTGAAGGAACTGTGCTTATATCTAATGTTGATTTGTGATGTCTTTTGTTGGTGAATTTAGTACTTAACTTCGAAATCTACCTCCGCCTGTAGGCCCGATCCGGCAGGGAATTTTCAATTTGTTTTCAATTTGTCAAACTATTTAATTTTACGCGTGAAAATTTTGCAATAGAAAAGTAATTGTTGTGGTGAGAATTTTATTGCTTTTTTTTAATTGTTGGCAACTGCTATAACGAAAAACTTTTATTTTTTTCCTGCCATTGTTGTGTAAGAGCTGGTTTTATCAGAATCATGTCAAGACAGTATTCAAAAATTTGAACCCTCCCCATTTCCACCCTCTTGGGCCGATTTCGCCCATTTTCAATCCCCGCCGAGATATTAGCCATATCAAAGTTGTTGGCGAGTTTGAGGACAATCCCTGCATAATTGCGACTTTTATCGTGCGGACAAAATTTAGTACATACATTACATATATATAAACTTTTTAGGTGGGAGTGGTTTTGGATTCCTGAGGTCGTATAATGAAAAGTTATGAAGGAATTTTTCGAAAGTCGCATCATGGTAACGACTGCAATAGGTAGTATTTCTTACGAAATCTACCTAAAATATCGCTGCCTCCAGGACTTTTATAGTATCTTCAAGAAGATAAGTTTTATTTTAAATGCTATAAGAAAATCATTTTAAAGATAGCATTTTAAAAAGATTATTTTAAATATGACGTATTTTGTTTCCATTTAATAGATTTTGCACGTGATTGTTTAATTACTTTAGAGTTTTATTACTCTTTCAATATTCACGTGTAAATATTTTTTTCATTTGAAAATCTTTTGTAAATATATCATTATTTGGGCTTTTTGAAATCATGAAACGATAGGTAAAAAACTTCTATTTCAAACAATAGATTAAATTCCTGTTTAAACAATAAAATTTTAAATAAAAACCTAGGAAAAAAAACTTTAAAAATTACACAAATTTAAAAAATGATTGGATACTGCACACCAAGATCTAGTCATGTGCCTACAAACCATACTTATATTACTATACATAGTTTTTGATCATATAAACCTTTTTTTAACCTTACATGGAATTCTATTTGAAAACTGTATATTTCAGCAAGTTTATCATACAATTATCCATAAAGTTACCAGTTTTTATGATTTCAGTTTGTACAATAGTTAGTGTAAGAACAAGCAGGAGAAAAGCACTTGAAGCACTAATACCTAAAAATATACAAGTATGGTCGATTAACGCTTGAATTACGTTAAAATACCTTATAATGAATGTACCTTTAACATTTGTTAAATATTCCGCATTAGAAGATAAACAGTATTAAAAATTCAGAGAAAGACGAAATTTTTTAGGAATGATTTAAAAATTGTTTACCATTTTATAATTTATATACTGTTAAAATATGATACAAAATTAAATGAATAAATGCAGCATTATAGTTAATGGAAACTCCACACTTTTTTGTTAACTTTTTAGCAATTTGAAGCCAAATCGATTCTGACTTTCATAACGTTAAAACATGAAAATACGCATTTGTTAGATAAATGTTATCATTACCGAGTAGAACAAGCTCTCATGAATGTCAAACTTGAATAAAATTATGATCCAAATCAAGTCCGTAAAGGTAATTATGATCACTAAAGTCCTGCAAACCTTTGTCTATTGAAGTCATACTTCACAATAGCACGAGACACTAATTTGAATGAGAAACTTGTTCATAATATAAACAATCATTTTATTTCCACATGCTATACTAAATTTAATATTATGCTAAAAGAAAAAAAAAAGTAGTGAAAATTTACAAAGTGTTTTGCGTCGTTATTAATGATTTAATTTATAATGATTTAATATTTTTATCATTATTAAATTAATGTTATTATTAATTATTATGATTTATTAAAGATTTAATATTAATGATCTATGAAAATATGTAAGAAAATCACTTATAATCATCCTCCAAACTAAGCTAAAAATTGCTAAAAGTGATAAAAAAATATATACTTAAAAGGCACATAAATACCTTTATTCAGATCGACATATGTTTCATCGCTCAAGCGGCGACATTTTCAAGATCTTTGTTAATATAAATATTTTCGTAATTTTTTTTAATTGTATCTTTTTTATTATTATTTAGTTTATAATGATGAAATTATAATTAATGATTTAACATTTTATTAATGATATAGAAAAATATACTAACACGTTTATTTAAAATTTTTCAATGCTAGGAGGATTGCCTCCAAGGAGCTACGCTCGCCCACCCACCATCCCGACGCCGCAGACTCTAAAACGACGCTAATTTCCTATAAATTAATTACCCGATTACAGAAGACTTAATGTTAATATCACAACCAGTAGTGATCGTCTCTAATCGGATTTCCTTTCCTTCCCGGTTAACTGGAGATTTTTTGGTACCTAGGGCCACTATCTTACTGCTGTCGCAACAGCTGACGGCTATTTTCATGATTGATTAAATAAGATCAATATTTGAAAATCAGCTAGTAAATGGGTTAAGTATAAAATTTCGCTGCCTAAAAGGATTTTTACAGCGTATAGATGAAAAGCTTTCTTTTAGTTTACTAAGTTAAGACTCTCCATTTACTAGATAAAATTAGATTGACCCTGATCCGTAATGACCCACTAATCGAATTTTCTCGAAAATGTGACTCAGCCCAGTGGTCTTCTAGTATCTCAAAATGGTAGAGTACAAAATTTAGTCAACATCGTTAGAGCCGTTTTATAAATAAAACTAGCCTGGCGCTGTCCCGTAATGATCCACAATGACCCACTAATTAAATTTTCCTGAACATACGACCCAGCTCAATGGTCTTTTCGTAATCCAAATGGCAGAATACAAAATTTAGTCAAAATCGTTAAAGGCGTTTTTAGATAAAATTACCATGACCCGTAGTGACTGAAAAATGACCCTCTAATCTAAATTCCTCGAATATGTGACCTAGCGAATTGGTCTTCTTTTAACCTAAATTGGTACGATAAAAAAATTAAACAAAATAGTTTGAGCCGCGTTTTAGATATAATTAGCTTGACACTGACCCATAGTGATCCACTAATTGAATTTTTTCAAACATGTGGCCTAGCCCATTGGTCTTCTCGTTTCTGAAAACGGTAGGGTATAAAATTTAGTCAAAATCGTTTGAGCAGTTCTAACGATAAAATTTAAATACACACACAACTTTTGCTCGTATCGTAAGATAGGCACATATTAGACTATTAATGCAATTCATTTGGTATACGGCCAACTTACAAGGAGAATATAAGTGAAACATTAAGGTATCGAATGTGTCACTCGCAAACACATTTAACATTTAGTGTTCATTTAACGGATGGCATTTTATCAAAACGAAGTTCGGAATAGAGAATAGAAGCTGGAATAAAAAGAATGCGTCGATAGAATAATGACAATCATTATATCACGTTTTCTGTTATCTGTAAGGAAACTATTCATTTTTCTTCTCACTTACTTGTGCCATATCCATCATATTTATGAGCTTAAAGATTATATCCCAGACGCTTTTCTGGAGTATTATAAAAGAAGATATTAAAGGCAATATCATTTTCCACGTGTAAAATATATACTTATTAGAATAATACTGAATAACATTATATTAATAGAATATTAGTAGAAGAATTATATTAGTAGAAGAATATTACATAACACATAATTAAAATGTTTTTTCACTGTGAAATATTTGTAAATTAAATGTTTATGTTATACCCGTTTAAGACCGGGAGATGTTTGTAGAAATGAAAAGTTTTGGCGATTTCTCCTAATTGATCGTATTTAATTGAAAAAAAATTAAAAAAATTCTCGATGTCACGTTATGCCAAGGAGGATCCACACGATTTTGTGGGTGCAGGATCGACTTTAAATCGCACAAAAAGAGGAAAACGTGCTTTCTTTTACTTTAGGATCACCTACACAACTGTGTAGGTGTCAGGTCTTAAAGGAATACACAAAGACAATGTTGCTGATTATTAATTTAAACTTTAAGAGGTATATTTTGCATATATATATATATGTGTGTGTGGGTTTTAATGTGAGTACTGTATTGCTAAGTTGAAACTAATGTTCTCCAAACTGTGAATATGTATTAAAAGGTTTAATATATCACCAAACATGCAGCTTAACTTTCAAAATACCATCGCACAACTCGCAAGAGCTTCCCTGAGCCTTGCTTTAAAAACCACCAACCGACTCCATTGCTGAATATCTATAGAACAACAACATCTCGCTCTGCAATTTTGCGTTCAAGTTTTACGAGTCTCGCTTGAGATATCACATCCATTTAACCATTGAATCTTATCTTTTATTCCCATATATATATATATATATATCTGTGTGTGTGTGTATGACTTTAAACTAAACATAGTATCTACCAAAATAAAATAAAATAGGGTAAAATGCCATTGCACTAAAGGCACTACCTTTTCAATTCTGCACTCATTTTAGCTTTAAAAAAAGAAAAAGTCTTTGAAAAAATAAATGCTTTTATGCAATTCGATCAACATTATCATAGCTTAAGTATTTTCAAGTTTTTTTATGTTAAAACTTCTAAACGCTTGCTTGTTTACTTATACCTGTTTTATACGAGGCATGAGGTAAAATGAATATTAGTTGGGGGTAAAGGTGATAGTGGTGAATCAAGCAGGACGGTCGTTCTGCCAAGCCAAGCTGAAAAAAATGCTAACCCCGCCAAACAAACAAACGCCAAGAATAAGGCAAGACACCGTAACTGCTTATTATACTGATGACAACTTCTCCATGTTAAATGAACGAAATATGCCAGCGTAAAATTTCCCATATCAAAAGCAGCAATCATCGCAGAAAAATAAAACCAACACTAGAAGGGCCTAATAAAGAAGATCTTCAATTTGAGATCAAATGCATCCTCATAAATTAATTATAAACAGAGATATAGATTTTTTAAAATAACGTCGAGATACTGAAAATGATCATTTTATTTTCTTCGTCACAACTTATGTTTAAATCGAGGTAGAGACTTAATTATTGGACATAAAAAAGTAAGGATTGCATTTTTGGACAGATATTTACTCAATCTACGTGCTTTTATAAAATTCAGCTTTAAAAACATTAATTTTCTATTCATAATTAGCGAAAAACTGTTAATTAGTTCTAAAGTTTACAAATTATGCCAAATAGCGATAAACCCGCCAAAATATTTTAGAAATCTTATACTTTTCTTTTATATTATCCTTTTGCAGTGATCTCATCGAAGATAACTATGGCTGAGATTCAGATAGATTTTTCGCTGTTAGCGAAATGAGTTTGACCAATCAGAAGCCTGCATGTTTGAGAATATTTGCTGTTTGTGGATCCCGGCCTATGTCATGAAAGTTTTGAGTCATTTTTTTAGTGCCGTGGATGAAGTGCAATGTTTGTAGAAATGTAGGTTAGGATCCAGATAGATTTTTCGCTGTTAGCGAAACGAGAATCGCCAATCAATAGCCTGCATTTCTGCAAACAGCGAAAAGTTCACAAAAATGCAGGCTTCTGATTGATGAATCTCGTTTCTCTGACAGCCAAAAATCTATCTAGATTGCGCACAATGGAGGACATTCCAAATATGGGTTCGAGGCTGCAAAAGTCACGTGATACCGGTAATTTATCCAAGGAACTTTTATCTGATAAGAAGGGAAGATACTACTACTTTGCCTCATGAACCGTTTCATTGGCTAGCGGGGATTTCTATTACACGTCTACGGAGCCTTCCTTTCTTTACGATAGAAGTTTTTACCTTGACCACGTGATCAAAATGTAGATGGAATAGCCTCCATTATGTTGAACACAATTTTGCATTTCCACATCCAGGTAGGGTATTAATTGTCATAACAACAATACATATTCGAAACTATTTAAGGCACTGATTCTGAACTCCTTTGCTATACCTTTCAGTATTAAAGAAGTTGTTGTTTCCATAGTAACAGTACTTTTCTGTGTTGCTTTCTCTAAAACACAAATATAGAAATTTAACAAAGAGCGCTCAGAATCAACACCATAACAGAGAGCCTTCATACATAAGAGTGGTGATATATGCACAGGAAGCATGCTCATTTCAAGGTAGGTATGTAGGTAGTGGGGGGGGGGGGGGCTTTGGGACCTATAAGCAGCACGGCTGTTGTCCCGAATGATCCATAATGCTCATTTCAAGTTTTTGCCAAAAGTATGGCTACAGCGTCTAGAATACCTTGTGTCGAAATATGCTATCCAAACAACGCTAAAAATTTGTATCCCTTAAATGTGCGACGATACTGCTAAAATCCCAAGTATCGATCACAGCGACATCTGCGGGATTTAGTATTACATTGTATAGACTAGCAACATCTTGCAGTTTGAGAAAATATCCTGCAGATGTCGCTGTGATCTGTATATTTCAGCAGCATCATTGCACAGTTAAGGGATACAATATTTTAGCACTTTTTAAAGTATTACAGGGATAGCCAATTTCCACACTATATATACAGCGCCTAGAAGATACAGTGTGGAAAACGGCTACAAAATAGTGCTAAAAAATTGAATCCCATAAATGTACAACGATGCTGAATAACAAGATGTCGATAGTAGCGCCATCGTAGTGATTTAAAAACGATAGTCATTCTAAAAGAGACTCTTTAACCTATTTCACGTCATTCCTTAACTAAATTAGCTTATAACAGACCAAAATATCTTATATTTATAGTTTCCGATATTTAACATTCTATAATTTTTGAAAACTCAGTGTTTATATTGAAAAGAGTTACGAGATGGCGCTCGTATCAGCATATTGCCGCTGAGCATTGTTGGAGATTTATGGGATACAAGTTTTTAGCACTTTTTAAAGCATTATAGGAATAGCCGTTTTCCACACTGTATCTTCTAGGCGCTGTACTATAGCTCCGTTATAGGCCTAGATTATATGTTGTAGAAATCGACTATCCCAGCAATACTTAAAAAAGCGCGGAAATAGTGAATCTCTTAAATGTACAACGATGTTGAATTCCAAACAGTCATTTACAGCGACATCTGCAGGATATTATTTAAAGAAGAAAGAGACACGTGTAATGCACCGCTATAGCGTCTAGAATACATACTGTGGAATTTTGCTATCCAAGCAGCGCTAAAAAGTTGTATCCCTTAAATGTGCACTGACGCTGAAATCCAGGGAGCTGATCGCAGCGACATCTGTGATAAACTTTCAAAGTAAACATCGTATTATTACAGCGGGCTTGACGCCAAGCACATAGGTCAGATGTATGTTAATAAAATGTAAAAAAAAAAAAAAAAAAAAAAAACGCTACAGCGTCTAGACCAAATTATAGCGCCTAGAATATATAGTGTGGAAATTGGCTATCCCTGTAATACTTAAAAAAGTGGTAAAATATTGTATCCTTAAATGTGCAACGATGCTGCTGAAATATACAAATCGCAGCGACATCTGCAGGATATTTTCTATAACTGAAAGATATTGCTAGTTTTTACAATGTAATACGAAAATCCCGCAGATTTCGCTGCGATCGACACTTGGAATTTTAGCAGTATCGTCGATCATTTACGAGATACAAATTTTTAGCGTTGTTTAATAAAATATTTCCACACTAGGTATTCTAGACGCTGTTACCAAACCGTCATGAAGTTTTAGGAAATATCCTGCAGATATCGCTGTGATCGACTCATTGGATTTCAGCATCATTTGAAATTTAAGAGATCCAATATATTAGCACTTTTTAAAGTATTACTGGGATAGCTGATTTCCACACTATATATTCTAGGCGCTGTAGCACCGCGGTAGCCTGTCTTTTTCGTTTACCTCGGAGTAGATATAGATGAAGTCATTTGTAGCTGTTCCTAAACTGTGGCCAACAACATATAAGGCCAGTTCATAACGTCACACGGAGTTGATTATCTGTACACTGCAATGGACACAAAAAAAATCGGCTCGCAGCTTTGTACTAATCATCGTGTAAGGATGATCCAACTCTGAGACTAACGAAAAAGACAGGCTACCGCGGTGGGTCCGATTCTTCTTTTTTTACAGACCGCTGGAGTCACGTGATGCTCGATGCATCAAAGAAGGTACGTGAAAAGAGCATCACGTGACTCCAGCGGTTTGTAAAAAAAGAAGAATCGGACCCATCGCGGTAGCCTGTATTTTTCCTTAGCCTCGATCCAACTGCGTGTGACTTTTAAACATCATGAACTGGCCTATTATGTCATTGGTCGCGCTAACACCCTCCCTCCTGCGTCCACCGTATATAGCGGCATCTTGTACTGGAGACTGCTAAATGGGCTGCTATCGGTCAAAATCAAGAGAGAAAAGGGCAGAAGAGAGGGAAATAACTCGTTTTTTTGGTAACTAGTTTTTCACACGGGAAGATTGACATGTCTGTTCCTCTCCTTTCATAACTTCATGGTGGTGAAATACGCCAAAGCATCCTAAATATCTGAGAAAGTCTTGACTCGCGTCACGAAAACATCACACAAAGCAGGCAAAGCAAAGAAACAAAATCATTCATCGGCTCGTGAATATGAACGAGCCAATGAATGATTTTCTTCTTTGTTTTGCCTGCTTTGTGTGACGTTTTTCTGACACGTGTCAAGGCTTTCTCCAATATTTAAAGGGCGTTGAATAGGCCGGGATCAAGATAGATATTTCGCTATTAGCGGGATGGGATTGATCAATCAGACGTCTGCATTTTTCCGAACTTTTTGATGTTTGCAGTAAACACCGAAAAGCCTGCAAGGATAAAGGCTACTGATTGGTCAATGTAATTTTACTAACAGAGAAAAATTTATGTGGATCTCGGACATTAACTTTGGTTGATTAAAACAATTTTGAATAAAATCAAATCAGGAAGCCAATGTTTGTTAACTTTTCTGGTTAGTTTAATTGAAATCTTGCTCTCTATTACTGAAAACTGAGTTACCGTACTTTGGACAAAAAATTGAATATGAGTACACGACTTGTGGATATGTCACCACTCTAACACAGTGTTGCCAGATGGGCTACTTTTTTTTAAACTCAGATACTTGATAGGCACAACTTTTTTGAAATTGTTAAATGTGCCTTATTTAATGACATATTAATTAAGGCGAAAACAATGGGTTAATTTTAATGGGTTAAATTTTACCGTTTATAATAAGTGCTGTCAATCAAGAAATCTGAATTAAAAAAAAGTAGCCCACTGGCAACACTGCTCTAACATATAAATGTTCTGTGTTATGACCATGATTCTAAGTGCAGTTGGTTAAATTTGAGTATCTGGGCATTAGAGAAAGCAATTGTGGCCCACTGTGGCTGAGTGGATCAGACACAATGCCGCTAATCGCTTGAGAGCGTAGGTGGAAGCAGATTCGAATGCCGCCGTGATCCGCATGTGATATGATGTATGTGTTCAATAAATCAAACAAACAAACAAGCAAGCAATAGTGAAAGGTACAGTTGGCATGGAAACAACGACTTCTTTAATTCGTATAGAAAATTAATGATTAGTAGTAAATGACTAAAGTTTAAAATGAAGGCAAATGGTCTGGAAATATCAATGGCTCCCATCTAGTATTTCACAAAATTAATTTAATAGTTTCACATGATGTATAACTTGATGCAACTCTTAACTAATGAAAATTCTGCAACAAGACTTATGTAGGTAGATCTTTTGAATGAATAATTCAGAATTCTGAGAACAAAACGAAGTTCTTAAAGCTCTTCCTCACACCCCCCTCAAAAAAGGAAATACGATAGAAAGATATAAGAATTTGGATAGCTTCAATATGTCTGTGATCTTTTGTCAGAGTTCAGAAAAAGAGTCTGGGCATAAAAAAAAGACAAATTTAACGAACGATAAGACTATAGATTTCAGTCAATTTTTAACCGAAAAATACTTAATTCTAATGTATATGCGACTTTAATAATAGACTATTAAAGCTAATCAATTTAGGGGAAATTTTATAGTAAATTAATATCCTCACATTTATGCAAATAGGCATGGATAAACAGACTTGAGTAAAATTACATATTTATTCTTTCTTCTCTATAACACGATCTAAATGAAGATGAAGTTATATGTACAGTTTATATCTCTAAATTTTTAGATTTTTTTTTGTCAAAAATGTTCCTTTATTATGTCTAGAATTGCTAGATTTACAGATCTTCGATTCTTTAGATGCCTGCGGGTTTTCATTCTCGGATTAACCGTAGGTATTTGTAAAGGTAAATTTATTTTGCAAAACCGTCAGCAAAAAAAGTTAGAAAAAACAATTAACTGACAGACTAACTGTAAATATATATTTTATTTCGACTCTGTTTTTTACTAAATTTTCATCTTTCGTAGAAAATTTTAAGGAGATATAAATTGAGAAAGACTGATACTTTGAAAGAAGAAATTGACTTTCCTTACTTTTAAATTATTAATCACTATAAAAAATGAATGATAGGTAAACAAAATGTATAATATTGTGTTTGCTTCCTGCTTATAAAGGCTATACAAGGACTAATTTTAATTTGAGCTAGTAGAATTATTTCAGTTATATATCATTTGTTTTAAAAAAAAGAACTGATATCTACTAAAAAACAACTTTTCAAAAGTAAAAAATAAGCCAAGCAAAAAAAAAAAAAAAGAAAAGAAAAGAAAAAAGGTGAAAGTTGTGGCTAAAAAATAGTGTGATATCAAATTTCCAAGCTTATATTGCGGTACTTATTTAACATTTTTTGATAAAAATTTACCATATGTAAGTCGAGTACCTAAGTATGCGTTGATAGAAAGCCTTTTCTCCTTTACTAAATACATCATAACGTGTTTCTGAAAATTATTTTTTTAAAATTATGCATGATGGGCTTGGCGGCCATCTTTCCATATTTTACACAAATTTCTAAGCACTCAAGCTCGTAACATATTTGCATTATTAAGAATTTCGAAGTTATAGTTTTAGCTACAGCCAGATAAATTAAGAAAGTTTTTTATTTTGAAAAAAGCAAATTGATTTTTACTGCTTTAACTAATTAATTAACCCCCCTCCGAAAAAAAGAGAATCATAAGGTGAAACCTGAAGTTACTTCAGCTTTATTTTTAGACACAAATTTTTAGGCACTCATTTCCATAAATTAAAAGAATAAAATGTTTGCTTTAGTAACAATTTCGAACTTCCAATCTTAACAATGAACTTGTGTGCTTAGAAATTTGTGTAAAATATGGAAAGATGGCCGCCAAGCCCATCATGCATAATTAAAAAAAAATTAATTTTCAGAAACACGTTATGATGTATTTAGTAAAGGAGAAAAGGCTTTCTATCAACGCATACTTAGGTACTCGACTTACATATGGTAAATTTTTATCAAAAAATGTTAAATAAGTACCGCAATATAAGCTTGGAAATTTGATATCACACTATTTTTTAGCCACAACTTTCACATTTTTCTTTTCTTTTCTTTTTTTTTTTCTGCTTGGCTTATTTTTTACTTTTGAAAAGTTGTTTTTTAGTAGATATAACTATCCCACGTTGTATGGAAATACATTTTAGCAGAAATAATTTTAATTGTATTAAATATAGCTTACATCTAAAAACTGTATCATCCCCGATTGTTACGTTATTTACTTAATGATTTTAAGGATCATGGATTTCTTCACGGCACGAGTGTTACCATTTTCTAAAAATATATGATAATTACAAAATGGTGATTTGCTAACTAATTTCACAATTTAATCTTAAACACTCATGACTGTAATCTTCTGAATAAACATTTTAATTATTTTTTCAATTCCGTATTCTACTGTTGCTCAATTGCCTCGCCGTATCTTAGGAAAACTTAGCAGGAAACTGAGGTTGAAGTAGTTTTTTCCATTGTTCCCTCACATTAAATATAGATAAAATGCATCCTGTTCATTTAAAAATAGTTACTAGTTTTTGGAGTTGTATACAGGGATTGCTCATAAAAGTCTTCCCCCTACCACACTATTTCTAGATTGGAAGAATGCGTTCCACTATATCGCATTCAGTCTTAACTTCTCCAGCTTTATATCGAATTTGCTCTCTTTTTTGAGTAGCATCTTTCAAAAGCTTTCTTGTTCCTTTTGACTTAGGTGTTAAATGCAATTTGCTTGAAGAATGGCATATTCTTTTTTTTTTGGAGAAGTAATGACAGAAGGGAAAAATACTCTTTGAAATGCATGCCTGTTCCGGACGATTTTCTGCTGCACGTGATGTTGTAAGTTGCCATACAATTGCTGCGTCTCTTTCAGTTATCATATTTATGTGTCCAACAACACTTTTATCATAACAATGATGGAAGAGAAGTGCAGCAGTTGGATAATTGACACCACTAAATTTTAAAAGTATTCTTCGCCTTAAACAATCTCAGAATTTCGGCCATCAAATAAGACGAAGTTTAATTAACGACTGTTTAATTTAAAGCAAAAAAAGATATTGCGTCTGTTCATCATTAAATAAAAACAAAAAAAAAATACCGAAAACTTAATTAAATAGTTTGCAAGGGAGGCAACTTCTAGATAATCAGGTTAATTATTACTTCAAGTATCACGTCACACGTCAAAAGACATCTTCGCGCTCGTTTTATGAAACAGTGGTGGGATCATTGGGACTGCTCGGATAAGGTAGATATACCTATAATCTGGTCCCAGTGTTTTTTTTTTAATCTTCTCTTGCTCATCCCCTCCACTACAGCTTTTTTACCGGCCATAATCCTTTTGGGGCAGAACGCTTCAAGTTCAAAAGAGCCCTTCCTACTCTTTGTGCTCGTGGTGATGTTGTTCTTTCTTCTCATTACTATTCAGCTTACTGGTATATGCGCCTTCCTCTTTTTCTTCCATACGGTTGACTAGCTAATATTTTATCGCACACGGCTTTGAACGCAAGAGCTCAAAATCACTCAAATGACTTGAGAAGAACATCAAAAAAGATCATTTTGAAATCGGACCATAATTAAGAGAGTTATGATTTGGAGGAGAAGGGTGAAAGGGAGAGGGGAAAAACTTGAAAAATACAACTAAATAAATTAGTAACCCAAATAACTAAGCTTCTGAACTACAAATATAACAATTTAACCTGGTACGTAAAAGGCACTTATACGAAATTTGACAGCCGCTCCGTACAGTTATTATAGTAAAATCGAAAGAACACATATACTATATTGGTATGAAATTAGTCTCAGAAGTATCGATATATTCCCGTTATCATGATTCATGATCAAATTTCCTGCCAATTGATCGCTAAGTTTTGGAATTATTGTTTTTAAGTTTATCTGCGTGAGAATCGAAGTATCCCTTTTAGAACACCCGAAAATTCGGGAATCGACTTTTATTGTGATCGTTGCTGTTTTATGGGATGTCGAGATTTATCCGTACTCGATTTTTCCAGAATCGAAAATCACTAATAGTTCAGTTAAGATTTATAGGATCAAAAAACTATGCATAGTAATTTAACCATATTTTTAAGGCATGTATCTGACAAGATGGTGACGTGTAGTGCAAAATCAGTTGAAGATGAACTATTTTTCGGTGGATTTCTTTTAATGATTCAAAATTTTATTATCTGAATAGTGAATTCATATATCAATATAGCCTTGTTTTATTTACCTTTGCCATGATTTAAAAAGGCCGAATAATAATGTTTCCATACAATGCATTTTAAATTCCTATGTAAAGAAATCTTTAAAATAAGTAAATCATTACGTCCAAAAAGTATTTGATAGTGGAATTTACATGATATTAATCGATATGTGCATTTAATGCGTTTAACTTTTTTATGCTGCCATATTTAAAACAAAAATGAGGAAGATTAAATTTATTTTGATATTAATACATTATTTTTATAATTAATTATAAGGTGTGGCAAAATGCACGTGATACGCACGTGACGCTATCCCCGTTACCCCCCCCCCCCCTGACGGGCATACATAAAAATGACTACCCGTGTCGAACTATCGACCGCAATGACGATTTGAAGGAAAATAAAAATGAATAATACTAACTGTTAGGAATTAATAAATAATTTTTTTTTATGCGTACGGATTTGGCAAGTGCCGCTGTGATATTTTATTTTATTTATTGTTGCTATGGTTTTTCTTTTCCTTTCTTTTACGTTTTGTTTTATCTCAGGAGAAGAGGTTAAAATTTAGGAAACTAAAAATGGCATCAGTTTTTGTTAGTAGTTAAAAATAATTTTTTTTTGAGTGTTTTTTATTATTATTATCGTCTGTAGCTATGAAAGTTTTTTACAAGAATTTTCGACAATTTTCCTGAATTAGAATGGCAAAAATTTACGTAGTACAGAAAACATACATATATTAGGGCCATCTTTTGGTAAAATAGAGCATGATGACCCATCTTCAAGGTAAAATTAATTTATACTTTTCTAAATACAGTAAACTCTCGACTATCCGGCCTAATATGACGGAAGGGTAGGCCGGATAACAAAAAACTCGGATAGGCCGGAGTTCTACAAATATTTACTTAAACTTCAACCCCCCCCCCCCCCCCCAATATATTAAAAACACATGTAAACACATTTTAAGATAAATTTTATATATAGTTCATACAGATTCAAAATAAGCAAAACATTAACGTAATGCGTAAGACTAATTCTTAAAAAAAAAAAAAAAAAAAAAAAAAGAGTAAATCTTATTTTACTGTTTAATAATAAATGATTGCACAAATATGAAAAGTTATGCATAAGATAAAAGAGTCAAAATTTTGTTTTAGTTTAGTTTAGTAGTTGATAGATGACTGCTTCACCCTGTTAGCCCTCTTCCGCGGCGCAATGGCCCTCCATTTACGCAAGCAGATAATACCAGCTGGCGTTGCTCCCTCTTGCTGACTCGTAGTTTCTCCTTCGTAGTCACTACAACTTTCTTTCGTTTATCACCTATTTCGCTAATCTTTAATAAATAAACATGAAGCACACCAAAAGAATATACGAAAATAACCAGGATAAGCAGAAAATAACGTCCGCACTTATTAACATCCGTTGCACAACTGACGAAACAGGTTATCAAGCCTTAACTCCACCCCCTCACTTCCAGTCTGTCTGTGCTATTGCATTCTTCAATTCGTTCTTGCTCCTTCTTATCGTGTATTGGCCCTTTCCTACGGACAAGAACGTGCCTATCTCGGCCGCTTGCAACTTTCCTCATTTTTTTTTTACTAGGCCGGATAGTACGGAGGCCCGGATAGTCGGGAGTTTACTGTATGTACATTTTTGTCAATTCAATATCTCTTCGAATGTCTCAATTCTATTATTTCAAAATATGTAAATAAATTTTGTGATAACGAAAAAAAAAAATTGAATAATTAAATATTTCGAACCCATCATTAAGATACAAAAATTTGTAGTATCGATAAAAATCAAGTTGGCCACAGAATCGATAAAAAATATCGACATCGCGACTCACTAGGTAGAATGACAGAAATAAAGAAAAAGTATTTTTGTTCAATTCTTTAGTTTCACATTTACTCTAGAACTTAAATGAAACTAAGCAAGAATGAGGTTTATTTCTTTACTTTTTAATTTTTTTGGTTCAGACCCAAAATCCTTTTCTACCCTCTTCCTACATGGGAAACTTAATGCACATACTGGAAATTCCAACAATTTTTATATCTCTAAAAGTTAGATTACAGGAAAAAAGAAAAGAAATTGGGATACAAAGGACGCCGACTGTAAATAGCTTCCGGTACGATATTCCGGGAAAATGACTGCCCTGCGAAGAGACTAATTGCTTTTCATTTAATATGAGATGTACAAAGTTTTTTCGAAATAATCTTTGAGGTATAATATCAGTGCATATTAAATTATTCAAAATATGTTTCACAAACTTTAAAATTTTTCTACAAACTTCTGAAATTATATATACTAAAGAAATTCATTAAAAGTAATTTTTTTTCCTAAATAAGAAAATTTACACAATACATAATATAAAGAACTTAAGAGAGAGGGAAATATTAAGTGAGAACAATATACTGTCAAAATAAAACATTTAAGTAAATATTTAAACATCATTATATGTTATAGAAATTTTGTAATTGTTTAAAATATTTTATATAACTTAATCGTTCGTTTCTACATGCATGAAATGCAAAAAATTCTGTTCCATTTTTAAATATGAATAGAAAAAGTGTAAAAAAAAAGACAAAAGTGCGGTTTGCACTAAAAGCATTATTGGGATGATGACTTTTTACCGAAAAAACAGTTGTACTTAACAAATTCACCAATAGGGGGCGCCAACCCGAATACATCATCCGAAAGTATGCAAATTAGAATGGTTATAAAAGTACTGACTATTTGGTGGATTCTTTATTCGACTGAATACTCGATTTGTAGAGGGAGGGGGGAGGAGAGCGATTACTGCGTTGCAAAGATAATTTTCTTCTTTAGAAATTTTTTTTTGTCCGCATTTTCAAAACGCATTGAATATAGCTTCTCCGAGTACACATTTGCATCAACGCCACTCGACGAAGACACTCTCATTGTTCTCATTGTAGTCAAGTCAAATTAGGTTTTTTTCTGGACATAATTACGAAAGTTTTGAAACGGGGTAATATTGTTTGGAAGGCTCTACTAATTAACATACTAAAAGTCCTGATGAATGGGGTGAGCACGAGAGGTGGGGGGTAAAAGAAGGTACCTTTTTCTGTTTTTTGTTAATATCTCGTAATCTGTAAGACCTATTAAAATTTGCAAAAAAAAAAAAAAAAAAAAAAAAAAAACCTATAGCAAAAAATAAAGACAATTAAATTCTCTACAAAAAGGTTATAAACATTTGTCTCTAGACGCCATAGTTAACGAGATAATCACATTCAAAAATGAATAAATTGGCAGAAAAATCACACCAGTGCCAGGGAGTGGGTCAATGGCACTTACATTGCATCTACTTAATTTAAATTTAAACGAGCGTTAATAAATGTTGTAGTCGGTGAATGGAAGCCTGAACAATAACTTCAACAAATAACATTTTCTTAACTATAGATTATGTTATAAAGATTATTTGTTCCACATTCGGGTTTGAAGTCATTTTAAAAAGCGTGGCTTAACGCCAATTTAATTTCCTTCTTTAACTTTTGTTTGGCATACTTTTTTTACATAGATTATAGGCATGTTGAGCCTGCAATCCGTGAGGACCAAAGACGAATACGACAAGTTTGTCCGACAGAGCTATTTCACGATTCGACGGAGCGACAAGTTTTGGATAGGAGTTTGGTCTGACATAACCATTGAGCAAACACTAATACTATCTATGAAATGCTCTGGAAGGCTCACACATAGACGAGGAATAAGTGACAGCGTTTTGAGTAAGTGGGTTCTTTGCGCCACAGTTACCTTTCAAATTTGTACCGCCCTGGAATAATTATGTTAACTCTTTCTTCTGGTGAAAAACATAAGGATTTTCGTGAAGCTCGGATAGATAGAGATGCTGCGGATATCTCCAAACTTTCAACTTGGTTTGAAAATCACCCGTCCTTTCCTCAGATAGATATAATTGGGAGATTCTCAAAGGTGGGATCATTAAACGTTAACTATATGTAATTTTTAAAATTTTCAAATTTAAGGCCAATTTTTTAAAATGTCGTCTATAAATATAATATATAAATATTTTTAATAGTATATCTACAAAATTATACACAAACATTAAAAGACAGCAACTATTCTGGAAAATTAATGATTAAAGCATGTAATTAACAGTTGTGTACGTTACAAATTTTGGACATTTTTTTCGCACGTACGTTACAGATTTTGGGCGTTGATCTTAGTACTTAAAAATTTCTTAAGACTAAGAATGTAGTAAATGTGTCTGTATACATATATATATGTATAATTAACTTTTAGTTATCCAGTAATAATAATAATAAAATCAAATGCTTTGTTACGTACGTTACTTTCGGACATAACAAAATACAGAAAAATTCTTTATAGAAAAGTCCTTCTATTTTCAAAAAAGCAATAACTCGGCCTGCTATCTCTTAACTAAATTATCAAAAAATCATCCGTTTCCTTTATGCATTCGTTGTTTACTATTAGAACCACCTGGAAAAAAGTTAAAACTATTTTTCTTGGTGGTACATTGGAGCAGTTAACGTTATGAATGTCCGAAATTGGCAATTTTAGCATATAATAATAAAATTTTAAGATATTTATACAAAGCTTTTACAATAAATTATGTCATTTTCTGTCTCTGAATAGAATTAAAAACTCAATGTAAAAAAAAAAAAGTCAATGATAATTAAAGCTATGTTTGAAAGGCTTAAAGTTATGACTTGTGTCCAGTGCCCACCTTTTGAGAATCGCCCAATTATATCAATATCTTCTGAGATTATTGGAGATGAAACTATCAACTGCTTCAAAACTTTGGAAATCGGGAGTAAAAGGATCATTCAGGTGTCTAGCAAATTTTACTCAGATGTGAAACTAACTCGGAAAGGTATAGCACAATCACTCAACCGTATGCACAATTCAATAAAATTTCATAATACTACTAAAACTGTGGATTCTCTAGCTATATTCCAACGGATCTCCTTGTGCAAACGTAGTAATGAGGATTTAGCAAATTACCTAAAATATCAATTGGCTCCTTATCCTTTCTCCCTTTTCATGGATTACGGAATGCGCAAGACAAAGAAAAGTGCTTTGTGTCAAATATTTGAGCAATACAAACAATAGTTGTGTATGGTGGCTCCCTGTTACATGAGGTGTAGCGGAAGAAGGGATCAACAATACAGGATATTTGCAACACCTACATAAAGTACATTGAGAAACACTATTGTGGAATGGGACGCAGAATTGTTTTCGATGAATACACTGACCTTGTAAACAGTACCAAAGGAGCGGAATAAAATAGAATGTGCTTAGTGTAAAGGTCAGTTGACATACATTTTGAAGAACATATTTTCATCAGTGTTCCCCAAAATCAGTTTCGCTCAAATAAGAACAATAAGACAATATTGATTTTCATTCTATCCTCTAATTTTAATGACAAAGGAGTCTCATGTCAGCAAAGTCGTAATTATGCCAACACTCTGACTTTTCATATTGCTATAGATGCACTGAGTGAAAGTGACAACGTTACTGTTGTTGGACAGGATGTGGATATACTTGCTCTTCTCACAGCCTTAACCCCTTTAGATAAAAATATATACTTACAGATACAGCTGTGGCAGGGAAATGAACAGTCTCCTGAGATTTGGGGTTGGAAACGAAGCTCGTTCATACGTTAGGGCCTATCACAACCACCTATCCTGTTGCCCCAGAGGCAGTACTAAACCTCATCCAGTGTACAACTGGTTATAGGCAAAAATGTAGATGTAGAAAAACAGGAATCACATGCACTGCCGCCTGCCACTACTACCATGGAGACAGCTCAAACAGTCCACTACCTGTTGAGGAGGATGTCCTAATGGAAATGGAACACACATCAACATCTTTTGAAATTTCCCAATGAATCTGGGCTAATACAAATGATCGCGGACTTGGGTATATTGTTTATTCTTATATCATTGTATTTTACGCATTTTTCATTTTTGTATGTTTTACGTTAACAAAAAATGTCATTTTTTAAAGGTATTGTTCGGTGTTCCATTCTCCTCACCACAGCATTTATTAACGTTCGTTTAAAGAAGCTTAGATTAAGTATGTGCAATATAAGTGTCAATGACCCGCTCTCTGGCACTAGTGTGACTTTTGGCAAATTTCTTCATTTTTGAATGCGATTATCTCGTTAACTATGGCTTCTAGAGAAAATGTTTATAGCCTTTTTTGTAGAGAATTTAATTGTCTTTATTTTTTGGACTCGTAGGACTACAATAGGACTTCAATAGGACTTATAGATACGAGATATTAACAAAAACCGAAGAAAGGTACCTTCTTCCCCCCCCCCCCCTTGCTCTCACCTCCCATTCATCAGGACTTTTAGTATGTTCATTAATAGACTCTCCCAAATAATATTACCAAGTTTCAAAACTTTCATAATTATGTCCCAAAATGGCCCAAAATCTGCCTAATTTGTCTGGACTATTGTTGTAATTTAAAATTCGATATAATTCCAGCAAACCAAAATACTGCAAGCATTAAATATGCAATTTGTACGTTGAAATATTTACAGCACGTTTTCGTTTAAAAATTTAAATCTAATTATCCGCTACTGCAGAATGAACAAAGATGAAAGATTTAAAAATAAAAATAAAAAAATAAGTTTCTTTTTTTTCTTTTGTTTTCTTTTACTTTGACGTGACGAATACAAACTACGTAATAGTCTGATGTGTATTTGTTTTTCAACTCAAAACATTTATATAGAAATCTATCATTAGCTTATTTCATTCAGAAAGGTTCAGCGAGGGATATCGAACAAGATTCGTGTAATTAACTTTTTAATGTACTTTTAAAGAGACGGGAAATAATATCAATAATAATTAATTTGCGTAACAATGATGACATTTAGCTTAGTATATTTAAAAACAAAATTGTTACGCGAGTGTGCTATTTGTTGTATTTCTATTGTTAATATATCGAAAATACAAAATTCTCCTAACATGATGAAAATGAGTTCATTTACATAGAAATTAGTTCATTAACCAGACTAATATAATAGAAAAGTCTCGAATATTTTTATCCGGGTGACATAAAGAAACCATTTTACCAATGATGGATAGTGTATAGTAATTTTCCTTCGGAAGTGGAAAATAAATCTCGATATATTTTTAATATCGATTTACGATTTTTATGTTTCTCTTTGCCATTACTATTATATGTACATTCATAATGACTTATTAAAACATTTTATCTTTTTTCAGCGTTGGATTATTTAAAATAAAAATTTTTATAATCATGTTATACCGATTCAAAACAGTCTTTATATATAATATTAAATATGTATAATGCAAATAAATACTATCACTTTATATCACTGTACTAATACTAAACTTTATATCACTGCAGAAACTTTGTCATAAAGGGTAACCTACAGATAAAAAACTAGTTGGATGTGCCAATCCCAAAACTTTTTTTCTATCTCATACATCTTAATTTTTCAATAAACGGTCAAGTGCGAGTATTACTCGTGTAGAGAGGGTTACGTAGAATAAATATATGAATTTGTAATTGCATTATTAACAAAAACCATTGCTAAAAGAATACTAAGACTTTGTAAAAAAAAAAAACTATACAACGTATACACTGTATAACTATATACAGTGTGTCCACGTATAACATGACAGATCTTTATTTTAGCAACCATTGGTCCTAGATGCATACTTTCAATTACAAAAATGGTCAAAATTAGGTGCAGAGTTAAGATAAAAAAAAGTTTGAAGCGAAAAAACAATTTAGTGAAGAATTACATAATCTAAATTTTTATACGGTCCTCCGGTCCTATAAGTTATATTTAGTAAAATTTCCCTGTTACACTGACAAGTAAGGCAAAAAAGTACCGTTATGCTACGATTTAAATTGACCGAGAAATAGCGGTTTAAAGTTGGGGCTTATTTCTTGCTGCCAATTAGGGGTCATTCACCAATTTAGTAGAAATATAATTTCGTCAGATATATTAAAGAAATGTTTGAGAGTAAAATTAGCATTGCAATATAAATTTGAAATTTTTAATGATTCTGACATATTACTGCAAAATGTACAATTTGTTCTGAACGTTATAAGGGGATAAAAATAACAGATTTTTTGTTAAATAAAAGGGTGAAAAACAACAGCCTCAATTCTTTACAAAATGATACATATTTTAAAATGCTGTTAGATTTCACTGGCTTTCAAATTTTGGGTTGTGGCATGTTTTAGCTTTTGAAAATTGATTCTTACGTATTTTTTGGCACTGAATCCGAAAATGACCTTCATTTTAAACCATAACATCAAGAATTTTCTCAAATTGCAAATTTCAAAGTTAAAAAGCTAAAAATTAAAATTGATCCCCCCCCCCTCCCAACCTCATCGGACCACCGAGCTGTTTAGCTGTCAGAAACCCAGTATAAGCCAAAAAATCTAATAAATTATTGAATTAAATAAAATTAAACTGAATAAAAAAGTCTTACATACATTTTGTAGTATCAGATTTTTCGCTCTTTTTTAACCTTGAAATTTACTATTTGCGAAAAATCTTGACATGATGGTTAAAAGTGAGGGTAATTTTTTGATTCAGCGTTAAAATATACATAAAATGTAATTATAAAAGTTAAAAAACACAATCATCGTAGGTTTATATTATCTAATCTAAAATTCTTTCTTAAACTTCTTGACGGTAATCTATCCGAATTTTTTTGTGTTATCCTCTAATATAAGTATGTATAAGATGGTAAGAGTCGAAAATCATAACAATAATGCAATGTCATCGGATTTAAGTCAGTATGTAAAATTTAACTTCGATCGGACATTTGAAAGTAAGTTTGAGTACAAATTTTAAACTGGAAAGACGATCATTGCAAGTTAAATAAAACCTTATGAAAATAACATAATTTTATTTAAAAGAAATCATAGCCTCAAATTCTTACAAAATAAAACATATGTTAAAATACAATTATTTTAACTAATCTGAAACTTAACTAATAAAAGTTAATCGTAGTATTTGTAGATTTCTTTCAAAGCGCAGATACCTTGAAATAAGTTTAAGTACTTTATACACGACCCCTGAAAGCATGGTCGAAATCATCTGTTTTGATATGCAAAAAAGTGGTATAAGTCATGCATTTCAAATTTTCATAACTCGGTCAATTTTAATATGAGATGAATGGGACTTTTTTTTGTCTTACTTGTTAGTGTCACAGTAAATTTTTAGTAAATATCACTTATAGGACCGAGGGACCGTATAAAATTTAAATTTCGTAATTTTTTAATAAACGTTTTTCATGACCGAAATAGCTTTAAAAAAATTTCTTTACCTTATTTCAACCATTTTTGTATTTGGAAATATGCATGTAGGACCAACGGTTGCGAAAATAAAGGTCGGTCAGGTTATACGTGGAAACACTGTATAGTAGAAAAGTGTAAATGGATATACTATGAAAGTACAAAGAGATATGGAACTAAATAATATGAAATATAGTTATTCTGTGTAACTCATTTGTTAATATTATCCTTATCTGTTTATGGTGAATTTAAGTCCGTACTGACAATAAAAGCAGTGCATATTTAAACTTCGTTTGGCACTTCATAAAACTAAATTCAGCGTAGTAATAACCTTTCTTTCTACAGTGTAGCTAAAATAAAACCTTTGTTCAAAGTTTAAATTTGGCATTGTGCTAAGAGCGCGTCGAAAGGGGGTCGCAAATTTGCAACGCCACCTAGGTCAATACCGCGTTATTTCAGATAGGTTTTTAATTAACTTTTAAAGTCACTCGAGGCGTATTGAGAGAGACACTAATCTAGTCGCGAATCCCACAGTATTTATGTGATCCATTCTAATTAAATCTTTCGAGGGTGGTGTCTTTAAAAAAAAAAGACACCTAATTTCAATGCAAACCAGTCGCGAATCCCATAGTATTTATGTGATTCATTCTAAATAAGTGGTCTCAGGACTCTTAAAGCGTCAAAATATTAGAATTTATTTTTATTTTTTATTTTATTTTTTTTAGATGTTAAACTTCTATCTTTTCTGAACATTTTGATATAATTGTTTCCTTGAAATTCCCTTTAGAAAAAAGTTATGGCTTTTAGAATTATACACGTTCAATAGGTGAAGCGGCGTTTCCGAAACTTTGAAGTCATTTTTCTCCAAATAACGTTTTTGAGCATAACGCGCAAGATACCTCAAAAACTTCTGAATATTTTTTCGTGAAATTTTCAAAACATACATTTCATCTTAGTCTGTATAAACTGAACCTAAAATTTCCTTTTTATTGTTCAAAACAATATATTTTTATGTCATTATATTGTTGGAATTTCAAAATTTTGTATTAGCTAAATACAACTTTGCATTAAAAATATAAAAATGCTTTAAATACAAATTTATTTAAGTTCAGGGTAATTATTACAATCTGAAGTATAAGTAGGAACCAAAATTTTCATTCTAGTTGCAATATTTATTTTTTTATCCTGCGCTTACACTGTTATGCCAATTTTCTCCTCGACAAATGTCTAACAGTTTCGAGCCCCGTATAAATACTAATTCTGTATCTTGCAATTTTTTAAATACATGAAATGAAAGAACATGCTTATATCCTTCATCCCAATAAAAATTGTGTTTTAATATAATATGCATTTTAAGACATTAAATTTTCAACATGGTCTTTCTTTTTCTTTCTTTTCCAATTTTAAGAGTCCTGAGACACTTAAATTATTCTGTTTTTAACATTTTGGCGTGTATTGATTTTATAGTACAACTGGACATTACATTACACATATATATCTTTATAAGTTGTTAACAGGCATAGAGTACGCCGCCCCTGTCATTATGTATGTCCAAGCTGTCCGTAATTTTAAGGGTTAATATCTCGGCTAATTACTGACGATTTTTTTCGAAAATCATTATCAACAATGCTTTTATACTTCTGCTACGATAGGTACCTCTAGCGCAGCTCGACACCTTCGCTGAATGCCCGTAAATCGAAATTTGTGTGTAGCAGAAAAATGCGATTTTTTCAAAAACTATGTGACCTAGGATAATCGCTATGATTTTTCTTCGAGGTTTAAATTAACGTCTACTACCTCTAATTTTTTCATAATTTTAGTTTCAGTAAATTCGGAATTAGACATATTTTTGCGCTACATTTTCGACAATATCTTTGAAAATACAATATCTAAAATTAAAAGGAATGTATATTTGAGTTCAGCGTTACGAAAGCTTTCACACGATACCCCACTCGATACACAAATAAAAGATTCTTTTTTCAAGTAGCTTAATTAGCCCGTCTAGAATTTTACTAAATATATTTATGAATGTTTAATAATCTGAAAATATGTGGGTCAATAGTCTTTATTGCTTCCCCCAGTTTGAACTTTCCACGATCCATTGTTTACGAGTAAAATGGCTGTGACAAACAGACAGACACAGGAGTTATCTTATAACTGTTCCATTTTTACTTTTTAAATACTGAACCCTAAAAAGTAGTTACGAATTTTAATAATACAATATTATTATTTAATAATATACAACTTAGTCTCCCATCTTAAATTTCTGCTTCAGTCAATTAATCGGAGTAATAAACAATTAAATTTAAAAAATCAAAAAACTCGACGAAGTAATTAATTATTTCTTATCAATGTGAAACTATTTTTTTTTTCAATTCCTACTATTAGATCACACTCTCGCTACATATATCTTGTTAAAATTTTCAATCGTTAATAAAATACATATTATTCATCCAATCAAGCTCAAATAATTTTTTTTTAACTTGTAGTGGATGACAATTGATGTTAATCCAGTTTTTTTCAAATATTTCATTAATTAAATTAAATTAACTAATTTTCAATAATCGAGAAAGCCCTCTTCTTGATCAAGGTATTTTAAGACCGAGAGATCCCTCTTCTTGATCAAGGCATTTTAAGCGCCACTCAAGAGGAAAGAAAAATGGGAGAAAAAAATTATCTTATTGACCTAAGTAGGAATAGACTTAAAATATTTTTTTATATTACTTGTTTATATTACTTACCTATTTATTTATTTAATTGTATTCATGACTTTTAAATTGTGGTTAATTGTTAGTTCCTATCTATAAATACTGTTTTGATGAGGACTATAGATGTCTATGATGGTTAGAGTTGCAGTAAAGCTAGAGATCCTACACACACAAATTCCAGGTTGCATAATATTTTAACGGAGCTTCTGACTGTAATATAGTCAATGAAACATCGTCTTCATTTTGAAAGGCCTATCCAAAGATACGCCACTCAATAGGGTACGTAAAAATTTTCTTTCGTCTCTACCGCCGTTTTGAATGTATAAAAACAAAACTTAGCCTATAACCATCGGGCCGTTAAGACGAATTGATAGAGACCTCATTCATTAAAATCCATCCAGCTGTTGGGATGTTTCGAGGGCATAAAGAAATCCACATACACAGATACGCGTGGAACACATAACCCTTCTTTTCAGTCGGGTAAAAACGATTTAATCTTGATAATGATATTTAATCAAATCAATATCTTTCGTTATTCTGTTGTACATCAGCTGCTTGCGAATAACCAGCTTAGCAGGATGCGAGGTTCCCATTGCTGCACGACCCACCGATGTACAACAGAACTACGAAAAATAGATTAAGAATACCCCAAAATGAGAAAAATTCCACTAACTTAATATTTACTAAAAGTTATAAAAATACATTTACAAGGCAAATAAATATCTTTATTTATTCATATCGACATCTTTCATCGCACTCACGGCGACATTCTCGAAATCTATATGATACAAATATTTTCGCAATAAAATATTAAATTGAAAACTGGTAAAAAAAAAAAAAAAAAAATCACGCGATCTCATGCATAATGAAATTAAATGCAATATAAACTAGTTGGATGTGCCAATTCCAAAACTTTCTTCTATCTCATATATTTTAATATTTCAAAATGATGTTACAAATGTCAATATTCCATCTTACGTAGATTTCGTATGAAATACTACCTATTACATTCTCCCCTATGTTGGAATTTCTGAAACATTTTTGCAGATCTACACCGATCATGGCCCCTAGAACCCAAAACCACCCTCAGTAAAAAAACTTTATATATATATATAATTATCTAGTATCTGGTACACCGAGCATCACTCGGTGATTTTTTTATTCTGCGATCATATTGCATTGAAAAAATGTTATTTATTTTACTATTTAAGCGTATTTATTTCTACATGAACATGTCATTTCTACTTTCAAAAAATAATAATAACACATACTAAATTTTCGTTTTTTGAGCTTTTTATTTATTTACAATTCTATATCCCTTTCTTAGCACTTTCTAGTAAACCATTTTGTTACGTATTTCTGCAGTCTTTTAAATACTAAATTGATTGGTTGTTGGTGTATTCAATACTTCTTTCCATACAATATTATGAGTGTGGTGAGGATTTTTTGTAGGTAGAAGTACCTTTAAGTTGTTTTGCCTCTTAACCCTGGAAAAAGCAACGTAGAGCATTCCATGCATAAAAACGGGTGTCCGTAAGTCGACGCCAACAAATTCGAAGGTCTGACCTTGAGCTTTATGTATAGTTATTGCAAATGCTGGCCTCACAGGAAATCGATGCCTTTGCATCGTGCATCCAAGTTGACCTCTGCTTGAATCGAGAGTTATTCGCGAAATATGTACTTCGATACCTGAATTTGTGATTATTTTTGCTTTGATTATGTTATTGCAAAGATCTTTAACAATTAGCCTTGTTCCATTGCAAAGGCCTTCTGAAACATCTAAATTGCGCAATAGTATGATTATTGCGTTATTTTTAAGCTTTAACTCATGAGGTGGCAAATTAGCTACTTCGATGGAATTGAGAAATTTCGTCGTAAACTGGACTGCTCCTTCAGGTTGATCTTTGACGGAATCATAGCTGTGGTAGATTTTATACTCTCCAGAAATCTTTTCAATAATTTCGTCGTTAATCTTGCTGGCATCTTTATTTAATGGCGCAAGGATAGCTCGATCCTTCATTTCTTCATAACTTCCTTTCTTTAAGCAGTTTCCATAGACTTCATCAATGAGATGACCATTTGAAAGTATATCTATGGGTAGTTCGATTTCACCCATCGCATTCTCAAGTAGCTCCCGATTTCCAAGTTTCAAAGATATTTGGCAAATTCTCTTTGTTCCGGATCGCATATTATCTGTTAATGAAATTGAATTGAAGTGGTGCCACAGCTCACTTTTTTTTATTGATAAATACAATATTTCACTTCTGTTTGCTCGTAGTTGGAGGGGTAGACAATGACGGAAGTCCCTTCTTAGGACCTTAATCTTTCCACCAAATGGCAAAATTGGATTCCCAATAGCGCGCAGCAATTGATCTATGTTGTGAAGTCCGCATTCTTTCAGCATAGGAGCTTCATCCATCAAAAATACATCAACTTTGCTGAGTTCGACTGCTTTAGCGGATCTAGGTTTGATGTTGGAAATTGAATCCGATGCCAATGGAACTTTAAGTCCAAAAGTCTTATGTGAAGTACTTCATAAGTAGCAGAATAGAAGCAATCCCAGTGAATGCCATGCACTTTACTTTATTCTTTTGTCCTGAAAGGATGTAATAAAGAGTTTTGTATACAAAAGTCCTTCCAGTGCCTCCAGATCCACCAATAAAGAAACATTATGATCGAGGGGTTGAAACGTTTACTGAATGTAAGATGGTATCAACAATTTCAATTTGTCTCCCTTTAAGAAGTTGATACAATGTTCTCCAATAGAAATAGACTCATGGGTGTTCATAGTTTCTTCATTTAGCACGTTCTCGTATCTATCAATATCGTCCATACCAAGTTGATGAACCCAGAATAGGAAATTCCTACCTTCAGTAGCTTCTGTATTTAACTTGAATGCGATAATTCGATAAGCACGCTTATCGTTAATTAACCATCCGTCCTGTTTCACGGATGAAGTCTTCAGCCAAATCTTTTTTAAACACATTTCCCATAGGCGTCTTGGATTTTCAGGAGATCCAAAAATGAGAATCTGTGTAAACAGCGTTCTCATGACTTTAGGCATCTTCGACATAGCAGATTCACGCAGACTTTCAATCCACTGTTGGTCATCGTAAGTTAGTACACGAACTAAACAAACTTGTTTATATGATGCATATGTAATGCCATCAACTGTTAACATATATTCGAAGCTTGTTGCATTCTTAACATGTTACAGCAACATTCGTAAGTTGTATAGTTCTGGCTGGGAGATGAAATTTATGTTAAGTATTCGTCGAATAACACGTAAACGGCGACTTCTCTGAATCTATTCGCTGGATTTTCCATCCCATTTAAAGTATTCAGGAATTTGCCAATAGTAGTGATATATAACTTCGTGAGAATTCTCGTTCAGAAGATTATTTTCTACTATTTCTTTTAGGTCTCGATTATGCCGGAAATATACCTCTAATGTTGAGCCTTTCTGACCCGTATCTGCTAAATCTTCTTGTGCTAGATCAATGTTTGCAATTCGAAATTGACCTGGTAAATGGATATCTAAGCGTTGAACAGAATAGCTTTTCTTTGGAATCTCGTTGCCAAATAATCGCCAACATGCTTCTGGTGGAGTGATACATCGAACTTCAATATAGGTGTCTACTTCATTGTACATAAGTTTTCTTTGGTTTTCAACGATCTTTATTGTTGCACAATCATGCCCTTTGTAGATATATTTGTAGAGATATTTTACAGTACGAATATTTCCTACATATTCAACGTTTATATGACACTTGTATCTCTTCAGCAGATAAGCATTGTATGGAGCTACGTGACGGTTATCTCTTGTTATTTTGCAACCATTTATATCCTTTCGATAAACAGCATGCTCGTGCGAAAATTCTAAATTATGTTAATCCAACTGTGGATTATAACTATGTCGATAATTTGGTTTTTCATCGTCCGCTAAAGAAGTGATTTCGTTAAACATTTTAGAATAGTTGAAGCGAAATTTCATGCACCCATTTTTATTAATCATACATGGTGCATTTGGGTTTAGTTTCCCCCACGGATTGTGAATCATCCATTTTAGCACCAGATTTCGTAATTCAGGATCATTATTAATGGGAATTTCCGCTGAAATCAGGTCATGAAGTTCCTCTGGGTTACGGATTCTATCTTCAGGAGCCATAATCAGCAGCAGATGCATATGTGGGAGGCCACGTTTCTGGAATTCTATTGTGTAAACGTAAGCGGCAACCTTTCCAAATTTTTTTTGTCCAATTCTTCAATAATGTCATCGAATTTAATTTTACAAACTCTAGCGACGAGATCAGGTGTATCTTGAGCAGGTTGCTCATGTATTATTCCATTTTCCAAGACAACTCTTGATGCCTCTTTAATTTCTGGCCATTCAGGATTTGATGTCACAGTGATAAAGAAATCTGGCGATCCATATCTGTAGACAATGGCCATCGCATCTTCGAATTGTTCAACATAGTATTGCGTCGATCCAATGAATGAAGATGGCAGTATTATCTTTTCACCAACAACGGCATTTTTATTTTCAGCGAGTGCCTTAATAATGTGAGTAACGCCAGAATATTGGTCAGCAAGAATTTTTTTTTATTAGCCTTGATCCGTTGGATGCGATTGCGCTATACTCTGATGTATGTATCAATGAGGTATTGTTGGAAAATCCGACCACCAAAATGCAAAGCGTTGAAGTGTATTTGGCGCAAATCTGCACCTATAATAACTGTTTCTGGAGGAAGGTATTTAGTAAGTTCAAGTCGAAAAGCAATTCTATATTGTGCTAATTCTAGTCGAGTAAGATGCTGACGACTTCTATAAGGTGTTTGAAATTGCAGATACACAGAATAGCCAAACTTTCTTTTGGGGTAAAATAGTGGATACGTGAATTGTTTTATCCGTTTATCAATATTACGCAAATTGACAATTTTTTTTTCACATTGATGTACCACCATTTCGTTATCTGGAAAGCTTTAATCGGCGTTGAGTGTAAGCACGGCACATACATCATTGGTCATAGGGACATTGAATCTTCTATAATCAGCATTTTCTTGCATTGTAAACAGAAGCTTGACATATGGAGCTTTTATTCCTTCTGCTTTAGCATGTCTATTCACTTCTTCTTCAACTTCTCGCATCATCATAAATGATTGTGCAAACATATTTTGAGACCGAATAATATGCTCTAAAAGTTCCATTAAATTTTGTCTGATTCCACGGTTGAGAGGATATTCGAGTCTTTCGTTAACAGCATCTTCTGAATTTAAAAAGTACATCTGACCATATTGTGGTCGTTCGAATTCGCCTTCGCTGTTTTGTTTTGGATGAGCTGCCATATTCATCTTATGATAAACTTGTCCGCCGGCGACAAAGCTGTAAATACCTTGGCTGTTAATTGTTCGATCATCATGTGCCTTAAATGAAGCCAAAGCATGAATTTAAATTCCGAATTTTTTGTGGAAATTTTCTGCAAATGGATGGCATTTTAAAAAGAGACGCTCCAATTCATTTGGAAAAATGGGGAAGTCAAGCTTAATTCGTCCATGTAAGCAGCAGTCGCCAAATAAGTCCTGGTTAATTTGATTAGACACACGTTCTTCTGGAAAATGAATTGCTTTGCAATGAATACATTCAATGTTAAAAGAACCCAATTTTTGGTATGTTGCTTCTTTGTTAACTGCGCACTTCCATGTTCGCATTCGTTTCTTTACTAAAATTTGCAGGCGTCTTATGTTACGGCGTCTTTGTTCTTCTAAATCTTGATGTCGTTGCTTATTTATTTCATTTGCTATGTGCTGAATGGAACAATGCTGCATTTCACGTATGGGTTGAGTGCGGCTTTCGTTTGTTTTGCCAACACTTTTCCGTCTTTTTAATGTACGCAATTGATCTAATTCTTGGGCAAAAAAGGAAAAGAAAAGAAAGCTTTGCATATAGCCGGAAATTTGGATTGTCATATATGAAAATAAACTATATTTATATGCATGCGATTATCAAGCATATCCTGAGTGCTATACTCCATGTTTTATAAATTAGATGATTATTAACAAGATACGTTGTCTAAGTCAATGTTTGGCGACAAAAATGAGCTATATGGAAAGATTGACACAGAAAAATGATCTTGCTTTTAAAATTGTTGCTAATTTTGCGCCAGGGTATATCGCCATGGCAACAAACAATACAGATGTTTGTAACAATAGGGCAGTTGTTTTAAACTTAGCAAAAGTATAAGCACAGTTATTTATCAAGAAATATTACTAATGTTTATGAAAATATTTAAATTCACGAAATCAACTGTCGGAATAATCAATCAATTCTTTCATAAACAATAATTATAATCAATCATTTTTTTGTTGTTCTAGCCAGTTAAAACAAATTTTACAGTATTTTTGATCTACATAAGCCATTATCTAGTGCTCGATTAATTGTAGAAGGCAATCTTTTAGCGCCACATTCGAGATTACCTTTCATTGTGTTGGCGAGGATTCCGATTATGGATGATTAAATATAAAAAAAATGCTTAAAATTACATTTTTTTTCTACCTAAGTCGAGACTTAGTTGGAAGGTTTTCTCATATTAGAATAAAGTATATTTCATAAAAATCGTCAGAATTTTTTTCGACTAATACCACCTTTTTGAGTAATGAGTTTATTTTAACGACAGAAAACAATTTTTCTCGAATAACGACTTAGCTATATCGATTTCTTGAGCTCGAATTAGAATAGGCGTCAAATTTTATGAAAATCGTTAGAGCCGTTTTCGATATATAGCAACATTTTCAGTGCTGGGTTTGTTTTAATCTATAAAAACGAATTTTCTCGAATTCGAAGCCTAGCTAGATGTGTTTCTCGTGCTCGAATTAGTATAGAAAACACGTTTCGTGTAAATTGCATGAGAATTTTTCGATTTATAGCAAGCAAAAGTTTCAGCTAAGATCTTGTTTTACCAAGTAAAAACGAATTTTCTAGAATTCGGGACCTAGTTAGATCTTTTTCTCGTGCTCGATTTCGTATAGGAGGCAAGTTTCATGAAAATCGATCCAGTAGTTTACGATATCATCCGTAATCGGTAAAATCGCTTGCTCGTTTAATATATATGATATATAAATATATCACTTTCTTCTGGACACGATGACTTCCACAATTCTGCACAAATCTCTTCCAAACTGATGTATAAAATCAAGGGGTATAAAATCTCTTTTTACGCAGTCGGGTTTTTTGATTTTGTAAATTTAATATTTACTTGTTTTCTTACTCATTTTTAAATTCATTTTTGCCCTCAAACGCATCCAATTGGTAGATTCTCTTATTCAGAAACTATATAATGTACCGTAATGATCGATGTTTTCAAAGAGGCAGATTATATTTCAAAAAATGATGTCAAAATGGGTATTTTGAACAGAAACTCCCGAACGAAAAATAGTGTCCTACTGACAAAATATTTATAAATCAAGTTTTAATTAATTTAACCAAAAATAAAAACACAGGTCGCTTAAAAATCTCTTCAAAAATCGCGTTAGCAAGTTTCATATTTTTTCTATTAAAAATGAATCTGAAAATGTGCCAGAAAATTTCGAGTTGTTGAGCATGGAAAGTATTTCTTTGAATACCGCCTTAACATGATTCTGATAAAACCAGCTATTATATATAAATGAAATAAAAATTCGTCAAAAGAGGCCAGATAAAATTGTTAAAGTGGGTTTATCTCTAATCATGATTTAGTTTTTGTTGGTGAAATTAGTAAACTTCGAAATCTACCTCCGCCTGTAGGCCGGGCCGGCAGGGATTTTTTATTACGCTGGTGAAAACAATTAAAGGGACAAAGAGTTAAAAAAAAAAAGGTATCCCCATATGCAAATAAGGTATCATATGATAGTTAAGGTCCTCGCAGACACACCTGCCACGCAGTGGTTTGTGTCGTCATAAGGCAGTGGCGCTGTGATCGCGTTTGTGCAGAGGTACCTCATTTGGCCGCCGAAGCTTGTAGCGTAAGGACGTTTTGAAACATCATAGCATAACCCAATCCTTGTTTTTTGAATTTCTTTGTTTACCCATTGTTAGTATGGCTAATTGCCATCGTCTAGATGATGCCACAAGATGGCGAATTGTTGGAAGACTCGAGGACGGCCAATCACAGGCTACCTCTTGTAATGACCTCGGTGTTTCGAGAAATGTGGTGTCCACTCTGAGGAAACAGTTCAGTGAGACAGGAACAGTGGTCCACCGACCTGATCAAGGCCACAAAAGGGCAACAACGCTGGCTGAAGATCGTTATTTGAGACTTCTAGCCAAAAGGGATAGGTCCTTGACAGCGACACAACTGTCTCGTCACCTGTATAATGCAACAGGAACTTCCATTTCACGAATAACAGTCACCCAGAAACTTAATGCAGGTGGCTAGTATGCCAGGTGTCCTGTAGTCTGCATCCCTTTGACCGTGCATCCCTTTGCATCCCTTTGACTATGATCTCTATCGATTCCTTTTAACCGTCCGATGGTTATAGGTTAGGTTTTGTTTTATAAATTTCAAAATGGCGGTAGAGACGAAAAAAAATTACGCACGATATTGAGTGGCATATCATTGGATAGGTCTTTCAAAACGAAGACGATGTTTCATTGACTATTTTACAGTCAGAAGCTCCGTTTAATTAATACACAACGTTGCAGTTGTGTAGGTAGGATCTCTAGCTTTAATGCAATTCTAACCTTCATAAACATCTATTGGCGTCATTAAAACAGTGTTTATAGACAGAAACTAACAATTAAACACAACTAGTCATCAATACAAGTAAATAAAAAAAATATGTAAGTAATGTAATAATTAATTAATTCGCTTTTTATGCAGTCGGGTTTTTTGATTTTTAAAATTTAATTTAAATTTATTGTTCCTATTTCTTAGTTTTTTTCTCGACTAAGATTAATAAATATATTTTTTTTCTCAAGCCTGTTCAGGCCCTACCTTCCTTGTCTTTTGTGTCTTCACTACCGCGCAAGGAAAGCGTTTGTGATCATGCATTGCTATGTAGTTTCTCATCGTCAATGAGTACTCTATCTCTCCTGAAACTTTGTAACCGCTGTACTGAAACACCCTGTACAGGAAATTAGGTTCAATTCTATGCATAACTTCACACACGTTTCGTTGATACAATGGCAACACACGGACAGACAGACATTTGTATAAATATGTTTTTTGGTATCTCTGGCCCCTAAAATGTGTAAATAGGGCAAAAACCGGAAGTCGAAAAAAAATTGGATTACAATACTTCCCTCTATTGTAGATAGCAGAAAGTAATAAATATAGATTTTAAAATAGCTATAACAACGATATAATTTTACATATAAACGTTACGTGCATTTTACACATATTTAAGTTTACCCTGTTGAAAATGTATAAGTACAATTTCCATCTGTTTTGAGGCAGGACATTGCTAAAAATTTTCGGCATTATATTCAAACTTATTTTAAGAATAACAGTATTTTATCTCTATTCTGACTAAAGGGAAAACGCTTCATAATATAGTCAAGTAAACACTACAAACTGTTGAATAACTGCACAGCTTGCTTCAGATTTTTACAATGTAGTTAGCGCAATATTAATTATTGATAATTAAAACTTTTAATGTCAAACACAAGGTATTTTGAATTAGAAATATGCGTCGAATTGTTTATGTTTTTTGACATTCCTTGTTTTATTGATGTTTCCTAAAAAAAACTCAAAAATAGCGTGCATGGATTTGGATTAATGCTGGGATTAATGGTGAATGAATAGTGGCGGACAAGAAAAGTGCATCACCTGTATCAAAATGGAAAAGAACGCAAATAATATGTTTTATGTTTATGTTTCATGTAAAGGTAATGTTGTTACATTAAAATAAACCTGTAGTATTAATTTGTCATTAAAACTTGTTTCTTGAAACACATAATTATGCTGAATATGTTCTGAAAGGAAATATGCACTATTTTATCAAAACGTGGAACAAACTACTTAACCAGAAATGCAGTAGAAAATTAAAATAAAATTACATAACTTACTCATTTTACATGCATGTTGACGTGGTTATACGCAAAAGGATCAATTTAATACTTTTTAATATCTCCGCGAGCGGTGATGCCAGCCTTGCAGCGGACCCGTGTAGAAGAAATCAACTTTTGGATGTATTCCTGTTATGTTGTGGATATAAAAACTTACAAATGACACAATAAGATCATTTATAAGTAAATTATATTCTACTTACCAATTTTGCCGTAAGACAAAGTACTAATTCTCGTTAAAAAATATATTTCTCTACAGTTTAAAATTAATTTTAATAACTGACTTTAAATACTCCTCCAATATGCCAGCGAAAACTGATGTTGACTAATAATTTTAAATATCCTCATCCCTTTTCAGTATATGCTTTTCCAGACCATTTGGTTCCCTAGAGATTTCACAGTCTGCGAAATGCAGTCTTGATGGTATGTTTCGCTTTTTTGTCTCCTAACGTCCCGCTTGCTGTCCAATCCATGGAGGTGGAGATTAGATTTTTCCGAAACAAATACTGGTTCCTACTTAGCGCTTGTCCATGAAATATGTTTTTGTATCCAAGAAAGTCGCTTCTGTCATATTATTTCTGTCAGTAAAGTCTTTTTTGAGAAGCGATAAGCATGTAGACACCATTACGTAGGCCGTCGTTAGGCAGTTCATGCAGTTATATTAACATCACAAGCGATTAATAATTAAACTTTTAAATAAAGAGAACTTGCATGGCGATTACGGAGACACATCTGATTCAGAAATAGATTTTCAGGTGTTGTAGCGACCCGCTTTCGACTTGATCAGGCTATTCTCTCGACATCACCATCGTCAAGCTTTAATTTAATCACTATAGCAAATGTAGACTGATGGCATACTATTATTTTGGTGGCCGCAAATGTCGAAAACCCTTCTTTATTTAAAGCAACTGCAATATATTTTTTTCGGGGTGTCACTTGAAAGTACAGAGCCATGCTTTCACAGCACAGAAAATCACGACAAATTACCCATCTCTCATTTTGGCACACTATTTTTGAAAATTGATCGATGCATTGCTTCTTAGTTGTTGTATGATGCAATAGTGACGTGTTATGATGCTATACGTTATTTTGAAACACCTAAATTAATGTTAGGTAAATACAAGAGCGCGTTAAAATTGCAAAAGAATGGATTTTTCTAGATGATGAAGCTTTTTTATCCGCCACTGTCTTAATTATTGATTTATATGTCACTTAATAAACATAAAAAAAAAATAGAAATTTGCGAAGCTTTTCAAAATAGGCACTAATAAGTATATTAATAGGTATATTATTAATAAATATTAATCAATTTCCTTTTAAATTTGTCCGGTTTCAATTTTTCAATTTTTTTTCTTTTCAACCTGCTGCCGCTAGAGTCTGCGCTAATGGGATGTGGGCAGGGACCTCGGACGGACACGCAGATTGCCGCGCTCCGCAAATTCTGCGACGCACAGTGGAGTATTTGACTTGAAATCCTAACCATTTTTCTAATAGTTCGATTGCCCTGAAATTCTTAGATGTTATTGGGTATCACTATGGCATGTTTCGTATTGTAAATGAAGCCTATAGCATTTACAGTTCATTTACAAAAACACTCAAAAGAATTCCCTTACATTATGGACTATGGGAAAAAATCGTTTGCTCTGTGTTTTAATGATATCACGCTATTTTAAACGTACTGAAATTTATATACATCACTGAGGTGTACTCTACTAAAGCACTTATTGTAGAATATGGTGTGCATAGAATATATCGTTCATTTACAGGGACACACAAAAGAATTTGGCTGAAGAATAAATTTAACTATTGAAGTCTATGACCGATAATTGCTGGAAGGGCGTTTGTAGTTGTGATATGCGTTTTTAAATTGAATTATGTTTTTAAATATTACTTGGTGTAGATACATTCTGTAGATGATATACAGGGCTGCACAAAAGTTCTCAAGTACATTTCCGCTTATTCACTGAAATGGTTGAATAGAAATGTTTAACTGTGCTATGCGTTTCAATGAACTAACTTTTAGCATACTATGTAGTATACATACAAATCCACAGCTTAGTTTAATATTTTATATCTTAATAGCTGACGAAATGCAAGTAAGATTTTAACGCTTCACATAATAATAAGTATACTTTTTATAAATATTTTGACAACTGAGAAAAAAGGAGACATCATTTAAGAAGAGCACAAAGAAAAAAGAAGTTAAAATATTGATTTACTAAGTAGATATTTTAAAAATACGAATACATCACATGCTCATAGACTTAACACTGCCGAAGGGAATTTGGAAGTTGAGTGACTAGCAGCTTTAATTGTTTACTGTTTACGAGAGAAAAGTTATTCTTGATAGATTATTTTAAATACTAGTAATGTATAATTAAATGCATTTAATTTTACTATACATCACATTTATTATTTATATTCAAATTACTTTATTAAGAATTATTATATTTATATTACATTTAATAAAGATTATTCACATTTGATAAAGTTACATTTAATAATACATTTAGTAAAGTAGAATCTCTACAGTGTATAGATGCTAGTTTTACAGTGTATTTAATAGATTACCAGCTTCAATCTGATTCTTCAGAACTCAGTTTTTCATCTTTTCCATCCCTCTGTTCTTGGCCTTTATCAGGACTACCATCAGACCTATCTGGAAGAAGAAGTTGTAGATCTTGCTAATGTATGTCTTGTTATTTTCCCTTGCTCTTTGTCTAGAGCAGCTTATAAAAGGATCATTGCTTAAAAGAAGCCGATTTGGGACATCTCTGTTGCAAGCTTCTCTATTGAACTTTCTTGAGTACTTTGTACGGTTCTGTCTGAAGTGTTTGTTTCCGGCATCGGCAGCTTCTTCTGATCGTTGAATTGACCAGTGGGTACGACGGCTTTCTTAATTACAGTGGTATCATGAATCAAAACCTTGTGCATTGTTGGAATCATAGGGTACTAATTGTAAAGGTTCACATACAAGTTTACACACAGTTTTGTTGTTTCATCAGCGCATGTTTGGGACTTTTTTTTTTTGTCAATGCGATGCCCACTTGTTATGACTTCCAATATTACTTGCAAACTTTTAATCACTTTTGTGTTTACTCCAGACATCTTTAATTCCCTCCTTTTTTCCCTTAATTTCCACCTATGAGACCGCGAAACTAATTAGGGAACACATTTTCAATAAATAACACAATTAATACAATTTGAAGGCGATCGGATAATTCTATCAAGAGATATCGAGTTGCGTGCGTATGTATGTACATTCATACACACAGAATCTGCAGTGCAAAAGGTCTCCGGTAATATCCTGTGAGCTAAAAACCTGCAATATGACGGTAAATATATAGTAGTTCTTATCTCTTCAATTCAGTGGCCGCAAAACGGAGCATTTAAATAGTCATCCTGAAACAAAAAATATATATATAAAAAATGGCAACAATATGCGGAAGATTTTTTGCAGAAATTGGCACTCAAGACTATAACCAATGCTATTATAATTCAAAAATGGTCCGGCAAAGCCCGGCACATATTTAAAAAGCTTTCGATATGTTTAAATTAGAGCCAAAAACGCTTTAAAAATAACCCTTTTACAAATTTAATGTTTTTTTTATTACGTTAAAAACTAAACTATTTAAATTAACACATAGTTTAACACCAAGCTTTGACCTTTATTTAACACGTAAGCCCTGTTTAGTTACAATTCAACAATTTATTGAGCCACAAAAAATTATATTTAAATATAACAACAATGCCAAGAGACAACAAAAATCCACGTCTTCTCACAAAGAAACTTCCTCTTCAACTGAGGCCAGGAGCCACCGGATATAACTCACTTTCCTAAAATTGACATAGATCTAAGCGCCAATTAGTTAGCTGTTAAAAAATATGATTTTTGTAATTGTTGACGAAATTTGAATTTTTACATTTTTGGCCAGGTTTTTGGGTGAAATACTCCACTGTGCAGCGGTCTCACAGCCCACCCACCCCCAACAGCGAGTTATCAATTATGGAGATTATATCTTAACCACGGATAATAAAACCCTTTCTCAATGCTGATAAAAGTTGAAATTTCAGAAAATCCATAGTATAACAATATGTATAATAATCACTTATAAATAGATTAAGCTAAATAATGCTACAAAAAGTGATAGATCATGAGTGATTTTTAAAATGTCGCCGTTTGTGCGATGAAAGGTTCGTCCATCTAAATAAGGATATTTTATCAATTTTTAAAGCATCATTTAGCTTAAAATCCATAGTATTAAAACTAGGTATATTTTGGCCGTAGGAAAATTGATTTTTTTTTTTTTTACTTATTAGAACGTGGAAAAGGTTTTTCCTGAATATAACTTATAGAACTCAGGGATCGTCTAAAATTTAATTTTGTGCTTTAATAGGTGTGCGTCACATTAGAAAACAACTGCCATACATAAAAGCTGGACTTGTTTTCTATACTTTTAGCATCTGAAAGTATGTTTCTGCCATCAGCAGTTTAAGAAAGTAATCGCTATATCCTCTATTTTGAATCATTCGGTATAATTTTGTGTATTGTCATTAGGATTGATGTGGTGGAACAGCGCCTAAAATATACTTCTCTCAATTGAAGAGGTGAGTGAATGAACATGTTATGCTACGTTTTCTATTTTTTTTTTTTTTAATCTTTTGGATGACAGCGTTATGAGGTATCCTCTCACATGGTGAAGCTAAAATACTAAGATTCTATTTAGTCTTAAAGAGTTAAGACATTATTCATTAATATTTAATATTTTAATATTTAATAATGTCAATAATATTAATAAATTTTAATATTTGAAAATTAAATATGAATAAGTTTTTCTGAGAGAGTTTAGTACCACACCTGGTAATATTTTAAACATGTGGTATCAAACGGTAAATAAATCATTAAAATTTACAGAAAAAAACTTTCACCTCAAATTTCTTGAAATGTAATTTTTGTTACTTAACATGTTCTTCCACTTAGCTCTTCAATTGGGAGTTTTGGAAATCAGAATTTGTTCAAAGATGATAAAATACAACATCATGAACGTCCGTATATTAGATTAAAATGAAAAATATATTCACTGTCATTTTATGAACACGAAGTATTAGCAAACACCGACATATTTATGAATTATGGCGTAAACAATTTTTTTTTTAATTGAAAATATATATATTTATTTACTTTAACTTATTACTCACAGGTGTTGCATTGATGCATCAGTCAAAATAAAATAAATGCTTATGCTTAAATTAACTACCAAGCTACGACTATCTTGGAATACGAAAAATTGCTTTATCTCATGAGAGAAACTTTGAGATTAAAAATCGAAAATTACCTTTTGGAATATGTGGTAGCAAGCGACTTTCAGCAATAAAAAATTGAAAACTGTTACTTTTTTGTTTTGATCATTAAATGGTAACCTTTTATGCACTGAATTATGAATTCATTAAAATTTTATCTTCTAAAGCATTTTTCGTGCATTGTTTAAACTACATTAGAAGATTTACATAATCATTTAATAAATTTTAGAAGGATTTAAAAGGATTAATTAAATTTGAATTTATAGGGAATTTGTGCAATATTTATAACCACACTCAAATTTTTCATTTTAAATATTTTCCTTAGTATTTTTTAGAATTAGAAAATGTACAAATATAATGTTCTTAAAATAGAAATATAGAAATATTTCCGAATAGAACTCCCCCCCCCCCACAACGCCAAGAAAGCTGAAAAGATGCAAAGGCAAAAGAAATCGTCCTTTTAAAAATATTTTTGTTTTGTGTAACCCATATTACTTTTGGAACAAGATAAAGTAATGTATCTATAACGCACTCTAAACTGCATTACAACTAATCGATGTATTAAATGAATTTTATAACAAATTAATTTTAATGGTACTTATAAGTACCGTCAGTAGATAAAAGGTTAGTGCTTTTAACAGCAAAAATTCAAGATAAATCAATAATTGATAATATTGTAAAATAAATCACAGAAGCGTTTTTTCTTTGTTTCTTTTTTGTTTCTTTTTCAGAACGGGAAAAGATTTTAAAAAGTTTGTGGACGTAATCATAAATTCTCAAAATATTTTACTTTCATTTTAGAACTGACAAGAGGACTAATTTATGTGATGCTCGCACCTAACATTGAGAACTGTTGCATTTTAAAGTCCTATATTACTATGTTTGAGAATCGATAAAATTTTTCTGTTAAAATTATACTTTTTGATTTTACAGCAGCATAACTTTCTGAAGATGCTTTTTTCGAGGCCGCTTATCGGAATAGTAACGTAGAATGTTTTTTTTTTTTTTTTTTTTTTTGAAGAAAAGCATTTAAAAATATAAATTAGTCTATAATAAACATAAAATATTGAATAAAAGTTTAAAAATTCCTTCAAAAACCTACGAATTTGATTCTGAAAATTTGCAACATTATATTCACATTTTTGCCGTGTAAAAAGTTGAGTTTTCCGTCAACCCTAACCTAATATCATAGCTACTTGTCGCGTGTGAAATGAATAGTGTTTTGGACTTCGGTAGAAATTGTAATGTCTGACCTAATTAAGCGCAGAATATTTTCTAAATTGTATAAAAATATTAATTTTCTTTATGGTTACTTTTACCAAAAGACACAACATTTAATACAATAATATTTCATTTTAAACATTCGAATCTTTATTCTTCGCGGCTTCAAAAGAATATAGATTGCTTATTTTGTATTTCACTAAAAAAATAATTTTCAATGATCATGAAAGCTTTTAACAGAAAAAAATACTGTTTATACATTTATCGTCTGCATAGAAAAGGATAATCTAGTTTCAAAGTCTAGCTCTCAGTTATCAAAGAAATCGCAATCTGATTTAATTCTAATACGTTACATATACTCCCGGGTTAAGGCGAGCGAAAAATTCGTAGCGCCATTTTTGGTGATTTAACTCACTTTTGGCGTGAAATAAACAAATAAAAATAAAATAATAAAAAATTAAAAGTATAAAAATATATGTAAATTATGATTTTAACAGAGAATTTTTATCGGTTCTCTAACTTTTATGTATAAGGCTTCAAAATGCATTAGATCTCGATGCGAGCAGCATCAAAAGTAGTTCCTTTGTGAGTAGAAAAAAATTATTTTCCGTTCATGTTACACAGTTACAAAGTCTAAGAAAAAAGATAGGAGATAGCATTAATAGCTTAAAATTTGTACAATGAAAGTTCTGTATTACTTTGTATAAAGAAAATTCATAATTCTGACAAATTTCTGATCTATCTCTTAACGCATTTGAACTTAATGGATATTTCCATGTAATTTTAAGAACAATGACATCCAATAGACACTAAGATATATATTTGTTAATGTTTTTTAGGATCGAAACACGCTAACACACTTTATGTGCACCAACTGAGAATATTTCCGATTTCATGTAGTATGAGAATTTTTACTGTAACCATAAATTAAAATATTTTAAAATTTCCTTATGTCTTTATTAAAACTAAATGCTCTATGATGAGCATTTGAAGTATAACAAAGTACAACATTTTATAAGAAATATCTTGAAAAAAGTCCTTCCGGCCAGTGCCGGGAGGAAGAGGTAGCTTTCATATTCCTTATTTAAAAAAACCCAACTTATATTATTCAAACACACGAAGCTCAATTAAGTGGAAACCGAATGTAGGAGATTCAATACTAATTTTTATCAATACTACATCATTATGAATGAGAATTTCGCGAAATTAGTCAGCTTTATCCAAGCTGCTTTTATTTAAAGTAACTTATATTTGGCTACATAATTCGGCGATTTCTTAAAGTGCCTGCCATTTTAAGACAACATGGTGGATGAGGCTAACCAGTGAACTTGGTCGAGACCTTAGTAATTGCTGTGCACATGCTCACTCACATCGGAATCGGTTGATATATACGAGTGCTGTCGCAGGCAAAAATTCAGATTTTTCAAAATGTCACCCACGTTAGAAATTGAAACTGCTATATCTGAGCCATTTTTTAAGATAAAGACAAACAAAAAATGCTCCTGAATCCTTATATCAAGGTCAAATACTTAAGAAAGAAATCTTTTTCAATTTCTAATTTTTTTGCACCTCACTTTAAATATATATTTTTTTTTAATTTAATGACCGCGATTTTGAAACAAGATGGCTGATGAAGCTGACCAGCGAACTTGGTCGAGATATTGATGTATACTATCCACATGCCTTTTTACATTGAAATAGGTGAATACGTGTGGTATCGGGAGACAAATACAAGATCGTTTCAAAGTGTTATCAATGATAGAAATTCAAAGTGCTATAATTCAACCACTTTTTAAGATATAAACAAAAGAACAAATTTTCAGAAACAAAAACTGCTCCAGAATCTTTGTATCAAGGCCAAACACATAAAAAAAATCTTTTTCATTTTCCAATTTTTTAATACCTCATTTTAAATTTTAAATTACATTTTTTTTAAAATGGCAACCCTTTTGAAACAAGATGGCGAATGAAGCTGGCCAACGAACTCGGTCGAGACATTGGTATGTACTATGTACAGACCAAGTTACATTCAAATCGGTTCATAAATACGCCTGTTATCGCGTGACAAAAATCAGGTCGTTTTAAAATATCAGCCACAATAGAAATTCAAAATGTTATAACTCAGCTATTTTTTTAGATATAGACGAAACAAAATCTGTTCCGGAATCTTTGTATTAAGGTCAAACACATACGAAAAACTCTTTTTCATTTTCCAATTTTTTGGTATCTCATTTTAAATTTAATTTTTTTTAAATTTTTTTAAATGGCCGCCATTTTGAAACAAGATGGCGGATGAAGCTGGCCAACGAACTCGGTTGAGTTATTTGTATGTACTATCTACACACCAAGGTACATCCAAATCGGTTCATAAATACGTCTGTTATCACGTGGCAAAAATCAGGGCGTTTCAAAATGCCAGCCACACTAGAAATTCAAATTGCTATAACTCAGCCATTTTTTAAGATATAGACGAAACAAAAACTGCTCCCGAAACTTTTTATCAAGGTCAAACACATAAGAAAAAAATATTTTTTCAATTTTCAATTTTCTGGTACAACATTTCAAATTAAAATTTTTCTCAAAATTTTAAATGGCCGCCATTTTTAAACAAGATAGTGGATGAAGCTGGCCAACGAACTCGTTCGAGACATTGGTCTGTACTATGTATAAACGAAGTTACATCCAAATCGGTTCATAAATACGCCTTTTATCGCGTGACAAAGTTCAGGACGTTTAAAATGTTCTTCGCTAGAAATTCAAAGTGCTATAATTCAGCCATTTTATAAGATATAGACGAAACAAAAACTGCTCCCGAATCTTTTTATCGAGGTCAAACACATAAGAAAAAAATATTTTTTCAATTTTCAATTTTTTGGTACCACATTTCAAATTTAAATTTTTCTTAAAATTTTAAATGGCCGCCATTTTTAAACAAAATGGCGGATGAAGCTGGCCAACGAACTCGGTCGAGACATTGGTCTGTACTATGTACAAACGAAGTTACATCCAAATCGGTTCATAAATACGCCTTTTATCGCGTGACAAAATTCAGGACGTTTCAAAATGTCAGCTTCGTCAGAAATTCAAAATGCTATAACTCAGCCATTTTTTAAGATATAGACGAAACAAAAACTGCTACGGAGTCTTTGTATAACGGTCAAATACATAAGAAAAAAATATTTTTCCATTTTCAATTTTTTGGTACCACATTTCAAATTTTAAATTTTTTTTAAATTTTTAAATGGCCGCCATTTTGAAACAAAATGGCGGATGAAGCTGGCCAACGAACTCGGTCGAGACATTGGTATGTACTATGTACACACCGAATTACATCCAAATCGGTTCATAAATACGAGAGTTACAGTGTGACATAGGTCAGATATATATATATATATATATATATATATATATATATATATATATATATATATTGATATATATATATATATATATATATATATATATATATTGATATATATATATATATATATATATATCAATTTTGAACGGAGGGTGGTTTCGGGGTCTGGGGGTCATGATCGATGAAAATATACCAAAATTTTTTGAAATCGCTTTCCTCCGAACGGCTGCAATAGGTAGCTTTTTGTAAAGAAAGCTACCTAATACGGTGATATTTGAACTGAAACGCGTAACAAAATTGGTAAGATAAACAACAAAGTTGAGCTGACTACAATTTTTCCTCTAAAGTCATTACTCTTTAACACTTTTGCTATTGAAGATCTTAGGCGATATAAGAAGTTTTTAACTTTCCATTACCAGATTAAACATTACAATTTCTTGAAAAAGGTTTACCCGAAGGTGATTTAAAGTTATTAGTTGTGTCAATGTAAAGAAAGTTTCCAGGAAAATACTCGTTACTCTATATGCGACAAAAATACCAAAACTAAAGCAAAAGTAAGTATAGTGTATGTATGTGTTAACACATGTACGTATGGTGTATCAGGGTGGGGCTCGTCGAGTGGGGCTTTGATAAAGTAGTTATTGGGGCTCAATATATACTACAATACCGGGCTAATAAAATTTATATTTAAACTGTATATATAATAGGTTAATGTATAATATAGATAATAAGGGTGATTTTTTTTAAAGTTGTGAAAGTAAAACCCAATAACAAAAGAACCATTGATACAAATGACCTGAAACTTCAGCAGTGTGCTTACGAATTTTTCAGGCGTAGTTAAAAACAAAAACTTAGAATCGCACCGACAGATGGCGCTATAAGTTAACAGGAACAAAGATTATCGTCAGTGGGAGGAAAACTATGGACGGTACTTTGAGAAAAAGAAACCTTTATTACGCATATCAAAAATATAAAGAATGCAGTAATTGGGAAAAGAAACTGTGAACGCATTCGTAGAAACAGAATGAAATAAAAGTATAGAGCTAAGCATTCGTACGGACCTGAGCAACTAAGGCAAGAGATTTTTAATGTGCTGTCCACCGTTTTCAGCTATGATTTGGAATTGTGAAACCGCATGTTCCACAAGAGCGAAGAGTATCCGGTTACATGCTGTGGATCTGGTGCACAATGTGGACCTTCAGTCCAGTTAAGTTCGTAACACGATCACAATACAGAATCTGCTTTAGGTACCCGCCAGATCCAGAAATCGCAGGGATTAAGATCGGGAGATCGAACTGGCCAGGCTGATAGGAAATTGCGGCTTATAATCCGATCATATCCTAATGTTCTCCGCAGATAATCCTTAGCTCGTTTGCCAATGTGTGGAGTAGCATCAACATGCATAAATACGGTGCTACCCAGACACTGACGCTGCTGGATTGTTGGAACGACGTAACTGGACAACAAAAATTCACAGCCGTTAGAATTGACAGTGCAGATAACAGGACCTGCAGGAGTGACTTCCTCGAAAATGTACGGGCAAACGACAAACTCTGTTGTAAACCCGCACCACGCAGTCATCTTTGGAAAATGGAGAGCTAAAGGTTGGGAAATGTTCGGATTTTCTGTTGCCACTAATCGGAAATTATGTGTATTAACTGCGTTTTACAGGTGGAAGTGGGCCTCATCTCATCTGTCCACAGAATGATGTAGGGCCATGTGATATTATCCACTTACATTCGCGCAAAGAATTGCAAAGCAAAATGTTCTCGTTTTGGAATGTCTTCAGTAAGCAATTCTTACACATGCGTTATGTTGTACGGATAGCATCTCATAATTTATCTCGAAACTTTATGTACCGTACTGACCGTCATGTCAAAAGTTCTGGCAATGTCCCATGCACTGCAGCTTCCCACACAAACTCCTGGATCCCTTTTCTAATGCTGTAGCTACGCTTTCCACAGCAGTTACATCAACTGCTTTCCTTCCTCTACCGGGTTTTAGGCTCAGTGACCAGTCTGTTCAAAGTTCAAAACCATCTTCCGTAGGCCTTTTGTCGTCTTTGGACCTTTTCTTAAATTCTTTTGTCCTAAATCTCCTAAGAGTAATTGCTGCGCTGTCATTATTCTGATAATACAGTTTCGCTAACAACGCACGGTTCAATAATGGCACAGTCATTGCGAGGATAATGAACACGAGGTGCGCATGCTTCAGGTTTTTATCGCCACTGTGCGGGTGTCGTACGCAAGCTGGTCTCCCGGCTTTACTTCATAAACAGCGATATCTGTCGATGCGATTTTTTTTTTATCCACGCCTAATTGCTTTGAGAGCATACTGGTGAAATTTCAAGTCGTTTGAATCAAAGGTTCTTTTGATATAGGGTTTTACTTTCACAACTTAAAAAAAATCACTCTGTATATGAAAAATAGCAAAAATAGCACTATTTTTACGTTTAATATGCATGACTATTTTTAATTTCGAAACAACTTCTACGCTTTACGATATTATTTTTTACCGTCACGGTTACTTTCACCAAATCTATATATTCCGCTACAATCAATTCAATTTTGTCTAAAAGAAATAAAGTTAATTATCTCTTTTTTTATCGCGGACACATTAAAAAAATTTTTTTAGAAAAATTTGCAAAGAAAACGTTATTTTGAATTCTGTAGAGAGACAGAGAGACTCGGGATAACTAACAAGATCCCAATTAGCGCGGCCGTTTGTCCGATGGTTACGCCGGCCGTGTGTGTAATAATACTATACGTCAAAGTTACACGTTAAAGACTAATGCGTTAAAATGCATACATTTTGAATAAACTTAAATTTGTTTATTTTAAATATTCTTTAGTAATACATGCTGTTTTGGTACTTCAAGTTAATATGATTGAAATGAATGATACCTTAAAATATTCTTTAGATATTAAATGCAAATTTTTAAAACTAGAGAAAAAGAAATGTGTCAAAAATGACGTTTTTAAATAATCATGCAATTTCAGAATTCAGAAGGAGGGATTTTCTTTTGGAAAAGTACAGTGTGGACCAAAAGATCTTAACACATTTAAAAATTCAATAAAAATAATAATAACGGCGTACAAAAGTACCGACATAAGTTCCTCATGGTTGAAAGTTTTACTTAAGAAATTTAAGGAATCGTTTGAAAATTTTCCAGTAGATGGTCACATAAAAATCCTAATGTAAATAGATATAAACCGGGTTTTGAGAAGTGGGGGGAGGGGAGGTTGCATTCTCTTACCTGAAATCAAGTATGATTTGAATGTGATTTGCTGTACAAATTGCACATTTTGTAGTAAATTATATTAAATACTGCTTGTCGTGTAGAGCTTGGGTTTTTTAACCCTTTTTTGCATTTCTTAACACATCGTGCAATCTATTATGAACTTTTTCTGCTAAATTTCCACTTAAACAAAATTTTCGCTCAGGAGAAGCATTTTGGTCGGCACTGCACTCTAGTGCGGCAATTATTTTATTTATTTTTTTTTTATTGAATTTATAAATATGTCATGTGATTTTTGCTCACACTGTACGTCGTGAATGCCTAAATCACTAACATGCGTGATGTTATATTTAAATCGTATATCTCTTTTTGAATATAAAATTTGAAGAAGTCATTATGCAAAATCGGTGTATTTGCTCTCTTTTAATTTCTTTTCAATCGTTGTGAAGTTATACAGATCGAATGAAATCCCAAGTATATTTGAATGAGTTTTTTACATTATATTTCATATTACTTCTTTTAAAGCTTACATTTGAAATTGACAAACATAAAAATTGAAGATGTTTTAAGTGTGATTTTTTTTTAAAAATTAGCAAAATATAAATTATTTTGAAAGATTTGTTTTTAAATTTAAGCACAAAGTATGTTCACTTCTTGGAGTTTACAAGGAGTCTGCTGGCATATTTATTTCAGATATGAAATTTTCTATTTAATATATAAATAGCAAATTTTTCAACCACGGCGTGTAATCGTAGAGTTTGTAATATTTTTCTGAGATTAAATGAGTCGAAAAGTTCTATTAAATTTTTTATAGAACTGTTTGCACCCTATTTAATCATATCATGACTTCACTTGAAAATGTATGAATTTCAATAAAAAATAATTCTTTCGAATAGAAAGAAAAGAACTAATCTATAAATGCGTCAGTAATGCTGTCTAATAAAATGCACTTGTTTTGTAAGATATTGTGGCATCCTTCATTTTTTTTTTATCTCTAATTAATAGAATAGTGGTACGTTAAAAAGGAAACCTAATTTACCCTCATCTTAAAGAAGTACCGCCGATCAAGAGATTCGTTAAATTTACAACAAGATGTTTTCGAGAGTCCATCAATTCCCCTTCACAACCCTCGAAGTGACGTTATAAGAACATAAAGTATAGTAAAGCCCTTGTCTGTAACGTTATAAAGACATTAATGCCCTAATAAACTTGAGGAGAATTTCAGAACACTTTGGACGTCGACTCTATAAAAGAAGGCCCGAAGGTGCCACCGATAGGATATAATTTTTCAGAGTAAAAGAGTGCTCATCTCTTGAGGTATCCGCTGCGCAGTTTTTTTTGAAGCGAGACAGCTTCTGGTAGCGTATATTAATGGAGAACAGTTCTTCGAAATGTTCACAAAAAACTAAGATTTGATACTGTTGATCCTTGTCGAACCCACGTTGAAACATTTCTGTATAAGCTGAATCAGCCACCTCCGGACTTTATACATCTATACAATTGTTCTATAAGAATGTGATTGATCTCCGTGTGTTTGTGCTGTGCGTGTAAATGAATAATGAATCTTCATCAAATAGCATCCTCTTTTTCTAAAACGCTACACTAAACAGGAAACTAACCTATGTTTAATATTTTTGTCACTCGTTACAAAATAAACTTGCATTTACAGCTGAATGTTTGATTAAAGTTTATTGCATTTGAAATTGTAATCCATTTGTCATAAAAGCTAATTTTAAAACTTGCTGCATAATAAAGAGACAGCATCCAGCTGCATTGAGATTTTACATTTTGAATTCTGTGTAAAGCATATATTAATCAATGAATATTTGAATAACACAAATATACTCTGAACAAATATATTCCATCTATGAATATGATTTATCTAGTTGGAAAACTTTTCTTCTCTTAATTATCACCTAGTTACATGGTATACAGGGGTTTCAGTGTTACCACACACTTTCATCATGTAACTTCATGTGTTTCATCTATAGTTATACTAGATTAATTTTAATAAAAGTATTTTAATTGGTAAACAAATCACATCAGATGTAAATTTCTAAACTGGGCTGAAAAATGTCGAGACCAGGATTCGAAACAGGGACCTCTTGACTGAAGTCACTAATGCTCTACAATCTGAGCTATCGCGGACGAATCTGGTGGAATTCTTTCACCTAGCAAACCTTATTAATTATAGCATCTGGTCTGAAATCTGGTTCAGCTCAACAGAATAAATCGCAGGTACTACCATCTGAGCTATCTAGCCATCTGTACCATCTGAGCTAGAAATTTACATCTGCTATAATTATAGCTCAGATGAATGAAACTAGCGCTGCAGTTTGCAGCCTTATCCAACAAATAAGACTGAATTATATCAGACAGGTACCGTCCGAATTGCTCAAATGGTATTGCACGGAAAGCCAAAGTATTCAGGTTCGAATCCTGGTCTGGACATTTTTCACTCCGTTGGAATAAACCTCAACTGTGCTGCTCCAGCTGTGAATATGATTTATCCAGTTGAAACAACTTTCCTTATCCCTTCCTTCTCTTAATTATGATACAAATTTTCGTTTCACATATCATTTTAATAATACACATCCTTTCAATAAGGTAATGTTAATATAAAAATGCTAATTAGATAGTGAAAAAAGTACAAAAATTTTACTAGTGCAAGCAATAGTATTAAAATAAAAATAAGCAAATAAACAAAGATAATGTTATAAAATTAACAATATTCTATTATACACTGTTTTTTATCATTACTTATAATTATTATTACTTATAATATTCTTCTTACTGTGTTCATTGCATTTATGTATAATGGAATCATTTAGAAAAGTCCATCCTCTATAGAGCAGTAAAGTAAATGGATAGAATATTGACAAAGAAGCTTTTCCGCTAGTCTCAATGACGTATGCTTATGTATCCAGCCGTTTTCTTGCGCATATTACATGAAATATTTTTGAATGCCGACAGGTTATTGATAAATTTATATTAATTGTATGTTCTCTCAAGAATAAACAAGTCATACATAATTAAGATTAGTTTTCAATATGTAACGCCTTACTAATATCCATAAGTACGGGGTAGTCATAAGATCATTGCTCATGCTCATATTTGAGCACCTAGCAACCCATTTATTTTCGGGAACGAAGCGAAATTTTGGATTGCAGTATTTTAAGCCAAAGATTCAAAAATGAGTTAAAGAAAACAATGGAGTTCTCACAATTACCATTACAATGATAAATTTTTTTACAAATATTACTAACATTTTTCATCACAAAATGATCTTCACAGTGAAACAAACTTCAATGGAATTGAAATTAAACATGTAAATGCTGGCATAAAAGAGGAACGGCGAATACACCGCATGAGCTGCGAAAGCATGCTTTATAACTGAGAAATAATGCAAGATGACAATATGATCACACTGGCATCTGCAATTAATTCACAGTCATATAACTGGTAGGGTTACCCGTACACAATAGAACATTTTTTGGTCTCTTAAGGTTTATACAAATTTACGTCTAACTATACGAACAACATTAAATGCAAAATTCTGTATAATTTTTACGACATGATTCTTATTTGTCAAAATCTCTTGCATGCGATCGATTATCATGTGTAAAAGTAGACTAATGAAAATCAAGAAAGCCTACTAAACTGTTCTGTTTTTGAAGCTTGTTTAGTCTCAAATGTTTCCATTTTCGTTTCTGGTGGCAAACGCCGCTTCTAGTGCCACAGCTACCGTTAGAATGTCATTTAATTTTGTAAACTTTAAACATACTTTTCAAAAAATAGTGGCTGTTCCCATTTGAAAATTTCGAAATTCTGTAAGTGACATCACATCTATGAGGCCCGTGCTGTTCTTCACTTCATTATTGAGTGCATACCTTAAAATTAATTTAATTCATTCATTTCCTCCACTGCCTTGAGCGGGTCAATTACTATGTGCTTTGATATTAGAAGTGGAAAATGTATACAAGTTATCGTATGAACTTTGTCCACTGTAGATACACACACACACCCATATATATATATATATATATATTTCAGTATTGAATGCGGGGTGAGCATGTGTTCAGAAACCTGCAAATTTTAAAAGTGGGGGTGGAGTTAGTTTTCTGTCTGTCCTCCCACTGCTGAAGAACAGACTGTTTTTGTTCTGTCTTTCTTGTTCTTTTAAATATTTTATAGTTAAAAAATTTCTGCAGATATACACCTTCCTTTTGGAGTTATGATGTTTTGGCATTTTCGAATGATGTAATATATTTTATTGCATTTGATATGTGCTGCTGTAGCGTCATTCATGCAGTAATTTTTTCATTAATTTTGAAAATATATATATATATATATATATACATATATGTATGTCAGCGGAGACGATAGTAATCTCGAGTGACGCTGCTTTAAGCCCAAATTCGTAGAATGTCGGAACTCATATATACAGCTATGTCGAGATGAAAAGAAACGCGAAAAGCCACCATTTAATAACTCAGAAAATATAGCTCTTCTCATTTTTTAAAAACAGCCTTAGAATTGATGTCTAATCCTATTCCTAATTTTTTTTCGTGCAGTATAGTTTGAAATCTGTAAACCCATTTTTAAAGTAATATGGAACATGTAAGTTTGTCCTTTTTTCCGTTATAGAACGAGAGATTTTTTAAAAAATGGATACATAATACGAGTGGGTTTTAGATGAAGCAAATAAAACTTTCTCAGTTTTTAGGTCTTATCTCTTATGTAATTCATTTTAAAAATGGGACAATATTTCATCGCGGATTACATGTTATTCTACGACAGTTCAGATGAAAAGTATGCAAAGCGGCTTTCGCGAAATTAAGGTGTTCTAGGTCACAGTTAAAACATCTTAAAATAGGCAATAAATTATTTAGATATTTTTTTTAACTACAAAAATAGTTTATTACATGTTTTAAATATTTAATATATATATATTTACTTACATGATCGTTTAAAACAAATTAACACATGCGTAAACAAAATTACAAAAAATATATAAAATAAAAAAAAATCTATAAAAAATTAAAAATTGTAAAATAATATAATAAAATTATTATAGGTTGGATGGGTGGGTATATGTTAGAGTACGGAGGAGGGTGGTGGTGTCTGGATAATACGCAATGGTTAATTTATAAAAAAGGGGGATTTTGTATTATCACTGTATTTTTAATACGTATTTTATAAGGATGTTGATTTGATATTTTATATGTAATTGGTGACTTTCATATATATTTAGCTTAATTAAAATTTTATCTAATTTACAATAATTTGTTATTAAATTTTATTTTACTCAGGACAATATCATATTAATTACTAATAGTATGCCATTTTTATAGTGATTAATATGAATATAAGTGCATTTAATATAATTAATGTTATACTGTATCTATAACAAATTGGGTAATTATTTTTATTATTATTCCTCTATTCTTTTTAATATTGATCTATTTTCACTTTGTGTTACAAAATTTATTATCGGTTTAATGTGTTTGAATGCCCCACATTCATACTTTTTGGATTTTTATGGCTGTATGGAAATAATCCACACACATTATTTGAGATTTTTAGGTAACGGGAATTTAAGTATCTGATAATCTTCTCTATACTTCTATATGTTTTTTATTTCCTATTCATTTTATCTTATATTTAATAGTTATTATTAACGATTTTTATATTATTTTTATTATATATTTATATTAATTATTATTGAATTTATTTTATAGCATATAGCTATATGCTATATATTATCAATGTTATAGAATTACTTAAATTCTTAGTGTAGTTTAAATGAGTAAGAAAATAGAATATTTTGAATGCTTTTTTTTAAATTTTATTAACAATAGTTTTTTTTTAATTTTATGCATAATGATATAGTGTGGTTTATATTAGGTTTATAATTATCTATATATAAGGATTTGTTTGGTTTTGCAGTTGATATTTTTTTTTTTACATTCATAGGCTTTCATTTGTTCATCTTGTGACATTTGAATAATAAAAATACTACTAGATGGCAGCACCAAAATTTGTCTTTTGATGATAAGTTATAAATTTTGTCTTTTGCAGCTTCTTTTCAGTAGTAATTTCTTACACCAGGTGGTTTTTTTCGCTAAATTTTGACGATATTGTTAAATAGTAATTAAGTAATTTAAAAGTGTATTTTAGTTATTTTAAATAATGTAATCACTTTCTATTTATTTTATTTTATATTATATGTATTTATCACGGTATTTCAAAATGTATTAACTGCATCCTTTGGTATCAATTACTGTGATTTCTTAACTGTTTTATTCACCTTAATCTTTACGTTATTATGGTAGCCATGTGCGAGTGGATATATTAAAAAAACTGAAATTTTAATCGGTATGTTGTGTAATATTTCTATTTTATATGCTATAGATATTTAAATTGGTTTTATTGAATTTTCCATTTCATATTATTTGATTCTATTTTGTTTTCATTTTGAATCTATTCACTTGATAATGGTTGTTCGGGCACAGAGAAAAAAAAATTTAGCTTTAGCTTTTTTTTCTCACAGAAAACACCATCTTGCTTATATCATTGAATTCTGTGCCCTTGAAAACGTAATTCAATATATAAGCTTTTCCATTATTTGTCGGTGTCCACTTTCTTTTTTTTTCTTCCATAATAATTCTTATAATAAATTATTTGGCACTTTATTTTATACTTACAGCTTTAATTCACAATATTACGGTTTTTGATGGTTGTAGGCTATGTTTAATTAATGGTTATATATATATATATATATATATATATATAATCAAATTTATATATATATATATATTGTTATGAAGAAAATATTTCATTTATTAATACTTCGCATTTCTGCATTTGGTCAAAAAATTATTTAGATTCATTTTTTTTAAATGAAGAAGCATTTTGTAATTATATGTATTCTATTTGATCTTTATTCATAATAAGTTTGTATTTTTTTTACTGAAAAATTATTTCACATTTTCTGGCTAGCGTGTTATTTATTAATATCCTTCCACGAAAAAAGTAAACATTGCACTTGTGCGACGAGAGACGAGGTTTATTATACTAAGGATTACAATACAAATAACTAAGGTCGCGGGAAAATGTAAAAAATTTTGTCAGTTGCTCGTTGAAGAAAATCAAGAATTTTGCAAGAAATTAATTTGAGTTTTTGCTTTATAATATAGACTTACCAAGAAAGAAGGGACATGTTTAGCGAAGCGGTATGCTACCGTGCATTACATAAAAATTAAGATATTTTTGTCATCTAATTAGGCTAACAGATAATCTAAATTTATTATCTAATTTAAATTACATGAATATGAGCGTTATAAGTACATAACACATTCACTTCTTTAATATTTACAGAGTTATTAATTTGCGTACCGATCGACTTCGATTTTTAATGTAAGAAACTGGCAAAGCGGGTATAGTTGTCTTCCTTTTTTTATCGTATTTTCAAAATTACCCTTCCTTGTTTTTTTTAGAATGACTGCTGTTCTATGTTGAAAAACATTTCTCTTTTTACATAGTCAATATAGCCATTTACATTACAACCAAATTTCACACACAAACATGGTAAACTAATATCATTAAAATTAACATTAAATTTAATCTTATTATGTTACTCTTGCATGTATAAATTAAATTGTACATCTGTAAATGGTTAATTGAGAATTGAAAACATCCTAAAAACAGATATTCTGGTTTGAGAAAACTGATTAATTTACTACTTGGAAAGGTTTCCGAAATTCAGTCGCAACAAAAGAAATTGTTTTTATAAATGCTTCATATATATAAACTCGGTTTATGGCGTCAGATGCCGCCAGCCAAAAATCTAGAAGATTTCATTCCATTTCTTTCGGTCAAAGATCCATTCCTCCTCGAAACCTCTATCCCTCATCGCTTTCTTAATATCGTCCAGCGAGTTATTTCGTGGTCTTCCTCGTTTCCTTTTTTGATTTATTTTATAATTAATTGCGATTTTGGGTAGTCTTTCATCACTCATTCTTTTAGCATGACCATACCAGATTAGATTAGTTTTAGCACAATCATTCTAATTGATAAATAAATCATATGAGATGTAAATTTTCAACTGGGGGGAAAATGTCCAGACCAGGATTCGAACCAGGGATCTATTGGCTGAAACCGCCAATGCTCGCCCATTTGAGCTATACCGGACTAATGTGAGGGATCTAAATCACCCATTTAACCTTATTGATTGTATCATCTGGTCTTATATCTGAACCAGCTCAACATAATCAATCGCAGGTAATGGAACTCCAGAAAACGCTGGATTCGTAATTACACTAGATTAATTTGAACACAATTGTTCTAATTGGTACCTGAGATTTATTCTTTTGAGCTGATTCTGATATCAGACCATATGCTATAATCAATGAGGTTAGCTGTGTGACTTAGATCCACCAGATTTGTCCGGGATAGATCTGGTGTTACAGCATTGGCGGCTTCAGCCAAGAGATCCCTGGTTCGGACATTTTTCGTCTAGTTGGGAATTTACACCCCACATACCAGATTAATTGCTTTTTTAAAATAATCTAATACGGTTCCATTTATTTCCATCATTTCTTTGATTTGTTATTCTTTCTATTCTTGATATCCATCATGATCTTCTAAGGACTTCCATTTCCACCTATACTTTTCAGAATCGTAGGTAACTCGGCAAACGTTATTATATATTTTTTGGTTGTTGTTATGTTATACTAGCTAAAGTACCCGGCGTTGCCCGGAATTTTAAGATTGTTTGTTTTGAAAAAACAATTTTAAAAACCAACATACCGTATAAAACAAACAATAAACTAGTATGTTGTGGCCATCACAAAACTTTCTTCTATATAAATCACGTCAATTAAATCATTTAAATAGTACAAGAAATAACAACGATTTAGCACCAATTCATATCAAAGTATATCTGAATTTGAAGTTGGATGAAAATTCGCGCATTAGTTCTTGAGATAGAGCTATAGCGGAAATTCTGAAAAAATGTAGCATAGCAGCGCCACCTGTTGAGCGATTTACACCAAAAGTAAACAGCACTAAACGATATCAAGGTATACCTGAATCTGAAGTTTGTTGAAAATCCAAGCATTAGTTCTTGAGATAAAGCTATTGCGGAAATCGCAAAAAATACAGCATAGCAGCGCCACCTGTTGAGCGATTTACACCAAAAATTAAACAGCACTAATTTATACATCAATTCATGTCAAGGACTAACTAAATCTGAAGTTTGATGAAAATCCGTGTAACAGTTCTTGAGATACAGCTCTTGTGGAAATCGTGAAAAATACAGCATAGCAGCGCCACCTGTTGAGCGATTTACACCAAAAATTAAACAGCACTAATTTATACATCAATTCATGTCAAGGACTAACTAAATCTGAAGTTTGATGAAAATCCGTGCAATAGTTCTTGAGATACACCTCTTGTGGAAATCGTGAAAAATGCAACACAGCAGCGCCACCTGTTGGGCGATTTGCACCAAAAATTAAGCATCACTAATTTATATCAGGGACTAACTGAATCTGAAGTTTGATGAAAATTCGTGCATTTTTTCTTGAGTTAGAGCTATTGCGATAATCATGAACAATGCAGCATACCAGCGCCACCTGTTGGGCTATTTTCACAAAAAAGTAATCAGCACCAAACTATATCCTGGACTAACTGAATCTGAAGTTTTTTGAAAATCCGTGCAGTAGTTCTTGAGATACAGCTATTGCAGAAATCGTTAAAAATGACACATAGCAGCGCCACCTGTTGGGCGATTTTCACCAAAAACTAATCAGTTCCAGTTTATATCAAGGTCTAACTAAATATGAAGTTTTGTGAAATTTCGTCCATTAGTTCTTGAGATAGAGCGCCCACAAAATTTGTGTCACATACAGACAGACAGACGGACGGACAGACAGACAGACAGACAGACAGACACACAGACAGAAATTTTGTAAAAACATGTTTTTTGGAATCTCTGACTCATAAAACGTGTAAATCCGTCGAAAACTGGAATTCGAAAATTTTCATGAAACCAATACTTTCTTCTTGTAAAGATAGAAGAAAGTAAAAAAACAGTAAAGCGATCTTTATTTCTGTTCTTCACCAAGAAAGAGCTCTAATAACTTAAACCTTTGTGGAAATTCTAATATACACGCATACACACACGTGTATATATGGAATACATAATATATTATATATATATTTAATAATATATATATTTAAAATATACGAATATTTCTATAATAAGATTTTTACCCTGTTTCAATACTTTTTTTCAAACTCATATGATGTTATATATTCACCTGTTGATGTTCATTATATTTCCAATATGACGTAATATTCACTGTTTTTTCAATTTGTCAAACTACTTGTTTCATTTTCATTTTTCACTTGGAAATTTCACAATAGAAAAGTTATGACGTAGTATTAATTTTTTCTTTTAGTTTGTCAAACTATTTATTTCATAAAATTAGCAAATAAAGCCTTTGTGCAACAATATTAAACAGCAGAAAACCAACGTTTAAAAATGCACAAATAATACATGAAAAGCAGCAAACAGCTGTTTCGAGTCTACTAGCGAGATTTTTCGTCCGTACAAGATAGGGCAAGGCACAGCTTGCTAGAAAAAGCAAGGCTGAGCAAAATGACACTGACGCTCCAGCTTATATACCCGATGCGGGTAGCGAATGCGCCGAAAACAACCAATGAGGGAGAAGCAAAGGAAACGACTGAGTGGACAAGTAGCGACATGTACCGGAGTACAAGAGAAAAAGAAGCCAAAAAAGGGGGAAATTAAAGTAATGCTTTCCAAATATTTGGAAAATCAGGGTTACTAGATAAGTCATTGACTAAAGGGTGAGAATTTTTAATGATGTGGTAAGCTTCCCAAAAATCAAGATCAAGGTTGTAAGAACATTTTTGGATAATGATGGATTTTTCTAGCAAACTGTGCCTTGCACAGAAGAAGAATCTCTCTAGTAGATTCGAAACAGCTATTTGCTGCTTTTCATGCATTATTTCTGCATTTTTAAACGTTGGTGTTCTGCTTTTTAATATTTATTTCATATTAATTTTTCACGTGGAAATCTTGCAATAGAAACGGAACTGTTGTGATAAGAATTTTGCTGCGGATTTTTGATTGTTGAAAATTGTAAAAACGAAAATTGCTTAAATTTGATAGGAAATTTCTGTTAAATTCTTAGTTTTTTATTAGTTAAAAATTAACTGTGAACTATTTCGATTCCGGATTACTTTAGTTGCCTCGGCCGTGTTTTAATACACATGTTCGTAACATTTCACAATTATGGATTCCAAACTGTGGATTTGTATAGAATTAGAGACAGACAGACGAATTTTCATTTTTATGTATTAGATTTTTGTAGATTAAGAGGCGTTTGTCTTCTTTTTTTTTTTAAACAGCACAGGTAGAATTCAGCGAAAACCCTTAGTTAATGCGCGTATGACGATCGACACTTTGTCAAAACGAAGTTACGAAAGAGAAAATAGATAGGTCTAAAAAGAATAAGTCGATGGAATAATAGCATTTTCAATATCATATTTTCCGTTATCTGTAAGGAAACGGCTCATTTTTCTTTTCACCTCTATTTGAGTCCTATCCATCATACTTATGAGCTTTTAGATTATATCATGTAAGCTTTACCGGCATATTAATAAAATAAAGTAAAAGCCGTGTTATTCTCCACAAAGAAAATATGTTATCCAGTATTATATTGTAAACGGATTTCTAAAATAGTTCTAGTAAAACCTATTTTAATCTTCCCTAAAAACGTAACGGTTAATCGTTATAGATTTCTACTCATTATGTAGCAACTCTCTTATATAGGGAGTCTAGTTCTTTTTAACAGTACAGATCGAATTCAGCGAAAACGCTCATTAATGCGCATATGATGATAGATACTTTGTCAAAACGAAGTTACGGAAAGAGATAAGCCTAAACAGAATAAGTTGAAGGTATAATAGAATTCTCAATATCATATTTTCCATTATCTGTAAGGAAACGGTTCATTTTTCTTTTCACCTACTTGTGTCATATACTTCATACTTGTGCGCATTCAGATTTTATCATAGAAGCTTTACCGGCATAGTAAGAAAATAAAGTAAAAGCCGTATTATTCTCTACAAATAATTTATGTTATCCATTATTATATTATGCAAACGCATTGCAATAATAAGTTCTAGGAGAAAGTTATTTTAATCCTCCCTATAACGATAACTGTTAATCGTTATAGATTTATATTCATTATGTAGTGCGCTAGCAACTCTCTTATAAAGGGAGTCTAGTTTTTTTTAACAGTACAGATCAAATTCAGCGAAAACGCTCATTAATGCGCATATGATGATAGATACTTTCTCAAAACGAAGTTACGGAAAGAGATAAGCCTAAACAGAATAAGTTGAAGGTATAATAGGATTCTCAATATCATATTTTCCATTATCTATAAGGAAACGGTTCATTTTTCTTTTCACCTACTTGTGTCATATGCTTTTTACTTATGCGCATTCAGATTATATCATAGAAGCTTTACCGGCATAGTAAGAAAATAAAGTAAAAGTCATATTATTTTCCACAAATAATTTATGTTATCAAGTATTATATTATGTAAACGCATTGCAATAATAAGTTCTAGGAAAAATTTATTTTAATCCTCCCTATAACGATAACTGTTAATCGTTATAGATTTATATTCATTATGTAGTGGGCTAGCAACTCTCTTATAAAGGGAGTCTAGTTTTTTTAATGTGAACTTTCTGTCCATATCTGTAACTCTCAGAACCTGCAGTTAGGAATTCTCGCTGCGATTGTATGCAAATTTAGTTACATTGGTCAATTAAGAAAACGTTTCGAATCAATGCTGTTTTCATTTTAAAACAGTCTTTTTTCGGTGAATAATAAGATAAATTTTATTCTGAAAATAATAACAATGCGCTTTTTAAACTTTAAACACAAAAAATATAATTAAAATTATAATTATTATGAAAAGAAACATAATTGAATGGACTTTACTGCGTTTTTCGATATCAATGGCTTCCTGATGCTGAACTTGCGATGTCAATTCCATAAAATCTGGCTTAGATGTCTTAAGATGAATATAAGCATCTTAATTTACGGTAGTTCAGCTACTCCTGTTCTTACTTCAAGGAAATTTCATGTGTGAAAAAATTTGCTAACATTTATTAGGATGAGCGAAGTGAATCCTTTACTAGACTACACAAATTACATTTTGCCGTATACTTTACAAAAAAACTATTCAGTATTTTGACTTGAAATTAAACATAAAAATAAATTATGATCTGTAGATTGGCACAATATTATTTTTTTACTGAATAACGTTAAAAAATTCTTATTTTAATTACCGTATATATTCGCGTATAGGTCGACTCGCGTATAAGTCGACCCCCTAACTTTCGAATCCAAATTCTGAAAAAAAATCAAAACCCCGCGTATAAGTCGAACCCCTAACTTTTTACTTGAATTTTCCGCAAAATGAAACCAAATATTTCACTTGCTTATGCGAAAAAGTAGTAAGTAAATAAAAATAAATCATTGAAAAAAATTTTTAATGATAAATTATTATTATTTGTATATTTTCTGTAATATTTTATTATTCATACACATAAAAGGTCAGAATTTTGCAGTACTCGAAGTTTTATTATTTTTTTTAATTGACTCGCGTATAAGTCGACCCCCCCCCCCCCCCCAAATTTGCTTGCCAAAAATTGTCACAAATTCCTGGACTTATACGCGAGTGTATACGGTAATTTATTTTACATGTTTTTCCATTACGGACGCATTTTTGCAAGTAAAAAGTGAAACACGTATATTTCCAGAAGAAAAAATAAATCATGGAGTTACGATTTCTTTTATGAAAATTATAGCATATTTTAATGAATTAAAATTTGTGAAAATTCAATTATCTACATTCAATTATAAAAGTATTTTTCAGTGTTAAGAATTCAAATACACAATTTATTCTTATTGTGGCAAATCATTTAGGCAGACGATACTTACGCATTTTAAAGAAATTATATTATGATTTTTTTTTTTTTTTTTTTTTTTGTAAAGAGGCAACAAAAGAATTCTAAACAAATAAAATTAATTGTTAAATTCGTTATATAAATATTTTGTAAAATTTTGCTTCGAAAATATTTTAATTTATACCAGTCTCATATCATAAATTAAAAATTTCCAGGAAATTCTTAGTTATTTGGCTGAATTTACATTTCTAAAATTAAAATGCGCCAAAACATAAAATAACGTTTTTGCTTAATAAAGATGCAAGAATAATAATAAAAAAAAATATTGTTACTTTCAACTATTTATCTTATTAAATAATAATTTGCGAATCCAAACAAAGCATGGTTTTTGCTAGTATATAAGTAGAACCGAATGTAGACAAAATGGCATCTTCAATTTTTTTACAGATGAAAACTTCGTAAGAAGTGAGGCTCAATATTTTGGTATCGGGTAAACATCATAGTCTTCTGATTTTGTCTCCAAAGAGGAGACTAACCGCCAAATTTACCACTACAGCAAGCCGACTTTTAATTGATTGCGGCGTATGTGTCGAAAGCAGTGATTGGACGCTTCTTTTCGCCGCACCTTCGTTCGTATAATCCCTGCATTCGTTACGCATGTTCGTTACTGCAACTTTGTAATCAAACCAAAATGTTATTGTTATTATTTATTTATATGTATTCTTCCAGTGTTTGTTTCGAATTTATGTTTTATAATTTATTTTTATATATTATCCTTTTTTCCGAACGCAAGTGAGTCACTTGAAATTATGAAAAGTGTCATCCGGTGACACGCAATTCATAGGTTGCCGATCCCTGCAGTAGACCATTCAACTGAATTTCGAGAAATTTCCGCCACGTGTCGTGGGAGTTGCCAGTTTGGCAAGAGTACAATTACTTTACACTTCAGTAAATTGCATTATAGACCACTGGTTGCTATTTTTAGCGACATTTGTATTTCTGAAAGTTACTATTTACTTGCAGCGTTAATCTTGCTGGACTGCTTGACACCGTCGTTGAAGTAGCCAATATTCGATACATAAGTGAGTTTCGAATTTCGCAATCTCGCATTTTTGACCTAAGGTCGAAATTGCTGTTAAGTGTAGCGTAGAATAGGTCAAATTATAGAAACTCCATCACAGCCCTGCCCAATTACATTTAAATAAACACTGTTTTTAACACTTTTCAACAAAGGTGAAAAGCGTTTATGAATTGAGTTTGTCTCTCCGTCTGTCCGGATTCTAAATTAACACGAGTAAATACAGTGCGATTATCATAAAATTACCATATTTTATTGGTGTTTACTATGGTATGTTTGGCATTGAAAATGAAATGTGTAGACTTTATGGTTCATTTACAGGGACAAACAAAAGACTTCCATTTTACTACGGTCTATGGGGACAAGTCATTTGCGATGCATATTAAAGATATTATACTATTTTAAACATGTTGAAAACTATATATATATATATATCACTGAGGTGTACTACAAGCGCTTACTGTACAATCTGATATTTCTACAATTTATCGTTCATTTACGGGACACGCAAAAGTATTTTTCTACAGTACTGTAATTGAAGAATAATGGCTGGCAATGCTTTTCATCCTTGGTACGCGTTTTAAAATGTAACAGTTTGTTTGCATATTACTTGATGTGTGCAAATTTTATAAATCATATACTGGGATACACAAAGGATGTGTAGTACATTTCCGTTTACTGATATGGAATTTGTTGAAGGGGAATTTTTTAACTGTGTTATTCGTTTAATTAAGATTAATTTTAGCATACGCTTTAGTACAGATACCAATCTATAGATCCTATACAAGGACGAACAAAAAAAAATGAAGATATTTTTCCAACTATTGATATAGTGTGAATGATATAGAGTATTTTGAATGTGTTGGAAAGTGTTTAATAATCTATGCTGGACGTATGATTTTCCGCTCTTTTTTAAACCTAAACCTGGTTATTTCTGCATTTCAAAATGGTTGTCTTACCCGGTACGCCATAACTAAATCAAAATATTGCAATATTCGCTGTTTCACGTACCATCTTTTTAGGTGTGGTGTCTGTCAGCAGAATATTTGCTTTTCGATTTATATGAGGTACAAAAAGTTTCTCGAATTACATATGAAGCAGAATATTAGGAAGTACTCGCATAATCTTCAATATTGTTTTTACAGTTATCTGAACTGCGATTATATGCATATAAAAAGATTCAATAAAAATGAAAAAAAAAATTGTAAATATTTATTTGGATCATTTATACCTGTGGATATAAATGCAGATATATATTGCATCTGTTTTATTGCATTATTTTATGCTGTAGACGTAGGTTGTCTTATATGTATTTATCTTAATAACATTTCAATTTTTTTCAATGTGTACTTTTTTTAATATATTGTATTGGAATATTTGACCTTTTCGTATTCGTATCTGACAACGAAAATGTAAATGTAAATTATAATTAAAATTAATTTTTGCACATAACATTTTTATTCTTGAGCGCTAGGATTGAGAGTTTTTCTTTTGTACCATTCCTTAATTTAATCAGATCCATGCTACCGAATAAATGAAACTCTCCAAAAATGTAGCTTATTTCTCTACTTTTCTAAAAAAAAAAAAAAAAAAAAAAAAAAAAAAAAAATTCTTTTCTCTCAGATTTAAAATTCTTTTCTGGTTCCTTCATATACACGAAAGCTATTTAATGAATATACGGAAATACGAGTTGTTTTCTTATCTCCAAAAGTTAGATAACAACAACAAAAAATAATACAAAAATTTGGATATAAAGGATGTCGACGGAAAATTGTTTCCGTCACTATATTCCACGAAAATGACTATGCTGCTAGTACAATAATTGCTTTTCGATTAATATAACATGCATAAAGTTTGTTCCAGATCATTCAGAAACAGAATATTTGGACCCTAAGTTATTTAAAATATTTTTCGTATAATCTAGTTGTAAAAATTTGAGCATAAAATATCTATATAGAATGCAAAAGATTTGTAAATCATGTATTGCTGTTTCTTTTTAAAAAAATTGAGTAAAGGAGAAGCAAATTAATGGACTTACAGGAAAAACAAACAGTTTCCTACTCGTATTTCTTACAGTTAGATTTCTGAAAAAGGGAAAAATTGGGATATAAAGGATCTGGACTGTAAATTGTTTACTGCATGATTTTCCGTACTAATGACTATATATATATATAGCCATAATATAATTACAAATCATCATCAATTCCTATTACAATAATTAATTTTAAAAAATTTTTTAGCAGCAAATAATAACTGTAACACACAAAATACAGATGGAACATACAACTGTAACATACAAAATACAGATGGAACCCTATACATGTAATATTAATTAAGCAAAATCCACCAATTAGCCAGCACATTGCATACGATTAATCCATATTTACATATGAAAAACCACAAAAAAAAAAAAATGAAAAAGAAAAAAGAAAAAAAAATATATTAAAGACTTATGAAACAAGAAACCAGCTAAAAAATGTTGAACTCTTAAAGGACATATTGTAAACAGAGAATAGATCAAGTGGAATGAAGGATGGAGCCGGAAGCTTATATAGCACTTCACTTCATCAGGGGTACATGAAACGCCGATATAAGCAATAAGCATAGTCGATTTCTGTAGAAGAATCCAGCATAAGCTAAAAATAGATTCCTGATGCACCCTATCGACCACACATCATAAAAAAGGCTTAAAAATCCCATGACATGTAAATTTAATAATATATAAAAAAATTTTTAAACAGAACAAGATCCTTAATAATAAGCAATTTTTATTTAAAGAAACAATTAAATTCGAAGACATACCAAGATATAGAATTTCAAAGACCACTTTAAACCATGAAATATATATATATATATAAACACAGGATAATAGCAAAAAATAAACACAGGAAATTGAAAATGCAAAAGTAAGAAGCTATGAATACCTTATGGATTCGCAGATCAACTTCTTGAGCAGAATTAACAGTAAAGTAGAGATATGTTATTTCGTCACACATTGTCGTCATTAGGCCTAAAAATGACAATATTAAGCTCCTTACAATTTTTATGGCTAGTTCCATGAGTACTTGTAGTGTAAGTACGATTTCTGGCTACCAGTATTTTTGAACGGAAAAGTGTGACTTATTTTATCGGAGATATATCATTAATTGAATAAGGCGACTTAAACCTTTCGAAAATAGTGGTAGCCAACAAGCATAGTAGTTATTAGCTATGTGGCTTACTCTACAAAATACCATGGAACTAGCCATATGTAAACATTGTAAAGAAACATAGTACACAATTGGGACATCGTACACAAATGGGAAAATCAAAATAAAAAATGAACTTATACCTGCTATGAAATATTATTTTCCAAAATATTCCAAATAAATATTAATAATGGTTATAATAGTTATTGAGATAAGAAACAGAAAAATAGTGTAATGTGGAAAATTAAAGAAATATGGAAAATTACTGAAATACTGAAAATTAGAGAAATATTGAAAAATAGTGAAATATTTGTAGCATTACAGCAGAATCATCAGGCCGAAATTACGATAGATTATACAAAATATGTACGATTTCCTCCTTGCGCGAGCTATAAAATTCTAAAAAAAGAAAGATTTGGACAATGATTCATAATAAAATCAGAAATGAGATTATATATATATATAGGGAAACAATAGGATAGATGGCCATAGTTTTAAAAGATTGAAATAAAAATTCTTAAAACGCAAATACAAGAAATATTGATGCATATTTAATATTTTTATACATCTACTCATCATATTTTATGCAAAAAATAATTAAATATTAAAAACAAAAAGTGTTAAATAATATTGAAATTTAAATAGCAGATGGCCATCTCTCCTTAAAGTCGAGGAGAGATGGCCATCCAATAGAAGAAAGAAAAAGTTAATTTAAATAGAAAAAAAATTACACATTTCATATCGTTAATCATGAAAAACATATAGCAATTTGTAAAGATGCAGTTATATGATGGAGTATGAGTGAAGAACACTCGAATAAACAAAATTTTATGTATAATTTCAATGCTTCACTTTTCGTAAAATCTTACCACATGCTTGGCAAAGGTCTTGTTCACGTTTCATGGAACCGCTTCAGGTACCTTATGCATTGTATCAAGACATTCTTTTTGGATGTGATATTATATTGTTTTGAACAACCAACACAGTGATCCTAATCCAATTCTTTTTACTCGGAATTTGTAGAATCTGATAATTTAAATGTATTTCGTTGTCTTCGCTACTGGAATTGTCGTGTTTCTTTTTTCTCGCGTTAATTGTAAGTTTATTACGTTAATTTAGTTTATTTATCAACTTTATCAGTTTCTGTTATGAAAGATTCCGAAGTTTTTCAGTATTTTCTGGAACAAATAAATCGTAAGGTCTTATTATATTATTATTATACTTATTAAAAAATATTAATTAAAATTTAAATAATTATATTAATTAATATGTTTATAAACGTATACGTTATATATATTTATTTTAAATTTAATTATATTTAGTTAAAATCATCACTAAGGATAATTTTGAAATATTGATTGAAGGTGGCCATATCACCTCGATTTCATGTGGCCATCTCTCCGAAATTGAAGGACTGATGGTCGCCCAATTTAAAGCATCAGTAGCCATAATACGTCTTTGCTTTTTCTTAGAAGTAAAGATTGGATTATATGCGTGCTTTAAAAGTCCATAGAGTAAAATATATATATAACGTACGTACTGCAAAACATTCAGTTACCTAAGTCAAAAAAATAAATAAATAAATAAATAAATCAATAAATAAAAAAAAATCAACCACCTATTTAATTTACATTAAAATTACTCTTACTTTTTATAATCGAAAAACACAACTGAAGGTCGCAATAAATAAACTCGTTGAACTATTTCAAACGAACAATGATTATATTGCAATCTATGATCAAGTTTTAGAGATATTTAGACTAGTCATATCTCATCTATGGCCATCTACCCTAGATTTACCCTATATAAAACATCGTAAATATGTTATATTCCATGACAGTTGATACAGGCAATTTCATAAAGTGTGATTGGTTAAAGACAAATTAAAACATTACAATAAATATAATTATACCAAAACACGTTAAAAATATATTTTTAGGGTTTCGTTAATCTGACGAAACCCTATTCGTTTCGCTCTCCTCTGTCTGTCTGTCCGTCACAGTGCCCGTTCTCAGAAACTATATAAGTTGGAGACTTGAAAATTTGCATACTTATAGCTGAACACCTCACATCAAACGACAAATCATAAAATTTTGAAAAAGTGTTATATTTAATCTTCTGGGCTCTAATGTATTTTAAGCTTTTTTATCTAACTGAGCCACTAATTAAGTTGGTGACTTGAAATTTTGCATAATTATAGCAAAATACTTAAGATCAATCGACAAATCATAAAATTTTCAAAAAGTCTTATATTTACTCCTCCGGTCTCTAACTTGTGTATTTTAAGCAATTTTTTTAACTCATGCCCTGATTAAGTTGGAGACATGAAATTTTGCATACTTATAGCAGAACACTTTCGATCACACTAAAAATCATAAATTTTTCAAAAAGTCTTATATTATTTACCTCTCCGGTCTCTAACTTGTGTATTTTAAACAATTTTTCTAACTCATTCTCTAATTAAGTTGGAGACTTGGAAATTTTGCATACCTATAGCAGAACACTTGCAATCACAAGTAAAATCATAAAAATTTCAAAAACTCTTATATTAATTACCCTCCGGGCTCTAACTTGCGTATTTTAAGCAATCTTTTATCTTTCCCCTTTTTCACCCGGGGCACTTTTCTAACTTTTGCTGACACTCCTTTAACCGCTCTTTCATATTATGCACCATAGACTTACATATTTTAGTTCAACTTTTTAGAGCCAAGGTGTGCCTACCTATCTCGGGTGCTATGAGACCGACTCCTTCGATTAATATATCTACGGATAGTTTGTAAAACGGAGTTTCGCTCGGATAGAGGTTTGTTTAGAATAGAGGGAGCCCCCTGGTTGCGAAATGTGGAACTAACAGATTTTGCAAAAGAATAAAGTGTTTTGAAAGGAATATTAAACGAAACCCTCTATGCGATCTGTGATTACAATTACAATTACCCACTTGTTTTAAATTCTTTCAGGTGTTTTCGTTTTCTAAATTAGATAGTGTATAAGATGTGTTAGAAGATAAATCTAAGAAAAAAAATTAGAATAGTTTTCAAGATAATAATTTTGAATATAAACATTAAGAAAACTAGCAGAAAATAATATAGTGGGAAGTTTTCATTTTTTAATTAATTCAGTATTTCATTAATTCACAAATTTACAAAACTTTTTTACTAATGCTTTCCGCCCTTACGTATGTAAAGAAACAATAGTCAAACAATTTCTAATACAATTTTTTATGTTGTTTAAATAGTTTTTTGTTTTTTTTTTTTTTTTTTTTTACCTCATTGCAATTGCTTTGCGATTAATGTAATATGTTCAAAATTTGTTCCAGTTTATTTAGTAGGCAGAAGATTTGGACATATTAATTTAATTAAAATAATTTTAACGCAGTCTAGTCATAGCAATCTAGCCCGAAATATTATTAACACATTATGCACCAAATTATAAATCAAGAAATTGTTCCACCTCCTTATTTATCTTTCGCAATGTATGAAGATATATTAGAAAATTTAGATTATGATATCAAGAAATTTAGGTAAGGTTTTTTATTAAAATAAATTTTATATATCGGTAGTAATAGCTGTTGTGGTAAAGTATTTACAATAATAATTAGATATATTAACAAAAAATGCTATTAAAGAAATCTTACAATTATTTATAAGAACAATGTAAATAAATGTATTGAGATCTTGACATGACATCGCGGTGCTTATGGAGTGCCAACGCGGCGTGAAAACCGCCGCGCTTAACGTCCAACGAACTTGAAAGAGAACATAAAGGTAAATTTCAAAACAAAGCATGGTATAGTTTTGAGAACTCTGGTGGAGTCCCGAAGGCCATTTCAGAGTTGGAAGCACGAGATTAAATATAACTTTTCAAAATAGGGCGCATAAAGCATCCAAATTAATTTGGTTGCATTACACTTCGATGTCACTTCAACGACTGGCTTAGGTAAAAAACGAAGAATGTAAAGATAATAGGGTACCAAAAAGTACAGAAAAATCATAGCAAAAAGTATATTAGCGTACTAATTTTGAATGGATGTGACCTAGTGCCCGTCATCCGCCGACGTTTTCCAGGGTATTTGATATCTTATATGTAAATGGAAAGGTTTTTGCAGTTGCAAATATTTCATATAACATTTTGCATTAACCCTTATGTCAATGACCAAAATTTGCCCTTGTCTCCAATGACCGAGGTACCCGGGTACCTGCTGCGATTTTAAAACACGCGAACCGTAATACCAACTATTTTATAGAATGTTACAGTCCCGCATTTGGAGAAGAGGAATTTGACGCATTTTTAGGAATATTAATTAATCAGAAAAACGGAAACTTTTCTGTAATTTATGGGTAAAAATTCCCGTAAAAAAACGGAAATAGTACTGGCGTCTAGACTGGCAGTAGGATTTCCGTTTTTTAGTCCGTTTTTTTTTTTACAGTGTAGATTTATTCGGTTTGACAACCAGAACACACCAATGGAACGACTGCAAAATGATAAAGCTGTAGCAATTCGTGATTTATGGACGATGCTAAATCAATACCTATTGAAAAAATACAAACCGACGGAAAACTTAACTGTTGACAAGCAATTATTTTCGTATCGAAGAAGATCAACATTCACCCATATTCCATCTAAACCGGGTCAATATGTGATGCAAAAAATTATTATCCTCTCAACGGCCAATTATGCACCAGAAAATCAGGTACAGATCGTGAAATAAACCAAGTTGAAAGAGATGTGAATTATTTGGCCGCTTTATTCAAGTATTCTGGACGAAACATCACCATGGACAATTTATTTTCTTCTCGTCCAGTGGCCAAGAATTTATTATACTTGAAGCTCACAATGGTTGGCACTTTAAAAAGAAAGGAACGTTATATTCTCCAAGAAATGAGGCCATGTAAATCGCGGAAGTTTTATCCACAGAGTTTGGATTTCATGATGACGTAAGTATTTGTTCGTATGTTCCAAAAAGGAACAAAGCTGTCATTCTAATGTTTATTATGCACCATGACAAAACTATTACGGGACCGAAAGAGAAAGCCGAAATTATTTAGTTTCTAAATGAAACGAAATATTGAGTAAATATAAAGTATAAATTATTGGGGCTATATACAATATACAGACGTACAACCACATGGCCACTTGCATTATTTTTCAATATTGTGGATAAAGCAGTACTTGATGTTTACATTATTATACATACCAAAAAAAAAATGATATGCTTAGCCATAAATAGAAAATTTTCGCCTGTTTTCGCAGGAATTAGGTGATCTTGAACCTTTCAGCAATTCAAGATCAATCTTAAAATGTACAGCCTATGAGATATTTTTCGACCAAATCGAGAATTGAAGGCAAACTGAAATAATCTTTGCCCATATTTGAAGCTGCCACACGTTCAGAACTCAGAACGAAACCGAAGGATATTATCAGTTGGTGACAGATGTGCGAGACAGATTGTTAGAGCCTCAAAAGTGGCACAGAAAAACCAGAAAATAATGTAAACAATGTGGAAAATCAATATATGATGCAAATTTGTGCACCTTTTGCTATTGTACAGCTTGTCCACAAAATTTCACGCAAATGAAATATTTTTTACATTAAAAAAATATGTATAATTCTTATTTTCAAATTAATTTTAAGTTTTATTGATCTAAATCTAAGGGAAGCAGGACGTTTCGGTCCCGACACTTCGGTCCCGCGATTTCGGTCCCGCCGTTTTGGTCCCGAGACACTTTGGTACCTGGCCATTTCGGTCCCAAGACATTTCGGTCTCTGCGAGCGGGTTGTCGCGAATTAAACTTTTGTAATTCGCGATTATGAAATCACAGCGAGCTGAAAATTTATTTGATTGAACAATGTGATATAATTTTACAGGGGACTTTGTCTTTTTCTTACTATTATTATTTAACCGAATGGATTTTTTAAGTTTTAATATTTATTATTATCATTAGGTATTTTATATATACTATAAACTGCCATAAGTGTTTTTTTTGCTGTTGTTGTTGTTTTCATACATTTTTTAGAACGTTTAAATTATCATTAATTAAATAATTAAACTGTGCTTATTTTTTTCTTCTTCCAATTAGATTAATCATAAATGTCTTGAATAATTCAATTAGACACTAGTCTATTATATGTAAATATTTCCTCAAATCACCCCTCTACATCCTCTTCTTTAATAATTCAGAAATGAAATATATTTATTGAAGCACAAATTAATTTTTCATATTATTTTTATAATACAAAGTTACATCTTATAAATTTGTTTTCATAAGTTACTGTACCATTATAAACAGTAGGAAAACAATAGTGATTTGGTAACTAGGCGTGCTATGAAAAATATTTTGTTTTCGGAAAACTCTACCCACCACTTCTTTTTTTTTTAAATAATTATTGCTTGTTATTTTTTAAGTCTTCTCACCCTTTGAAGACGATTTTTGTGAGCTAATTTTATTGAATCTGGGTCTATTTCTTTGTAATAAGATTATTATTTTTAATTTTATGTAATAATGTAACTATTATTTTAATTAATTTTATTTGAAAATTTTAACTGACAAAACTAAGCTTTTTTGTATTTGTCGTTTATTTATTTATTTTTTATATTACCCTTTTCCTCCCACCTTCCCAGAAAAAATTATTTTTTTATTTTAGTTTTGTTATAAATTATATTAATAGTTTAACATTTCAGTAACTTTAAATATAAAAATAAACAGGTAAAGGATAAACTTCAGCGGTGTCAAATGATGCCTTTTTAAAATTTTGATTTATGTTTATTTTACTCGTACTTTTTGAATGTAATAAGCATAAAAAGTCTTAAATGTATTAAAAAGGATTTGTAATTGTTGCAACTTAAAAATTACGAATGAAAAACCTTAAATCGTAATCTTTTTAAAGGTGTCGTCCGACACCTGTAGAAATAGCGTTGATATTATCGTTACATAAAAAAGATTGATGCAAACTTTTAAATAGTTTTTTAAATATTAAATTAAAATAATTATTAAAATTAAATAAAAAGTTGCAGTCTGTTCAAATGCAGAATTAAAAAAAAAAAATGTGTCTTTATCACAATTCCATGTTAAGAAACCCCTTTTAAAAAAATATGTAAAATGCAATATACATCTAAAATTCACGTGGCGTTAAAAATAGAATCAAATAAAGGTTTGTAAAAATATTTGCAGATTTTTTTTTATTAATCACATAGTGTCCAAATTATACGCAATTGAATATGCATCTGCGTATGAAAATTAAAGCTCGACTTATAAATGTTTTTAAATTGTCTGGACTCTATATTTATGATAGACTAAAATATCAGGAGCTTTTATAAAGAATCCACAAAACTGCCCCTTCCCCCACTCCTGAAAACGATTATTTCTACCATGAGAAATTTGCATGGGGTGCTACAATTTGGTTATAGGCGTTTGCGGTTCTCGGGCCCTTATATTAGGGTTACATTAAAATTTAGAGGGTTCAGTTAAAAAACCTGATAATGTCCCTCCTTTCATAAAAATTACGTTTATCATACAAAATATGAGCTTTTTGCACTAATTATAGATCGAGTTATATATGTTTTAATTTATCAGGCCCTTATATTTATGATACACTAAAATATAGAAAAAGTCAACAGATCCCCTCACCCCCTGTTTTTTAAAACGATTACGATTATCATACGAAATTTGTGTGGGCTGCAACAAGTTTGATCCGTGTTATAAGTTTTTGCGTTTTCGAGTCCTTATATTCGAGATACACTAAAATTTAGGAGGTTCAGTTAAAAATCCGATAATATCCCTCTTTTTATAAAGATTACGTTTACCATACAGAATATGAGTGTTTTGCGATAACTATAGATCAAGTTATAAATGTTTTAATTTATCAGGACCTTATACTTATAATACACTAAAATATAGAAAATGTCAATTTCCCTCTACCCTGCTTTTTAAAATGATTACCATATGAAATTTGTGTGATACTGAAATTTAAATACCTTCATTTAAAAAACTCTACAATGTCCCCTATAAAATTATCTCACCTATTTCAAGTGCACAAAATTTCAGCTTGCTGGAGAAGGGACCGAAATGGCAAGGGACCGACATGGCCAGGGACCGAAATGTATCGGGACCAAAATGTCTCGAGACCGAAATGTCTTGGAACCGAAATGTCTCGGGACCGAAATGGCGGGACCGAAATGTCGTGTACCCAAATCTAAATAATCTATCAATTTCTGTATTTTTCACAGAAAATTTGCATGGGTACCCGGGTACACTGGCCATTTATTAAAGTCATAAAAATGTTTAATGACCCAAAATAGTAATAAAAAAATTCCAAATTTTAAAGTGATTAAACTAGCGGACAGTCAATATAACAAATAATGGGGATCTAAATTCATTTTAGTTTCTTTTGATATTAACACCCTAAAATCGTGATGAAAAGAGAAAAAAGGTACCCGGGTACCCGGTCATTGACATAAGGGTTGAGAAATGCTACACTTATGTAAATGGTTGAGAAAAGTACCACTCTATAAAATACTGAGCTTTGACTGTTTCACTGTGTTTTCTAAACGTGATCCAGCAAAGAATTTTGAACGAAAAGTAAAATCTACTTTTATTAATATTAAACGGATTGAATAAATTTTATATTCTATAATCTTTAACAGTACTTAAAAAATGTCTATCAGGCCATAAAGGGTTAAGAAATCAATAACAAATTCAATGAATTTTGTAAATAAATAATTTTACATGGCAACATGGACAAAATAATTCAGTGGAAAATATTTATTGAAGATATTATACCCTAAAAAAAATCATAGAAATATATTACGAAATATGCACAAAGGCTTTTATAGGGAATTTCTACTTAATGGATATGCTGGAAATACCAAGAATTTTTCCATCTCTGAAAGTTAGATTATGAGGAAATAAAAGAAAATGGGATACAAAGGATGTCGACTGTAAATTGCTTCCGTGACAACATTCTGTGAAAATGACAATCAGAATTACCCATTCCCCACCTATACCATTAGAATTTCGGTTAATGCAAGACACCCAAAAATTTTCCCATATTATTTTGGAGGTACATTATTGTGACGCAAGAATTTATTGAAAATATTCTTTTCATAATCCAGCACCAGTTTCGAAAGTTATTTGAGCTGAATATAGTTTATATATAAAATCATCCTATAAAACTAAAATAAAAAAAATTGAAAATGTATAATTTACACGCTACTCTATATAAACAATTGAAGTAAAGGGACAATAAAGCTTAAGGATAAAATAACGTCAAAGCGAAACATTGAAAAACGTATATGCTCAGTTTCTTTAAAACGATATTTTGAAATATTTTCTTTACAATGTACTTGTTTATATCTACATAATACTATATAAACAAATAAATTTTAGAAAAATTGTAAGGTACTTGTACCCAATATGGACAGTGCTCTCAATATGGACACCCCTAATATCTTTAAAAGTAACAATTTTGATCGAGAGATGGCGCAACATGTTTCTGAAGAAATGCAGTTGAAAAGATAATTAGGCCTGGAAAGTGCAAAAAAGCGCGCTGTTCGATCATTTGGAAGGGAACTTGTTGTTTCGTTGTGTGCTGATCGTAATTACAGGTAAGTTTAAATTCTTATAAGATATGGTAAAATTACTTTAAATATTGAAAAGTGGAGTGTTTTAGAAAGCTGATAAAACATATGTTCGATTAAAATTGCATATATTGCTTAAAAATGTTTTCTTTGCTTATTTATTACAAGATTTAGTGACACTCTGCTCGATTCCCAAAATGGATACCTTATGTCCACTTTGGAAATACAGCAAGTGAATCTGAAGATTCACTTGCTGTATCCTCCAATCCTCCAAGAAAAAAATCCTCCAAAAAGCCCTTGCAGAAAAATCAAAAGAAGCCTCCCCTCAGTAGGGTATCTGTTTGCGAAATCGCAGGTACCAACGGTATGCTTCCTCAACAAAGGAGAGCTGGCACTGCTTCTTATGCAGTATTGATGCTGTTGCAGACATGCGGCTATGCATCACATGCGGCAGATATGTCCATGAGGACTGTGTGGGTCTTACCGCCCATGATGAAGAAGTTTTTAATTGTCCATCCTGTGAGGACTGAGTAATAACACATGTAATTTTGCAGACAGATGCAATAACGCTAAGCAAAACCAACTATATTATTTCATAATATTTTGTAGGAACTGAGGTGTTTTGCGTGGGTCTTCGAAGAGCCACAACAAAAATGACCCCTGCCCCCTCTAAAGTGCATGTTCTGAAAATATTTACTGTGCCCACCCTTCCCTTACAATACTTTAAGATATACAGTAGAACCTGTAAAGTTGACCACCTGTCTATGTTGACCTCTGTTGTCAGGAACCAAATTTATCCTATACAAAACTATAAGACAAACCCTTTGTAACTTGACCACCTGTCTATCTTGTATCTTGACCACTGAAATAATACAAATTTGACTAGAACTATTATAAAATGCTCATTAAACCCTTTATAACTTGACCATCCAAAAAGCTAACAAATCATGAATTTAAAAAAAAGTAACTCTCCACGAAATTTTCTGTTTTTTTTTTTCTTTTTAACTAGAATTTCTAAAAGGGTGAAATAGTTTTAGCTGGGAAATGCTTTTAGCAGTGATAGGTGTAGGTAAATAATTCAAGGCTTATCTATTCTTACATTGTTGCTCTTGTGAATTTGGCTTTTCAACCCTACACCTCCATTCTTTGATTCTAGATTTCTTTCTTCTATTTCCCATTCTCTTATCATTCCTTCCCTTCTTTCAATAACCCCAGGTGCTAATTGGTAAGCAGATATTTTTTTATGTTTTTTATAAATTATGTGTAATAACTAGTATAGTTTGAATAATCAGTAATTGGCTGTTTATTGATTGACTGTTTTTTTTAAATAAATAGTAGTAATACTAATTGATTTTAAAATTGATACAAAACTATTAATTCATTCTTGTAGTTAATCTTTTCTTTTATAAGGTGTTGGAAATATGCATGGTAAAAAATATTATTTTAAAGCCTGTCAATAAATAAAATTTTTGTGGGAAAAAATGATATGGTATTAATATTATGTAAAAAAAAAGTAAATTTGTGATCACCCTTTATAAGTTGACCACTCCTCTAAGTTGACCACTGAAGTGCGGCACCACAAGTGGTCAACTTACACAGGTTTTACTGTATATATATTTTATCCCCTCTCCTCTAAAATCCCTTGGAAGAGTGGCTCTTCCACACACCCGGTGTAGTAGGTCAATAAGGAGCCACCTGTCCCTAATATGGACATGCATGTCCATAATAGGGACAGATGTTTCCTTATATGGACACTTGTAAACATTTGTTTTTATCATTAAAATTAAAGGAGAATAATTACAAGGTCGGTAATTTTAATAATGATAGTCAACAGTCCAGGGATAGTGGTCATATATTTTTGGAGTCCTATGATTCACAGGGGTGAAAAAAATCAATTTTCCTTAGGGTGTCCATATTGGGTACAGGTATCTTAGGTATATTTTTCATTATAAGAAGTTTTAATATTATTGTTGAGATTGATTCAATCGTTTGCTCTAAAACAATACAATAGGAAATACCAAGTCCAAGGTTTTTATTTTCTTCTTATCAAATTTTATTTGTTCTCCCCTCCATAAACGGCGAAGCTACTTAATGGATGCATTAGAAATGCAAACACTTTCTTATCTCTAGAATAAATCTAGTCGGATGTGCCAAACCCAAAACTTTCTTCTTTCTCTTACATGTTAATATTTCAAAAAGTTACACATGTTAATACATTAGTGTTATTACTTCAATATTACGCCAACTTTGATTTCAATCTCAAGTTTCTGCTTCATTATACAAATCGGAGTAAACACACTACAGCCGTAAATTAAAAATCGCGTTAGCTAAAAGGTAACTTTAGATAAGGGATTTCATCCTTTTATTAAATATCGTGTTAATGTTAAAAGTAATTTGTGAAATATTACATGGGGAGGAGTCACCTTCGACTGATTGGCGGCGCATTTTTTTCCTCGAGTTCTAAGGGCCCAATTTCAACAGGATTTGGTTCATTTAACTTAGATTAAAATTCGGCTATTTACCTGCATTATGACATTTTATCATCGACTACAGTTACCAACATTTTTGAACATTAATGGTGCATTCTTTTTTGGGGTTCTATGGACTTGATTACTACGAGGTTTGGCTCACTCAACTTAGTTTTTGATGTCTCCGGCACGTACGGAGCACTACCGATACATGCTGCTTTAGGTATCGGGGACCCAAATCCCAGGTTCGTTCGAAAATAGTTTGTTTAGAACACACTAGACACTGCGGAAAGCAATGAGACCCCGAAACTAGGTTCATTTAAAAGATTTTCAAAAGATACAAACTTTAGTTTTGTTTAAGGTTATTGTAACGAGCCTCGGGCAACGATGGATGGATCAGCTAGTATCTAATAAAGTCAACATTTTTCGTTATTCTGTTGAACAACAGGTGCTTGAGAATTGCTGAGTTAGCTGGATGCGAATTGTCCGTCGAAGCACGAACAGCCGATGTACAACTATGAAAAATTGCTATTAAAGTGTCCCCTTCGGGAGGAATATTTTCAAATTCAAAGACGACCTGCTGGTTATAGCCGAAAACATACACAAAAAATTTGGTGCAATTCTATGCATACCTTCATACACTTTTCGATGGTACAATAATGAAAATGGAACAAAAATCGTTATTACAGCGCCCCCTTCTGGCAGAACATTTCCAAATTCAATGAGAACCTGCTGGCCATAGCCAAAAACATACACAAAAAAGTTGGTTGAATGCTATGCTTAAACGTTTCGATGATACAAAGAGAACATACGAACGTACCGAAAGACATTTTTATAAGCATCTTTTTCGAGATCTCTGACTCCTATAACATGTAATTCCGTCGAAAACCGGAAGTCGAAAAAATTTCGATTAAAATACTTTCTCCTTTAGAAAGAGGAAAAGTAAAAAGGAAAAGAAATTTGTATACAAAGGAGTTCTGAATATGCTGAGATGAATTATATATATATATAAAAAAAATAAACAATAATTTTTAAAATAAATATTTTTAAAAAGTGCTCTTATGTAGAAAACATTAATAAGAGGATAATAGTTATCGAAGATTATATGAGAGGCTCACAACCATACTAGACCAAGTCCATTTTGAAAAAAAAAATGAGACAGTCCATCTAGAAGGTGCATAAAATCTGTTTTATACACTCCCACGGTAAACCAAGTCTGTTTTTAAATGATTTATCATATGTGTCTTCTGTTTATAGACTTGGTTTACTGTGGCATTGGATAAAATAGATTCTATGCACCTCCAAAATGGACAATCTAACTTTTTTTTCAAAATGGACTTGGTCTACTATGGTTGTGAGTCCCTGATATATAGTCAAAATATCATAGAAAGACAATAAGAAATATGCACAACAAAGGTTTTTTGTACAAAGTAGTTGTTAAAAATTTTATATGAAAGTAGCTTAAAATCATCAAGCTAACTTATTACTTGCTTAAAGTGACAAAAAAAAAAAAAACATTTATAAGGCAAATTTCAGATTTCCTTTATTCAGATCGACATGTTTCATCGATCAGATGGCAAAATTTTCAAGTTCTATGATAACACAAATGTTTTCGCAAACATTTTTTTAATTGTGCTGTGCAACATATAACAGTGATATGTTCCCGCACCATGTTGGTTAAATCAAAGTAAAATTGCGTAATTTGTTATTTCTGTTTGTATAAATATTTTTTATAAAATATAATTATGAGTGTAAAATTATAATGTTTATATATTTAAGTAAAATAGGAGTGTAAGTTCATACAAAAATTATTAAGTTGATTTTAAATATTAAATATATATTTTTAAAAAATTGTTGTATTGTAAAATGAATGTATAATGTTGAATAGAGTCCGGATCTCAGACAACAACAATAGCCAGACGCCATGGTGTCGTTTTATGACAAGCCAATGGAAAGTGGTGTATAATTAGAAATCGTAAAATAATAAAAACGTTGGAATAAATTTATGGCTTTTCAGACCACCCAAACTTTAAGGCAGATAATAATATTAAAGTATATGTAAGGGGCCATTTGCAGACTGTTAGCTAATAGGCCTATCGAAGTATAATAAAAAATCTTCTCACATCCAATAACAGTGGACTAGACAAAAATAGTTCCACCCACTGCAGGAGTTGGTGTGCAAGAAGAATAAGATTAAAAAAAAAGAGTCTGAAAAAAGATGTAGAGGACGCAGGAGCTCTCCTGAAAGCCCGTGCAATGAATCCTGAAAGCCCTAGTAATGCCCAGGCGAGATGGACATATCAGAGCGAGCCTAATCAAGCCTAATTGAGGATGTCTTCCTGATGTACATATCGGAGTGAGCCTAAGCAAGCCTAATTGAGGATGTCGTCCTGATGTACATATCGGAGTGAGCCTAAGCAAGCCAAATTGAGGATGTCTTCCTGATGTTAAAATAAAGAGGATTGTTCTACAGAGGTCCGTAGCTATGCATCCTGCCATCCCGATGTTGCCGCTCTGATACGAAGCGAATTCCGGATGACATATGAATATGATCCTAAGGAACGCGACAACTCTGAATTTGATGAATAAAGGCCACCATCCCGTATATTAAAAAAAGGTACTACTTTAAACTTTTTCTTTTACCACTTAAGATCATATGAAAAATCATAAATATACTTTTCTGATATTTTATGGTAGAGAGTAATCTGAGATCCGACAAAACCGATAATTAAATAAAATTAAGGTAATTTAAAAATGAAAGAGAATTATTCTTTTAGCAAAAAGAAAAAAATATAATAATTAGAGTATATGAAAATATTGTCTTTTTTTTAAAGATTAAATATACATAAAATAATGAGGAGCAAACAAAAGTGTTGCTTTCTATTTTTTGAATTAATATTATGTTTTTCTGTATATAGTTGTGTTCTATGTAAATAAAATATTTAATCAAGTTTTAAAAAGTTTCTGTAATTATTTAATTGATAATGTTTAAGGTATGTCAATTTATTTTTACAGCTTAACTTTTAGTTTAATTCATAAGTGGAAGAGTTCGTCTAAATAATTCACAACGCAAACTCTTAATTTTATTCGTAATTATTCAAATTTAATAATTACATTTTGGCGCGAATTTTAATTTAATTTTGTTAATGCTTCGCGTTGCTCTTCTACTAGAATTTAGGTAATTACGATCACTTATATTATTTGAATTTATCTAAGGTATATAAAATTATATACCAATTTGCTATGAGGTTGCTTGGATGATTTGGACCAATTAACAATTTTGGATGTAAATTAAATAGAAGATAAACTAGTGTAATTATCTGTCCAGCAAATTGTAAACTGGTAAATAAAAATCACGCGATCTCATGTATAATGAAATCAAGTGGAATAATAAAAATGAATATTTGTGAACGTGAATTATTACCCGACTGCCAAGAAGGGTTATGTATTTCTCGCGTATCTGGGTATGTGGATTTCTTTATACCCTCGAAACATGCCAACGGTAGAATGGATTTTAATGAATGATGTCTCTATCGATTTGTCTTAACCGTCCGGTGGTTATAGGCTAGATTTTGGTTTTATAAATTTCAAAATGGCGGCCCGTAAAATACAAAATGGCGGTAGAGACGAAAAAAATTTTTACGCACGATATTGAGTGGCATGTCATTCGATAGGTCTTTCAAAACGAAGACGATGTTTCATTGGCTATTGTACAGTCAGAAGCTCCGTTTTAATAATACACAACATGAAAGTTGTGTAGGTAGGATCTCTAGTTTTATTGCAACTCTAACCTTCATAGACATTTATAGGCCTCATCAAAACAGTGTTTTTAGATAGGAACTAACAATTAAACACAACTTAAAAGTCATCAATGCAAGTAAATAAAAAAAATAGGTAAGTAATATAAAAAAAGTTTTACATTGATGAGAAATAATTAATTAGTTAGCTTTTTACGCAGTCGGGTTTTTTTATTTTTTTATTTTCTACTATTGTTTCTACTGTTTTCTACTTTATGTTTCTTATTCTGCAGAGCATCTCTTTTTTAGGTAGCTCCATGGAGGCCGAATCATTCTCACTGAGTAAAAATATTTCTATTGATTCTCGGATAATAGATGACAAATAAAATCTTGATCGATAAATTAATCTATTATTTTTAAAATCAATCTGTAAAGGTACTTTGTTGTATAATATGGCCAAAGCTGTCGTTTTTTGGTTGCGTTTGATGTCTGCTATATGGTCTCTAATCCTATTTGATAACTTGATTGAAACAGATGTTAGTTTCTAAATGACACAAGAGTTGAAATGTATACAAAACAAATCTATAAAAGAAAAAAATAACACAATTTATAGAAATATTTATTACAGTGAAATTTCTCACTAATATTACTGAGGTAACATTCGATAGTATAGTAAGAAATTATTGTTAAGTTAAATCGTATAACTTACACTACTAAATATTAGTAAACAAATGAAAATCGCTACTAACTGGGAAAACGTAGTATTTAGTAAAAACTTGATCCAGTAAATTAGTCTTTTGGTATGTTATTTCCAGTAACCAGACATAACATATCAAAGAATAAACAGTGATACAAAACAATGTTTAAAATACAATTACAAAACAAAACAAAATCAAATCTTTAAAACAAAGAGTTCAACCCCCTCCCCCTCAAGCTGCCATTTTTGAAATTATTCAAGCACGCATATCTTTAATCTTTTAACGTTCTTCCGTATAATAGTTTCCCAGAATGTATTAGATATATCCCCATTTACTTTTAAAGAGTTAATGAGACTTATTGGTTATTTTGTGTAAGTTTCTTTGTTCCCAGCATTCTAGTCACTATTTAATTCGGCTGGGAACCGTTACAGTCTAAGGCCTTACCAATGGCTGAAAGGTTCTGCTCTCAAAGCTGGTAGATGGGTGGTACTGAGTTCAAGCCCAATCGCGCCCGTCGGCCTAATCGTCCGGAGTTTTCCGTGGTTTGCATTGAAACTTGCGCAAATACGGTTTAGGATACCTTAGAAAGACCCCCACAGATGACATCCTCCCCCCCCCCCCACCATTGGACCTATATCCCGAGATAATTGGACGTTATAAACACCACCAACACCACCGTTACAGTCTAGTTTTTTCGCTTGCTGTCGCAGCATGAACAACGCCATTTTATTTGTATCTTCAGTAGATAGATCGTTAAGGGGCTACTTCACTCACACGAAGATACTCGCAAGCTAATGTTAATCCTATGGGAGAGTTCTTTGAAAATATTTCGTTTGGATTTATTATTATTATTACTATTATTATTATTTTTGACAGTTGACGATCTCTATAACGGACCTTTTTTCATTTTTTCACTTTTGGTTAAAGCTTCTTTTTTTTTTTTTTTTTTTTTTTTTTTTTTTTATGGGAACCTTTTTATTTTAGAAACCGATTCGAAAATGAAATGATCCGCATTAAAAAACAACAACTAAACTCGAAAAATTAAAAAATGGCTTTCTGTAAAGACCAACCTCACCTAAAATAAATAAATAAAAATAAAATAAATAAAAAAAATCCAAACGATCTATTTTTAAACAACGTTTCCCATAGGATTAACACTTGCTCCTGAGATTCTTCGCGTGAGAGAAATAACCTCTTAACTTCTCTCTGCACAGTGCTACAATTAATGTGCATGTACCATCTGCAAAACGTTCTACCACTGCAAGATCAGAAAGAAGGATTCCATCCGCATCGGGATACTTTGGTCCAGCCCATAAAAAAAAAAAGATTTTATTCTGTGTATTGAACGAACAATACAAGATAATTTGGAGTTTTTGCTCTTGAAAAATATTGTATACTCAACTATAGGGTATTTAAATAGTTTGGGAGTAATTTAATTTTTTTAATGGCAACACTGAATGTGTTTGTAAACAACTGTTTTCGTGTGCAGATTTGAACTCTCCAAACTTTCTATTGTGAAACAATCTTGATAAGAGCTACAAATAAAGTAAGTGTCAAAATATTACCTTTAGTAACCTGTAACCCATGTGTGATCATAATTTTTCCTTTAACTTTTTATTTTGGCAAAAAATGTTTACGTTTTCATTACGTTTTCAAAATTGTACCATCAAAAAGTGTATGAAGTTATGCATAGAATTGAACGAAATTTTTATTTTAAGTTATTGACTATGGCAAGCAGGTCCTTCCTTAATTTGGAAAAAAATCGCCGGTAGGGGGCGCTGTAATGGCGATTTTTGTGCCATTTTGAATATTGTACCATCGAAAAGTGTATGAATTTATGCATAGAATTGAGCCAAATTTTCTGTGTTTGTTTATGGTCAGAGCACGAAGGTCCTTCCTGAATTTGGAAAAAATCCGCCGGAAGGGGTCGCTATAATTGCGATGTCTGTATCATTTTCATTATTGTACCATCGAAAAGCGTATGAATTTATGTGTATAATTGAACCAAATTTTTTGTGTATGTTTCTGGCTATGGCAAGCAACTCTTCCCTGAACTTAAAAAATTTCCGCCAGAAGGGGGCGCTATAATCGAATCTCTGCGCCATTTTCATTATTGTACCATCGAAAAGTGTATGAATTTATGCATAGAATTGAACCAAATTTTTTGTGTACGTTTCTGGCTATGGCGAACAAGTCCTCCCTGAGTTTGAAAAAAAAATCTACCAGAAGGGGGCGCTGTAATAGCGATTTTTGTGCCATTTTCTGTATTGTAAAATCGAAAAGTGTATAAAATTATGCATCCAATTGAACCAAATTTGTTGTGCATGTTTTTGGATTTTGCCAACAGGTCCACCTTGAATTTGGAAATATCGCGCGGTAGAATGGCTCTGTGATAGCGATTTTTGTATACTTTTCTTGTTTTTTCCTAGTTCTATTGCCCATCGGCGGCTCGTGCAAAGGCGGGAACTCTCTTCCTGCTAAGCCGGCTATTTGCAAACATCTGATAACAACAGAATAAGGAAAAACTATTAATTTTAACAAATATCATGATATAGATTAACTCGTTTTTAGTTCGTTTAATTGACTGAAGCAGAATTTTAAGATGAAAATCAAAGTTGGTGTAGTATTGAACTAATAATAGTGAAGTAGTAACATGTGTAACTAGTTTTTGAAATATTAAGATGTATAAGATAGAAGAAAGTTTTGGTATTGCCACATCCAACTAGTTTTCAAATGTTACTGTTGCAAAATGTTACATTTATTGAAAGATATTAAGTTGAAACTGGTGTGAATGAATAAGAACAAAAGAACTTCTTAAAACACCGTCAAAAACCTTTAATTGCGCTAGGCCTTTCGAAAAATCTGAGTCTTTCTTCGTCAGGAGCAAAAAAGACGTGTTTTTACTCTGAAAGAATTTGAGTCTTGCTGCTGCTTTCATAGTAGAAGCACGTCTTCTTTGTGCCTGACGAAGAAAGACTCAGATCTTTCGGAAGGCCTAGCGCAATTAAAAGTTTTTTATGGTGTTTTAAGAAATTCTTTTGTTCTTGTTACTGTTTCTCGTTTATTTAATATTAAGGGGTCTTGTACCTTTTAAACGCGTCGAAAATTAACGAAAAACTTCAAAGTTTGAATTCGTCTGTCTTCAAAACCTTTTTATGTATAAACATGAAATTTTGGATATTGATTAAACAGATTGTGTTTTGTAATATACTACCAACAGAAATTTATTAACCCTTTACAGAATTTGTGTATTGTTGAAATCAAAATAGCTCTTTTTTTACCCCATAAGAAATTGCGCGCATGATATCTTGAGAAAGTACGTATGGATTGTCATGAAATTTTGTAAGTATACTAAACAAATATGTGTGTTTAAAATTATCTACTTTTAAGTATTTACAATGGTAATATTTTTAGTTATGACTATTTTTATTCATTAAAAATATAATATATATATATATTTTTTTTTTTTACGAAAATATTTTTTTTTATATAGTTAATGAAATAATTTTAGCTTAAGAGTAGATCATTTTAAACACACATATATGTTTAGTATCTTTACCGAATTTCATGCCAATCCATACATACTTTCTCAAGATATCATGCGCGCAATGACTTATGGGGTAAAAAAAAGAGCTATTTTGATTTTAACAATACACAAATTCTGTAAAGGGTTAATAAATTTCTGTTGGTAGTATATTACAAAGCACAATCTGTTTAATCAATATCCAAAATTTTATGCTTATATATAAAAAGGTTTTGAAGATAGACGAATTCAAACTTTGAAGCTTTTCGTTAATTTTCGACGCGTTTAAAAGGTACAAGACGCCTTAACAATTGGTTAATTGTGTTTAAATGTAAAAAAAAAAAAAAAAAAAAAAAAAAAAAAAAAAAAAAAAAAAAAAATGTTTATCGGGTTTGCAGTGTTAATTTATTAGCAAATGCTATTGCAAGAGTTTTCAATAAAAATGTATTCATTTACATATGAAATGTATTTATTTTATATGAAACTAACTGAATAGACCAAAGAAGCCCCTAGCAGGGGCTACTTTGTTCCAAAACTTTAAAAATAGTTTTTTTTTTTAATTCCTCTTTAAAATCATACAGTTTGCTTCATTGTTTCATGTTAATTGTTTACAACTCCATTTCGACGTTGAAAAATCACATATAATATTTTTTTAATAATAGAAATAAATGTGAGTGGAACCAGGAAAAAGTAGCCGAAAGTAATCGACGACATAACAAATTGGCGAATCTTAATGTTTTTATATTTTTTGCTGACAGGCTCGTTTATAATCATAGCAATGTAACCTTCTTTGTCTTCATAAATCATAAAATATCATTTACTATCATGATAGACACTTGCATCTAAGACTACTATGTACATAGGGAAGAGACAGTATTTTTTTTTATTTGAACTTGTGACTAAAGAGGATGTACCATAACAAAATAAGTTACATTGGACAGTGTCATCGAAAAGGCTGTCTCCGATTTAAAAAGTAAATTGCACAAGAAATATGCAATCAATCGGTACGAAACCAACGTGAAATTTTAGAACATCTGAAGGGGTTTTGGTAGTACTGATTGCGTTGACGTTGGCGTGGCAGCGCGCACGGGTCGATCGTGATGCAATGCCATTTCACTCTTAATTTAATTCACAGCAGTCATGGTAAGTGTACAGCAGAAAGCACAGTGCGTATTGTGGTACGCGAAGTTTAAATCTACAACGTTATTTTCGCCATACGTATTTAGAAGATCCACCTAGAAACAAAACTATTGTTCGTTGCTTTAACCAGTATAAAGCGTATTTGGAAAGAAATCGACTACCGCTGAGATGTTTGCTGAGCAAAATGGGGAGCTAATATTTAAGTTAACTAAGTAATGTAAAAAAATTCACAGATTTTTCCAATCTATAACAGTATAAAAATAAATAGTTTTTTTTTAAATTAAGGCTTTAGTTATTTTAATTCGAAATCATAGACACCTTTTCAATGATCCTGTATTAGGGAATTTCAAGTTCTAAATAAAATTATTTGATTCGCGGATAATGTTAAATACACACCAAGAACGTCTGGATCACACCACGTATTTTATAAGCCGTAACATGTTTTACTGGTTGAATTCATGCGGAATTTTTATTTAATGATATTCCGCAAAAGCCAAGTCGGCAATTATTTTCGTTTATTCTATTTTAACGACCTGCTGTACATTATGCCTGTACGATCAATGACACGCTTATGATGGCCAGTATCGAAAATGAGTGAAGCTAACTATAATTCAGTTTTACTTATTACTATAATTTCAGTATTGAAATAAGCTCTTTTCGAACATTAAATCGCCAATCTGGAAAATGGCAATGTTACTTCTGAGCAGCTCTTGCTTGACCGCATCGTCGCAACATTTATCACTTATACTCAGTGACATTCTCCTGATGTTTTTCCCTACAGAATAATTACTTGCCACCACATCGTCGAATATTTATCACTTACACTCAATCATATTCTCCTGATGATGTTCCTTACAGAATAATTACTTGCTATCACATCGTCGCGTTACAACATTTATCACTTACAGTCAAACACATTCTCCTGATGATTTTCCCTACAGAATAACTTGCTAACACACCGTCGCAACATTTATCACTAATACTCAATCACAATTTCCTGATGATATTTCCAACAGAATAATAACTTGCTAACACACTGTCACAATATTTATCACTAATACTCAATCACATTCTCCTGATGATTTTTCCTACAGAATAATTACTTGCTACCACATCGTCGCAACATTTATCACTTATATTCCAACACATTCTCGTGATGATTTTCACTACAAAATAATTACTTGATAACACATCGTCCCAACATTTATCTCTTATACTCAGTCACATTCATCTGATGATTTTCCATACAGAATAATTACTTGCTACAACATCGTCGCAACAATTATCCCTTTTATTCAAATATATTCTTCTGATCATTCGCCATACAGAATACTTACTTGCTATCTCATTGTCGCGTTACAACATTTATCACTTATAATTATATGCATTCTCCTGATGATTTTCCCTACAGAATAATTACTTGTTAACACATCGTCGTAACATTTATCACTTATACCCAATCACATTCTCCTGATGATTTTCCCTACAGAATAATTACTTGCTATCACATCATCCCGTTACAACATTTATCACTTCTACTCAAACACAGTTTCCTGATAATTCCCAACAGGAAAATTACTTTCTATCAACAACAAAAATAAAGTTTTAGTTATATCAGCGCATTGTTTTGCGGGTCATGTATAGTTCACAACGCAACTACTAATACAAATGCTCAATTTGACGGATGTTATTAGTGCGAATTAGGGTATCGCTGTTTGCGACGTAAGATCAAGGAGCATGCTCAGACAGTGATCAAACAGTTTTTGTCCAAACTATGGAAACCTACGTTCCAAAACTTGGCGATACCCGCTGTAACGCCAATAAAATCTAACTTAAGGAATTTCTCTTAACTCAAATAAAAAGAACTTTGAGTTCATTTTTTACAGTTTTTTTATTGACGAAACACGGACACACACATCAGCAAACACACACAGTCTTAACATAAAAAAATGTGATCCTTTAGGAGCGAATCGCTCCTCCAGCAGAACCGATAACTGCCTTCGGTCGTGTCACAGCAGCATCTCATCCACGGGGCCTTTTTCGAGAGATCAGTCTATCTCCTAGCCACCCCACGTGGTATATTGAGTCATATTAGTCAAAAGTTTCAGTTCTTACAAATTCAGAATGCTACGCAGCACTTCTCAAGATATTTACATCATTAAATCTGTTTACACGTTCCATCTGGATTTTGTGAAACATTGACATGTAAATTTTATAGATAGGTATCTGGAGGTCCCAATTAAAAATGTTTATTACGCTATGGTCATCTGGTCTCTGAATGAGCTCAGATAAAACGTCACATCGCCTGAACAAGTTCGATTAGGTGAGTGAGACAAATTACCAAACATTAGTTTGTCAGTAGTGCAGGTTTGTCGAGATGTTTGGCGACTCGTCTTTGTCCAAAATCGTCTCAACTAATCAAATTTTATATCTTGTATAGCGCCACTCATAAAATTGCACTGTAGTGAGAATAGCTGTCAGCCGTGATAAGATACTCTTCAGTGTATCGAAAAGTATTTCTGTTGGGATGCATATCACGCAATGTTTTATATAGCGATAGGCAGCAACTTTCCTAAAGTGCTAATTTTCTGTTACAAATATAGTTAATCTGGAAATAATTATATTTTATCTAAAAAAACACGTGTCTGTATTGTAAAATTGTGTATATTTTTCGATTTATTGATTTTTTAACTATTTGGAAAAATTGTTATTATCCTCTGTCAGGGTAGGAAATTAAAAACATATCTAAAGCGATTTTTAGTTGAATCCGCATTTTATTCGTTTTCTGATTGGTCTATGCAGTAATCTCTATTTTCCCTTTACTTTCAACAGAGATGGATACTTCTGTTGCCACTATGACAAAAAAGTAATAAAAACTAAAAAAAAAATAATAATAATAATAACTCAGGAACAAATTGAGATACAGCTTTCAAACAAATTGCATTTAAAAGTACATTTTTTTCTCTATACGACGGTATAAAAAGTAATATTGTGGGATGTTTAAAAGTTTAAGAATGAAATTTCATTTAAAATGGGTCCAGGAATATTAATGTTTAATCCATGGCATACGTAATGAATGACCAGCTCCGTAGAAGTTTAAAAATTTACTGTACCGAAAAATGTAATCCATGGCGTACGTAATGTCTGATCAACTGCGTGCAATTTTTTGTCTTAAATTTTTAGTCTTTGAAAAAATCATTTTCCAAATGATCGTTGTAATTTGTTAAATTGCATTTTTTTTTCTTTTTGTTTTCTTTTACTTTTGGTTCTCTTTGTACAGGATGACCAGAAATAAACGCCCCAATTTAAAAATTAAATAATTCATTACCTATAATAAATATGAATATGAAATGATTGACATTTACATCTGGTGAGTCTTAAATTTCATGTACAGGATACCCCGACTTACATAAGTAATGCGTCCCGTAAAGTTTTACGTAACTTGAATTTTACGTAAGTGGAAGTTGTAAGTTGCGTAAGTAAAATTCTGTAAGAAACTGCAATATTTATTATAAATATGTGTATATATATACATATATACATTATTTACACCGTATTATTTTATAAACAAAGCACCATGCGACAGTATTTACTTCGTATATAAAGTATAAAAGTATGAAAAAATATAAAAACAATTTTAAAGAACGCTTTTCAAATATCTCGTGCAATACGGGCTTTATAAATCTACCATTGATGAATTGATTTATAACAATTTTGAATCTGCATCAAACGGCTATAAAAATAAGAAATAATTAAAGAGAACTAATTTAACCTATTCTCCATGAATTTCTGATGGCAAAACAAATGAATAGCACTTATAAAATAAAACAATCTTTGATAAGCACAAACTGCATTTATTATGAATTAGATGACTACTGTGAATAACTAATAATAAAGATTAAGTTGTTTTGTTATAGATTTGATTGTATATACCAATAAAAATATAATTCTATCTAATATATAATCTATATTACGGTAGTGATTTATATTTATATATTTTATTTATAAAATAAATATGAAAACTAGATTAATTTTAACACAATTATTCTAATTGGTAAATAAATCTATTAGATGTAAATTTCCAACTGGGCGAAAAATTTCCGGACCAGGATTCCAACCAGGGATCTCCTGGCTGCAGCCGCCAGTGCTCTACCATCTGAGCTATCCCGGACGAATCTGGTGGAACGTTTTCACCCAGGAACTTATTCTGTTGAGCTGAACCAGGTTTCAGACCAGATGCTATAATCATTAAGGTTTGCTGGGTGAAAAAGTTCCACCAGATTCGTCCGAGACAGCTCAGATGGTAGAGCACTGGCGGCTTCAGCCAGGAGATCCCTGGTTTAAATCCTGGTTCGGACATTTTTCGCCCAGATGGAAATTTACATCTAATATAAATATGAAAATTTTGCAATTGCGTATCAAACGCGCTAGTATGTTCACAAATGTAATTTTCGAGATTTATTACGTAACAGCGAATTTACGTAAGTAGCGTAATGTGTAAGTTGGGGGATGCATGTACTGTAAATGTAAAAATTGTTCAATTCTGTCAATAGATGGCTCTGCACTGTTTCAAACTTGAATAATGCTCAAACTAGCATGAAAATCTGCATTAAAAAAATTGTCATGTTGTATTATTTATTCCATCTAGCGGTTGAAACACGAAAAGACAATTAAATATATTAAGTTTTTCTTATCATTATTGTAGTTTGAGACGGTGCAGCACCCTCTATTCATGGGAATTTGAACTATTTTTATATTTACAGTACATGAAACTTAAGACCCACCAGATGTAAATGTCACTCATTTTATGTTCATACTAGGGGGCTCTGTCCCCTGCAAGCTACGCTCGCCAACCCCCGTTCAGACACCGCAGAATCTAAAAATCTAAAAATCTAATGGGTTTTAAAAATATTAGAGAAGATTAAATTATACTGAAAGCTGTGCAGATCTCCCTGTAAACGTGTTTCCATTCAATTCCCTTTGATTGCAAAAAATTAAAGGAGAATCAGTTGCCGTTAAGACATCCAATGGTTGTTTTCGTTTTTGATTGAAGAGGATCAGTTAAACATTTGAAAAGAAGCTAAAATAAAATGAATTAAGTATTCAGAGTCTTTGTCAACCGATATTTTAAAACAATCTCTATAACAATAGCCTAAATCCGCACAGATGTCATATTCGCCCCATATTGGCGCGATTTTTTTCCCGACGCCGATTTGGCGAAAGCATCAACAGCATAAACAACAACATCCCGGTTACCATATCAAGCAAAATAACGACACTTTGGCGCCGGTTAAGTGTACATTGCGTATATGACATTGGCGTCGGAAAAAATTCGCGCCAATATGGGGCGAATATGACACATGTGCCCCTAAATCATGTGACTATCATCAACAGTTCCTGGCGGAACACTTTGCTTTTTATACTCTAGGTGCCATTTTGATACTTTAATGTTATCCAGGCACAGGTGATAAGTCGCCAAATATTATTCTGTACCCATCATTTCATCTATATTATAATAGCTCAAGTCATCAAATGCCATAAACAAATACCCTTCGCCTTTCATATGAAGGTTTGGAACAAATGTCATATACGCCCCCATATTGGCGCGATTTTTTTAACGCCAATTTGGGGAAATCATCAACAGCATAAACAACAACATCCGGCTTACCATATCAAGCAAAATAACGATACTTTGGCGCCAGTTAAGTACCCGTTGCGTATACGATATTGGCGTCAGAAAAAAATCGCGCCAATATGGGGCCGTATATGACATCTGTGCCGAAAGAAAAAAAAGCCGTGTGCAAATCTCGCCAATACCTTTTTTCAACTCGCCAGTTAGCATTTTTTTTATTGTTCGAGTGGTAAATTAAAACATTGATTTGAAGTTGAAATTAAGTGTCATGATTTGTTACATAATTTAATATTTCGCCAGATGTCATATACGGCATGTTTGACATGTTTTTTACGAAAGTTTTGCGAAAACCTCCTTTTCGAATACCAGTTACATATGTATTTTTGTACTACTTAGTTATCCCGTCGACAAAAAATCTATCGCGAACTATATGATTAAATGTCAAAAATGGTTGATCGTAAATGTCACATTCACTTGACTTTTAGCAAGTTACACGTGTTTACGTCATCAAGTGATTTTTATTTCGATGTTTTATTTTTATATTTATTAATGTTATACTAATTTATTTGTTCTTTTGTTATTTAAAATAAAAATTTTGTCAATATGTACAATTTGGCGAGTGGTTTGGCGATTTATATAATTTGCGAAATTCGGTGACGGAATAACTACTACATTGTACCGTATTTTTTAATTATTTTCAAAAGGAAATAGCAAAAAAAAAAAAAAAAATTAATTACTATAGAACAAAATAATTTATATAAATTTAGAAAAGAAATAAAAGTAAATATACATTTGTTGTTAAATAAACAACAATAGCCGGGTTACCATATCTATCAAAATAATGCCATTTGTGCGCCAATTAGGTACCCCGGTGCGTATATGACATCTGTGTCTAATATTTTTCTTTTCGTTTTTTTTTTTTCTTTTCGTTTTTTTTTTAAAGAAGTGAAAAGCCATCAATTTAAATGTTTCATTTTTAAATGAAAATTTTGTATTTAATAAAATGATAACGAAATACAAAAAAAGCATTGTTCTTAGCATAGATTTAAAGGAGGCCAAACTGTCGCCAAATTAATTTAAAATAGTAACCTTTTCTGAATTATGAAATTCAGAATTCTGTTATGATTAAAATTTGAGTTGCCATCATTAGAAAAAGTGTATTTAAAATTAGAAAAAATTAATATTTCGAAAACTAATTCGATACCAGTTTTGAGATCTGTGGATCAACACGGATTTTTGGTGTCAATTTCATCGCAAAGTATTCCATATCTTAGGAGAAATCGCCGTGAAACAAAATCAGTTATTTAATCAGTCGATTCAAAGAATCGATACATTTCAGGCGTTTCATATATTCGTTTCATAAATTCGTTTCATAAATTCGTTTCATTAGGATTTTATATATATATAGGGTAGATTTATTATATTTAATGAATTATTGAATTTTCAAATTGGGGCGTTTTTTTCTTGTCACTCTGTATATATAAATGTAAGTAAATCATAATAAAGAATATAAGAAAAATGCTAATAAAATATTAGCAAGATAAGAAAAATCCAAAATAAAGAAAAATTCTGAAAATATTTAAATGTCCATTCACTAATTTTAAGGCATTTTTTTTTATTATTCATATGCTTAAATAATTAAAGCAAGTCTCTGAAAAATAAAAATAAATTATCTGTCACTGCAGCATGAACAAAAGATCAATTATTATTTATGTAAAGAATATACTAAAAGATTTAATTTTTCATTCGAATTCATGCGTTCAGATGATGCAATTTCTCTAAATGTATTTTTTTGCAATTCAAAACATTTGCTTTAAAATCTATCATTAACTAATTTTTTTTTGTTCTGAAGCGTTCAACGAGGCATTTCAAAGAAGATTCGTGTAATTAACTTTTTAAAATACCGTTGAAAAACAAAACAAAACGAGAAATGGAGGCTTTGTGCGGTCACGACTAATTAATTTCAATGACAAAAGTGACGCAATGCATTCAGTTTAACGAATTTTAAATAAAGATATATATTCTCAGGCTTTTGTATTCTCTTCGTCTTTTTCAATTCATTAAGAATATGCAATTATTCCAACAAATGAATATCTAGGTTGTGCAGTAAGCATTAGTTTATTAATTACAAGATCTTTGAATATATTTATTTTCATGACAAAAAGGACGTAGTCGGACCTCGTTATCCCGACACACGGCTTTCACGTCACCCCGCTTGTCACGTCAGTTTTTCAAAGTCTGGATTTTCTGTATATGATTTTAATGTAAATAAACTTCGGATTTTATGTCTTTGAATAATTTTGAACTCCGGATATCCCGACGGTTTAGAAAGACTGTCCATTTTTCATAATCCATCTTATAAGCATGGAAATTAAGTGGTAAAGCCAAATTTTTCACAAAGGTGTCTAAACACATTGAGATAAATGAGAAATTTTACTTTAATCCTTTATTTGAATAAATAAACCCGCACACTATGAATAAACCACTTAAGATCCAGATAGACGTATCTGTCTGCTCGCGGCCTTTTTGTTCTGGTCAGGCGGCGCTTTCTTTTGGTTACACGGCGTTTTTCATCCGACTAAAACAGAAGCACTGCATTGCATTGAAACGATCTTAAATTATCTAAAATACATTTCAGAAAGAGCGAATATTGCAATTCATTGTATAATATTGAAAAAATAATTGTAGGAAGCACATCTAGGGATAAGCAAATCTTAATTCATCATTATTTAATGAAACAATAAAAAAACAAGTCGTCATAAATCTGATTTTTATTCTTTTCAATTACGTTTTTGTGTTTATTTTATTTAATAATGATGTTTTATTGCTCAAAACTGTGAGAACAGTTATGAATTTTAAATTGTCTTGAATTAAATAAAAATACAGCTTTTTGTAAACATATTTTCCTCCAACTCTGGTTACCGCGACAATCCTCTTATGACGACACTTTTTCTAGTCATTAGAGTGTCGGTATAATGAGGTTCGATTGTATTTTATTAACGATGTATAGTATATAAAAATTTTCTGCCGAATTGGAAAAAAAGAAATTTCTCTACAAACTCGGAAACAATGTATGATTTTCATGTTTATCGTTACTGTTTAAAAGCGCTGATAATGACTTAAATAACTTTTCTATCACCAGGTTTTAATTTTTGATAAGCGTTTGTTTTGCATAGGCGTAACCAGGGGAGGTGCCCTGGGTGCCCGGGCACCCCCCCCCTCCCCCGCTTGTGCAGACTCAAGCACAATTATTTTAAAAATCAAAATCTACAAAAGAAAAAAGAAGTGAAAGCGGAGTTCAATTAGTTTAGCAAATTAGTTTAGTTCAAAAAACTAACAGTCTACGTTTTGAACTCTGATAAAAAAAAAAAGAATTCGACGTTCTTTTTTTAAATTATGTTCTTTATCTTTTTAAAAACTAGAATATTTACAAGAATCTGTATTAGTCACAGTAAGTCAAAAAGGAGATTTTATAATCCCACTTTGACGACTTTTTTTTGTGGGAGAGTTTTTTTGACATAGTTCTTTCTATTGCATGTTTCTGCAATTTCATGAGAAATTAACGCAAGTTCTTGATGAGGATACAAATATAAATTATTTGTCTCTTTGATTTCGCAGTCTAAAATCTAGAAAGGAGCAAAAATTTTTTAAAGGGAATGCAGATGTGAAACAATAATTGTAAAATGCGATTAGCCGGGGGGAAAGTGGGGGTGCACAGACCCTGCCTCCTTTGAAAATGAGAAATAATAGCACAAAAGATTAAAATTAATCTGGAGTTGGTTGGTTGGTTGAATTTCGTGTTCCGCGACCATATTTTGGCATTCGTAAAAGGAATATGGTTGCCGTCTTTCAAGTCAATATAGTAATTTTTTTCCTCTGAAAATTTTTATGCGCTTTATGGAGTTTCTTCTCGTTTCGCGGAGTTCTTTTGAAACTAGGAGAAGGACCCGGTTTCAATCTTTTAACCCAGTGCAGTAAATTTTGACGAAATTCGCGATTTTAATCTGCGATCATTTCACGATATTTACAATTTTCCCCAAAATAATTTGACGAAATTCACGTCTTTCTACGCGATTTTTTGTCGCTATCCGTACTCTTCACCACTAACCATTGACAAAATTCGTGTTTTTCACCGCGATCCTTTGACGAAATTCGCATTTTTTACCGCAATATTTTAACGAAATTGGGATTTCTTTAACTCGATCCTTCGATGAAATTTGTGTTTTCTTTGCACGATCGTTTGACGAAATTCGCTTTTTCTTTCCGCAATCTTTTGACGAAATTAGCATTTTCTTTCTGCGATCCTTTGACGGAATTCTCGTTTCCACCGGGATCCTTTGACGAATTCTTTTTTTTTTCTTTTTTGGTTTTGACGACTATTCACGATACTGATTTTTTTACAGGGGTCATTTGTCGAAATTCGCGATAGTTTTGCGCGACCAATCGGGAAAATTCTCGATATCTTTCCATACCAATTATCAAAATCCTCTACTCTTTTCCGCGCCTTTTTGACGAAATTTGCAACATTTTCTCGTTAATCATTTATCGAAATTCGTAATTTTTTTGCGCAATTTTTGACGAAATTCGCGATTTCTTTCTGCACTCTTTTATCGAAATTCACGATATTTTTCACTATCGTTTGAAAAATTTCTCAATTTTTTCCGGGACCGAGTCACGAATTCTACAAAAGAAGTCCCACAAAAGAGATAAAAATCGCGGACTTCAAAAAAATTTTAAAATACTCACTGAAGAATCACAGATCTGTGAAAGAATTTTGAGGGCGGAAATACTGCACAGCATTGTCTATTGTGCGAGACTTTCCTTTTCTGTGCACAAATCGCGCGATCTCGCACATTATTTCAAACCCTGCGCCTCAAAGAAAACTTCATTATTAGTGGAGTTTCGCTGGTTGATTTTTTTTTAAACGGACATAGAATTAAAGGAATCTAGGATTTTTTTTTTTTGGGGGGGGGGGTGGCTGCTGCCTTTGCAACGTACCCCCGACCAATTTACGACCGCTTCCGTCTCGAAACAAATAAATCCTGAATTATCGCGATTTTTTTTTTTTTTTTTTTTTTCGAGCGAAATTAAATTTTCTGCTTTCTTATAAGAACTGATTTGACATTCTTCTAATTCGAATATAATCACGGCAATTGCAAAAATTAGCAGACAGTTTTTTGTTTAAAAAACAAGTCAAAAAATCGCCAGAAAGGACAAAAAACCCCGCTAAAAATCGCGTTAAAAATTCGGAAAATATTAAAAAACAGCAGGGAACGAAATTAATTAATTGGGTAAAATATTTAAACCGGATTCCTTTTAGGAACGCGAAAAAAAAAAACCCTCTAAAAATAACATTAAAAAATTGTTACAAATTGAAAAATCTCTGTAAGAAGCTCGAAAAAAATTTATTGAAAAGAAGACAAAGTTTACTGGATAAAATATATAAATCGGATTCTTTTTTACTAATTTGAAAAAATTCGCATAAAAAATTAATTGAAAAATTCCAGAAATTGTCTTCGATATGCATGACTTCAGGCGAACAGGTACTTTCCTGTCAAATCTTGCGGCTGTGGGGACTGCATTGTTTTTTCAGAGTTCTGTGCGCGCGCGTACACACACACACACACAGAGACAGACAAGCACCTATCTTTATAATTACAGTCTCATCATGATAATATAATTTTTATCATTATGACAAAATTTAGTGTATACAGTAGACGCTCAATTTTGCGAACCTCTTTTTTACGAATTCTTTTACGAACTGTACTGGTCCCGACCAGCATCCCATTGAACTAATGTCATTCCCATTTAAGAACTTTCAATTTTACGATGAATCCACTTGAGTATTTAAAATCGAGCGTCTACTATATTATCATGACCTGCTTTACCTAATACATTGTACACATTCTGAGGTAAAAACATGAATTATTAAGGAATATTGTAATTATTTATTATATTATAATAATTATTTATATGCACTTTCCTCCAAAATTTCTTGGGTCCTCCCCGGGGATCCCTAAGAAGGCATGGAGTCACATTCCGAAAAACTTTCGTGGGTATGTACTGATGTATACAGCATGTATTATCTGAGATTTATCATCTGTCAAAATTTCATCTACAAGACTTTGACATAGATAATGTTAAGACTCATGCGATGCCCCTGTGCCTATAGAAATTTCCAGCATGATTAAAGGCGTTTTTTAATCTTTATAAGAAGTTAGGGTGGCCAAAAGGTTTTACACTTGTGACCACACTTAGTCACTGTCTTATTTCACTGCTGCAAGGTGATTTACGTTTTTTTTTTTTTTGTTTGCTTGGTTTGTTTTTAACATTAGATTCAGTTTTGAACCCCTTCTCACATCCCCTCACGCAAGCAAAAATCGCGTTTGAGCCCTTAAAAAAAAAAAAAAAAAAAAAAAAAAAAAAAAAAAAAAAAAAAAAAAAAAAAATACCACACAATTATGAATTCTAAGGGCAAAACCTGTCTAAAACGGAAATTCGACCGGTTTCATGGGGTTCCGATTTAGCAGGTTTTTACTATATAAGATGTTGTTTTTATCCAACATATTCAAGTTAAAATGTCTGGGCACCCCCCCCCCCCGTTCAAAAGGCTGGTTACGCCTATGTTTTGCATTATTAGAACCAACAATTAAATGTAGTTTCTTCTTACTGGTGCTGAACACTGCGGAACGTTGGAGCAGCATTTAGGGTCAACTTAACATTTAGGGCATACATAGAAACTTAGCATTAGTTACACATCATTAGTTACTTACAAGGAAGGTCTCCATACTGGGCATACTCAGAATATTTTGAAAAAAAAATACCAATTAAACTACTTATGTATGTAATAAAGATCAGTCAAATTTAGCGGCGAAATTACAGTAGAAAGTCTGTAAAAAAATAAAATACTTTCGAGTATTTGGCGCGAAAAGACGAAAGCATCACGCGATTTGGCGAGCAGTACTTTTCCTCGCCAAAAGCAAACGATTTTAATGCATCTGAAAATTGTTTAATTAATTTTTAGAATGCCTGTAAAAAGTATTTCATGAATTTAATCATAAACAATGAAGGAGTTTAATAAATACATTTTTTCGTATTACATATTTATGTTGCTTGTTACTTAATTTTATTACTTTAGAAACAATTTCATCTATAAAAAATACTTTCATATATTTAAGCGTATTCCAAAATAAAGGCAAGATTCATTTAGCAGTTATTCATTTCAAACCAAGGAATTCGTCGTTTCCATAGCAACAAAATTGAACCGACAGCGCTCAATTGGACTTAATTTTGAGATATTGAAACAATTTTAATTTTGTTTTAATTCCTAAAATTTGATATTTAACTTTCATTATAAATACATATATGACAAAACTATAGCTAAATCAAACTAAAACTGACAAAACTATAGTTGTTTAAGTTAAATTTATTTAAACATGTTCAATATGAAATATTTTTATCTTAAAGAGTATTCGACTTGAAAAAGTATTTTTCGAAATTTCATTTCATCGCCAACCGATGATAAATCGCCAAATAAACGAAAATTTTATTATTTTTTTACGAACGTTCTATCGGGGTTCCGCCAAAAAATTTTTTGTAAACATATATATCCACATGAGACGAACACTCTGTAATTTTTTTCAGATTTTTCTGAATATGCCCGTATGGAGACCTTCCTTGTTTAGCATTAGTAACTTATTTAGGGCCTAGTTTGAGAACAACTTAACACCCAGTCTATTGGGTTATCGTCTTGTTATATTGTGAACCGTTGGGTATAGAATAAATGTGTTTTTACACTACTTAAAAAATAAATGACAATAAAAAAAACTAAATAAATATAAAGAATTTAAAATGTTAATAAAATTTAAAATATTAACATAGAAAATTAAAAGTTAAAAAACTTAAGTCAAGGTAAGGTTAAAATCTAAAATAATAAATTTAAAATGAAAAATTAAGGTTAAAGTATACCTGCAGTTACGAGAACTACTAAATTTACAGTTTAAAAATGGTAACAAATCAAAAGATCTTGTTCAGAAATGACACTCCCCATGGTAGGGCAGGAAAAGCTGTTAAGGAGGCGGCAAAAGCCACTCTACAGAGAAAGGTACCAAGGTATCAGGGCAACATATAGTATACATTTTTTTAAAGTAATTTTAAAGAAAAGACGAAGAGATTGTCTGTTTATTTTATTCATTAAGGGGGTCCAGGACACAAAAATCTTCAAATTTTGCAAAAACATTTTATTTCATAAAAAATTTCTCTGTTTTTTCCTGCCTAAAATGACATTTAAATTATGTTTCTATCTGAATTAGAACAAAAAATATTAATTTTTTCGTTTTGGTTTGTTTCAAAATCTAGCTTTCAAGCAATGGCTGTCATCTAAACGACTTCTTGTAAAAATGAGTTTTTCTTCATGATACGTTTTTTCACCATTTCTCATATTTAAATTCTTATAACTCGAGAACCATTAAAGATACAGGGTTCAAACTTGGAACATATCTTTTTCAATTGTTTTTCTTTAATTTTGATTCAGCATATTTGAAAAAAATATTTACTTTTGAAAATATGATTTTTTTTTTTTAAAGCTGCACCATTTTTTAAAAAAACTTTTTCGTTAAATATTTTTAATTTTTTTATAAATTAATATTTTTTAAAATACTGAAGCAAAATTAAAACGCATATATTTCTGTTTATTTAAATGAAAAAAAAAATGAAATTCTATAAATAATATTTCGAGTTCTAACGATTTTAAATTACCCCACTTTTTTAATAAATTTTAAATTTAAATTTAAAAAAATCTGAGAAGTTTTATCATGTGATTTTGTTTACAAAGGATAAGGTTAACCATCAGAAAAAAATTCAGAATTTTAACTCAATAAATAAAAATTATTTTAAAATGCGCCCCGGACCCCTTAAATTTAAATTATTACTTTTTTCGGGTCCGAGAGATTAAAAATTTCAGAAAAAGTGAAAGATGGGTGAAAAAAAAAGATTTCAATGCTACTAAGAGCGCTAATTATTTATTTCTTTAAAATATATTCAATCTTATATTATATAAGTGATAGTATTAAACAGCAACAAACTACAATAGATGAATTAAATGCAAAATTAGATTTAACAATTTCTCAAAAAAATTATATATGTTATAAGAAATTCCTATTATTTTATAAATTTGGCAAAGGTTAAATCTGAAAACATTGGTATGAAGATTTAGGATTTTAAGTAATAATTTAAAATAATATTAGTAAAAAAAAAAAAAAAAAAAAAAAATCTTTCAAAAGTTTCACTACTGGTAATATGTAATAAGACATTTTCCCAGCATAATGCTTATTTCTAATCTGAAACCGTTTCGTAATATCATAATAATCGAATATCATATTTAACTCCAAAATAATAATGACGATAAACACTGTAAGTGTTAGTTATCAGAAAATAGTAAGAAACCGAAAAAAAATCCAAATTACTGTCTATACACATAATTAATCTCAAGTAACTGCAAGTTAATGTTTACAATTTACGCATGAATCTATATCTGAGTCAGTTTTTTTTTTCAAGCGATGGCAGATTAAGGTATTTAACATCACAGTATCGAATAGGAAAATATCGCTTTTGAAAACAAATCCAGATCAGTCTTTTTCTATATAATATAAAACTATTTAACTCATGTTTATAATATACAAACCAACAGGAATGAAAATTTAAAATTATATAAGATTCACTTTACGTTCCATAAATAATCGCTTTAATAGTATCTGGATGTGTTTTAATCCTAAAATGGCGGACGTTATTCTCTTATCTTAAAAAAGGCATTTTAGATGCTGTTCTGATTGGCTGATGGGTAATATAAATATAACGATACTCACTCCAGGGGCGCGCCGACCCAGTGTGCAAAGTGTGCACAGCACACAGGCGCCAGAATAGTAAAATAGGCGCCAAAAATTGTAAGCTAAGCTGAAATATTTGAAAACTTTTACCCAATTTAAATTTATTAATGCAGTATTTAAATCGAAAGTGGGCCATTTCTGAGTTCATATTTTATTTTTTAAATATATGAAATTTGCAGATGCTCGTCCGCGGCGTAGCTTTGAAAGGGGGGGGGGGGTTCTCAAGCCCAAAGGAGCTACGGTGTCTAAAGGTCACGGTCGAAAGGCGCAACGGAAAGCTTAAAGGCGCTGTTAAGCGCCCAAAGTACATTTAAAAAAAAGCTTTAAAATATCAAATAATCGGAAGGGCGATCGGGAATGCCTCTTTTGACATCCCTGCTCTAGATCAGGCCTGTCCAATCTTTCAGAAAACGGATATTGAAAATATATAACACTTCTATCTTAATATTGGTAGCGATACACATATGGCGATATAAAAACGAATATATGTCATATTGCACAATGGTAAAGCAACATAGCATAGCCCCGGGTTACGCACGGTTCCCATGCAAAAGTAAATTGCCGAGAAAAGCACAAATCAGTCACTGCAATCTGCTATACATAACTCAAACAATAAATAGATAAAATAGGATATCAGTCAAAATGCAATGCATTTAAAAAAAGAAAGAAAAATAGCATTCGATTCCAAACCAATTTAACAGTCATGCCTATAATTGTATGCTTTTGCTTATAAAAACAAGCCCACGAACATGTAAGAAAGTTTCATGTTATTCCGAAGGAAAACGTCATGTTTTTGAGAACAACCTCAAAATGAATTACGTTTTATGGAAATTTCAATTGTATTTTATAGATTTGCTTCGAACAAACAATAATCAAGTTGTCAAGTCATTAAATGTCATTAAATGTCAAGTTGTCAATATTGTCAAGTGCGAGTTTCCCTCGCGTATAAAGGGTTCCGTGTTCCGTACAATAAATTTATTATTTGCTAACTGGAATCTTACAAATTATAGTTGTTAAACGAATACTAAGACGATAGCGAAAATATAGGGCTCGTTATATGTTTACTTGTTTGCATTCGATGATTTTTTTTTTCATATGCATTGTATTTGTAATTTCTGTTATACACTCTGATGACGACTCAGTGAAGGAGTTGAAACATGTCAATTTAGGTTTTTTATTTGCTTTTAATGTGTTTTTGGTAACATCTTTTAAGCAAATAAATATTTTAATATACACTCTCAAAAATAATTTACTTAAAAATGAGAACTTCCATGTATTCGTATTTTTTTTTAAGTACAATTGTTTCAAAAAGAAGTGCATTGTTAAAAATGACCTACTTAAAAATGAGCATTTCTATGTACTCATATTTTTTAAGTTACGATTGCTTGAAAAAGGAGCATTAATCTACTTAAAAATGAAAATTTCTTTGTACTCGATTTTTTTAAGTACAATTAATTCAGAAACGAGTACATGATATTTTGAAGTTGTGTATACTTATACTTGATTTATAAATGTATGCAGAAATGAATACATATATTTTGTATTTTAAAGTCGCATGTTTAAATCCTGTGTGCTCAAAAATATGAGTTTTCTGATAAACCCTTTTCTTATACCGAATTGACAATAGGGATTTCCAAGCTTTTGTTTAACGATATGTCTATGTTTGTTATAATTTTTTATTTATAATACACATTTCAAATTTATTTACAATTTCATTAGAAATGTTAAAGAAGAAAATTTAGTTTAAAAATTGTTTTATTAGAAATTAGAATATTTAAGAAAGGGAAAATTCATCTCTGCTGTTAACGATCTTCCGTCGCTGATTGATAAAAGGTGTCATTTGGAAGCTGCTCTTATAGCACAGTCAGTACAATACTGATCTCCTACCTAGAGGACTCGGGTTCAAATCACGGGGCAGCTTATACACAAAATTTCAAGAATTAAAATAGTAAATTCGTTGTTTTTTACTCCAAAAAATGTAGTTCTTCGCAATTAAAAATGGTGATTTGTCGGTTCTCTGCAATTTCGCTTTTTTTTTTTTTTTTTTTTTTCTTATAGTGTATGTGGTTTCTATACATACTTATTTTCGAGTCCCTGTATGTACTAAAAAAAATGAGTACATGCGTTTTTCAAATTTAAGAGTTAAGTACTCGGAACTATTTTAAGATCGGGAAGTGCTCAATAATTAGTACAATTTACTTATTTTTAAGAATAGTGTTTTAACAGTATATGTTTTGATTCTTCCGTTTGGAATATATATTGTGAAATGGTTATTAGCGGACGCACTTAAGGCTTAGTGCTCGTACTTACTTACATCTGCTGACAACGCCAACATTTTAGGTAGATTTTTTAAGAAATACTACGTATTGCAATACCATGGCGCGACTTTTGAAAAATTCCTTCATAACTTCTCATTATATGACTCCAGGACCCAGGTAGATTAAAATCGCAATTATGAACTATTTTACGTCTTCGTCGATTTTTATTACGTCTTCAAACTCACCAGAAACATTCAGATGGCTAATATCTCAGAGGGGATTGCAAATGGGCAAAATCGGCCGAAGGAGATGGAAATAGAGGGCGGTATTATGAAACTGAAAAAAACCATCACTTCTTAATTATAATACATATCAAATCAGTTTAACGATATTATTACTCTATGAAAAGAGCAAGCAATTTACGTATGACAGATTTTTGATAAAATTAAAAATGGGCTTATGGTGCGAAAAAAATAGGGTTTTAGGGAGAAAAAAATTCATAACTTCGTGAATTCTGAAGATATCAAATCCAATTAAATTTATTATAAATCTTTTTAATATTATCTACAACTTTTACATGGGCAAGTTTTTGATAAGGCCAATTCTAACCGCAAAAAAAAAAGAAAAACATTAAAAACGAAAAAAAAGGGGGGAGGGAATTGAATAAGAAAAAAATTCATAACTTCATCAATTCAGAAGATATTAAATCTGCTTTAATTTTTATAAATCTTTTTAATATTATCTACAACTTTTATATTGACAAGTTTTTCATAGGACAAATTTTTACAGCAAAAACAAATTAAAAATACATAGCGGTTGAAGAAAAAATTATCGTATTAACAGGAAAACCAGCTTTTGCAGAAAAATAAAATTAAAAACTCCTTAAAAGCGGTCAGATAAAACTGTTAAACTGGGTTTATCTCTAATCTTATTTCAGTTTTTGTTGGAGAAATTAGTACTTGACTTTGAAATCTACCTACGCCTGTAGGCCGAGCCGACAGGGATTTTTTGTACTGCTTTGTTATACTACTTATATTATCTTACTACATTAAAACATCCATAATGGACACTCCCAACTAGCGGACACTTTTTCAGTACCAACGTCTATATTTTTATACATTTTTACTTCTGCGGCTCGCCTATCATCTCAAACATATGTTTGCGGCCCGCCGGAAAAAAAGGTTGAGTATGGCTGTTCTAGAGGGCCAAGCAATTCTGTATTGACGTCGACCTGTATCGGTGACGTAGTTTGTTCAAACTCACTTTTGCTGAGACATGGAATTCTAAAGAGCTTGCAGCTTAGCCTGCATTCGGCTGTTAAAGTAGACGTAATAATATAAGAGATTAAAAAATATACATATTTTATGATAGGATCTAAGAAGTAAATTTTAATGCTTCATTAATATAACGAAGTAAGTTACTCATTCTTTACATATACATTTGACATTATACCTACTGTTGGATTTTCTTAACGCGAACTTGGATAATTTGAAATACTAGTTAATTCGAACTTAAATTATTCTTTTTGAAAGCTTTATTTAAAAACACTATGTAAAAAAAAAACCCTCTAATTTTCGAAAAACTTGTTTAGCTAATTTGAAGATATTGAAGTTCTTGCGAAATTTTTTTTTGCTCTGCAGAGACAGGCTTCAGAAAAGTGTAGTTTTACGTTATGTAGTTTTAATTTTCTCGAAGAAATCATGTTTATAAATATAATTTAGTTGCGAGTAAATAACAGCAATGACGAATTTTAATGAATGAAATAAATTGAGATAAATTTGTGGGTTTTAAAAGTGAATATATCTTGTTTTGCTCAGCTATTTTTTTTTTTTTTTTTTTTTTTTTTTTTTTTTTGAACCCACAAAAAATGTTTAGCTATTTAAGACAAAGGCACTTTTTACTTTCATTGATAGTATTAATATGAAAAATAGTGTTATATTTTCACGATTTTCTTTAATATGTAGGTTTTCAATAATTCAAAATTTATATAATTGGAGCATTTTACATGACTGCCTGCGGAGTTCAAATTAAAGAGAACCGGATGTATTTTATTAATTTTGTAATATTCTAAAGTTGTCAGGAAAAATTAACTTTTCACTTTTTTTAAATATTTCGCTAAAGAAATTAATTTATACTTCTCTTTGTAATTCTACATTTTCTCGCAAAGTTAATTTTTAATTAAGGCCATAAATCTACAACATATTCATTATAAAAATTGCTGTATATACAGTAGAGTTCCGATTATCCGAGTTAATATAGGTCTAGTTCACCTCGGATAAGCAAAAAACATGTATAAATCGGATTTATAGAAATCGTCATTAACTAAGGAGATTGAAATATAAATTTACATACAATTTATTAATTTTTATGGTAGTACAGTAAACCCTCGATTTAACGGACCCGGATTCAACGGACTAATTAAAAAAAATTAAAAATCAAACAAAAATTAAAGTAAAACAAGTGGGTAAGTGTGATCGCAGATCGCACAGAGGGTTTCGTTTAATATCCCTTTTAAAACACTTTATCATTAAATTAACAAATCAAAATCGTTAATTTAAAATTATTCCCCTCTCCCTAACCTGAAATTCAACGCCCGTATTTCAAATTTTTATATTTGACAAATGTCAAATATTTATTTATCACTATTATTTACTGGAAGCCTCCATGATAAAACAGCTTCTAAAACGATGAAACACGCTTCGAAAAAAAAAAAAAAGTATTACTGCCCTCCCCCCCCCTCCCCTACTTGAGAATCAACACGCAACCCTCTTTTAAGCCTTTATATGTAAAAAATCAAGCAATGAACAACGACAAAGCATTTCTTTTTACTATTTTTAAAAAGCGATTTCTCGGTAAAATAAAAAAATATTTACTCCTTGATAATGCTCCCTGCCACCCTAACGCGGAAAAGTTAGTTAGTAGGGATGGACGAATAAAATGTGATTTCCTTCCTCCAAACACAACTTCATTAATTCAACCGATGGACCAAGGAGTCATTGTTTCCTGCAAGAGGATTTATAAGAAGAAATTCCTTGAAGAAGTAATGGTAGTGTTGGAAAATGAAAATGATGCAGTAGAAGATTTGAGAGGAGTCAGAACGCTGCAAAATTTGCGCACCTACAATTTAAAATCAGCTATCTTTAACTTTGCTGCTGCGTGGAGGTAGATGAAGGTATCCACACTGGCTAACGGCTAGTCAAAACTACTCAACGACGCAGATCCTGAATACGATTTTACAGGTTTGAGATTTCGGATTTTAGGAGTACAATGATGGAGGCTGGTGATGATATCCCCGAGAAAGACATAGAACAGTGGCTCGAGAATGACGAAGCAGATCCAGGCTACCAGATTCTAAATGAGGAGGAGATCGCAGAAAGTATTCTGCATGATGATAATGAAGATGAGGTCGAGGACGACAAGAAAGAAGAATTAAGCGAATTTCGACCAAAATTATCTACAGTACGAGAGCATATGGATGACGTCATTACTTACATAGGGGCATCTTCAGATCCCGAAGTGTTTGCGTATTATGAACACTTTAGACAATATCGAGCTCTTTTAATAAAAAACAGCCTTCAAGTGGGAAACAACTAAAACTAGACGCCTTTTTTCAATCCAGCAGTATGGAGCAACCTTAATGTGATGTAAATAACATAAAATGATGCCTTTTGTTTTGGGGGCATTGTAATTTTTTTCCATTTGTTTATTGCTTGTTTATTAATTATTATTTCTGTGTAAAAAGTGTTTCATTCCCATAAAAGTTGCATATGTGTTAATTCGTTTGTATTTCATTACCAATATTGTATTAATAAAAGTAATGTATTGTGTTTATATATATATATATATATATATATATATATACAGTAGTATATATGTATATACAATATATATTTATGTATATACATATATTGTATATATACAATGCATGTATATACACTGTATATATTGTATATATATATATATTATATATATATATGTAATTTGCACTGTAATAATATATGTAATTACAAGTACGTAATAATATATATATGTACTATAATTATAACAAAATAATATTATAAATAGTACTTTACGATTTAACGGACTTTCGATTTAACGGACACATCTTAGTCCCATTAGTCCGTTAAATCGAGGGTTTACTGTACTTATATTTCTTTGATGTAAAGTTCCATTGCTTTTATGAAAATTGAGAATGAAGAAATTAATTTGAAGAGCTCCTTGATAATTTTTGTTTATTGGATGATAAACGTTTCTTTGTTACAATATCACACCATTCTATATAGTTGTCATCTTGCATGGCTTTTTAAGTCCTACTTGTTTTTGTTTGTATTTTCTGTAATGTCAGCCTTCGTTAGTTATCGTTGCATGTCAAAATGACTTTTCTGATAGATTCAGAGAGTAATTTCAATATGTCTCAGCCAGAGGATAATAGTTTTGATTTATTGAGTGATGGCATTTCTTCAGTCTAGTGAATCAGAAGACAGTAATATGAGCTCAGTAAGGTTATGGATAGAACAAAAATCAGTGTACCCTCCTCATCTTCAGTGTTGAATTCAGACATTTTTCTCCGTGAGGAATTTATGTGGCTCCGTGGAGGGGGGATATTATAGAATTCCTGGGGAAAATTGCACTTTATGGCCATTGAAAATATAAAACTGAAATCTTCCAGGGGGGGGGGGAGGTGTCTCATTGCTCCAGAGGGAGTGGAAATGTCACCCCGGGCCAACCCCTGAATTCAACATTGCTCCTTCTCGTTTCACTTTATAGAAAACTTTCTAATATAGAACTTGGGTGCATTGCACGAAAAACTAGGGATCACTGAATAGTATATTTTACATATACGACCACCAGCAGGTCAAGCAAAAGACTGCTTACTTAGTAACTGACAAAAACATTTTGTGTTTTTGGATTCAGGATATATATTAATTTTCAGCAATGAAAAAATATTTTTTATAATTAGAGATTCGAAAAATAAAAATATCCACCGAAGAAGGAAGGATTAAGCATGTGACAGGTTAAAGATACGTTTTGCTTCTTAGCAATGTAAATGTCGAAATGAATGCGCATTTTTCATAACAGTTGTTATATAGCCATCATAGGGGTTCTACATTTGCTAATACAAAATCAAATGGAACATTTCCGAATGCACCCTTAATTATGATCTGCGTGTGGTAATTGTTTAAGAGGCATTTTAAATTTATATTACATTATTTTAAATGAAATAAAAGTAGTATAACGTGCTCCGGTGTATTACGAACACCATAATTTGAGAAAATATTTTTCTACTTTTATATGTATTTGCGGTATTGCGAGCACCTCTTTCTTTGTGCCATAGTAATACCATTGATTAATTCAACAAGCTGTATTTCCAAATTAAAGTTTATTTGAAACTGATTTAAGTATAAATATAAATAAAGATAAGATTAAAAAAATTCTGGGAGTGTTGGAGGTAAAAGAAACTGATTTACTTAGGAGGCACGCCATAGTGGGGAGTGGGAGCAAACAGCTGAAACATCCATTTTTTAGGGATGTCCGTTATTTATATAGTGCCAAAATTCCTTATTTTTAAAGTCAAACAAAAATATTTTAAACTAGAAATTTAATTTAATAATTAAAATAAAAAATAACTCTATAGAAACGACACATTTCATTAAATAAATTTTCTGGTTCAAAATTCGTTTATTTGATCTGGAGAAAAGCTTGGCTTGGCAGGTATGCATTTATACTCATTTAAAAAGAAATTAAGGTTTTTTTTTTTTCTGTTTGAAGGTGGTTAGGAATATGGAGCGCCAATTGAAGTTCTGCACAAAGGCGCCGGATACTGCTGGCGCGCCTCTGACTCACTCTTTTGTGATGTCACTCTTTGAGATGTGAATAGAGTGACTATTCACTCTAAGAAGGAGTAACTATTCTCTTTTGAAATGAAGTGCATTTTAGTACCAAATGAGCGTAATTTAAAGGGTTACATTATGAAATGTAGTTTTTGAAAATTAAGAAGTGGCATATTTTGGTGCTTTTCATTATTTTAATCCAAAAGTTCAAAGTTGATCGAAAATTTGTTAAAGTGTATAATGCCAGTCTTTCACTCTCGTCACCGGAGTGAAATATTTCCCTCTTGACAACGGAGTGACATATTTCACTCTCGACAATGGAGTTAAATATATCACTCCTCTCTAGGGAGTGGGAAATTCTATTCTTTAAGGAGTGTATTTTTATAAAATTCACTCCAAAAAGAGTGAAAATGTCTGTCACTCTTTCAAAGAGTGAATTTTTCAATCCTCCCAATTTTAGAGTGTACATATAGCTGTACCCAATGCTACTTGTATAGTCTTTCGCGAAGTCTTATTATTCTTTTGGCAACAATTTCTTCTAATAGTACAGTTACTACTTAATATATTTATTGTACGAAACACTCTGTAAACGAATAATACTCGCACTTGACCGATTATTTATATTTGATTTTTTTTTATGAAATAAATTTATAATTAAGCGCGAAAAACGTGATTAAAAAATAAAAGCATATTAATTTCACTGGACATTTACTGCGTTCAGTACGCTCTATGAGTTCTAAAGGTAATATGAATTTTCTGAAACACCTTCTCTTTGTAAAGCTTTCAATTTAATCCTTTATCTACTGACGATACTTATAAGTATCATTAAAATAAGTTGTTATAAAATTCATTTAATACATCGATCAGTTGTAATACAGTTTAGAATGAGTTATACATGCATTAATTTATCTTGTTCCAAAAGCATTATTGGTTGCACAAAACAAAAATATTTTTAAAAGGATGATTTCTTTTGCCTTTGCATCTTTTAAGATTTCTTGACGTTGGGGGTGAGGGATTTTTCAATTCGGAAATATTTCTATATTTCTATTGTAAGAACATTATGTTTGTACATTTCCTAATTCTACAAAATACTAAGAAAAATACTTAAAATAAAAGATTTCAGTGGGGTTATAAATACACTGACGGAAAAGAAAATCCCAACACCAAAAAAGACTTGTGTAAGGTAAACGAAATTTGGTAGGCGTGTTTATACATCTGAAAGATGACATCGATTGAAATTTTGCGCTTCGCCCATAAGTGTGGCGCTAGTAGCGCCACTCAGAACTTGCAGATCAGGTTTACTTTAAATGCGTGCTGTAAAGTTCGTGGGCGTTATTTAGCTTCGAAATGTGACGCATTGATTTGATATGAGCCAAGAATGCCTTTAACAAGACGAAGAAGCCACTGTCAACAGCTTACCGAGTTGGAACGAGGTCGCATATTCGGGCTACGAGAAGGTGGAATTTTTTTTCGCGATATTGCAGAAAGACTTGGCTGGAATGTATCCACTGTGCATGATTGTTGGAAGCAGTTGTCAAGGGATGGTACTGCCTCAAAAAGACCGGGTTCCAGGCGGCCACGGGCCACTCCTGAGAGGGAAGATCGCCGTATTCGGCGTACGACTGTGGCGCATCGTACTGCATCTGCGGCAGAAATTCGAACTGCAGTTGGTACCATAGTGACACAACGAACTGTTAGAAATAGGTTACTTCAAGGACAGCTCCGAGCCAGGCGCCCTGTAGCGTGCATTCTACTGACTCCAAGCCATTGCCGTTTGCGACACTATTGGTGTCAAACCAGAGCTCATTGGAGGACGGAGTGAGATCTGTTGTATTATCTGATGAAAAAGAAATACAACAGATCTCCACTCCGCCCACCAATGAGCTCTGGCTTGACACGAATGGCTTCGCAAACGGCAATGGCTTGAAGTCAGTAAAATTCTCGCTACAGAGCGCCTGGCTCGGAGCTGTCCTTGAAGTAACCGATTTCTAACAGTTCGTTCTGTCACTGTGGTACCAACTGCAGCTCGAATTTCTGCCGCAGACGCAGTACGATGCGCCACAGTCGTACGCCGAATACGGCAATCTTCGCGACCTCGTTCCAACTCGGTGAGCTGTTGACAGTGGCTTCTTCGTCTTGTTAAAGGCATTCTTGGCTCACATCAACTGAATACGTCACATTTCGAAGCTAAATAACGCCCACGAACTTTACAGCACGCATTTAAAGTAAACCTGATCTGCAAGTTCTGAGTGGCGCTACTAGCGCCACACTTATGCACGATGCGCGAAATTTCAATCGATGTTATCTTTCAGATGTATAAACACGCCTACTATTTTTCGTTTATCTAACACAAGTCTTTCTTGGTGCTGGGATTTTTTTTTTCCTTCAGTGTAGTACACAAAATCCCTACATTCAAATTTAATCAATCCTTCCAAATCCTTCAATAATCATTCTAATGCAGTTTAAACAATTCACAAAAAAATGCTTTAGAAGATAAAATTTTCATGAATTCGTAATTCAGTATATAAAGGGTTAAAACAAACCTCTTCTACTTCTGGAGATCAATTAAAAATAACAAAAATATCTCAAAATAAGGCAGACAATCCAATACAAGCTATTTCAGATTGATTATGGGAGACTAAGTTTCAAATACGTCAAATCTTTGAGACCGTTAATGAGTTTCGTAGATTTCCATATTGATATTTGTTTCAAGAACAGCGATTGTTTATAACTAGAAAATCTGCACCGCAATTAATTATCGTTAGTCATCTGGTCTTCCTTTATGATTCCCTAGATCTGAATTATAGTTTAAATAAGACACTTAGAAAATACTTATAAGTAGTAATCTAAGCATTTCTAATTATATAAAATGTGATTTTAAAAATAATCCATGATCAACATATTTTATATAATTAAAGATGGCTATGCATTTATTTATGCCCATTGATTTACCTTTGTTTCAACAATTTCTTGGTTTGAAAAACATCACATACATGTTAATTACGTTGCCTGTTTTCTAAAGTTTAATGTTTTTATCGTTTTAAATTTTAATTTTTTCGTTTCCCAAAAATAACTTACATCTGTTGTTTACAAAAATATTTTAAACAGAATTGTATTTTAAAATACATGAAATATGATGGGATATGAAGTGTATTTTAGAAAAAAAAAAACAGAAAAAAATTAAATTAAGATTATTTTTATAAGCATTTTTATGAAAATGCAGCAAAGCCCTCAAGACGCTCGGATTGTTAAAAGAAAGTTTGGGAATTTTGGAAAATATTAAGTTACAATATTTAGCATCTAACATTCGTTTTACTTTGGACGAAAGTTATATTTTAGAAAAGATATTTCTGGTACAGTAAAAGAAAAATTAAATTAAAAAAATTATTGTAACTGTAATAGAAAAAAGATTATAATAAATGGAATTTAGAATAGAAATTTAAAAATATTATATATATTCAGAAATATATTCATAATTAAATTATAAAATTCGTGACAAATACATTTTTTATTTGTGGCTTAACTTTTATTAAATATTACAAAATACATTAAAAATGTATGAATTATTAAAAAAAATAATCATTGTTTTTTTTTTTATTATTCGCATTTATTCTCCAGGCAGGCGAAGAAATAATATGAACAACATATTCATTAAAAAAGAAATCCATTTCACTTAATTGTATTTTGTTTATCTCTTTCAAAATAGTTATTCTGAAACACTCTTGGAAAATGCCTTTGCACTCTCCGAACTGCTCGAAAAATATATTTACATTAGATTTGTTCGATTATTATTTTTCTCTCGTTTACATTTTTGGAGTTTTAAAAACGACAATTCCACGCGGTCACGAGTAATTAACTATGCCGAAACAGTTGACCCAAAATATTATAATTTGATAAATATTTATTTGAAACTCAGAAATTTAGAAGAAAATTATTTTAAAGCTGAAAACTGATTGTTTGTTCCTTTTCTTCTATATGTGCAGAATAATAGAGCAACTCGATCGAAAATTAGTTAATTTATTTTATTTGGCTTATCATTAAAAAGTTTTTTGAAAGAGTTTGAAAATTTTGAAATTTTGTATTTTTAAACATTTGGAAAAATGGTTATTGTCCTCGGTCAGGGTAGGAAATCAAAAATATATCTGAAGTGTTTTATAAGTCGAATCCCGCAGTTATTAGTTTTCTGATTGGTCTATACAGTGATCTGTATTTTCCCTTTACTTTCAACAGAGATGGATACTTCTGTTGCCACTATGACAAAAAACTAATAAAAACTACAAAAAAAATTAATAACTCAGAAACAAATTGAGATACAGCTTTCAAACAAATTTCAATTAAAAATGCATTTTTTTCTCTATACGACGATATAAAAAGTAATATTGTGGGATGTTTGGAAGTTTAAAAATGAAATTTCATTGAAAATGGGCCCAGGAATATTAATGTTTAATCCATGGCGTACGTATTGTATGACCAGCTTCGTAGAAGTTTAAAAATTTACGGTACCGAAAATTGTAAAACTAAAATTTCTTTTAAAATTTGTTCATGATGGGTCCAGGAATGTTAATGTTTAATCCATGGCGTACGTAATGTATGATCAACTCAGTGCGCTTTTTTATATTTTAAATTTTAGTCTTTGAAAAAATCATTTTCCAAATAGTCGTTGTAATTTGTTTAATTTTTTTTTTTTTTCTTATTTTGTAATTTGTATCGTTCGCTAATACTTTGTTTAAAAGGTCGCGTCAAATATTTCATTCGTGGTGGTGATTATTTGAACGATTCCTATAGCATTTACCGTTGCTATTCGTGAATTCCAATCATACAATAGCCACTGAGATTTGCATCTTAGTAACTGATACATAATTCAAATAGTGCATGCTAAGTGAAATAATCTTTTGTATGATCTGTCGCTTAAAAATATGCAGCAATTAGAAATTCAAAGTTCAAATATGACGGTAAGAAGTGGAGTTTTATTTTTATTTTTTTTAGGAAGTAACAAAATTTGGTACCCTATATAAATGAACGGTCAAATGCGAGTATTACTTGCGCTCAGAGGATTCCGTATAATAAATATATGAATTATTGACTGTATTATTAAAAAAATCGTCAATAAAAGGAAAATAAGACTCTGTAAAAAACTATACAACGTAGGGTTTGGCCGTATATATACTAAAAAAGTTTGAATGGGTATACCGTAAAAGTTCAAAGATATATGAAACCTAAATAATATCAGATATTGCTATTCTGCATAACTCTTTTTTAAATCTTATCCTAATCTGTGTTTGATGAACTTAATTTGGCACTGACAATAAAAGTAGTGCATATTTAAAAATTCCTAAATTATTTTACTGACTAAGGTAAAAATTATCAAAAAGGCCAAATATGATGTTAAAAGAGGTGTTTATGTTGGAAATCTACGAGCTTGGTATAATTTACCATAAAGTGTTTTTTTTTATGCAAATTGAAAGAAAATAAATAATTTTCGATCGAAAACCGTTTTCCGTTTTATCCTGTGGCAGTATGGTGGTTAAAATGCTATTTATTTATTTTTGTCTGACTACATATGGCGTACAACGTACAAGCAGCAGACAAAGTATTTTATCACTGTTAAATTATTTACAGGTAGCACATGGTTCATAACTAGCTGTAATCATAAAAATATTTTAGCTCCTTATATGCCATTTCTTTCGACCAGCATTTAAAGTGTCGTATCTAAAAAATAACGTTCTGTTACAGAAGCCAGCCGTAAAAGAAAGAAAATATATCACTGTACGGTTAAATACTCTACTGAAATTTTTTTAACTTCCAAGCATCGCACATTTTCAATTTCTATTGGAAAAATAAAAGAACTTTTAAATGCAGTTTGTTTGAACACTGCATCCCGATTTATTTTTGAGATATTATTATTATTTTTTTTTTTTTTTTGTAGTTTTTAGCGTCATTCGTTTTATGTTGTCAACTCAAGTATACTCCATTTCTGTAGAAAGTAAAGGGAAAATAGTTGGAAAATGGTAATTATATATTTTTGTTGCCATTTTCCCACAACAACTAAAAAAAAAAAAAAATTAACTAAAATACGTGCTAGTTTGAAAAAATATAAACGAATGATTTCTGATAAAACATGGAGCTATTATAAACTATATTTAATTTTAGGTATCTATATTAATATTTCAAACAAATGAAGGCATGTGAATCATTAGATAGAAGATTTTTTTTGTCGGGTTTCTTGATTGACGACATCTCTTTTTTTGGATATGTGTGTTATTCAGCGATAGTGACTTTCTATGTATTCTTAATATTAGATGTTTAAGAGTGAATCGTAAATGTGGAATTCTTAAGCGGATGCGAATGACGTCATTTTTTTTTCTTTTTTTAGAAATAAAAGCGTGTGTTTTAAGTCTTTAAACTGAAATATTTATTGTACTATCTATATTTATATGCTTTTTTTTTTTTTTTTTTCATCGGGGGCGACACAAAATTCTGAATAGCAGAATTTCTGTTTTCTAGATTATGTATTTTTTAAGTTTCATGTAAGGCCTTTATATATTAAAAAAATTATTTTTTTGAAGATATAACTGTTATATAACTCACGATTTAATTTTCATTGAAGATTTAACTGTTTTAATAATGCGCTCTAGTCTTCACTTCAGGCAGAAAATTGTATTTTTGGTGGAAATTTTTAATTTTTTAAATGTAATCTTAGCCCCACCATGACGCTTAATAGCAATTTGCCAGTGAAACAATTTTGGTTTTCATTTATGGAATTTCCAATAGTAATAATAAATACAGTTGCTCATTTTTAGGTGTAAAATTCATTCTTTTTTCTCTATCTATCAAAGTAACATATTTCAAAGTTTGGAAAATACAAATAAGTTCGTTACTCCTTTTTTTTCTTATGAAATCCATTATTTTTATTTTCCCTGTTTAAGTTATCAGCTAAAGTATGTAGTTGTGCGAGATATCGTTTTCTTTGAAAATATTGTTTAAAAGGAAAATTATTTTCTGGCTTTGATGTACAATTGTTTCGGGACTAAAATATTTTCTTTTCATTTTCTTCTTCTTTTTATTTTTCTTGTAATATTTATGTTTTTTAATCCGGCTGAAATTCGAGCGCTTTTAATTTTTTATTCTAGCATATTTTATGAAAGGTATTTCAACATTTGGATATTTTTAAATATTCTCAAAACATAGTTTTATCACTTTACAAAGGCTGTGCATATTGAATTTATTTATTTATTTTTTTTAACCATTTGGAAAAATGGTTATTGTTCTCTGCTAGGGTAGGAAATCAAAAACATATCTGAAGCGTTTTATTGGTTGAATCCGCATTTCATTCGTTTTCTGATTGGTCTATACAGTAATCTGCATTTCCCTTTACTTTCAACAGAAATGGATACTTCTGTTGCCACTATGACAAAAAAGTAATAAAAACAACAACAACAAAAAAAAATTAATAACTCAGAAACAAATTGAGATACAGCTTTCAAACAAATTGCATTTAACAGTACATTTTTTTCTCTATACGACGGTGTAAAAGATAATATTGTGGGATGTTTAGAAGTTTAAGAATGAAATTTCATTTAAAATGGGTCGTCAGATTTCCCTTCTAGAAATCTGACGCTTTTTCCCGAACAGCCAATGAAATGCTTGAATAATACGTAAGTTTCAGGTGGATAATACGCAAGTTTCAGAAAATCTGATGAGTCGCAGGCGATTCTTCTCGCTTGCAATTTTTAAGTGTAATAACACTATTAATGTTTAATTCATGGCGTACGTAATGTATGATCAACTCCGTGCGATTTTTTATGTCTTAAATTTTAGTGTTTGAAAAAATCATTTTTCAAATAGTCGTTGTAATTTGTGAAATTGCTTTTTTTTTCTTTTTTTGCATCGATTCTATTTTAGTGCTGCCATCTATTGCTTTTTCTAATAACTATCAAACGTCATTGTAAATCTTTGTTCTCACCGTAAATGCAGCAATGCTGTCATCTCGTTCTAGTCCGAATAAATATTTCGTAAAAAATATTCTTTAAATTAAAAAGCTTTTAGTCATAAGTGTAACTTCATGTACCACAAATTAAAAATAAATTATGTATATTTTCATTTTCTATGTGACATATTACTTAATTATCGGATTTTATCGAATTAATCTCTGTTTGAAAATTTACAGGTATTTCAGCTTCAGCCAAGTATAACTTTTCAGTTGCAGTATAAACATTCTCAAAACAAATATCATAATGTTTGACAAACATCATATATGTTTAAATAAATAACAAATAATTTAAAAAAGAAAAAGCTACAAACCTGTTTTATAGTGCTGCCATCTGCTGCAAATTTTCGGACAAATAATTGTTGACCACACTAAATTGTCAGTTCCTTAGCACCATAAATGTTGTAGTGCTGCCATTTAGTTCTACACATCATAGACATTTAGTGAAAAAAGTTTTTGATACGGATGCTTTTATGATATAAATAAATTTTATGTACTGAACAAACAAACAAAAAGTAGATTTACGTGTTGTGTATATTTACGTATATATATATATAATGTTTTAAAAATTGCGTACTTTTATAATTGATAATAGAACTTGCATTTTTTTTTTTTTTTTTTTTTTTTTTTTTTTAAGATTTCATGCCTTTAATTTAATAAGATATTTTATCGGAAAATAATTTGACCTACAACCTAAAAAAAAGCAATACCTATGTTCTATCTTTACCTAAATTGACTAAAACGGTTTTCTGATATGTATAAACACACACACACACACACATATATATATAACTATCAATCAATACATAAATTTAAACTTTCTAAGACTTAAGAGCAGGTGTATAAAACTGCATTAAAGTCGTGGAAAATAAAAGTAAACACCCCTTACTAATTATAAGAAAAGAAAGTTACTGGTACCGAATGATTGGAAGTAAAGTCTTCTTTTAAATGATATATACAGAATTTGCTTAGGGACAATGTTGTAGTCGTAAAAAAAAGAAAAAAAAACAGAGGGTGTACGCTATAGTCATGAACGCCATGCCTAGGGTATACGCTATAGGTTTATTTGAGAAACAGAGGGTATACGGAGCTTTTTTAAAAATCTACAAGGTATACAGTGTATACCTGCGTATACACTCCACTACACTCTTGCTTAGGGGCCCACCTAAAAATCGAAATCAGTCTAAACTTTGTTTTTTTACAATGGCAACACCTAATTTTGACAATATATTTCAAATTTGCATTTCGAACTATGGCTAAAAAAGAAAGTTCAAGTCATTTGGATGATTAGTTTTTGAATTGTAAGCATTCAAAATTTAGAGCTTCTATTGTTAAATTACATTTTCATATTTTTATTAATATCTTCTGAATTTATAATCCTAATGTAATAATTTTTTACGTTGTTATAATAGTAAAAACCCAAACATAAATACATTGAATTTTAAATTTTAAAACTTTTATAATATGAATTTTGAAATACGATATTAATATTCGAAAAAACTACGGATTGCAACCTAGAGTTTTCTAAAATAAATTAAAAATATACATATTATACATTAATGAATCAAATTATTGGATTCAATAAAATTTATAATAATAATGTCAATTTTAATAAACAAGGATATAAGCTTTTGGGAAATTTATTTTATAATAATAATTATCCAGTAAAAACATGGAAACATTTAAAATGCTTCTTTTAAAACACATTGCTACATAGGTGTGACAAAATATATACAAATGTTTTTTAAGATTAAAAAGACTAGATGTTAAAATGATAAAAAGCTACTCCGACCGCTTTCGGCTAACCTTAAGCCTTTGTCAAGGAGAAGAGAATTGACTGATAAAAACACTCGACGCTCGATGTTCACTGCTACAGTGGCCCCACCAGTGGCTGAGAGGTTCTGCTCTCGAAGCTGGTAGACGGGAGGTGCTGGGTTCGAACCCAATCGCGCCCGTCGGCCTAATCGTTCGGAGTTTTCGTGGTTTTCTTCGAACCGTGGATTTCCATGCGTTAATACGGATTAGGTTCCCTTAGAAAGACCTCCACGGAAGGCACTCCCCCTCGGGCCTATATCTCTCGTGTAGATAATTGGCCGTCAAAAATCAACTCAACTCAACTCAACTCATTCACTGCTACAGATTGACCGGAAACTCACTTCAAGAAGTGAGCAATAATAAGTGATAAATGCTCTGATACTCACCTGCAAGAAGAACTGGATAAAATTAAGTCAATTGCTAATAGTAATGGTTTTTCCACTAAATTTATTGATCAATTGATTTATAAGTTTAAGCACGCAGAACCAGCTAAAATAGAGTGTATTAGTAAAAATGAAGTTAAATTTATGGCAGTTGATTACATTCCTGGTTTATATGAAAAATTAAAATACATCCTAAGGAAATATAGTATAACGTTAATAGCTAGAGATAACACCAAATTAATTAATCTTGTGCAGAAAAGAGTTGATCCTATTAATATGGAAAATAAGTCAGGAGTTTATATCATCCCATGCAGACGTAAAGAAACAAATAAAATATTCAATTACATTGGTATGACGACAAGAAAATTCCAAACAAGAGTTAAAGAGCATATGCAGGATGTTAATAAAAATAGACCAGCTACCGCCCTCTCAAGGCTGTTTCAAACTAAAGATATTGATATCCTTTTCAATAGAGCAAAAGTCATTATGCAGGCTTCTGATTTTAATAGTTGTGTTATTTTAGAGTCTTTGAAAATTTTAACGCAAGCAGAAAATTGTTGTAATGACGTATTATCATACAAAATTCCGCGTATCTGGTTTAATTTACTTAATATTACTGGAGAGTTCGGTCTCTCGGAGGATTGAGCTTTCTCTACCTTCCCCCTCTTTCAGTTTAATGGATACGACCACCTGCGGACTTCCTGAAGTGAGTTTCCGGTCAATCTGTAGCAGTGAACATCGAGCGTCGAGTGTTTTTATCAGTCAATTCTCTTCTCCTTGACAAAGGCTTAAGGTTAGCCGAAAGAGCTCGGAGTAGCTTTTTATCATTTTAACATCTAGTGTTTTCAATCTTAAAAAACATTTGTATATATTTTGTCACACCTATGTATATATAGTAATGCGTTTTAAATGAAGCATTTTAAATGTTTCCATGTTTTTATATAATAAACAAAGGTGAATCTGGCGTTCAAGATTGGACTATTTTATTAAGTCACTTTATTAATAATTATCCAGGTATATTTTTACAACATTACGTCAACAGACGTGAACTGAAATGGACACATATTCTGGGAATTTGCTAAAGTTAAGAACTGCTGTAAAGTCTATTGCATAGAACAGGTAATGGTAGATGTTACAGCACGATGAAAGAAGCTGCTGGTTTGAAATTCTTATGACTAACCTTGGAATAATGGAAGTAGAATTACAAAACTTTTCCAAATTATGAGTTGATGATCTGACGCTGGAGCTCTAGTAAAACGACATTTTCTCATGGCGCTTTCATTGCAAGTACAGTCATTCAGGGTAACTTTTATCCACATTTTCTCTTTTTTCCGATGCCCCACTCTTATTTTTAGAATACTGTTGCAACTAGTGGCATAAAATTGAAGAAATGATCCTAAATTATTGTATGACTATCACAAATTAAGGAATAATTATGATAAAAAAAATGTATTTTAACCCCGGTTTAAAGTTATCCAGCCATGTAGGATAACTTTACACCATATTATAAATATCATACAAAATAAGACATTATAAAAAAAAGTATTATAGTTAGGACAACTTTGAAGTGAAAAAAGTGTTTTATCAGATATTTAAAGACTCCTATATTACATTTCCCAACATCACAAGATTTGTATACTTTATGATATTACAACTAATACTATGCATAAGAAGTGTGGAAGAAGCAAACCATGAATATTTAGCAAAAAAGAACTGTTTATTGTTCTCATAAAACATAAAAATGCAGTGAAAAACAATTTTCAATGTTTTAACTCAATGATATAGCCATTGTTACAGTAGTACATACTAGTAATAGTAATAATCAAACAAGAATAAGAAATGTCGAATGCAGTGTTGCTAGTTTGGCCTCCATTCTTATTTAGAAGTTTAGTGTCCATACCAGAAATAAAGAATAGTATTTTATGCTTTATTTAATAAGAGAAACTTAACGATCACAGAAAGTAAAAATTCTTCTTTGGAAATTTCCAGTATGAATTTAAAATGTCGGATTAAAATTTGAGACCAAACTGTCATCCCTGGTCGAATGTATGGGATGACAAATTTAAGTAGCTCAGCCCCAAATAACGTCTTTAAATGAATTTTATGTATTTTACACATATTTTTGAAAATATTTTCATGTTATATTTGATGCATACTTTCGGCATTCATATATAATGAACGTGCACATATGGGGGATTTTTGACAAGAAAATGGTATTTTCGTATAACCAGAAAATATGATTTTTAGTTTTGTAATTTTTTGTAATCATTATTTCGCATAGTTTTTAAGGATAGAAAATTATGCAGTATTTATCAGTTAACATTCAACCTATGACTAACTTTGAGCCGGCTCAAAGTTATACTGAAAATAAGGTAAAATGGTAGTGCCTTCTAATTTTACATTTTACTGACTACCGGTAAATACATAATCGCAAAATAATAACACATTTATAACATTTAGATAATAATATGTCTGATAAATGAATATACATGGTGAGTCTAAAATCATGGGACAAACTTTGAGGAGTGGTAGAGCTCACTATAATAAACAATTATTGTATAGGAATATATGACCGGAAGTGATGCGTTGAGGCACAAACACCAGGGAGGCAATTTGGCGCTTTTTTTTTATTTCAAAATTTCTCATTCATACCAGAAAATTCCTATACTATTCTTTTCTTTATTTCAGACAGACATTCCATGATTACACAAAGAAAATATTTTTCTTTGGAAATTTCCGGTATGAAATCGAAATTTTTGAATAAAAAACCCCCAAAACTGGCAGATCTGTCAAACACAGGAAATACATGAAAAGAAATAGAAATGAAGTTATTTTTTTATCCAAAAATTTCGATTTCATACCGGAAATTTTCAAAGATTAATTTTTTCTTTGTGTAATCATGGAATGTCTGTCTGAAATAAAGAAAAGAATAGTATAGGAATTTTGTGGTATGAATGAGAAATTTTGAAAAAAAAAAAAGAAAAAACCCGCCAAATTGCCCCCCTGGTGTTTGTACCTCAACACGTCACTTCCGGTCATACTTTCCTATGCAATCATTGCTTCTTATAGTGAGCTTAATCACCCCTCAAAGTTTTTCCTATGATTTTAGACTCAGACATTATTGTTACTTACTATAAAAATTTAATTGGATTACAACAACTTCAAAACAGCATTCAAAATTAACTTGAAAACAGTATTTCACAATAATCGTTGGATGATGCAATTAATTGTGCATAATGTTGCGAATTTATGTTCTAAAATAAAGAGTTGAGAGCTCAGTTTATAACCTTGCCAACAGATTGTAGCATTGGAGTTTATCCAGTCTTTTGAAGTAAAACATATTGAAACATAGGACGTGGTGTAAAGTTACACCCCATGGATCAAAGTTACCCTGAATGAGTGTATGTGTGGAGACGAGACACTCTATATACACTGGCGGAAAAAAAAAAAAATCCCAACACCAAGAAAGACTTGTGTTAGATAAACGAAATTTAGTAGGCGTGTTTATACATATGAAAGATGACATCGATTGAAATTTCGCGCTTCGCGCATAAGTGTGGCGCTAGTAGTGCCACTCAGAACTTGCAGATCAGGTTTACTTTAAATGCGTGCTGTAAAGTTCGTAGGCGTTATTTAGCTTCGAAATGTGGCGTATTGAGTTGATGTTAGCAAAGAATGTCTTTAACGAGACGAAGAAGCCACTGTCAACAGCTCACCGAGTTGGAACGAGGTCGCATAATCGGACTACGAGAAGCTGGATTTTCTTTCCGCGATATTGCAGAAAGACTTGGCTGGAATTTATCCACTGTGCATGATTGTTGGAAGCAGTGGTCAAGGGATGGTACTACCCTGAGCCTGATTATCCACAGGGCAAATTCCCACCACTAAAAATAAACAGAAAATTTTGCCTCATTCATGGCAGAAATTTTACATGAATACGGCGTTTAGATAAGTCGAACTTTTCTTTTAAAATTTATTGGTGTAAGTGTGCTCCGTTGGTAATCAGGCCCTGGTACTACCTCAAGAAGACCAGGTTCCAGGCGGCCACGTGACACTCCTGAGAGGGAAGATCGCCGTATTCGGCGTACGACTGTGGCGCATCGTACTGCATCTGCGGCAGAAATTCGAGCTGCAGTTGGTACCACAGTGACACAACAAACTGTTAGAAATCGATTACTTCAAGGACAGCTCCGAGCCAGGCGCCCTGTAGCGTGCATTCTACTGACTCGAAACCATTGCCGGTTGCGACGCCATTCGTGTCAAGCCAGAGCTCATTGGTGGGCGGAGTGGAGATCTGTTGTGTTTCTTTTTTATCAGAAAACACGACAGATCTCCTCTCCGTCCTCCAATGAGCTCTGGCCTGACACCAAGGGCGTCGCAAACAGCAATGGCTTGGAGTCAGTAGAATGCACGCTAGAGGGCGCCTGGTTCGGAGCTGTCCTTGAAGTAACCGATTTCTAACAGTTCGTTGTGTCACTGTGGTACCAACTGCAGCTCGAATATCTGCCGCAGACGAAGTACGATGCGCCACAGTCGTACGCCGAATATGGCGATCTTCCCTCTCAGGATTGCCACGTGGCCGCCTGGAACCTGGTCTTCTTGAGGTAGTACCATCCCTTGACCACTGTTTCCAACAATCATGCACAGTGGATAAATTCCAGCCAAGTCATTCTGCAATATCGCGGAAAGAAAATCCAGCTTCTCGTAGCCCGATTATGCGACCTCGTTCCAACTCGGTGAGCTGTTGACAGTGGCTTCTTTGTCTCGTTAAAGACATTCTTGGCTAACATCAACTCAATACGCCACATTTCGAAGCTAAATAACGCCTACGAACTTTACAGCACGCATTTAAAGTAAACCTGATCTGCATGTTCTGAGTGGCGCTACTAGCGCCACACTTATGCGCGAAGCGCGAAATTTCAATCGATGTCATCTTTCATATGTATAAACACGCCTACCAAATTTCGCTTATCTAACACAAGTCTTTCTTGGTGTTGGGATTTTTTTTTCCCGCCAGTGTATTATCTTTAAATTCAAATGAATTTTTTACTGAAAAATTATTGAATATAGTTAAGTTTTTATACATTTATTTGTAGGGGAGACCGGGGCACATTTTCCGTAGGAGCAAGTTTTCCAACTCACTTTAGTTTTTAAATGAGCCGCTAGGTGACGCTAGTGAGTGAACTGGCTGAAGTGGCAACATCCTACACACCATCTACAAAAGTTATAGCTTAATAGCTGCTGTCACTTCGTCAGAAGGGCTGTTTTTTTAATTTTTTCAACAGCAAGTAAAATTTCAGATCTTTATTAAAACGTAAAATAAACGTACTAGCGTTAAACTTACTGTTTTAACATTTCATGCTCTAAAAAAAGGGGTATTTCTTCAGGTAACTATGCGTTTGTATCGCAAATAACTTACACCGCTATTTGTCTAGGTAGTGTAAAAGTTCAAATTTGGCGACGGCGCAGGTTTTCCAACAACATACAAGGCGTGTTTTCCAACATGTTTCCCGTTGGAAAACGTCCCCCCTCCTAAATCAGCTAGTCTTATTGTATAAAAAATGTATTTATTGTGTAGTAAAATCGGCCAAATAACCATATATACTACGAACCCGTTTGATCTTTTTAATAAAACTATCAATAAAAAAAACAAGGTAAATTAAAAAACATAATAAAATGTCAGTTTTTTGTAAAATGTGTTAATTTAGTGAATCCATTTTATGTTAATTATGCCTTTATAGTCCTAAGCTACAACACTGAGATCGCAGTGTGTATGGGGCCAAAAGCAAATTAACCGTGCTTAGAGCCGCTCCACTGGCGCTAATCCGCAATCAATATTATGGCGGGTTTTAAACGTTCGAGAATTTTCCCACTGAATCCTGAAACATTTACAGACTCTCCTCTTATGCTATCCTACTTTTCTGATAGGCCAGCTCCTGCCGCACCAGATCTTGAAAGCACCAACAATTCTGAAAAGATTTCAAACTTTCCCCAATAATCGATTGTCCTCCCCCCCCCCCAAAAAAAAGAAAGAATAAATAAATAAATAAATAAAACTCCTAAAGCATCAAATCCTTCTACACGAACGTAGGCTAGCATTTTCAAAGAAGCTGTTCCCTATTGCTTATGAAAAAGGCATTCCTTCTACATCCAAACAAACTTTGCCTTCAAAGAAGAAGTTAGGACTTTTGCGAAGGCTGCACTAAGGAGGCAAACACGGCGTGGAAGGAAAAATAGGAAGTATTGTACTGACTAATTCTCCTGTTAAAAATAAACTGAAAATGGGAAAAAAAGATTCATCTAAAAAAGGGAAACTGCAAAAGGAATCAGATAAAAGGGGCCAGAAAAAACAAAATCCAATCCCGACCAGGGAGCTGTTTGGACCTTCGTCTTGAAATGCAAAATGGATTAAAACTGTTTTTTATGTTACTGTTATGTTATTGTGTGTTTAGTTCACAATAAAAAATACTTATTAATTAACAAGCAAGATTTATCATCTGTGTTTTTCCATTTAAAGTATAGTTGGAAAACTTGCCCCTGACCATTTTTAGTAGGCGGGAAAACTTGCCCCGCATACATTTTCCAACGTAACATGATTAGACTTAACCATTTTTTGTGAAAAAGTATAATCAGTTTTTTTAAATATAATTGTGCCAGTTTGTACAGAAAGGTCTAGGGAATGTAATGATATCCTGTAGATATAAAAATAGTCAAAAATAAAAAATACAAAAATAAAATTATAAAAAGTTGGAAAACTTTCCCCGGTCTCTCCTATTGTTATATTTTGGTAGAAATACTTTAATTTTGAAAGCTGTAATACTTTTTGGTTCATATTATTAGTTAGTAAAGGATTTATTTCTTATGTTATTATTTTGTGTTTAACGTAAGAATGTATCGCCTTACGAGGCCTACTGATAGTATTTTTATTTCTTAAAAAAGGGAGGTGGTGTTTACATTACCTTACCACCCGTTGAAGATTAAAAACTGATCGTTTTACTTGTGATATTTATTTGTTTTCTGAGAGATATTTTGTTTTTATTATTGTTCATACATTTCATAGTATTATTTTATACACCTACTCTTAAGTCTTAGGAAGTTTAAATTCATGTATTGGTAGATAATTACATTGTATTGAATTTTTTAAGAGCTGCTTTTTTAGAGCCCATATTTGCAATAATTGTCACATATATATTAATATGAAGAATATTAATTATTAACATATCTAAAAAATTTCCATATTTCAAATTACTACACTAGCGAGCAAAAGTCTTTGGTCAAACACAATAAACCGATTTTGATTGATATTATATATAAATATTCAATTGAGTGACTTCTCAAATTTAATTTTGTGTTTATCAACAAGTTCCCAAAGGAGTTCTAATTTAGTACATTCAAATTCTTATATCGATTGGAAACTTCACAGATCTTATAGCAACTGCATATTGGAACATTATTTGCGTATAGAAATTTGCCTTTTTTGTTTCTTGATATCAAGTTTAGTATGTATGTTGATAAATTTAGTTAAGCATATTAATTTTATCATAATTACTTTATACTGATTAATATAATATTTTACAATTCTAATATTCAATTTATTTAAAGAGTAAGTAATTACTCTCTATAGAAGGAAATATTAATTTCTCATAAACAATTTTTTTTTTAAATGAAGAAAAAACGTAAATATTCAATCAAATTACGTGGTAAAATTAAAAATTCTGTCTCAATAACCTATGAGAAAATTGCAATAATAATAATAATAATAATAATAACTAGGAAAAGTTCTGGACATCCTAAATGTAGATCAAATAAGGAAGACAAACATGCTGTGTATGAGTAAACAAATTAGGAGACTTCCAGCAACAACAATCAAAGAAGAGTTCACCAAAATAAGAGAAACTCCAATATTCGTTGATACAGCTAAGAGGCGTCTGCGTACGGTATGTTTGAATGATCCATTGCTTGTCGAAAACCTTTGCTTCGACGTAAAACAAATTACAAGACTTCCAGCAGCAGCAATCAAAGAAGAGTTGACCAAAAGAAGAGAAACTCCAATATTCATTGATACAGTTAAGAGGCGTCTGCGTATGGTGTGTTTGAATGATCAATTGCTTGTGGAAAATCTTTGCTACGACGAAAAACAAATTAGAAGACATCCAGCAACAGCAATCAAAGAAGAGTTGACCAAAAGTGGAGAAACTCCAATATTAATTGATACAGTTAAGAGGCGTCTGCGTACGGTGTGTTTGAATGATCCATTGCTTGTCGAAAATCTTTGCTACGACGCAAAACAAATTAGAAGACATCCAGCAACAGCAATCAAAGAAGAGTTGACCAAAAGTAGAGAAACTCCAATATTAATTGATACAGTTAAGAGGCGTCTGCGTACGGTATGTTTGAATGATCCATTGCTTGTAGAAAATTTTTGCTACGACGTATGAATAATAATAATAAAAAAATAGTAAAGAACTTTACTCTTTGACACCGGATGGATGGTAAACAATGTTTTGGACTGATGAATCCAAGTTTGAATTGTTCGGAACAAAAAGACGTCATTGCGAAAAGACCCACTCGCTAAAGCTAATCCTATGGAAGAAATACAGGGTGAACCAAAAGTCTTACCCTGATTAGAATAATTCATTACAAATTAACCGTTTGTATAATAATGTAAGTTGTTATATCATTTTATAGGTCAGTTATTAGTAGGGTTTTTTTTGTGCAATAGAACGAAACATTTCCGGATCGGTGGATTGGAAGAAATGGATCAACACCCAAGCCTCCGCGCTCTGCAGATATTAATCCTCTGGATTTTTTTCTTCGAGGTCTATATCAAGGACAGAGTCTTTGCCACATCAATTGCTGACGCCGAAGAACTGAAGCCTAGGATACAAGCTGCTGTGTGTACTGTAACAGAAGATATGTTAAAGAACACTTGGCGGGAACTAGTATACCGCATAAAAAATCTCCGAGCTATCAAGGGGACACACGCTAAATTCACTGCGGTGCGTGGTCTTATAATATATATATATATATATATATATATATATATATATATATATATATATATATATATATATATATATATATATATATATATAAACAGTGCTTACAATGTATCCAAACAAACATATGTCTAATTATAATAGTTTGAGAATAATGAATATTTATAATCAGGGCAATACTTTTAGTTCACCCTATATATAAAGATATCTCGTTTGAATTTGAATATTTTTAAAAGATATTTTTGCATTGGATAGCTGAGGTCAATCTGCACAAAGGCAGTTTTTTACTTTTTTGATTTTGATTGCAATTTTTTTAAGAGGTTGCTTTCACTTTCGAAACCGGTTCCCAAAATTAAAGTGTCCTCATTAAAAATGCCTGCAAACAAAATAAAAAAAAAATAAAAAACGGCCTGTTTTACAGATCGATATTAGCTATCCTATGCAAAAAACAAAAATCATTCAAAAAATATTAAAGTTCAAACGAGATATTTTTATAAATTTCTTCCATATGATTAGCATTAGCAAGCGTGTCTTTTCGCTTGACTGAAGTAGCCTCTTAAATCACACGATGAAACTTGGAGGTGCTAAAATCACGATTTAGTGTGGTTTTGAGTATGGAAAAGTTGGAAATTTGGTGCAAGTTAAATCACTAATGTATAAGAAGATAAATCATTGTGTCTCAGAGCATCGTGCAGTTCCATCTGGCACTTGCAATATTAGCAGAGGATGCACTTTTCAGCAAACCGACGTCCCAAAATACACACCTAAATTATGTTTAAATTATTTTGAAACAAAGGAGTTGCAAGAAGCTATCAAAATTATGATATGGATCCTGCTATCGTCTGATCTCAATCCTTTGAGAAAATGTGAGGTGAAATGGACAAAAAACTTCGTGTCGTGGCTCCAACAAATCTTAAAATCTTTGGGTATTTTTGCATACCTGGAGAAACATAAGCAACTGAACATTGGAAAAATTGGTGTCTCGAATGCCACAATTGTGCAAAGCTGTAATACGCGCTAAAAGAGTACATATCGATGAAAGTAAATTATGAGTTCAATTATATTTTTTATGTCAAAGATTTAAAATATTTACCTACATTTTGTTATTACGTCGTGTATAACATCGTTCTATATTAAATTAGTTACTATTTCAATATACGTATTTCTTTATTGTTAATTTCTATCTTTGACCAAAGACTTTTGCACGTCATCGTATATTTCGTCTTTAAGTATTTTATTTCTGTTTTCCTTCTTTCAAAATTCAGTTTGGTATTTATTCTTCGCATCATTTTTTCCTTTGTCTTACGTCACCATAATACTCCCTTTTCATTTCATTCTTTTGATCTGGCCCGGATTGTTCCAGAAACTTTTTTTCCGCTTTTTGGTAGCCTCATTGCACCAATTTTATGTTTACGCAGCAATCAGAATAAATCACGGTATTTGGTTGTTTAAAATCCATGTTTTGCGCCCCTTTTTAGCTCACAGGCTATCAAAGCCTGAGAGCTTATGTGCTCGCCGCACAGTGGAGTATTTTTCCAATTTAGCCGGCCAAAAGTCAATTTTTCGAAACGCAGTTGAAGAGAGAAAAATGTAGCTAATTGTGAAGAATAATAGATGGGAATTCACAGTACATATATAAATTTTTCCATTGCTTGAGTGGGCTTATATCTCTCGTGTTGATAATTGGCCGTCATAAACACAACCAACCAACCGTTGCTTGAGCAAACGAGTTCCAGGGAAGATAAAACTTGCTTGTATCAGTAAGTTTTTTATTTGTACTTTGCGGTTCGAATTTTGTGCCTGTTTATTTCAGTGGGATTTTTTCTCCCTAAACTTTTCCTTATAGCACACTGCAAATAGAGGCGTCTTAAATTTAGACACATATGTGACTGAAAAAGAATTTCAGCCACTTAAGTGTCTGAATCTGAAAATTCAGACATAACAGACGTCTAAATTTAAGACACATAAATGTCTTACTATGATCATGCTATAAACGAACCGAGAAACATGTGTAAATTATCCAACAATCGTCTGATTTTAAGACGATACGCTCCAAGCGATAGTTAAACATCATCTTTGGTACTATTCTTAACAGCCAATCAGAACGCTGATTTCCGCGCGTGTCATCTATAGCACCTTCATGAGATAAGAACAGAAACAATTAAATTTTCACCGCCGCCATTGCTTGGGTTAAAAGAAATGTGTTAATCTGGGTATTTATTGAAAGAACGAGTAAGTCATATTTAATTCTAATATTTTATTCTGATAGATTTTTATCCCTTTGAATATGAGTGAAATAGTTTATAAAAATTTATCTCTTTTCTGTAGTTTAATGCTAAATTTTTGATTTCACTAACGGTCGTCTGTTATATGCCTTCTTAATGTAACGGAATGAAATATAATTGTTTTGAAAATTAAATAGCAATGCTGTAATTCTATTTGCTTGACCTTTGTAAATAAACGAATGAGTGATAGTTTAATCTTCATTTTCGATAGGGTGATGTGAAATAATTATAATTTGTCTTTGCTCAAAAACAAAACTTGCAACATAGGTTTGAAAACTTGAATGATTCATCGCTTCATTTATCAGAGATAAAAACATTAAATTGAAGCCATTTGTAACTGTGTTTATTCTATGTTTGTTTTTTACTATTTACTGACTATAAACGCTTGTAGTATATGACATCAGGCATTTATTTTATTTTTTGTTATTATTATTATTTTGGAACTAAATATGATGATTCATATTATTATGATATTAGGAAAAGTTTTCAGATTGAAAAAAAAGCATTAATACTGTGAAATTTGACTGTATATATTGCAGTTTTTAATCACGGAACTGAAACTTTATAAAGATTTATTCTTATTGATTTTTTAATTTATTGTTGAAAATCGTAAATTTTGATATCCAATGTTTCAGATTTAACATTTACCAAATTTCTAAAAATAATATGAATTTTTTATATCATCCAGTAAATTTTTTGAAACATTAAACAAACGGAGAAACATTTTATTCATATTTTGCAGTTTACGTTGCTGTTTAGCAGTATAATTATAAAGTTTAATTAATATTTTTTGTGTTTTTTAAATTGGTATATTATTTTTTTTAATTTATATGCAAGCTTTTTTTGCGATATTTTTTTCATGATTTTAAATTTTAAAAATTGACTAATGCGAGAAATAATTATTAAACTTCCTTTTACTGCAATCGAATTTGCAACGTTTCTGGTACAAGTAATTGTTGGCACTAAAAAAAATTACACATGATAATTTAGACATAAATAAAGAGTTGTTTATGCCTTGATATGAAGTTTATGTATAAAACTGCCTTATATTTTTAAAAGTTCGTATTTACTTATATGATACAGTATTAAATATATTTTTAAGCCATTTAATAACTGCTTTTTTATGTTCAAAACGTTTTTCAAACAATTAAGAATAGTGCATATACTGTCTGATATATATATATATATATATATATATTTACTTTCTATTTTCTTCTGTTTTTTTTTTCTATTTCTTAGATCAATATTTTCTTATCAAATATATAAAATCTATTTAGCTCATATTCAAAGGATACAAAGTTTACAGGAATAAAAAATAAAATAAATTAAATATGACTTATATCGTGTTGTTCCATAAAAATGAATAGTAATGATATACATTTTTAAGCAATAGCGGGTGAAAATTTTAAATTGAATACGGAATATGTTTAAAGAAAATTATATATATATTCCGAAGAATAATATATAAAATTAGATACCAAACTGGTGTTTACTTTTAACTAAACAATGACAAATTACCACACATTTAAAAAGAAAAAAAAATCTTACACATTTTTACTACTTAAAATGACTTAACTATTTTATTTATATGTACTTAAATGACAAATACAAAAATGGCTAAGTTTTAAAATTAGAAGTAATTTTTTTTCTCAATGCTATTAAAATAGAATATTTATTTACTATTTTATTATTTACTCATTGTTATATAGCTGTTGTGATTATCATCTGATACATATGTAAAATTGTCTATGGGGCAAAATCTAATTTTTGAATTATAGGAATTTTCCTTTTTTGGGGGGCGGGGGGGGGGGGGATTTTCTTGCCCATTTTCGCGTACACGGAATTTTTTAAATCTCTTTCGACATTTCACCGAGCATGATAAATATTTTGAACTTTTAGAGTAGGACAAGATAAAAAAAAAAAAAAAAAAAAAAAATATATATATATATATATATATATATATATATATCCATATACCTTAAAACGCTTAATAGCGGACACTTCGGGACCGCGAAATTTGTCCGATAATCGGAGATGCCTGCTTTTGTGAGGTAAAAATAATACAAATATGTGTGCCTTGCGAATCATAAAAGTATTCGCTAAATCGAAGTATCCGCTATTCGGGAATGTCCATTAACCTCCATAACGGATACTCCCGAATACCGGGCATCTGTATTTAGCTAACCATACTGCAGGGTTGCATTTTTTGCAAAAGGACTCGTTGATTAAAGCATGGGTAGTGCCCCGTTCTCTTACGATTTTAGTTCCCCCAAATTTCACGTGCAATATTTGCGAAGCTTATATTTTAAATCTGTTTCGAAATTGTACTGATTATAATCAATATTTTGAACTTTTAAAGTAAAATAAGAGGGTCATTTCATGTCAAATCACCCAGAGCATGGCACCCACCATCACCAATTTTGATAAAAATCAGTGAATTTGTAGACTTTTTAATGCTGATTCCAAAAATATCAATCACATTGAAATTGATCAAACGGTTTGTGAGTGATGAGCTTTTAAATGTTTTTGTCATTTTTTTAATAAAAAAAAGGTGTAACTCCAATGGCTGATTTCCCCCATTGTTTCCCCTTCAATTTTCATCTAATTGCATAAATAGGCAGCTCAAAGTGTGTTATGATGCCTGATAAAAAAAATTTAATGGGCAATTCACAGGTATTTTGTTTAAAAAAGAATTTCAATTTTACTAACCTTCCAAAAGTAACGGAAAACACAAGATAATGTTGATCTCTCTTTTATTGCCAGAAATATCACACATCTTTACATCTAAAAGCTTGATGAGGTTTTATCTTCCATAAAGATATATATATATATATATATATATATATATATATATATATATATATATATTTAATGTGGCTAAAAAGGGGAATCTCACAGGAATAAATATAAATGCTTATAATGAATTCCTGCCAGACACAGAAGTATTTTCATGACAAATTGAAATCTATTGCAAAGTTTCAGTAAATTATAAGTAAACTAGTCGGATGTGGCAATCCCAAAACTTTCTTCTATCTCATACCTGTTAATACTTCCTGAAAAATGCAACATAGCAGCGCCACCAGTTAGATCATTGACATAAAAATCTAATAAGCAACAATTTATGTCAACTTCTAACTGAATCTGAAGTTTTGTGAAAATCCATGCATTAGTTTTTGAGTACAGCTATGGTGGAAATCATAAAAAAATTTGCATAGCAGCGCCACCTGTTGGCCTATATATACCAAAACCTAATAAGCAACAACTTAAGTCAACTTGGTAACTGAATCTGAAGTTTGATTAAAATCTGTGCATTACTTCTTGAGACAAAACTATTGCGCAAATCAGGAAAAATGAAGCATAGCAGAGCCACTTGTTGAGCGATTTACACCAAAAGGTAGTCAGCGCCAACTCATATCAAGGACTAACTGAATCTGAAGTTTGATGAAAATCCACGCATTAGTTCTTAAGATAGAGCCATTGCGGAAATTGTGCAAAATGCTGTATAGCAATGCCACCTGTTGGGCGAATGGGAAGAGGTTATCTCAAGACACTATAAAATCTTTAAAAGAATGTTATGAAGATGGTGAATTTTCACATCTCATGTCTGGTCAGAAAGATAAGGTCAGCATAAAGAAAAATGTCCACGTTCAAAAAAGGCTTCTTCTTTGCAATCTGAATGAACTGTATGTCCAATTTCGATCGAAATTTCCTACCAATAATAAAATTGGGTTTTCAAAATTTGCTTACCTGCGACCTAAGCATTTTGTCTGAATTGGAAGTTCTGTCACATATTCTGTTTGCGTGCGTACAATACATCAGAATGTTCAGTCACTTATTGAAGCAGCAGGGATTGAAGAAAGATATCAAGATTTAATCCAGAAATTGGTTTGCTGTTCTAATAATAGGAATTATATGTTACATATATGCAGCAAATGTCCCAAGAAAGATGTTCTTGAAGATTTTTTAAAGTTAAAATTTCCGGACTTTGATCCTGAAGATACAATTGAATATAAACAGTGGGTATCAACTGAAAGAGTATATTTAACATCACATACATCTACTCTGTACGATTTCATCCATCTTATTGTTACAAAGATTGGAAAGTTTATACCCCATAGACACATATCCAAATCCCAAAAAGTGTTTATTTGAAAAAAAAAAAAAAAAAAAAAAAACGAAGAACTTACTAGGCATGAGGTTCTCTTACAAATGGATTTTAGTAAGAATTTTTCTTTTGTATTGCAGGACGAAGCACAAGGCCACCATCGGACACATGGATGCTGTACTTTACATACAGTTGTATTCTATGTAAAGGAAAATGGAAGCAGTTAAAAAGAAAAAAGCATTTGTATGCTTTCAGATTATATGGACCATGATGTACCAATGGTTTATCAGACTCAAATATTAATCATGCAGTATTTAAATAATAAGTATCCCTTAGTTACAAATGCAGAATATTTTACTGATGGCTGTGCTGCCCAATATAAAAATTGGAAAACATTTTTGAACCTCTATGTTACCATGAACATGATTTTGGTGGAAAAGCGAAATGGAACTTTTTTGCTGCAAGTCATAGAAAACCTATTTGCGATGGGGTGGGAGGGACTGTGAAAAGACTTGTGATAAAAGCAAGTCTGCAAAGGCCGCTGCATAGTCAAATTACAAATGTGAGTATGATGTATGAATATTGCAGGCGAAACATTGAAGGTATAATATTTTTTATCATCACAGTGACATGTTAAAACTGCACATATCTCAGTGGTTGCAACTTGCTACAACAATTCCTGGAACACATAGTATGTATTATTTTGAATCTACAGGAAACTTATTAATAAGTGGAAAACAAATAAGTACTGAGGAAATTTTTTCTGATATTCCATCTCTTAACAGTTATGTAGCATGTATATATGAATCGAATTGGTATATAGACTTAGTTTCAGCAGTCCACAAAAAAGAAGGGGATGTAACTGTTAAATTTATGCATCCACAATGGCCCATCACCTTCGTACTATTGGCCAGAAAATGACAGTTGTGTTGTGCCTTTCAATCACATCTTTTTGTGCATGTGACATCAATACTACAACTGGTAGAACAGATAAACTTAGTGTTGCATCCAGTGCTTTAATAAGCACCAAGTGGGCAAAACATGAAATGAGAAAGAAATAAGTTTGAGAGATAAAGGGAATAAACAAATTTTAAATAAAACAATTTTGTAATTCTTCATCAATATTAAATCAGAATTATTTTTTTTTTATTAATTATCTTTACTTTAAATTGTTATTGATGTAGATATATTTTTAATAGCATTTTTACTGTGTATGTGCTAAATGTTATTTTGTATAATTTTAACGTACGATAATGTTTACTTACTGTATTTTTTATTTAAGAGTTATAATTTTATCATATTTAGTATAATATACAAGTATGATTTTGGGTCATTCCACACGAATTCAACCAATGGGTGTTGCAGCATAGTCACGGATTTTTTTAAAATTTTTTTTGTAGACAGATATAGTAGTGAAACCCTCAAATCTGAAATTTAAAACTAATTTGCGCAATATTCACTGAGATATACCCTTTTAAAAAATGGTCATTTTTACCAAATGGCGGCCATCTTGGATGCTATCCCAATGTCTATAAATGTCCATAACTTGACAACGAATGATTCAAATTTTATATGTCTGGTACCAATTTAAAGCTATTTATGTAAAGAATGCATATATGATATTAAAACAATAGTAATTTTTTATTTTAATACTGTTTATTACATTCAAACTGAAAATATTACCCTCAAAAAATGACTTACTGTAATGGGCCATAAAAAAATGACCCATCATAATTTTTTTTCAAACTTGCTAAAAACATTGCTCCATATGTATACTGTAAACAGAAAAAAAATTGGAGAGATAAAGTTTTTCATTAAAGAAAAATAGCTTTTTACACATAGGATGTCATTTACCTAACAGTGACTATCTTAAAACACGTAAGTATCTTTGGTTTAACAAATAATGGTTAAAAATATTTTTTTCTGGCATATGAATTAATGTATGAGCATCAATATATAAATAATTCAATTTAAAAATACCAATCAGCAGTTAATTTTACTAAAAACACTTACATATTAAAATAACAGTAAATTTTCATTTCAATACTTTTTATTTCATATAAAATGATAATATGTATAATTCTCAAAAAAATATACATAATGGAAAATATTTAGAAGGAAAAAGAGCCATACAACATATTTTTTTAAAATATGGCACAAATACTAGCTGTAAATCAGTTGAATTCAAATAAAAGTTAAAAAAACAATATTAATGAGTTGATTGAGTTGACATTAGTTATTCAGTTCACTGCCTATTTCAATTTAAATGAACAAATCTTGACAAAATGAGTACACAAATCTTGTGTGATACAAATGTACAACAAAAACATCAAATATGCATAAAAGTAAGACTTAGATAAAACTTATATGAAACATATTTACATAAAATAAGAACAGGATACTTACATGGATATAACTTTATAATATATTGTTGAAAGGAACTTGATAATATGTTGTTGAAAATTACCAAGGATTTAATCTGTCTTGAAGTTTAAGAATAAGAGTTGAATTGCTGTATGCTCCTCTGGAGCAACAGTATATGTTCTTCCTGTAGCAGTCATTGGGGTAGACACTACTTTCATTATATGCTCATATGGAATCCAACAAACATCTGAAGATTTTGGCCATGAATTTGATGAACTAGGACCATGAGGATGCATGAACATAATTTTATAGTCATTGAATTCCTCGCAGTAATCTAAAATCTTACCAATCCACCAATTAACAACATATACACATGCAACATATTGTTCACTTTTAAATGTTTGTGGTTTGTCGGTTTCACTAAATCTCACAGTAGCAATAAAATTTGTTGAGGAGCCTGATACCCTGGAAACCAGTATTTGGCCTTTATTTATTGGCACAAAGCTGTGATTAACCTTTGTTCCTACGATTGCATCTGCCTTTGCATACCTATCTGCTAACTCATTATTGGCAATTTCAATTTCAGATTTTGTTATAAAAAAACTTTCAATTCCTTTAACATGTTCTTTTGCAAATGTATACAGATCAAATGCATTTAAGATACCATCTTTGAATGGACGCTGAAGACTTGCTTTGGTGGCCATGCGTTTTATGGTGCCGCCTATTCCATCACAAGCTCCTTTTCCGTGGCAAGAGGCAAAAAAATGCCATTCAGCTTTCACACCATGGTATTCTTCATGATGGCAGAGATTAATAAAATTTTTATAATTTTTGTATTGGGCTGATGATCCATCACTAAAATATTTTATGTATTTAATCTGTGGAATTTGTGAAATTAAATAATTGACAATTACTTTTTGAAAAGCCCAAAATGTAGTAGTGTCATGAACTAAATGCTCGCTTATTGCAGACATAGGAATAGATTTCACAGTATCAGTGATACTGTCCCTTATATAAGCAAGAAAGGGGTGAACTGTAACCTGTTCTTTTTGCCAATGGATATTTTGAATAGCATCTTGCACAATGCAAGTATAGTTTTCAGAAAAATCAGCTGAAATAATAGCAGTTTCTGTATTCAATTCATCCTTTGTTTTCTTGAAATATAAACTTTGTGATTTTGCAAAAAAGTGGTGTGAACATAAAGCAAGGATTTTTGTAATTAAATCATCAACAAATTCATCAACAGGCATAATCCCTTTTTTTAATTCTGCTCCATCAGTCTTTACCCACTGTTTATAAATAATATCATTACTCATTTCCAATTCATCTAAACCCATTAAATCTTTCTTTAAAATTTAAGGAGATGGACAATGGACATTTATCACACCTATGCAACATGCATTCTTCAGATTCAATGCAACAAACAAGTTTTTTTAGCAGTGATATGTAGTCATTGATATGGATAGCATGAAGCATAAGCTTAATATTTCGATGGTATACACACACACAGACAGAATGAATACCTTTGCTTCCAGCAGTAACACATTCTCTTGGACGTAGTGAGCAAAACTTAGACAATCCAATTTTTAAGTCATGTTGTTCTTTAAATGCAATATATAAGTCCTTTAAATTGTTCAAAATCAATCTCTTTTGTTTTAATATTCTGCCGTTTTCAGTTGGAACAGATATGAAATCTTTTTTTCCAGGACACATGCGGCTGTTATTATCATCATAATAAAAATTAATAACTTTTTCTATAGCGTCTGGACTCAGTTTAACACATTTTCTTTCCCTAGGCATCGATAACATCCCTTCTGTTGTTTTAAACTTCCTTGCCTTTTTTACAAGATACTGTGTAGTATTAAAAAAAGTCATTGTTTGCTGTATTGTCCATTAATCTGGAACTAGTGTTAGAATTTGAACTTTTTCTTTAAAACATGCGTTTGTAAACTTCTCCAATAATTTATCCATCATAGATGTGCAGTCAGGACAAGTTGTGTCTTTACTATTTTGAGGCTTATTTATGATTTCAACACCTAATACTGTAGCTGCTTTAGTTGCAACACACTTAGTTATTTTTGAAACTTTCTTTTGCATGTAATTAAGTTTTCTCTTTGAGGTACGCCTACTTACCTTTATTGGCGATAACTCTAGCAATTCACAACTTTTGTTTAATTGTTCTATTACTACTGTGGGTTAATTAAAATCTGAATCAGAGGGGCTTTCTGTTCCTGAGGTGGTTATCCTGTCAACAATAGATATTTTTTCATATTTACTGATGAATAACAGGAAACAAACAATTTTTTTCCTGGAATGAGGATATCTGGATTTGCTTTAGACATATCTAATGATATTGTTTTTAGTGATTTTGCTCTGATGCTATTTGGATGTTTATTAAATGGATCACAACACTGTCTCTGTCTTAAAATATACCATTTTAGATATTTATCCTTGTGAACCTTGCATATACTATTTCCATGGACAAAGCATTTTTCATCTGGGATTACATAATGCAATCGTTTTTTTAATAACTGCAAATCACGTGAAGACAATTGAAGAACAGGAATCGGATCAGTACTCAATGAAACACCAAGTTTCTTGCATACAAAACACTCCATGTTCAGTGTAGAATCTTAAGCACAAAATAACTATTCTATGCCAGTGCATACTACATTGAAAACATCAACAGAAATGATGTTCAAAAGGGATAATCAAATTTTTTTGTACATTATGATGTAATATTTCATCATACTTTAATTACAACCAATTAGAAAACAGATGACGATACAGCAGCAATCTTTTCACAAAATTGCATCAGCATACAACATGATGCAATAATTCATAAATTATGTCAAATATTTTTTTTATTTAAAATTTTATATATAATGCAGTTTATAATAAGCTTACTCACAAAAGGTTTCAAAAATTTTCAACAAAAGATTTGTTGGATACATTATGATAAAATTGAATAAACATATAACATGATGCAATATTACATCAGGATAGAAGATGATGCATTATTACATCATGTTTTGAATTCAAATAATAAGGAAAATAGATTATGCAAGATTAGCATTCATTTCATGAATTCTGTCATTCTTAGTATGTAAATTTATTGAAATAGAAAATACATAAACAGACATATTTATATCTGAATATTTAATGCAACTTGAATGATGTAAATACATGCATACAGCAGAATTTTTCTATAAAGTCACATACAAATGTAAAACTTTTTAAATGAGCAATTTTTAAAGTAAGAAATAGAAATTTAGGTATAAAAATTGAATTTCTTGCATGGAAAACGTTTTGAATAGATTCCACATATACACATGCAGTAAAATCTCATTTATATATATTGCATTTAAAGGTTTTTCACAATTATACATTATATTCTTTATTTATTTTCTTATTTTCTTCAGTGTTAAATTTTTTCAATTATACATTTTTAGCAATGACTTCTTTTTTTTTGGGGGGGGGGGGGAGGGGAGCAATTGGAGGGTGGTCCTACAAAAAACTTATGAGATTATATTTCGTTATAGTTTTACATTTTAAAAAATATTTAGTTTTGGCAATTATTTCTTAAATCAGGGATATTTACATGTTTTAAGATAGTCACTGCTTAGTAAGTGACATTCTATGTGTAAAAAGCTATTTTTTTTAAACGAAAAATTTTACCTCTCCAATTTTTTTCTATTTAAAGTACACATATGGAGCAATGTTTTTAGCAAGTTTGAAAAAAAAATATGATGGGTCATTTTTTTATGGCCCATTACAGTAAGTCATTTTTTGAGGGTGATATTTTCAGTTTGAATGTAATAAACAGTATTAAAATAAAAAATTACTATTGTTTTAATATCATATATGCATTCTTTATACAAATAGCTTTAAATTGGTACCAGAAATATAAAATTTGAGTCATTAGTTGTCAAGTTATGGACATTTATAGACATAGGGATAGCATCGAAGATGGCCACCATTTGGTAAAAATGATCAATTTTCAAAAGGCTATATCTCAGTCAATATTGCACAAATTATCTTAAAATTTTAGATTTGATGGTTTCACTACTACATCTGTCTGTAATAAAAATTTTAAAAAAATCTGTGACTATGGTGCAACAACTTTTCTTTAAATTGGTTGATTTCACATGGAATGACCCTTTTGCTATACAATGTGACTATTTTTAGAATTTTTTCTATCATATCTTTTTTACTTATAATTTACTAAAACTTTGCAATAGATTTCAATTTGTCATGAAAATACTTCTATGTCTTGCAGGAATTCATTACTAGCATTTATATTTATTCCTGTGGGATTCCCCTTCTTTTCAGCCACATTAAATAAATATATATATATCTTTTAAGTAAGATAAAACCTTATCAAACTTTCAGATTTAAAATATACGATATTTCTGGCAATAAAAGAAATATCAACATTATCTTGTGTTTTCCATTACTTTTGGAAGGTCAGTAAAATTGAAATTCTTCTTTAAAGAAGATACCTGTGAACTGCCCATTATAATTTTTTTATCAGGCATCATAGCACACTTTGAGCTGCCTATTTATGCAATTAGATGAAAATTGAAGGGGGAACAATGGGGGAAATCAGCCATTGAATTTATAACTTTTTTTAACTAAAAACATGACAAAAAGTCATTTTCTGACAGCATTCTAATGGAATCAACTGTACAAAAATATGCTTAAATGAAAGTTTACTTTATTCTGAACAAAACAAAAAAAATTTGAAAGTTCTAGCTTAAACCTGAAAGGAGTTATAGACTTTTATGTTGTCATGTGTGCTATTCAAAATGGCGGCAAATCGGCCATCTTGGAAGATATTTAAAAGCTCATAGCACATAAACCGTTTGATCAATTTCAATATGATTGATATTTTTGAAATCAGCATTAAAAAGTCTACAAATTCACTAAATTTTATCAAAATTGAAAGTGGTGGGTGTCATTTTTAGAAAATCCTGGGTGATTTGACATGGAATGACCCAAGATTAAAAACAAAATTAAAAAAAATCTAATATTTACAAGGAGAGGGCCAACCTTGTTCATCACAGATTTTGATTATTTTAATATATGTTGTAGGGTAGAGGCCATTTAGTGTCAGGTTCAACGGATTTTATCCAATGCTCCTTAGTTCTTGAGAAACCGGGGGGTCTAATATTAGTACACAACTTAAATACTTACTTTGCAACAACAGTGATAGGTCAGTCGTAGCTCAGTTGGTATGGTGTTTGCCGGCTGATGCGCGGGCCCGGGTTCGATACCTGAATGCGCTACATTTGTTTTTCTCATTTTTTGTTTTATAAATTTACTTGTAATTATAACTTAATAATCTCACTATCAATTAAAATTTTTAATATTGTATATCAATTATAATTTTAACCTATTTAATTTTTTACTTTTAACTAAATAGTTGTAATAAAACATCATAAAACTGTTATTTAAAAAAAAATCACTTTTAAAATGCATTTCATATATTCTTTATCGATGCAATGATATTGAGCAATTGTGTCAATTCGTGATTGTAAAGAAACATTATTTACGCATTGCTTTAACAAAGGAAGTCAATGCGACAATACTATTATTCTGTTTTTAAAGTAACAAGCATAATCATATTAAAAATTTGCATCAGAATTAAATTAAAACAGATTTTTTGCATATTAAAGATTTTTAAATTTGTAATAAATATGCTTGCACTTTCAATTATTTTGTTTTCCCCTTTATCTTTTTTCTGCTTTTATTTTTATTTTATTTGAATATTCCTTTTTTTTATCATAACTAGATGGCACCACAACAGAATTTGTCACGATTTTGGAATTTTTATCATTCAATAATAGATCCAATTTCTTTTTAAACTTCTTTAAAGGATGAGAAATAATAGTTTACAAATAAGAAATGATAAATTTAACTTTTTTAACATTATAATTAATGTATGGTGTTAAAATTTTTAATTGAAATTATTAAATTATAATTAAACTATATTTATAAAACAAAAATGAGAAAAAAAATTGTAGCGCATTCTGGTATCGAACCCGGGCCCTCGGATCAGCCGGCAAACGCCATGCCTACTGAGCTACGACTAACTGTCTTTTTTGTTGCGAAGTAAGTATTTAAGTTGTGTACTAATATTAGACCCCCTGGTTTTTCAAGAACTAAGGGGCATTGGATAAAATCCGTTGAACCTGACACTAAGGGGTGTCTACCCTACAACATATATTAAAATAATCAAAATCTATGATTAACAAGGTTGGCCCTCTCCTTGTTAGATAAATATTTTTTCTTTTTAATCTTATTCTACTTCTGAAGTACAAAATACTCGTTATAGTTAGTACAATGTCGTAAAAGATTTAAATTATCAGCTTTATGAAAATTGCATACTAAAATTGGGAGCACCAGAAAATCAGGCGGTATGGGGGTAGAGGGGGCAGGACAACGGCCAGATATTTTTCCAGTATTCAGCGTGGTCAAAGATGGCTACGTAAAATGCTTACAAAAAATGTCTGCGATTCAGACGTTTCAAGTGTCTGAAATTCAGTCGCAAAAAGTGTCTGAAAAAATTCAGATATTTTAAGATGTCTGAAAATTGAACACTCCGTTTCAGACACTTAAGTGCCTGAATTTCAGACATTTTAATTTACAGTGCATATTGTTATGGATGGTTAAAGCCCATGTATATATGTTTACATTGCACATGAATATATTTATATTTGTTAATTTAACATACTAGGGGGCTCGGCCCCCTACGAGCTACGCTCGCCAACCCCCGTCCAGACACCGCAGACTCTAAATGCACGCTAATGTGATCGGCTTTAAAAAGATTTCGAAAGATTGAATTATAATTTAAAAAACAGTGGCGATCTCCCTATAAACGGATTTCTATTCATTTCTCTTTGATTGGGGAAATTTTAACGCCAAATCCGCTGCGGTACTACTTGATTATCCCGTCGACTAATTTCGCCAAATTATATAAATCGCCAAACCACTCACCAAATTATACAAATTGACCTAATTTTTATTTTAAATAACGAAAGAACAAATAAGTACAACATTAATAAAAATAGAAATAAAACGTCGAAATAAAAATAACTTGATGACGTAGACACGTGTAACAACATTTCAAAATAAGCTAATATAAAAGGAATTAAGTAAACAGAATCTTTGTCTCCCGGTATTTTTTAACAAAGCGAAAAGAAAGTTCTTTTAAAGAAGACATTTTAAATTAATCGTTTTTAATCTGACGTAATTTTGACCAAACTATTCTTTCTCTTTTTAATATTCATGTGAAAATACTTGTGTTAGAAATAAAATATTGTTTGCGCTTTCCTAAGAAAAATAGTTGAAATGTATCCTCTCAAAATATCAAATAAATGTCTAGTGCAATTTGTAAATTTAAACCGTTTTGTAATATTATTTTGTATTCATTTTATGTAATAACTGTAATGTGACGTAAATATGATGTAATTTCTCCCATTTAAGACTTCTAACGCATGTTAATAAATTTATTATTTTACAAATTACTTTCTCTCTTAAAATTCACGTGTAATTATAGTTTTTATGACGTAATTTTTAATAAGTTCCTGCTTTTTGTACATAATTATTTAATTCTATATCCAAATGTTATTTTCTGTTTATAATAGTCACGTGTAAATAAATTTTTAATTTATTACACGTATATATATATATATATATATATATTTTAAGCAAACATTATTGTTTCCGCTGTTTATACAGTTGGCAACAGTTTAAATTAATATCACTTTCTAAAATTTGTAAAAAATATCTCTCGAAATGCTGAAAATTTGAATTTAAAATAGATATAAAACCTCGAAAAATGAGTCAAATTAAAAAAATAAATCAATTCTGCACACCGGAAAATTATAACGTATAAAATGAACTAAAAATTATTAAATTCCGATGCATAGTTTTTGGTACTATAAAACTTTTTTAGTGGAACGATTTTGTCCAACTTTAGCATTAAATATCTCTTAAAATAATTCTTCGATTTGAAAACTGTCTGCCTCAGCGTGTTTCTCAAACATTTCTGTATAACACTACCTATTTTCATATTTTTGAATGCATTATTTTTCTTAATATTAACGAAGAAAGACCTCCGGTCACAAAAAACTCAAAACCGGCGGCGGTGACAGCGTAGTTACTTTTTTTCAGAATAGAGATATATGATAAAGCGACATAAAATGTGCGGTATATTTTTGAAATTTGTATTGTTAATTTCAATATTCTCTAAAATATTTGTTATACATCAGGATGGATCCTGATGTTTTTTTTTTTTTTTTTTTTTTTTTTTTTTTTGCACTAAATAAGAGTTCAATATATGTATTTAATAATTTTGAAAACAGTAGCTGCGAAAAACTGCGATTTCAGAAGAATGCCTTTCAAAAACATAACTGCATGTTTTTGTAAATGCTAATGTTTTCATTTCCCTTTCAATTCGAAATGTATTCTACGATAAATAAATTGCAATTGTTGTCAGAATGTATCATCTTCGGTCATAAAAAAGTTCCGATTTACATATATGACCAATATATATTTTTTAAATACTGTTTGATTAACAGATTAATTTTTAATATTATACAAAAGTATCATTTGGCAAACTCCAACGCGTTCATCGCCTAGATTCTGCCTGCCCATGAGAATTAAGTTTGTAAAAGAGTCTGTATATATCACTATGGAGGAAATTTCGTACATTGAGCATGAAAACAACACACTAGAAGGGGCAAAAGTAACCTTAAACGGAAATGTCTATGATGTAAAACACACCATGTTATTAACCATGGTTGATGGTAAAATTTGAAATGCTGCATCTGAATACAAACCATCAGTGTGACCTAGATCCCATTAGTGATGAAAGTTATTCCGAAGGCGAATCATCAGATGAATAACCTTGATATTTTGTCATCGAATATGTATATATATTCATTTATGTGAGATTTTGGTAATATTTTAAATCCATTAAATAAAATAAATGATATAAGTAATAACTAAATATCTGATTTCATTTAATTACTTTTGATTAACTCTGTAAAAACGTATTCATTGAATTTCATTTGTTTTTTAGTAAAAAATAAGACGTAAAAATATTAGGTCTACCGGAAAATTCTGTCGCATAATGTTATTTCAAGCCTACTTAAAAAAAAATTCAGATTTCATCATTGGCACCACTTTTTTGCAATGGTAAAATTTCCATAGTTTTCACATTTCACATTAAGGTGAAAACAATGGGAATTTTAGCATTTCAAAAAGGTGGTGCTAATGAAGAAATCTGAATTTTTAAAAAGTAGGCGTTACAGAACATTATGTGACAGAATTTTCCGGTAAGCCTAATATTTAAAAAGTAAATTTGTAAAATTTGAGCATATTTTTATCAAATATATAGTGTAATTTGATATAGATTTTAAAACATCCACAGAGTCATGATAACAAAAAGGTAAAAATACTATTTATATTCAGATTTTTAAAAGGAATTGCAATATTGTGTTACAAATTTTAGTTCTTGAATTACTCTATATGAAAAGATGAGTCTCTATAAGATTACTCTATATGATTACTCTATATGAAAATATTAATCTTGAGTATTCATTAACATTTTGTTGCAATCCAAGTGCATGTTACATGTTACAATGTTTTCCAAATACCCTGTATATATATTTAAAAAAAATCCTATTTTTCAATGAAAACTACTAAAAAGTGATAACTAGGACTTCCCTCAGAGGGATTAGTCTGAGCGATATTGCTGAGAACATAGATTCAATAATAACATGCGGAAGCAAAGAAAATGAGATATTATCATTAATTGTCCATATACTGCGATAAATTGAAATGATGAAAATAAACGAATCGCAGAATTACAAAATCTTACATATAAATTCGTATACACTGTTTAAAAAATGGGAAAGCAAACCATGCAAGATAGGCATGTATTTATATAAAATTGAAAGTACGCAATATATTAAAAGTAAAATAGAAAATGAAACACTAAATTATCTTATATCGAAATTTTAACTGTATAAAATGATGTCAAGAGCATAATCAGGCGCTCCGCACCAATTCGAGTAACTTTAAATGACAAATATATGATGTTTAAAAAGAATGGACTATACTTTATAGGGTGTGTGCTCCCCCGGCATAGTTAATATTGTACAATATCTGTTTTCCAAGGATGCAATGAGGTTGTCGATAAGAGATAAGGAATTCTCTCTTCAAAATCTGATATAGTATCAAAGTACCGAACACATCAACAGTGGCATGCAATGCGTCGTTAGAGTGTGTTTTAGATATGCTCGATCGGATTTAAATGATGAGTGTATGCTGGCCACTACATACAATGTATTTTTTGTTTTCAGACATATTCTGCACAAGTTAAGCTGTATTTAGCATGTTTTAAATAAAAGAAATCGGCAATGATTGCAACATAAAGTATGACACAAGATCTGAATATATCGTCTGCATAAAGTTTGAGCTGTCAAAGTGTCCTTTGAAGTAATTTACAAATCCATACATATATTTTTCAGCGAATCATGCAAGCTAAAATACGCCAATATGAACCCGATTATGAAATTTCACCCGAATAAGTAAATACAGTAGAACCTCTTTTATCCGAAACCCTTTTAACCGAAACTCTCGGTTAACCGAATTCCAAATTTGAAGCTTTTTTTTTCTATCACATTCCATGTGTGCGAAATCCATTTTGAAAGCTTTTTTTTTAACTACTATATCCCTTCTGTGAAAGCGGTCCTCTCCGAACTACGAGTACATATAAATATTTTCGATCCCCTTTCTTAGAATTCCCTTGAATTTAACTTGAGCTCCCGTAAGCTGCAGAGTCGAACGAAGAAAACGAACAAATTAGCAATTCTGAAGCTTTTTTATGTTTTGCAAAAGGTTTGGCATAGCTGGAGCAGCAAAAAGACTGTGATACTGGTGAACTAATAATATTTAAAAACTCCGTAATAGAGCTTCAAAGCAAAGGCAATCGACACTACGACAAACAAAACATTTTTTTTACAACCTTGTGATATATGTAAAAGGTAATTAATTTCAAAATTAAAATTCAGGTAATTTATTCTTGTTTCTATTTTGCTATTGCTTTATTTTTATTAAGCACTTGTTACCATAATGAGGAATATTGCATATATTTCTGCTTAATCTTAAAATTGAAGTATTCTCGATTATCCGATAATTTCGATTTTCCGAAAGAGGGTCGGTCCCAATTACTTCGGATAATAGAGGTTCTACTGTATATAAAAAATCTATTAATGACAATTGAGAATATGACCCTATGATAAAATGTCTAGAAAAATGAATCAGAAAAAAAAATTCATATCACGGCATTTAAAACGGCACTTCCCTCTGTTAGTGGCCTTGGCGAGATAGAGAAAAGCCTAGAGAAGGAACACTTTAACAAGTACTTTCGGGCAACCTATTCACTGATTCATACAGGTCTTTATTCAATATTTACACAATTTATTTAATGCTAGGTGGGTATCTATCAGTTTTGTTGCATTTAAATTGCATGTTTTGTGGAGGAAATGCAGCATTATGAAATATTTAAAGTTGCTATACCTAATAATTCGAAATTAATGGTAAATGAGATCGCTTTCCGTTCATTTCATCATTTTAAATTTAAAATTTTTTAGAAACCATTCATAGAGACAATTTTATATTTTAAAACTAACCCGAAGCAAAATTTCAAATTTTTGGGCTCAGCAGTAACACAGAAATAGAAAATTTTCGAAAGTTTTTTGTTTCTACAGTGTTTTATATCGCGACATTTTTAGAAATTGTTCTATTGCGAGAATTTACGTCATGATAAATACAGCCATGTCAATTTTCATGTTTATATTCCTAACAATTCCATGTACTTCGTTACTTAGATCATCTTTAGATCTTTTTCCGCTTTGTTTAGTCTTTCGATTTTTTAGAATTCGTTCTGCAACGAGCATTTACATCTTATAAATTACTGCCATGCCAAAGTTCTGGTTTCTACATTTCTAGTTCCCAACAGTATCCCAGAAATTTCAGTATTCGAAATAAATCATAATTTAGAACTTTTCTAGAAATTTTTACGTTTATCTGTCAAATTGAATTTTCGAACCTTTTAGAGAGCGTTCATAACGAGTATTTACATCTTAAAAGTAACCACCACACCGAATTTAAAGTTTCTAACCCAATCAATATCACAGAAATCGCAATTTTAGAACTTTTTTTCTCCTGCAGCGATGTAGGTTGTTGCACTGACATAAAATACAGTCTTTTTTTTCGGAGCAGAGATGGCCACCAACATTTTTTTAAGTTGGCTATGTAGTTTTAGCATTAGATATACAGATACAAAAGCCATTTATCTGTTACAAACTAAAGTGCCCGGCGTTGCATAGAATTTGAAGGATGTTTGTTCTGAAAAATCAATTTCAAAATTTAACATACAACATAAAACAAGCATTAAAAAAAGCATTCGAAGTATTGTACGCATGAATCAAATGAAAATACAATATAAAAATGTATAAATGTATATAACAGACGCAAAAGAATACAGCTATAAATGAACTTATTTCAATTTGTAATTGGAGTAATAATGTTAAAATACGCCAATATTTCCATAATCGGGTTTTTATCATGCTTCAATACGTTTTTTCACACTCATATGACGTTATACTATATTCACTACGTCTTTTATATTTCCAATATGACGTAATATTTTCCTCTTTCACGTGGAAACCTTGAAATAGAAAAGTTATGAAGTTATATTTACCTTCACTTAAATTTGTAAACTTATTTATTTCATTTTCATTTTTCATGTGAATATCTTGAAATAGAAAAGTTATGACGTAATATTAACTTTTTTTTTTTTAAATTCGGCAAACTATTTATTTCATTTTCATTTTTCACATGGAAATCTTGAAGTACAAAATTAATTGTTGTAGTAAGAATTTTATTGTGTATTTTAATTGTTGGCAATTGCTATAAGGAAAAGGGTTTAAATCTGATAAGTAATTGCTGTTAAATTGTTGGTTTTTTATTAATTAAAATTAGCTATAAATTATTTCGATTCCGGATAACTTTAGTTGCCTCGACCGTGTTTTAATACACATGTACGTATCTTTTCACAATTTTGGCTTCCGAACTGTCAATTTGTGTAGAATTACAAATAGACTGATAGACAAATTTTCATTATTATACATTAGATTATATACAAACACAAATAACTTATCTAATACGTGTTAGCAGATGAATTTTTAAATATATATATATAAACCCGTATAATACTTATTCAGTTTTATTTTCATAGTCATTTGGCAAAAAATCTCACTTTCTTAACCCCGAATTGCGTGCTTTTCACGAAAGCGCCAAAGTCCATAAGACAGCGAAGTACCATGAAAAGCATTAAATGCATGGTAATAAAATACTTAGAATGCGACGCATTTATGATCAACCCTTATTAGCATTCAATCTTATAGTTTGGCGATAGATTTTTAGTCGACGGGATAACTAAGTAGTACCAAATACTGTACTGCAATTAAACTTAATCTTCTCAATTTTACTATTTTAAGATTTTTAACTTCTAAACATCGCACATTTTCAATTTTTATACCGTCGTATTCGGGAGAAAAAGTACTTTTAAGTGCAATTTGTTTGAAAACTGCATCTCAATTTATTTTTGAAATATTATTTTTTTGTAGTTTTTAGCGCCATTTGTATAATTTTGGCAACTCAAGTACTCCATATCTGTAGAAAATAGGGGGAAAATAGTTGGAAAATAGCAATTATACCTTTTTGTTGCCTTTATTCCTTAACAACTTAAAAAATGTAATTAAAATACGTGCTATTTTGAAAAATATAAATGAATGATTTCTTTTTCAAAATTTAATTTTAAGTATCTATATTAATATTACAAACAAATGAGGGCATATAAATCAGAAGATAGCCGATTTTTTTTTTTTTTTTTTTTTTTTTTTTTTTTTGAGTTTCTTGAGTGACGACATCTTTTTTTTTTTTTTTTTTTGAATTTGTGTATTATTCAGCGACATTTTTTTTTTTTTGAATTTGTGTATTATTTAGCGATAGTGACGTCCTGTGCGTACTTTACTGTAGAAGTTGTTTAAGACTTTATCGTAAATCAAGAATTCTTCAGTGGATGCGGATGACGCCATTCTGTACAAAATAAAAGCGTATGTTTTAAGTCTTAAAACTGAAATATGTTTTGTACTATTCCATATTTATATTTTCATTTTCATCGAAGGTGACACTAAATTCTGAAAAAACAGACTTCCCGTTTTCTAGTTTTTTTCAATCTTTGTGCAGTTTCGCCTCAAAAAGTGAGATTTGTTGCAAAAAGATATAAATAGCTATGAAAACAAATCTGATGAACGTTTATGCTTATTTTTACAAGTAAATATGGCACAGATATCATATACGTACCGAGGTACCTAATTGGCGACAATGTTGCGTTATTTTGCCTGACATGGTAACCAGTTGCGGCTCATGACTGTCATATTTTGGAACACTAAATGCATGGCGCACATTATTATTCTTTTCTTATCATTATTTTTTGAAGGAAAAATATTACCTTGTTTAATGGTCGAATATTCTGCCAACAAATATGGCAAAGATTTCTTTTAAAGCTATAGTGGTAAGCGAAGAATAAATTTGGCAGCTACGGATTTAGTGCCCCTAAAATGCCAGTCACGATTCACCACTGATGTAACCATGTATAACGCTATTATAAATTGCTTTGCTCTATAATTATATACTTTATTGATTGTTGTTTTCTTTAAAAAATGATACAAAATGTTTTGTTTATCACTTTATTTTGTTTTCATATTGAAATAAAAAATAACGTACTATTATAGCACGCCATATGTAACTGGTATTCGAAAACGACGTTTTCGCCAAATTGGCATAAAAAAATCACGCCAAAACCGGTGCGTTTATGGCATCTGTGCCATAAATATAAACATTTTATTTATATATATAATATCATTGCTTTTTATATACAATTTACTTTTGTTTGTATATAAAAATAGGTAAGTGGCTTGTTAACACAAAATAAATTGCATAAATCTTTTAAAGATTTATGCAATTGCAAATTGCTTGAGTATATGAAACAATGAATAAGTTGCACGAAAATACACATAAAAAGCTCACTTTTCTCGCCTAACCCATTTTCTCTACCTCGCCAAGGCCCTTATACAGGAAAAGTACCAATTTCGTTTTTAAAGACTAAAAAGAAATTAATATAAATAATTTTTTTTTTTTTTTTTTTTTTTTTTTAATTATGCTTACATGAAAATTCACAAAAATTTAGAAAATATATATGATTTTTAAATGAACTAAATATTAGAAAAGTCTTGAAAAAAACTTTAAATGCACGGAGTTTAAATTTAATTCGGTGAGTTCAATTATGGAAGATAAATGGATTTAAATGGGAATTTTGCCAAGCTATCTCCAAGTTGTCTTCATATATAGAAACCTTTTTGTCGCCAAATTCGGCGATATTTCGCCACGTTGGCCAAAGTTTGGCGGTATCGTGGTAAGCCTGTCATTAGTACTTTCCAACAAATACTGATTGTTGAAGCTAATGCTGATTTCTCTATAGAAAATCAAACGTAACCATTAAGTAATACCCGCCCCCCCCCCCCCCCCAGTTGCCCCCTTAGGGATCGAATTTTTAAAAATCAATGTTCAATTCATATATTGCCCTCAGGAATACATATATATTCCGAATTTCAAAACTCTATGTCAACAGGAAGTGGGTAAAAAATGAAACACAAGATTTGAGCGCCACAGACAAATATAATTGTAAGTTAAAAGAAAACATGTAAAAAAAAAAAAAAAGAAGAAATGATGCTATAAAGCAAAATATTTTATTACACATCATATAATTGTTTCTTATTTTCACACGCGAAATATAAAATATGCTTTTGCGATTAAAAAATGCTATTGAGAGATTATCGCAAAATCTCAAATCAAAGTTTTTATGCCTTTTTTCTTTTAAATGGAAAAACAAACAGATTTATTTTCCTGTTTGATTAAATTTAAATTTGTTTTATGGCACTTCAATATTACTGCGTGCGTATTTTTTTTTTTTTTTTTTTTTTTTTTTTTGCTCCATGTGTTCAAACCAGTTTTCTACGAAAACATCAACAGGTGAAAGTGACGCACACCAAATTTCTGTGACGCATGAAGATAAATTGTGCTTTTTTATCAGTTTTTTCTATATAATTTTTAAACGGTTTGGAACTTATTTTTCATGGTAGGTGCATTCAGTAGGCGACCCTCATAGGTACCTTCTGGTGCAATCAGAAACGAAATCCGACAAATATTTTTTGAGTTATGCTTGACGAAAGGTTTTTTTAGGCTTTTTATTTAGTAGGACATGGCGTTAATATCCATCGTAGCTGTATGTGTCTCTGAGTATTAGCCTTCGCTTAGCTCAGACAATAATATGAAAATTCAATCAATAAAAAATTTTACTCCAATTTTTCAATAAGAAATATTTTTGACCGGCTAAATCCACCAAATACTCCACTGTGCGCCGGTTCTGTATGTACGTACGTAACGCGATAACTTTTGATGGACATGTCCGATTTGCTTCAATTTTTTTTTCTAGATTCATTCTGATAAGGCGCTTCCCTGATTAGTTTTTGGGGTTCTTTGGTTAAGGATAAAGGGGGGAAGGGAGCTAGTTCCACCCCCCCTTAATTTTGATAAATGGGTTTTTCATGCAGAAATATTCGATTTGCTCCAAATTTGGTATACCGGTTTATTATGTTAAGGAGCATACCTGATTAGATTTGGAAGCTGATTACATAAGTATAAAGGGGGAAATGGGGGCTGTCCCCTTACTTTAGATAAATGGGTTTTTCGTGCAGAGTTATTCGATTTGCTCCACATTTGGTATACGGTGCATTATGTTAAGGAGCTGCCTTGATTAGATTTGGAGGTTCATTAATTATACATAAAAGGAGGAAAGGGGGGCTAGACCCCCACTCCTTAATTCAGATAAATGGGTTTTTCATGCAGAAATATCCGATATTCTCCAAATTCGGTACACCGGTTAATTTTGTTAAGCAGCTTCCCTGATTAGATTTGGAAGACCATTACTTATGCATAAAGGGGAAGAAAAGGGGGCCACCCTCTTAATTTATATAAATGGGTTTTTCATGCAGAATTATTCGATTTGCTTCAAATTTGGTATACCGGTTTATTATGTTAAGCAGCTGCCGTGGTTAGATTTGGAATTTCATTAGTTAGATATAAAGGTAGGAAAGGGGGGGGGGTAGCCCCTCCTTAATTCAGATAAATGGGCTTTTTTATGCAGAAATATTCGATTTGCTCGAAATTTCGTATACCGGTTTATTATGTTAAGGAGCTTCCCTGATTAGATTTGGAGGTTCATTAGTTAAGTAAAAAGAGAGGAAAGGGGGGTAACCCCCTTAATTTAGATAAATGGGTTTTTCATGTAGAATTATTCGATTTGCTCCAAATTTGGTATACCTATTTATTATGTTAAGGAGCTGCCTTTATTAGATTTGGAGGTTTATTAGTTAAGTATAAAGAGAGGAAAGGGGGCTATCCTCCCCAATTTAGATCAATGTGTTTTTCATGAAGAATTATTCGATTTACTCCAAATTTCGCGTACCGGTTTATTATATTAAGGAGCTACCTTCATTAGATTTGGAGGTTAATTGGTTAAGAATAAAAGGGGACCAGGGCTAGTCCCCCCTTTAATTTAGGTAAATGAGTTTTTCATGCAGAATTATTCGATTTGCTCCAAATTTAATATACCAGTTTATTCCGATATGGCTTTCTTCATTTGACTTGGAGGTTCATTGGTTAAGTAAAAAGAGGGGAAAGAGTGGCAAGTGTCCCCTCTCCTTAATTTAGATAAATAGGCTTTAATGCAGAATTGTCTAATTTAGTTTAATTTTTTTCTAGGTTCATTCAGATAAGGAGCTTTTCTGATTAGATTTGACTGTTCATTGGTTCAGCATAAAGGGAGAAATGGGGGAGCTAATACACCCCTTAATTTAGCGAAATGGTTTTTCATGCAGAATTATCTGATTTGCTTTAAATTTGGTATGCCAGTTTATTATGTTAAAGAGCTTCCCTGATTAGATTTTGAGGTTCTTTGGTTAAGTGTAAAGGGGGAAAACGGGGGTTAATCCTTTCAGTTATTTTTCGAGGGGCATTATTCTTTGAAATAAGAGTATAGTATGCAATTAGTATGAATAGCCTATGAGCTCAATGCCATCAGTTTAACTGGGCAATTTTTTCTTTTTTTATGTAATAATCTGACATGAGTATAAAACTAATTGCATGATCTCGGAAGAGAATTTTTTGTCTTTATATCGTCTGCTCGAAAACAACAACGGAATCAGAAGAGAATCTCCGTTCTCGTAGAATTTCGTCTATTTTCATTTATGCAATTTTGTCTTACTTAAATTTAATCAAAATGCTGCATTAATTTAATAGAGACTATTCTATCAATTTGTTAAGATGTCAATAAACCAATTAACCTTGTTTTGTGTTATTATTGAACTTGAGAAAAAAACAATGTTTTATCAACCATTGCTACGTTCGACTATATTAGTTTCGAGCCGTGCACCATGTATCGATAGTGCGCATAGTAGCTTAACAGTTTCGATATGTTACCATGATTGCAGGATAATTATTTTTCTCCATCGACACTGGATATTTGTTCATCGAAGTGAATCTGATTGAATATTGGCGACCTAATGTTTTTTGTATAACACTGTAACAAAATCCGCGCTATCATGCAGTTGTAGAACCGCTACTTAAGGGGACACAGCACCTTTTAAATTACTTTTTGAATTTTGAATAATACTGTAATATACTGTAATATCTGTAATGACATTATATTTAATACTATAAAGCAAATATAATTTCATATAATTAAAAACGAATCTTATAGAACAGCCTATTTAACTAAAATTTAAATAAAAAAAATAAATCCCTACTTCTTTTTTAAATATGAATATTTTTGCTTCAAAATTTTTTTCCATAATCCTAAAAACATACTACATAAAATTGTGCATGGATTTGACATTCAAGGTTATAGTTACTTTTTTTTTTAATTTCAATTATTTTTCCTTGAATTTTTACTATACAAAAGAGAAAAAGATTGATATTAAGTGTAATATCCCATAAATCTAAAACTCCATGCACAGTTTTATGTAGTATAATGTAAGGAATATGAAGAAAAAAAATTGAAGCAAAAATATTCATATTTAAAAAAGTAGCAGGGATTTAAAAAAATTTAAAATAAAATATTTTAATTTAAATTTTAGTTAAATAGGCTGTTCTACAAGATTTTTTTTTTTGAAATTATATGAAATTATATTTCCTTTATAGTACCTAATGTCTGTAGTGACATTATATTTAAGTATATTACAGTATTATTCAAAATCGAAAAAGTAGTTTAAAAGGTACTGTGTCCCCTTAAATTAGGGGTGCACAACCCTTTTAAGAGAAGGCCACTTACAAAAATGTATGGTTTTCGGGGGCCACATCAGTAACACAGAGAGAATTCTATTTTGGGGAGATGGGGGAATCTGTGGCCATATAAAAAACATGGTTTCAGAGGGGTATCAGTTTTACCCATTTAGGTTCCCCTCGCCAGTTAACATACCCAGTTCAGTCTGCAAGGATATATCAAAAGTTTATCTTTGTATATATAACAATGATATAGCAAGGATTATTTTCAAGGAGTGAAAATATTCCTTGACTTTATTCGGGTAGTAAATTTTGCTCTATTAAAAGTGCTAAAAAAAAAAAAAAAAAAAAAAAAAAAAAAACATTTGCATGAAAGTCGCTAGTGCCGAAAAAAGTGAACTTTATAAACGAAGTTAAATTGACAAAACTCCATATTTTTCTGCAACCGATCAATAAAATTGGAGATTTTTCTGCGCCTGATCGACAAAATTCGCGATTTTTCACAACTTATTAAAAAAATTTGCGATTTTTCAAACCTTATTAACAAAATTCGCGATTATTCCACTCCCAGTCAATGGAATTCGCGATTTTTCCGTGCCCAGTCAACGAAACTCATGATTCTCAACTGACTGACGAAATTTTCAATTTTTTCCTGCGGCGAATTATCCAAATTCAAGATTTTTCTCGCAATAAACTGCCGAACTCGCGATTTTACCGCAACCGATTTGCAAAATTTGCAATTTTTTCGCACTTCATCGACAATCGTGATTCTTCCTCTGTCCGATCCCGACCGAGAAAATTTGCTATTTTTCCGCGAACGATCGACAAAATTAATGATTTTTCCACGTCCGATGGACAGAACTCGCAATTTTTCCGTGCCCAGCCAACGATATTCGTGATTTTTAACTGACCGACGAAATTTTAATTTTTTTTCTTTGAAAATTGGAGAATTTCACGACTTTTTCTCTCGATAAACTGAGAAAACTGGCGACTTTTACGCAGCCGATCAACAAAATTTGCAATTTTTTCGAACTTCATCAACAAAAATTCGCGATTTTCCCTTGGCCGATGTACAGAACTCGCGATTTTTTCGTGCCTGATTGAAGAAATTCGCGATTCTTAACTGACTGATGAAATTTTTTTTCCATCGGCAATTTGGTGAATTTCGCAACTTTTTCTCGCGATAAACTGATAAAACTCTCAAATTTTCCGCAGCTGATCAACGAAATTTGCGATTTTTCCGTCCCCGATCAACGAAATTCGCGCTTTTTCCAAGCTCAATAGTAAAAACTCGGGATTTTCTCTTTCCAGATCGGCGAAACTCGAGATTTTTCCGCACCCGATCGACGAAACTCGCGGTTTTCCGCGCCCAATCAACGAAATGAGCATATCTTAAATGACTGACGAAATTTACGAGTAAGGAAAGTAGCAACTCGGGGATTTCCTATATTGATACAAATGGTATCGGCCGGGTGGTTAATGAAATTCACGATTTTTAATTATCTGACAAAATTTGCAATTGTTTCTCGCGGCAAATTGATGAATTTCACGATTTTTTCCTGCGACCTATGATCAAAAATTGTTATTTTTGACAATTATAAATTGACGAGATTCGCGGGCCACAAATTAACCCATCGCGAGCCACTTTTGGCCCGCGGGCCACAGGTTGTGCATCTCTACCTTAAATGATATCGTCATAAGGGAAATCGACAAGATCTGACCTGTGATAAAGTAAATATCTGCATTCGAAACCACCTTATCTCTTGAACACTTTTGATGTAGTATTTCATCGGAATTCTATGAAACACCATTAACTCAAACAAATTAAGTCACTTAACACATTTGGCTTAATTTCAAAGGTTTAATTTTAAAGAAATGACCAATATACACTGCTCAAAACAATTAAAGGATATTGCAGTTTTAGGTGGATTTTGTATCTGGTAAACTGTTTAGCTGATTGATACATGGTCGACAGACATAGTAGGTTATATGAGAATAAATTACACATGTTTGGCAGGAAAAAATGCGTTTTATTGCGCATTTGTGTTCTAAAGGAAAAAAACACAATTTGTGCATATGAGAAAAAAAGAATAAGAAAAGGTGTTTTCTTCAAAGAAAATCATTTTCAGTAGGGGGTATGGTTTCCACGGGCGGCCAGCAACGTTGAACACCTTTGAGGCATGGACTCAATGAGGCTATTAATGACGAGTTGGGGTATTCTGCCCCACTCTTCCAGAAGAGCTCTTTCCAGTTCTTGGAGAGATTGTGGGGGTTATTGGCGGCCAGAAACTCGTCTTCCTAGAGCGTCCCAAACGTGCTCGATTGGATTCATGTCTGGAGAACACGCTGGCCATTCCATTCAAACGATTCCTTCCTCGAAAAGGAAATCCTCCACCAGGTTTACACGATGTGGCCTGCAGTTATCGTCCATTAAAATGAAGTTATCTCCGATTGCTGCAGCGTAAGGGACTACAATAGGTCTGGGGATCTCATCCCTATATCGGCGACCAGTCAGAGCTCCATCTCGAATGATGTAGAGGTCAGTGCGCCCGTCAATGGAGATGCCACCACACACCAACACTCCTCCACCGCCAAATCTGACACTTTCGTGCACGAACGCAGGATTATTCCTACTGCCACGGTCCCTCCAGATGAAAATACGCCTATTATCCGGATGCACAGAAAAACGGGACACGTCAGAAAACAGAATATTGCTCCATTCATTTTTCCTCCAGTGGACATGCTCGGTCGCCCACTCCCTGCGGTCGCGACGATGCCTTGATGTTAATCTAACACATACCATCGGTCGGCGAGCATACAGACCTACAACATGGAGCCGGTTTCGGACAGTCTGAGTTGAAATCGTGGTGCCTGTAGCCGAGCGAAGGTGTTGTTGGAGAAGAGTAGCGTTCATGGTTCGGTGTCTCCGAGCTGTTAACGCTAAATACCGATCTTCATTGAGCGTTGTTGCCCGTCTACGACCTTGCCCTGGTCTTCGGCCTGCACATCCACTCTCCAAAAAACGGTTCCAGATCCTGGAAATGACACTTTGTGACACTCCAATGGCTTGCGCTACTTCGGCTTGAGTTTGGCCCCCTTCTAACCTACCAACAATTCTCAAAGCTTCTGAATCTGTCAAATGACTTCGTTGAGACATCGTACTCATCGAAACAAAGCAATCACTGAATGCCGATCATCCTTGTCTTCATTCTCTTTTATCCAGTTGAAAGTCAAATTTCATTCGCAGCCGCTAAAGCGACGTTTTTGACGTCGAACTCAAAATTTGCATACTCCACAGTTTGAAAACCAGAAAAATTTGCATTTGTGATTCTCTTCTTCTATTTTCGGTAAAAAAAAATTTCGTTTATATCTTTATTTTATATAAAACTTCAAATATCCTTTAATTGTTTTGAGCAGTGTATTTGTATACGAAGTACGTGCATGATAAGAAGATTTCCCATTATCGTCGGTAGATTCTTATGTTGTTGAGTATTATTATTATATTGTATTGTTTTTAAATAGTACTATACTTACAATATGAGAAAATTCTCTTTTTTATCACCAAACAAGATTTGAGTGATAATTAGTTCTGGAAATTATAATGAGTCTAAATTTATTAATTATAGTTGTTTGAAATTACTGTTATTGGTTTAAGATAGTTTATTATATTTAACGGTATTATTATTTTCTTCTACCTTTACAAGAAGAAAGTATTGGATTCGTAAAAATTTTCCGACTTCCGGTTTTGGACGGATTTACACGTTTTAGAGGTCAGAGATTACAAAAAACATGTTTTTACAGAATGTCTGTCTGTGAGTCTGTGAGTCTATCTGTCTGTCTGTATGTATGTATGCGACACAAATTTTGTGGGCGCTCTATCTCAAGAACTAATGCACGGAATTTAATAAAAATTTACATTCAAGTAGTACCTTAATATAAATTGGTGCTGATTAGTTTTTGGTGTAAATCGCCCAACAGGTGGCGCTGCTATGCGGCATTTTTTGTGATTTCCTCAATAGCTCTATCTGAAGAACTAATGTTTGGGTTTTCAACAAACTTCAGTTTCAGGTATACCTGGATATGAATTAGTGCTGTTTATGTTTTGGTGTAAATCACTCAACAGGTGGAGTTGCTGTGCATCATTTTTCATGATTTCCACAATAGCTCAACGTCCAGAACTAACGCACGGATTTTCATCAAATTTCAGATTCAGTTAGTCCTTGACAAGATTTGATGTTTTGTACCTTTCCGTGTAAATCGCTCAACAGGTGGCGCTGCTGTGCTGCATTTTTTGTGATTTCCACAATAGCTCTAGCTCCAGAACTAATGCACGGATTTTCATCAAACTTCAGGTTCCGGTATACCTTAATATGAATTAGTGCTGTTTGTGTTTTGATGCAAATCGCTCAACAGGTGGCGCTGCTATGCTGCATCTTTCAGAATTTCCCCTACAGCTCTATCTCAATAACTAATGCACGAATTTTCATCAAACTTCAAATTCAGGTATACTTTGATATGAATCGGTTCAAAATGGATGTAATTTCTTTTACTATTTAAATGATTTAATTGACGAGATTTATATAGAAGAAAGTTTTGTGATGGCCTCAACATACTAGTTTTTATAGTTTATTTTCAAATGTTATGAAAAAAAGATCTGGTTTAGAGAAGTTTATTTTTAAATAAAAAAATGGAGGAAGTTGATATTGTATCTTTTAACCCAAAATTGGACATGCACATTCAGAATTGTCTGCAATATTTTGATACTGTTTGTACTAAAGATAAAAAAAACAAAAAAAAACTCCATGACTGGAAATATAAAAATGCATCAAAGTATCCCAAAGGTAGAGCTTTAACTGTATTTGTGAATGAATGATTTTTTGAATTCTGAGGATTGTACCCAAATTTCAAAAATCCTTAGTGAAAAAATTTATCAAATTAAATGTTCCCAGTTTTTCTGATTTTTCAAATGTAAAACTAGAACCCATGTGTAATATGGAAGATTATTTCCCCAAGATTGTGGACACTGGTAGAACATTTGGATTTTTTAGCAGAGAAGTGTTAAAAATTGATATTTATTTGTTGTTTTGTTTAAAAATATTTATTGTTGCTCCTATTTTGAAAAACAAAATATGGTATGTATAAAAATATTGTCTAAATGAAGATTGAAAAGTAATTTGAAATTAATTGAATCTTATTTAAATAAAGATTGAAATATATTAAAATTTATTTTGAAAAGTAACTATTATTTTTATTTTAAAATGATATATTTCATTGAGTTAATTTCAGGTTAAAATTAATCCTGGTCACAATTTCTGATAATTTTTAATCCAGTTAGAAAAATATGACTAGGAAGGGTTCTATCAAGGATTTTCAAATATAAAATATATTTAAAACATACTAATTTTATTTTTAAGCTAAATTAAAAATTGATTCAGAATGTACAATCGTCTTCAACTGATAGTTAATAATTATTGGTCTAATTCTTATTAGTTGGTGCATATTTTATTTTATGTAGGGGTTAATTTCTTAATGCCAGTAGGTTTTAATTTCCTTAGTACCAAAAGACGTTTTTTGAGAACATGGACCTTATAGAATTATCAGTATATTATGGGATAGATCGCCCTACCTATCATACAGGCAATAATTCTAGGATAGTACATGTTTCTAAATTAAGTCCTTATAATTCCCCTGATAAATTTAAATTATCCCATCATCAAATTTTTACATTTATAGCTAAGTGTATAACCATCAGAGTGAAAAATGTCCAAGATGGTAATCGAATGCCGATCCTTGGAATAACGCTCCAACGCTCTACCTTTGAGCTACGAGCACGATGCCCAGGCCGGCATCTCTCATTCACATACTATGTCGGTAAATTAATTGAAAGATTAATTAAAAAAGGTAATATAAATGCTTGTAACTGCTTGTGTTGAGTTCTTGTTGCTTTTTATATATGTTTTTAGATTTAATGCAAGCTATCTTAATTTTTTTTTGTTTACACAAAACCTTTCATCATGAGAAGTATTTTAGTCTAAAGAAATGTTCGATCTGCCGTATTATTTTGTATTAAACATTAAAATATGTTATAGATTTCTGACGTACCCCGTATATATCTAACAACCGTGATTAAGGAGTAATTGTCATAAAATATATTTTATGATAACTGTTTTAATTACATTTCATGATAGCTCTTATAATTTAATAAAGTCGAGATATTACATGTAAATTATTGAGGCCATTCATTAGTGAAGAGAAATAACGAAGTGTAAAATTTATTGTCTGATTATTAGTAAAAGAAATAGCATAAAAAATGAGAAGCCAAAATGTGCGTCTGTAAAATTATGAAATAATTATCTAAATTTCTTTTCATTTTAAATAAAGTTGCTTTGTACTTGTTATTATCAAGGTAAGCCTTTGAATTTGCTTCGAGAAATATCTTAATTAACTGATAATCCCAAATCTGAGGAAAATTAAGTTAAGATGAATGAAACGAATCAAAAAATCACAGATAAAGTAGAAAGGTGGTTGAAAGAAAATTAATTTTAAAAGACACTTCTGCTGTATATAATACAACGAAGATATCGATAAAAAGGTAAGGAGCATTTTTTTTCGAAATTATCATTAAAAATAAAAAGATTAAAAAAGACTTGCGCTTATAGAGAAAATAAAACAAAGGGAGAAAAAACAAAAAATCATTATTTGTATAATGCGATACCGATAGATAAACACTTGTATGGAAAAATACTAAAATACATTTTTCATTTATGTTTAATAGAAACTAAGTAATAATCTGTTTGCTATTTTAAACATATTTCGCAATTCCTTAACTGAAACTATCTCACTAAAAAAAATCGATAAACATTAATTAGATTTATAGTTATATTTTAGCATCTATAAGTTAGGTATAAATAATTGAATACTTTGTTAAAGTAAATCTAAAGGCTGGACATAAATTAGTTGGGCCAAACGTATGATTTACTATACCTAGTTATACATCCACATATGAGAGGATACATTATTATAAGATAATGAACTGCACAAAGTTTATCTATTTTTCACATGTTCAATACCTTTTAGTTACGTTGACCTTCTGCAAATATCCCCCAGCTATATCAGTTCTTACCATATGTTTGTGAGCGTATTCACGCCGATCAGACCAAGTGCAAAGCAGCTTCATGATTTCAGTTCAAAAATGGATTTCTGAAGCGATTGACGGTAAATTTTACAGTTAACAAACTCCCTTATTTTGAAATCTACGGGAGAAAGATTTGGTGATCATGAGTTACCATGTAATAAAACCTCTGCGACCAATTTTATCCGGAGACATCAATCCGTATCCTTAAATTTGTATCCGTAAAATTCCGTATCCGTAAACACAATTTTACAAGTACTGCAATTAAACTGGTACTTGACAGGTAATATTTCACAAATTATTAGGTTACAAAATTGCCCGATTATTTTGTGACCATTCTTTATTGCTTTATGACCTGTTTCATGATTAAACAAATTAGAAATATAAATTGGTTTTTATGGTTTCGGATACAGAATGAAGATTTTATTTTGTTAAATCTTTGAAGCTTTTCATATTGAACCCTAACACTTATAGTATTTCAAATTTTTGAACGGAATTTTATTTCTACTTAACATAATTGGAGTTTTTATCTTAGTTATATAGAATTTGTGGCAAAAGTGCCCACGCATCTAAATACACTATCGAAATCATAATAAAATGCAGATGTTTGGTAAATTTGTCGGAAAACTAGGAGAGGTACCTTATGACAGAGAAAATTACATTTTATATAAAAATAATCAATGAATAGTAAAAAAATACCGGTGCTGTGTTAATTTGGTGACGTACTAGGATGATAGTACATGCCATGTCAGATATCAATTATTGCCATATAATGAGAGCTAGTGCATAATTATTAAATACGGGTTTTTTTAATTTGGCGGTTAACTAGAAGAGATGATAGTACATAATATGACTAATAATTTTTCTACAGGAAACCAATTTCGCAGTCTACTTATTAACCTGACAGGCATATGCTTTTAATTAATTTTTCCGTATGTTTTTAGTTACTTTTTATATACGACTGTAATTTTAACGATATTTAATTGGGTAAATTCTGTAATTATATTAGACAAAGCTCTTGTTTAGAAAATGTAATATTAAAATTCAATGATTTTGCGCACATTTATGGAACGTATGCGTGCAGCTAGTCGCATAGGAGTTGAAAAAACCAGGCAGAAAAGCTCCAAACTAAACCTAGAGTGCAGCTCATAATAGGATAAATAAAATTGATATTGTAGCAAACATTTAAACAGTCTTGTCTTCCAGTTTTCAAAACGTGCTAGCACTATAAAAAGTAATAGGAGTGGACACCATCCGTATTGAATTACAATGTGCAGGAAGTTCCTTATTTTGGAATGATGCTGGTAGTGGTATAATTTACGCAATTACTGTGCAGTTCGATCACGTGTTTCAATGTGCCTATCTTACTCACAAAACACGTTAAATACCTGGAAAATTTTGTTACATTACTTCATTATTCTTAAAGAGATGAACAAGTATCCATGGTCGACTTAGAGTAAAAAACTCTGTATTTTTGATTGAAGAAATGGATTAACACTATTTCTACCAAGAGGTGTCAAAAGACACCTTTCAGATTGTAACTTAAAATTATTCTCTAAGTTTAATCCTTTCTCCACAATTAATTTTTTGACTTTACGAGCAATAGTTGTTAAATTAATTCAGCGATATCATTTTCTTTTAGCTCATTCTGGATCTAAAAATGTGCATATGGTATACCTCTGTCTATCATGAAGTGTCTTTTGACACCTTATAAGGATTTCATAATTTCTGATTTTTAAGGATATTATAATTTTTAATTTTAAACCATATAACAACATTACCCATATAACATATTTAAACCATATAACATATAAATACCAACACCATTGTACAGCATTATATCAATTCTAATCAGATTAGAGAATCCCGATTTCAGTTGTAATGAAAAATACAGAAGTTGCTGAATAACTTTGATTTGCGCTTCTTTTCAGCCATTATTCATTTTAGCGTAGATAATTGCAGTGACTAGTTCTAAAAAAATTGAATAACGCATTTTGTTCTCCAATTCTGGTAGTCAGTTGAATACTCCTGAATATTGTTTCTATTGATTTAAAAGCTGTGGTATTGAATAAGTAAATAATTTTATTACACTCCTGTTTCTATAACTGATTTTTTTTTTTGTTGTTGTCACAAAGATTGAATTTTTATACATGAGACTGAAAGTTTGTTAAGTTAATAATATTAAAGTGCTTTATTATCTTTCTAATAAAAGAAAAATGAAGAAGATAATATTTTTCAATTATTGTTCCTGTTGACTTAAAACATGTTTGATTACACTGTAAAAAAAAAACAGTGTTGATTTGTCAGCAGAAACTGCTGGCGTCCGAATTGCCAGCACATTGTGCTGTTAATTTTACACAACTACTGTATTTTTCTTGTTTATATAGTCAAGAAACCAAAGAAAGCTACAACACATTCGACTGTGATCGAGTTTGAGCGCCAGATGAACTGTACTTTGTAGTGTAAAAAGTCGTGTTTTTTTTTTCAGTGTGCATTCACCAATTTCGCTTTATGTATATTTAAATTTTTTAGATTGATAAAATAAGGTAGAATTTACAACATGAATCAATAGTGATTAAATAATGATGATTAATAAATACGCATCAATGTATTAATAGATATATTACTCAAATTATCTATATTTAACTGATAATTTGAAATCCCAACCGTTTAGGCAATTATTTGCTTTCAAGTGCAAATGTGTCAAAAGACACCTTTTTTATAGAAATAGGTATACTCAAAATCGTGTTAAGGCGTGTAGATTAATTCTAGGGATGTTTCTGAACTAATCTCGTATTTTGGCGTGTCCGTCGATGAATGGTGCGTGTTTGATCAAAGATAGTTTGATAAAACGGATAAAATTATTCACAATATTGAGTGAAATGAACACCATGGCGAAACCTTAAACAAAAATGTTTGAGATCTCAAATAAGATATTTTAACGGATTCAGGGATAATTCGCTGAGCATAATTTAAGAAAAAGTCTCGCGATTAATCTCACAAAAAAAATGTTAGCTCATTGGCAGCGTTCTTTTCAAATTTCTCGATTCCATTTCAATGTTTTCAAATGATTCTTGTTTTTTGTTTTTTTGTTGTTTTTTTATTTATTTGCATAGGATATTTGAAGTCGATGTTTAAACGGATACCTTTGTACTGTTCTGACTGAAGTTTTTTTTTTTTTTAATGAAGATATTTTCAATCTCGAAACCGATTCCAAAATGAAAAAGCCACACACACACGCAAAATCTTAAGAAAAATGTATGCAGTTCTAAGATATTCGGTTAGACATCAACCTCAGATATCTTACGTAAAAACAAAGTCGTTTGAAATTATTGAAATGCAAATGAGTAATTTGTAACGTACTCGCCATTTACCATTAGCTTGTGAGTGTAATCGCATTCTTAACGCAGGGAATTCTAACTTTGGACTGAAACAGTTTCACTATTTCATTCTAATTTTAAGGAGTAAATAAATTTAATTATATTTTATTTTGATTATTTTTTTCCTTTCAACGTAGCATTGAAAAGCTAAGTAATTGAGATAACGTTACAATTTCTATAGGTAAAATATAGAATTTATCATAAAATCCAAGTATAATAAATCATAATTTAAGGTTACTTGCAACCAAACATAAAATGTTTTAAATCAGTCTACTGAAATACTAACTAGTGCTGTTACTTGCTAAAGTATTGATGAATGACGTCAGTATTCCCAAGTCAGTTGATCCAGCCGCGATATAAAACATTGTTTAAAGTCCAGGTAACATCACAGGATCCAATTAATCCAATGAATGTTATATTCACTATTTAATTTAAGATTTTCATGTACTTATATTTTCACTGTAAATAAATATACAGTAAAATCTGTCTAAGGCGAAATCGATCGGGACCGAGAACCTTTTCTGTCGTAGACAATATCGCCCTATGTAAAGCAGTGGGAAAAAAAGGACTGTCGCGTATGTTTTATACGATCTTCAGTACCGTTCTTTAACGTGAAATATTTTTTAGTATAAATATTTTGGAGTTTGAATCCCAGCAAAACTATTGCTTCTCAGAAAACAAATTTCTGTTATTCTGACAGCACAATTAAAAATGCATACATAATTTTTTAAGTTTGAGATAAACAATAAAAAAAATCATGATTTTGCGAATTTATTTATTTTTACAGAGAGAATTTTAAGTATGAAATTTTGTATTTTATGAATTTAATGAAATGTTATAAAAGATAAAAATATGCACATTTTTATTTGTTAAGTCGACATTTTCCTTTTATTTACAATTGTTTTACAGTTTTTCATACATATATACTTCTATTTTTCTCAGCCAAATGTATTAAAATACAGTACACAAAATTAAACTATACTAATTTCATTTCATTTCTTAATTATCCTAATGATTAAAAAATATGTATAAGTTTTAAAAATTTGCTTTTAAATTTTGAATATATGACTTTTTTAAATGTCGTAGTCTTATATTTACAGTTAAAATTAGGCCTTGTACTTTTAAAAAATATATAACGATAATGGAAAAAATAAAACGCATACTTAAAATTTATGTACCGTAGAAAAACATAAATTTATTTGTGTTAAAATTTTTAAATAAAAAGAAAATGTTGTCGACTGAACAAACTGTGTATTTTTTTCCTTTTCATTAAATCCACAAAATAGCAGAATTTCATAGTTAAAATTCTCTCTGTCTAAACAAATGAATGCGTGAAAATATGTTTTTATTTATATTTGTATCTTATACGTATTTATTTATATTTGATATATCAGTTTAAAGTTTCACATGCAAATTGCTTTTCATTTTTTAAATATCCTTTGTTTTCCGTCTTACGCAAAAAAATGTTTTCAACGGGATCTTAAAAACCTTTCCGTTTCCGCGTTAGGCAGATTCTGGCTTATGGAGCACATGTTAATGTTATTTTCTATGGATTCGCCGGGACTTGGAAAATCTTTCCGCGGTAGACAGATTTCCGGCTTACACAGAGTCCGCCTTAGACAGATTTTACTGTATATATATATATAAATAAAATTTCTAAGTTAATAGTTATAAAATGTAAGAAAACAACTCATATAATACAACTCACACAACAAATATAGCATTAAATTCCACTCAAAAAATTGCTTTTTAAACCACACCAACACAATAGGAATTCAATTCATAACCTGTAAATTTAATGGATATCGATAAATTTTCCTAACATGTAGTCATCCGTCTTCAGAAGCCGCAATATCATTTTATTAAACTACCAGGTGGTTGTAAATCTAAAACTAGAAAAGCTTTGTTAAAAAAAAAAGTAATAGGAGAAATTTATACAGAAAGAATGTCGAACTAGTTTTATGTGTAGTTTCAGGGCTATAAGATATTGAAGAAATGCTTAGAGATTTAACTTAAACATTTAGTTTGAGAAGCCATAAAAATTTACTTTCATGCGCTTTAAATCTTCTTTTTATTGCAAAAATGTTTTATTTGTATATTTAAAAGGAAAAATATTTTAAATCTTCTTTTTCATTACAAAAATGTTTTATTTGTATATTTAAAAGAAAAATAACTCCGCAAAATTATAAACAAGTTAATAAAATTAAAAATACTCATTTATAAATGTATGTATAAATAATTAATCGATAAAAAACTGATATTTAACTTAATAATATTCCTTGGAATATAATTTTAACACAATTAAAATGCTGACAAATGTAAACACTTAAGGTAAAATACACTCACAGAAATACTTTCTTTAATTCACTGAAATATTCCTGGCAGCACTGCTACCGGTATAAATCCGAGAATTGAAGAAATTTCCGTTCTAGGACAGAAAATTTCCGTAATATGAGAAAAGGAGTTTTTTTTTTTAATACGACTCTCTTTCTTCCGTGGATCCACTTGGTTTTGAATCTGGCTCCGCACGTTTCGAATGGAGCATCTTAACCACTCGGCAAGCGAGCACTTAGTAGAGGGCGAGTTTAAAATAAATATACGGGTTTTCTTGAATTGGGGGATTGGTAAGACTTGTTAAATTTCTAGGTCACAGAAGATCTCATACTACACCACAGGAATTTATACATTTTTGCAACTGTACACGGTCCGTTTTCTTCCTATCTTTCCAAATTTGGAAATTCAGCCTCCTCGCGCTGAACATGCGGGCAGAGGGACGCGTCATTACACTATGTAACAGATTGTACCTAAACATCAGCCTTTGCCATAAAAAAAACCCTCCATTAATCTAGCATCATGGTTTAAAATTATTCTTAAACAACTATGTTTGCTTAAAAAAATAATAGATTGTATTTCCCTATTAGAAAAAAAATCAATTCTTATTCCAACTTCCTCCTTTGGACGGACTCTCTAATGAAGAAAACAAGTAAATATTGCCAGTTCATTAGACGGATTTGACTTTTTGAACTTGCTACTAACAGTATGCGAAATTTTTCTTCATCCAGCTCGTTTTACAGTGTAATTAGTTTCACTCCTGCTCAACAACCAAAACCATCTGTTAGGCATCATTTACCTACCTCTGTATCATTGTGTAATCTACGTTGTGTAATGTACGGAAATTATTTGTTTAAAAATGACGAACAATTTAGAGTATAAAGACGATTTTTTCCGACAGTGTACATTGTGTCAAACATATGCAAGGTGATTGCAAACAGATTGCCCAACTTGTATGTGGTTACGCACTCTACAACATACAATATTTGCATAAGAAACTACAGTCACAATTCTTTTACTCAGCCTAAAAGAGCGGCGTGTTTCACTAGAAGGCAAAATTTTATTTTTTGTTAATAACTTTAACAGAATTTTAACTAAATTTGAAACAGGCTGCTTTTTCATGTTCGTGAAATGTAAGAATGTAACGAAAACTCATGAAATTGGCTACCATCTACACATCAAAGTAGCTCCAAATTAGAAGTTTCACATTTCCCAATGGTAACTAACACTTCATACGGTTTCACTTATCGAAATATCACTTATCATGATGTAATTTCATTTAAATCATAGTAATTCTATCAAAAATTGCTTTCAAATATATTTACCTTATTTAACCCGCCAGTTGTTGCGCTTAATTTGGCTACACGAATAGTCGCGTGGATGACAATAGTCATCCATGCAAATATATAATTTTTGGATTTTTAGTGTCGTTATTATAGTAACTCATTTGTATCTTACAGCATATGCCAATGTATTATATCTGTACCAAAAATAAGGTAGTCGGATGTGGCAATCCCAAAAGTTTCTTCTATCTCACACATGTTGATACTTCCTGAAAAATGCAGCATATCAGCGCAACCGGTTAAGCGATTTACACAAAATCTAATCATTAATAACTTATGTCAACTTCTTACTGAATCTGAAGTTTCATGAAAATCCGTGCATTTGTTTTTGAAAAAGAACTAATGCGGAAATCGTAAAAAAATCTATATAGCAGCGCCACCTGTTTGGTGATTTGCACCAAAAACTAATTAGTACCAATTTATACGAGGTAGTAACTGAATAAAAGTCTGAAATTTGATGAAATTTCGTGCATTAGTTCTTGAGATACAGCAATTGCGGAAATCGTGAAAAATGCAGCATAGCAGCGCCACCTGACGGGCAATTAACAACAAAAACTAAACAGCACTAATTTATATCAGGGACTAACAATATCTGAAATTTGATGAAAATTTGTCCATTAGTTCTTCAGATAGAGCTATTGCGATAATCATGAATAATGTAGCGTAGATGCGCCACCTGTTGGGAGATTTTTAACACAAAGGTATCACCATCTAATTATAATAAGTACTATCTGAATTTGAAGTTTTATTATAATTCGTGCATCAGTTCTTGAGATATAGCTAATGCAGAAATCGTGAAAAATGCAACACAGTAGCGCCACCTGTCGGACGATGTGCACCAAAAAGTAATCAGCACCAGTTTATATTAAGGTCTAGCTGAATCTACCGTTTTGTTAAATTCCGTGCATTAGTTCTTGAGATAGAGCGAACACAAATTTTTGTCACATACAGACTCACAGAGTGACTGAGTGACAGACAGGCATTTTCTAAAACCATGAAATCGTGTTCAGGACCTTCTAAAACGTATAAATTCATCGAAAACCGGAAGTCGAAAATTTTCACGAATCCAATACTGCCTTCTTGTAAAGATAAATTCCTAACACAATTCCTAAAGATAAAATTCCAAAAATAAAAATATACCTGCACCAAAAATATTTACACAATTGATCGCGTGGAAGACAATGGGCATCCAAATAACAAACAAGGCCACCATCTCAAAGATAGAAAACAGGTGGCTGAGCCCAACCACACATCAAACTGCAAAATGGCAGAACCTTGAATAGGCGTGGATGACAATAGTCATCCTCGGGGGTTAATGTATAGTTGTTATACATGTTCAGATTGGTGTGAGTCACTTTGTATTAATGACTGAAAAAATGGATTACGATCATGGTGTCCTATGTAAAAATTGTTTGTAATGGTGTTAAGTACCGCCAATTAGTATAATCTTGTTAACCCAACACAGGTGAAATGTGTTTATGGATTCGGTCTGTCTGCAGTATAACATCTCTCCGTGCTTAAACTCTCGTAAATATACTTTCCATGTTTCCGATATATAATATTAAAGTTTTCAAAGGCATAATCTCTATTGAAAAAGGGGTGTTTAACGTTTTTAGTTCGTTTACAGGGACACTGAAAAGAATTCCGCTCCATTACGGCCTATGGAGAAAAATGGCTTTTAGTATATTTTAATGATGTTATAATAATTCAAGCATAATAAAATTTATATGCATTCCCGAGGTGCATGCTCTAAAAGATGCCTTCTGTGGAATATGGAGTGCAAAGCCTTTACCATTCATTTAACCCCTTAACGCTCGAATTAAATTACGGTTAAAAAATTCAAATTGCTTATTGGCACCACTTTTATGAAAAAGAAATAGTCACCTTATTTAATGACAGGAAAAACGATACTAAAATATAGCCAATTTCACTATTTTATAAAACTGGTGGGAATCAAACGATTTGAGTAAAAGATACAGCCCGAGAATATGACGGGAGCGAGAATTAAGGGGTTAAAGGATCACATAAAAATATTAGGTTATAGTACAGTCTATGTGCCAATTGCGTTGCTTTTGTATGCGTTTTTAAGTTTGAGTAATATTTTGCGAACTGCGAGGTGTGTGTATAAATTCTGTATATTATATACAGGGGTACACCATAGAGTTCGTAAGCATTACTGTGTATGAGTGTTAATTGTCTAAGTTTTTTTTAAACTTTTATTGAGTTATGCATTTTCCAACTGAACTGTAATTTATATACTAAGAGATGTTTGTAGAATATAAATAAATTTACATACAGGGCTATGCAAAGAACTGGGTCCCTTGCCGTCTAAGGATATTTTTTTCTGAAGTTTTTATGCGTTTTCTAAATTGTTTCCCAGATAGATTCTTTAACCTTATTAAACGGAGAAGTTCCATTAAGGTATTGGGGTCGTATTGAAAGGTGTATCATAATACATGCTTGGTGCATGCATAATCCTTTCTTCTTTTTAATTACCCTATATAAATGAGATAAATATTATTAAATAGAAAAATCAGATAATGCACTAGGCCATTTTTAAATTTTTTTATTTAATGACCTGCTTTACAATTTTTTTTTTTTTTTTTTTATGTAAGACAAATACAATATTAGAATTCCTTTCGTTCCCTATCGAATAAAAATTGTACGTGGGCGAAATGTTATTATTTCCCAGCACTTGCCAATTAACTTTCGCTGATGTTTTATAACTTTCATTAATGACGTAAAATTACCTATAAACTGCTTTTAAAAGTAACATGTTTACATTAACGCAAAACCCTGTTACTCATAATTGAGATTAATGAGTTCAATTAATTTTAATTTGAAATTTCTAATTCAACAAGAAAATTCTTTTAGAGTTGTTGGAAAAGCAAGTTTATGCTGTTCATTTTTTTTCTTTTCGAAATGCGTTTTAAGAATAAACAACTCTTCATTAAACCTAAGTATTTCATATTTGTATTCAAGTACTGTTTACTGCATAATTAATGAAAAATCTAAACTGGATGTTCTTACATACAATTTAATTGTTACCTATATACATCATTCTAAATATTTTTTTTTTTGTAAATTAGTCTTGTTTTAATACAATTATAAATATTTGGCCTTCGCTTTACTAGACGAAACCAGCAAGATGAAACGAAATAAATTTTCCATGATTGCTAGAAGTAACTTTTGCTGAATAATAATAATAATAATAGTAAATTTGAAAAACTCACTGGAGATATCTATTGATATAAAATCAAAAGGAAAATTATTTGTTCTTCAGTTATTACGTAATTCAAATAACTGTGCGTGATGCGACTAATAAGCTATTGATCTCATCTAAAAAGACTGGTGATAAAAACAAATAGCAGAATTTACTAGTTGAACAAACATTTATTTTTCGCTAATTAATTTCAGTTCTAACAATTGAATAGAATTTTTTTTTTTTTTTCTCAAAGAGAGCTATGTTAAAAATGCTAACTTAAAATAATGAAGTCATTATGATTAGATTCAAATAAAAGGAATTGAATGATTTTCAATATATATATATATATTTTAACTTTGATAATTTTACAAATTTGAAGAAATTTGCTTGTAAATTTTTTCCCACTTAAAAGTTTCTTTATGAACAAACCTTTTCTCAAAAGTAGTGTATGAAAAGTGTGAAAATCAAAATCTCAGACAAATTTATCATCGCTTTAAAATTTAACTAAATTACAATAGATAGAAAAATAGTTAATTTTTTCGCAATAATACTTTTACAAAAATTTTAAATAAAATCATGAATATTGTTACACAATTCTCGGTTTGTAATTAACACAAATGAAATGTCATTAATATACGATAATTTAATATTAAATGCTCTCTAAATGCATTTTTAAATTTCTCTTGATTTAATAAAATTTATATACGCTTTGAAACCTTCTGTGTTTCACGAAGCGGTATAAGACGAAGAAAAATTAATTTTTCACGAATGCAAGAAGAAAATTTTGCATAAACTATTGCTGTAATTTAAATTATTATTATTATTATTATTATAAAAATATACTAGTAGCCCCTTGAATTGTTTTCGCATTGCATTGAGATTATTTGCTATATTCGTTTTTTCCTTACATTTTAATTAAGTGGATTTTTTAATTAAACAACGTATTTTAGCGAAATGTGACCGAAGTTGTCAAAAGCTTGTTCAAAAACTTTTTGTATGATATCTCATTGATCGTTTTGCATTTTGTATGTGAAGAGAAAAAATTATGTTAACATCCTAAAAAAAATCGCCTCGGCCTACAGGTGGAGGTAGATTTTAAAGTTGAGCACTAATTTCACCAACAAAAACTAATTCAATATTAGAGATAAATCCAGTTTAACAATTTTATCGGACCGTTTTTGACAAGTTTTTAATCTATTTTTCTGTAAGAGCTGGTTTTATCAGAATTATGTTAATACGATAATTTTTTCTTCAACTCCTATTTTTCCGAATTTGAATTGACGAAGTTATGAAATTTTTTCCTCTTCAACTCCCCTTGTTTTTTGTTTATTATTATTATTTTACCGTAAGAGTTAGTCCTATAAAAAACTTGTCAATATAAAATTTGTAGATAGTATTAAGAAGATTTATAATAGGTTTAAGTAAATTTGATTTCTTGTGAATTGACGAAGTTATGACTTTTTTCTCACTAAAACCCTACTTTTTTTTACCCCTTGAGCCAATTTTTAATTTTATCAAAACTCTGTGATACATACATTTTTGGCCCTTTTCCTAGAAGTAATATGTAACCCTCCCTATTTCCACCTCCTTAGTCCGATTTTGCCCCATTAACGAACTTGATCGAGATTTTCTACCCCTTGATTTTATGTATCACTTTAAAAGAGACTTGTGCAGAATTACGGAAGTTATCGTGTCTAAAAAAGTGATATATATATACATACATATAAAGTTTTTAACTGGGGGTGGTTTTGGGTTCAAGAGGTCATGATCGGCGTAGATCCGCAAAAAAAGTTTCGGAAATTCCAACATAGGGGAGAATGTAATAGGTAGTACAAAATCTACCTAAAAATATGCATGATGATCCTTCTCTTATCGTTATTTAATTGAAATAATTGTGCGTGATTGAATAAAGTGCCCTAATAATTAACTGGATTTGTTTGGTGATAACTACAAATAGCAAAAGTAAATAGTTGAACGAATATTTAATTTCCTATAATTAATTTCAATTCTAATTACGAAAGACGAGTAAAATGTTATTTTCGTCTTTTAATTTATCATTGAAGTTACCTAACTGTATTAAAAGGGTAATGTAGTGTTAGGGTAACGAAGTCATTGTGATATATTAATGTATAAAATGCAAGGAAATATACTCGAACGACTTTTATTATTTCTTTCAACTGATAAATTTCCATATTTGAAGATGCTTGTTTTTAAATTAATATTTATTTTTCGGTTAAAGTATCTTTGTGAACAATTTCTTTCTATGATGAAATGCATGAACTCGAAATACAGGGCAAACTTATTTGATAAATATTTGAAGCCTCTATTTGTGATCAGTATCAAAAACTTGAACTGTGATAGCGTTTGATATATATAATAGTCTTTACAGGTAATTGATATGATCCCTATATAGTTAAAATTTAATATTAATTATCAATACAAATATGCGCCTTCTATTTCTTTTTGTATATCCAAGTTTTAAATTAATCTACTTCCCTTTTACGTATCAATTTAACGTTCCCAGATAACTTGCTCTGCTCTTTTCTTTAAGGAAAAAAAAAAAGAATATTATTCACAGACATTTCATTCAAAAGATAGATTCTTTATTCTTTTCGTGTTGCATCTGTCTATACAATTTATTTGTCAGATTTCTTAATTCGATACTGAGAGATAGTCAAAACTTTGGTTAAACCAGCGGTAATATAATAATATCCAGCTGTACTTTTAAACTTATGTCACCTTTCATTTTACTGTACTCGTTCCAATGTTATCGGTAGCCTTCAAATTCTTTCTTAATTTCTCATGTACTAACGCAACGCTTGGCTAATTATCGCTTATTAGGCTTTTCATCTAAATTTAAATTGCCCCATGTATTCCTATGTAACGGTAACCACTTGGCTAGATCTGTGTCTTACCCAATATCTATCTCTCGCCAAAACTTTACGAATGAAAAATATGAACTCTATCACTCTTTGCCTCCTCTTGATGATGTAAAAATCAAGATTTGACATTTTGTGTGTCAGTGGGGTTACTCCTAAGACACCTATGTGACTTTTCGGTTCTTCATTAACATTTCTGTTTAAGCTACATGTATTAGTTTTAATTTTCTGGACCCGTGTCGTTATTTTCTACGCGCATTCGTACTTCATCACGAAAATATTCAATTTTACTTAAATAATTCAAAAGACATTTTCATCTACTTATTCGTATCCGAAGTTTTTATGAAAGAAAAACATCCGCAACAAAATAAATTTCTATTATATGAACCTCAGTTTAATAATGTTTTAGAACAAAATCAGTTACATCATTCACATTAAAAGCTTTATTATAATATCAGATGGAAATCTAGGAATTACTAATTATTATATTTCAATGTATACAATTAAAAAGGCATAAATATACGATAGTTTAACCTTACAGAGATTCTAATTATGTTTTCTTTAATTTATCTGATTTTAATATAACTTGTATGTATTTGGAGACCATTATGTTAGACGAAACTGTGCGCGACGGGGTCAAACAAAAGGAATTTCTTAACTAAATAAGTAATGCTTTAAAATAAATTAAATGTATAAGTTTTATTTTTATTTTGAAAGATGTTATGCTTGTTTTAATAAAATGAAGAATGTATCTATCTATATTATAAAGGACAAACGTGTCTGAGTGTCACTCTGATGTCATTTTGAGATTGGAACACGTGACGATGAAATTTCGGTTTTGCAATTTTTGCTACTATAATTTTTAAATTTCTAAACATTTTCCATTTTCCATTTTTACACCATCATATAGGTAAACAAATTTCTACAAATTTCTATTCCAATGCAATTTGTTTGAATTGATTTTTTTCTGGCTTTAAAAATAATTCTCAACCAAGAATTTTTAAAATCTATCTCCATCACGTGGAGACTCGATTACGAAATAACCCATTTGCACTTGAAACAATATAAATAGTTCAGCATAATTTCATCATCCTACTATATTAAAACGTGACTGTGCATAGGGTGGACCGAGAAAAACTTTTGTTCGATTTTTGATGATGGGTAATGCGGAAAAGTTGCCACTGGAGACACAAAGTTTATACAAAAAATTTGAGAATTTTTGGATAATTCCTTCATTTGCCACAAATGATTTGAAGTTTTGCTCAAATGCTGATTTTTTAACTTTTTTAGCAAAACTTTTAAAAATGTTAAATTAAATTTATTTTAGCTGAATTTACTTGAAATGTTATATTTAGTGTACGAAATGTTTAAATAAGCTCTGATTATGTATTATTTAATAGTTATGTGCATTTTGAATTAGGTCACTTTTATAGCCTTTTCGCGTATAATTGAGCAAAAATTGTAAGTATTGTTTGGTTCGTTTGTCGGTTTCTCTTTTTTTTGTCTTTATCGTGTCCACAACTCTTCCTTCTGTTTTTCGAACCTTTCGTTGCGTTCAGAGTCACATATTTGAATACCGGGTCACAGCATATCTTGACAGCAATAATGGAAGGAGAGGAGAATGTGGAGTACCAATGAAAACGCAATCAGTCATCATGACGATGGGGGAGGAAACTGCGGGAGTAACTGCGAGATGGAATGGTAATTATTTTCCTGCTTTAAAATACAGATATTGTAAGGAGATTTAAATAGTGGTAACTTTAAAGTAGGCAGTTCGTCTGAATCAGAATTTGAACAAGGGGCTTCAAAAGTAGACACTCCGAAACGCATATCCCTTTCTCACACAATGCTCACCGCATTTAGAACTGGTATGTCATATAGGTAAATTGCGTTAAGAGCTTCATCTGTGCTTCAGGACGCAGGGATTGTGACAACAGGTGATAAGGATCTCGTCAAGGATAAAGACAAGGCCAGGAGGCAGAAAAAGAAGCTTGGAAAGAAGATACAGGAAGAGGAAGATCTTGGAGGAAGAAAAATTACAATCATATTTTTTGATAGCAGAAAAAAATAAAACGATCTTCATAGGAAAAAAAAGGGAACAAACAGCATTGTCGACAGAAAGACGAAACAAATATCACCATGTTGTCTGAACGTGGTTCGGAATATTTGGGTCACGTGATACCTCCTTTTATTCACTTTGGAGATATAGCAAATTCATTATGATTTTCTAAGCCAGAATAAAGTCTGCTTTGGAAAAAATCAAGAAGAGAACTTCAACATTTGATATGTATTTTTCATACGAACAAGCTTCTACTCTGACACCGACATCAACTGCCTAAACTAGATGGTAGAACCACTTGATTTTAGACCTTTACCAACTCGATCGCAGCTAGATTTATATAGCATTCAATTCTTAAGTCTTTTGCATTTCTGATGTCCATGAAACAGGAATAGGCTTATAGACAGCGACACGTACATTTTCGCAAGCCACTGGTAAAATTACTTCGTATTTCTCTGGACGGTGCCGCTTGCCCCTTTTTTTATATGAAGATCGTGTTATCTTTTCTACCATCAAAGAATATGGTTGTAACATTTCATCTTCCAAGATATTCCTTCTCCTGTATCTTCTTTCCAAGTTTCTTTTTATATCTCCTAACCAAGCCTTTATCAATGATCTTTATTCCTTGTCACAATTCCTGCATCCTGAAGCACAGATGAAGCTCTTAACGCAATTTACCTATATGTATACCAGTTATAAATACGTCGAACGCTGCATAAGAAAGGGATATGCGTTTGTGAGTGTCTGCTTTTGAAGGTCCTGGTTCAAATTCTGATTCAGACGAATTTCTTGCTTCAAAGTAATCCTCCCTCATCCTCATGTTGACTGATTGCGTATTCATTGGTTACTACTCCACATTCTCCTCTCATTCCTGTATTGATGTCAAGACATACTGTGGTCCAGCATTCAAATATGTGACTCCAAACGCATCGAAAAACAGAAGGATGAGCGAGGAACAAAATAAACAAAAAAGAGAGAAAGCGACGAACGAACCAAACATTACTTACAATTTTTGCTCACTTATACGTGAAAACGTTATAAAAACCGCGTAATTCAACATAAATGTTAAATAATACATAATCATAGCTTATTTAAACATTTCGTACACTAAACATGACATTTCAAGTTAATTCAGCTAAAATAAATTTAATTTAACATCTTTAAATTTTTTGCTATAAAATTTCAAAAATCAGCATTTGAACAAAACTTCAAACCATTTGCGGCCAATGAAGGAATTGTCCAAAAAACCTCAATTTTTTGAGTAAACTTTGTACAACTAGTTGCAGCTTTTCCGCACTACCCATCATCGAAAATCGAAAAAAAGTTTTTTTCGGCCCACCCTACTATCCATTTGTATTTCACAGCTACTCATCATAGAATATAGAACGTTGCACGGTGGGTCATTTACTGATTCTAGTTGGGCCAAAATTATTTTTGGCGTCAATATAGTCGCATTGCCATGAAATTGATAAATGTTTTTTATATACACTATTGAATGATAGTAATTGCAAAATGTAGCGTGTAACAGTCATAATTTCGTTACAGGGACATTCGAAAGAATTTCACTACATTACGGCCTATGCGAAAAAATCGTTTGCGGTGGTTTTTATGATATTTCATAATTTCAAACACTTTGAAATTTATGTACATATCTATGAAGTGCACTACAAGATGACTACTATAGAATATGATATGGATAGCATTTATCTATCATTTATAGGGACACTAAGAAGACATATGTTACATTAATGTCCTTGGAGGAAAATTGTTTGTGGTATATTCTGTTCATGTTACACTATTTCAAAAGTATTTAAATTGATATATATCTCTGAGGTACTCTATAAGGTGCTTACTATTGAAAATGATGTGCATTGCATTTATCTTTCTTATACAGGGACACACAAAATAAATCAATTATATTTATCTCCTTATGAACATTAACTGATGAAAGTGCATTTTCAGCTGTGGAACACTCATTAAGTTAAAAAAATTACATATTATTTAGTGTGTATAAATTCTATAAATCATATACAATGCTGCACAAAACATCTGAAATAGATTTCAGTTTTTTTGACTGAAATTACAGACGGGGAATTTTCAACTGTGTTATGCGATCCCTAACTGTTCTAAATTTTAGCATATTATAAATTATGTGATAAATCTATAATTCATATACAGGGATGTACAAAATTTTCTGTTATTTTTTCGACTTTGGTTGAAATTATGTTTTCATTCGTGTTATATGTTTTACATATTATTACTTAGACACCGTTTTTCATGTTATTAAGCTATGAAGTTTTATTATAGCAGTCCGAATGCGATGAAAAATGTTTCATAATCTGATTACTGCATGATTTTACGTTCTTCGTGATAATTTTAATGATACTTTCTTAACGTTATAGAAGCTAAAGTGATAAAATTATTTTTGTATTATCATAACAAATCTTAAAATTTCTTATTTTAAAATTTAAGACACGGACAAACATTCTACAGTTTTAAAGAAAATTCCTGTGTTGTATATTTATATTTATCTTTGCACAGAGAAACCTTATGTAAAGAACGGGAATCATAAGATATCATGATTTTACGTACTTCTTGATAATTTCAATGATACTTTATTAACGTTATGGAAGCTAAAGTGATAAAACTGTTTTGGTATTATTATAGCAAATCCTAAAATTTCTTTTTCTAAAATCTAAGATACGGGGCAAACATTCGTCAGCTTTAAAGAAAATTGTTGTGTTGTATATTCTGTTGTATATTTATATTTATCTTTGCACAGAGCAACCTTATGTAAAGAATGGTAATCATAAGATATCATGGGGAAATGTCTACATTATGGTCTTGCAAAATATTAATCTGAATTTGGAGAATTTGTCTGGATCGATTTTGTAACCACTCGAAATTTGCAGCCAAATAACATATATTTTTTATCATTTTGCCCTGAGATATCTACATACAACTGGCAACTTTTGTCCAAATTTGGTCATAAATTTAAACATTTCGCTCTTGCAAAACTTCATTTTCTCTTCATCGTAATTTTCCTCTATAAAGAAAATATTTTCAACCAAATTCACATTTTCGTTAAATTTTAAATCTTGTTGCCGTTGCACAATGGTATAAAAGTTTATTTATTTGACTGACTCAAATTATGCTGCCTTTGATAAAAAGAAAATGGTACTTGAACTAGATTTTCCAGAAATTTTACTCAGACTTAATAAGCTAAAATGAATTCTAAACACTGAGGAGGCATCTAAGGGCAGACAAATTAAACTGGAACGAAAAGATAATAATCTAAGCTAGTTAATCATATCAAAAATTGAGGTTAATCGTGCTTTATCATATAACTTTTTTTATATTAAAACTGAAAAGTGTAAAAAAAAAAAAAAATTACAGAGAATTTTGCGACATTAAATATAAAAGAACAGCTGATATGAGCAAAATTTGTGCACATAAATTCGATAAAACAAAGTCCATATTTTGTTCGGAAGCGTCCATAATCGAGCAATATATTTTATTTTAGCTTCAAGTAACATAATTAAGAACTATGCTAAAATTCATTGATTCATTCCCAACTAAGTAACACCAACTTTGCGCTAGTCTATGGACCATACAATTTTATTTATATCAAAACTAATGGCAGGGTACAACACCCTACCTATTGAGCTATAACAGGCAAAAAATAAATTACGCTAGGAGAAGCTTTTAAAAATCGACTTTTGGCCAACTAGAATCGGTAATTCACCCACCGTACGTTGTGCGATCAAATTCACGCCACTAATCCGTATGGATACGATGATGTCAAAAGGGGTCTCAGAATTTTAAAATTTGAATTAGTTTTCAAAACATTATTTTTTTCGTAATTTTTAATGACATTTCTGTAATAATGACAACTAAATTATTCCATTTTTGTGGATAAACGGCATAAAAGAGAAATCCGTAGTAATGATTAGAATTCTTTGTTTGACATTATTTTCAAATATAAATTAAATTTTATTTGGATAGGTTAGGTAGTGACAAAAATAATATGATTCAATTTCATCTACCATTGCAATTTAATATAATAATGCTTCACTGATTGTTATTATTATAAAAGTGTTTCTCGGAAAAATGGTACGTGCTGGAGGAATTTGGATAACATATTTGGAATTAGGAATATTAAATCTGTACACTTTACTAATTTGCAGGGAGGAAATTGTTTTATCTTTTTGTCGACCAGTGGTATTTGAAACACTTCTGTGGTTTCAAACTAAAAATTTTCTATTACAGTTAAGTCTGCAGCTTTTAATGAGCACGTAGAAAGAGTCTTCAGAGTTCAGTCATATATGCATTTCTTGTTTTATAATTTGCATTCAAGTCATATTTTTTACTTTTAGTGTTTAACTATTTTAAGAAACTATTTTTTAAAAAATTCTACTCTTTCAGACATTTAAATAAAATTAGCATTTTTCGAAGAAAAATATATACCAAATGTATACAAAACCCATGATATAATTAATTATTCGTATTTCAAATTTGTGTTTTAGAGATATGCCTTTTAAAAAAGTTATTTTACAAATTGTTTTATACAACAGAAAATTAATATGAAAAGAATGACAGATTGACAAAGAACATATTTTTATCCTCAATACTCCTTTTTCATTTATTAAGACGATATTTTATATTTATTACGTGTGCAACAAACTTTACTTAAAAAAAGGAGGGGGGAGGGGAGTATTTAAATAGAAAATTTGAATTGCAGATACTCTCATAAAATTATTGCGTATTTAAGTTCCAAATCTGTTGTATATGTCGTAGGCTAATTGAGATATCCGGCTCTTTGCAACCAGCCTAGCCTCTTTGCAAAGAGCCGGGCTAATTGGAGAATCCATCTCCCTTTTTCCAATTAGCCTGATATTTTTCAGGCTTATTGCAAAGAGCCTAGAAAGCGTTAGGCTAATTGAAAAATGACCACTTATTATCCGATCAGAGTAATATTTTTAGCTCACAGGCTATCAAAGCCTGGGAGCTTATGTGCCCGCTGATTCTGTATGTACGTGTGTACGTACGTACGTACGTATGTACGTAACGCTATAACTCTTGATAGAAGTATCCGATTTGCTTCAATTTTTTTTTCTAGGTTCATTCTGATAAGGTGCTTCCCTGATTAGTTTTTGGGGTTCATTGGTTAAGGATAAAGGGGGAAAAGGGGGACTAGTACCCCCCCCCCCCCTTAATTTATATAAATGGGTTGTTCATGCAGAAATATTCGATTTGCTCCAAATTTGGTATACCGGTTTATTGTAATAAGGAGCTTCCCTGATTAGATTTGGAAGCTCATTATTTAAGTATAAAGAGGGAAAGGGGGCTACCCCCTTAATTTAGATAAATCGGTTTTTCACGATAAGTTATTCGATTTGCTCCAAATTTGGTATACCGGTTTATTAAGTTAAGAAGCTGCCTTGATTAGATTTGGAGGTTCATTAGTTACACATAAAGGGAGGAAAGGGGGGGGGGGCATACACCCCCCCCCCCGTAATTTAGATAAATGGGTTTTTCATGCAGAAATATGCGATTTGCAATAAATTTGGTATATCGGTTAATTATGTTAAGCAGCTTCCCTGATTACATTTGGAAGATCATTATTATGTATAAAGGGAGGATAGGGGGGCAATTGCCTCTCCCCTTAATTTAGATAAATGCGTTTTTCATGTAGAATTATTCGATTAGCTCAAATTTGGTATACTGATTTATTATATTCAGGAGATGGCTTGATTAGATTTGGAGGTTCATTAGTTAAGTATAAAGGGGGAAAAGGGTGGCTAGACACCCCCCCCCCCTTCCCCCCTTAATTTAGGTAAATGTGTTTTTAATGCAAAATTATTCGATTTGCTCCAAATTTGGTATACCGGTTTATTATGTTAAGGAGCTTCCCTGATTAGATTTGGAGGTTCATTAGTTAAGTATAAAGAGAGGAAAGGGGGGCTAGACCCCCCACCTTAATTTAGATAAATAGATTTTTCATGCAGAGTTATTCGATTTACTCCAAATTTCGTATACCAGTTTATTATGTTAAGGAGCTTCCCTGATTAGATTTGGAGGTTTATTAGTTAAGTATAAAAGGAGGAAAGGGGGGCTAGACCCCCCCCCTCCCTTAATGTAGATAAATGAGTTTTTCATGCAGAGTTATTCAATTTGCTCCAAATTTCGTATATCGGTTTATTATGTTAAGGAGCTGCCTTGATTAGATTTGGAGATTTATTGGTTAAGTATAAAGGAGGGACAGGGGCTAGTGTCCCCTTAATTTAGATAAATGGTTTTTCATACAGAATTATTCGATTTGCTTCAAATTACTTATACCAATTTATTACGATATGGCTTCCTTCATTTGATTTGGAGGTTCATTGGTTAAGTATAAAAGGGGGGAAAGGGGGCAATTGCCCCTCCCCTTAATTTAGATAAATGGGTTTTCCTGCAGAATTATATAATTTAGTTTAATTTTTTTTCTAGGTTCATTCTAATAAGGAGCTTTTCTGATTAGATTTGAAAGTTCATTGGTTCAGCATAAAGGGAGAAGTGGGGGAGCTAATACCCCCCCCCCTTAATTTAGTGAAATGGTTTTTTCATGCAGAATTATCTGATTTGCTTCAAATTTGGTATACCAGCTTATTATGTTAAGTAGATTCCCTGATTAGATTTGGATGTTCTTTGGTTAAGTAGAAAGCTGGGCAACGGGGACTAATCCCTTCATTTATTTTTCGAAGGGCATTATTCTTTGAAATAAGAGTATAATATACAATTAGTGTGAATAACCTGTGAGCTCAATGCCATCAGTTTAACTGGGCAATTTTCTTTTTATTAGGTTTATTAGCGCATAACCCTACCCAAACCCGAAAAAGGAATTACAACAGACCGTACCCCGATCCGAGCAAGACAAAATAATTTCAGCGTACATGCAACCCGACCCGAACCTGAGAGTTCCATTTGCAAAAACCCGAAATCCCGAACCAAATCTGATAACTGTAAAAAAATATTCCAAAGATCCATAACCGGATCCGAACAAGACAAATTAGTTTCCGTGGACACGCAACGCTACCAGAACCGAAAAATTCCATTCGAAGTCAACCTGAAACCCGTCCCGAACCAAATCTTAACCGACAAAAATATTCCAAAGAACTATAACCCGATGCAAGCCAGACAAAATAATCTCCGTCCGCCGGCAACCCGATCCGAACCTGAAAGTTCTAATTGAACTCAATCCGAAACCTGGTTGGGGTCGGTATTCGGGTTGACTTCAAATGGAACCTTCAAGTTCGGATTTGGTTGAAAAAAAAATTAAACTAAATTAAATAATTCTGCATGAAAACCCATTTATCTAAATTAAGGGGAGGAGCAATTGCCCCCCTTTCCCCCCTTTTATACTTAACCAATGAACCTCCAAATCAAATGAAGGAAGCCATATCGTAATAAACTGGTATATCAAATTTGAAGCAAATCGAATAATTCTGTATGAAAAACCCATTTATCTAAATTAAGGGGGCACTAGCCCCTGTCCCTCCTTTATATTGAACCAATAAATCTCCAAATCTAATCAAGGCAGCTCCTTAACATAATAAACCGGTATACGAAATTTGAAGCAAATCGAATAACTCTGCATGAAAAACCCATTTATCTAAATTAAGGGGGGGGCTCTAGCCCCCCCCCCCCCTTTCCTATCTGTATACTTAACTAATGAACCTCCAAATCAAAGCAGGGAAGCTCCTTAACATAATGAACCGGCATATGAAATTTGGGGCAGATTGAATAACTCTGCATGAAAAACCCATTTATCTAAATTAAGGGGGAGTCTAGCCCCCCCTTTCCTCCCTTTATACTTAGCTAATGAACCTTCAAATCTAATCAGGGAAGCTCCTTAACATAATAAACCGGTGTACGAAATTTGGAGCAAATCGAATAACTCTGCATGAAAAACTCATTTATATAAATTAACGAGGAGGGGGGGGGGGGGTAGCCCTCCTTTCCTCCGTTTATACTTAACTAATAAACCTCCTAGTCTAATCAAGCCATCTCCTTAACATAATAAATCAGTATACCAAATTTGAGCTAATCGAATAATTCTACATGAAAAACGCATTTATCTAAATTAAGGAGAGAGGCAATTGCCCCCCTTTCTCCCCTTTATTAATTATAATGATCTTCCAAATGTAATCAGGGAAGCTGCTTAACATAATTAACCGGTATACCAAAATATTGCAAATCGCATATTTCTGCATGAAAAACCCATTTATCTAAATTACGGGGGGATAGCCACCCCCTTTCCTCCCTTTATATGTAACTAATGAACCTCCAAATCTAATCAAGGCAGCTGCTTAACTTAATAAACCGGTATACCAAATTTGGAGCAAATCGAATAATTCATCATGAAAAACCAATTTATCTAAATTAAGGGGGGTAGCCCCCTTTCCCCCCTTTATACTTAAATAATGAGCTTCCAAATCTAGTCAGGGAAGCTCCTTAACACAATAAACCGGTATACCAAGTTTGGAGCAAATCGAATATTTCTGCATGAAAAACCCATTTATATAAATTAAGCGGGGGGGACTAGCCCCCCTTTTCCCACTTTATCCTTAACCAATGAACCCCAAAAACTAATCAGGGAAGCACCTCATCAGAATGAACCTAGAAAAAAAAATTTAAAGCAAATCGGATATTTCTATCAAGAGTTATCGCGTTTCGTACATACGTATGTACGTACGTACACACGTACATACAGAATCGGCGGGAACATAAGCTCTCAGGCTTTGATAGCCTGTGAGCTAAAAATATCACCCTGATCGGATAATAAGTGGTATTTTTTCAATTAGCCTAACGCTTTCTAGGCTCTTTGCAATAAGCCTGAAAAATATCAGGCTAATTGGAAAAAGGGAGATGGATTCTCCAATTACCCCGGCTCTTTGCAAAGAGCCTAGGGTGTTTGCAAAGAGTAGGATTTCTCAATTTGCCTACGACATATACAAAAAATAATAATAATACGGTAAAAACATCTGATTGCTAAAAATCGTCTGCGATCGATTTGACCACAGAATAAATAAGGATCAGAGAACTTCAGATGTGGGCAGTTAGTTCACTGTATCGCCAAGTCTAGGACGCTTTTTAAAAGAGAAAGACGTGCTCCAGTTTAGGATAAAACACGGATATTATTACAGTATTTGTGGAGCAAAAAGGTATATCTTATTTAATTTAAATCTTTTATTCCTGTTTCGTATATTGTTGCCATGAAATAAATAGTTTTATGTTACATAGAATGAGACTGATCTGGGTTGTTTTCAGAAGCGATATTTTCCGATTCGATACTGTAAAATATCTTAATCTGCCATCGGTCATTATTATTTTGGAGTTAAATATGATATTACGATACTGTTTCAGATTAGAAATTAACATTACAATGTGAAAATGTCTTTTTACATATTATAGTAGTGAAACTTTTGAAAGATTTTTTTCATTGCTAATAATATTTTAAATTAGTATTTAGAATCCTAAATCTTCATACAATGTTTTCAGATTTAACATTTGCCAACATTATAAAATAATACGAATTCCTTATAACATATGGAAAGATTTTTGACAAATTATTAAATCTAATAATGCATTTTATTCCTCTATTGTAGTTTGTTGCTGTTTAATAGTACAATTATAAATACTAATTATTTAGTGTTTTTCATATTTGTATATTCGTTTTTTTTAAATTGTATGTAAGCATTTTTTTGCTGTTTGTGATTTTAATCAAACGTTTAATTGTAGACATTCTGAATCAGTTATTATATTTTCTTCGATTGTAAACTCATTTTTTACGTTTTCGATACACATAATTATTGGCATTAAAAAATAAAATATGATAGGGTCAGGTGAAGTAATTATGACCAGGGGGTAATTGTGACCACCATCATATTGAAGTGTATGGTAAAATTTTGTTTCAAGATTAGATATTAACCTCCTAATGCATATTTCATGTTAGATATTCTTTATAACTAAGTGTGAAGCCTTTTTGAGATCCTAATAGCAATTTAATACTGTCTATCAAAATTTTTGATAAACAGATCTGTCTCTTTGGAGTTCAAAGTGGTCTCAATTACCCCCCAAAAAATGTGTATTGGCAAGTATAAAGAGAAAACATAGTTGTCACAATTTCCCCACTTGTGGTCTTAATTACCCCAAACTTATGTGATTGTGAGTTTTTCGTGTGGTAATTATAACCATCCTTTTAACTTAAAAAAAACAGCTATGAGAATTAAAACTTTTAAAAGGTATTCTTAAAGCATCAAAGTTACTTCCTATGTAATAAAAACACCATTTTCCAAATAGAAATAAGACCCCCCCCCAAAAAAAATAATAATAATAACATAATAACAAAGTTGAAAATGTAAAAAGTAGTCATAATTACCACTCCTGATCCTACTTAAGCTTTGAAATAAAGTATTTTTCATGCCTGATAACAAGTTCATAGATTAAACTGCTTTAGTACATTTTTTTAAAAAGTTGATATTTACTTACACAATGTAGGACCGAATATATTTTTTAAAGAGATTAATAACTACTTTTTACATTAAAATGTTTTCAAACAATAAAAACAGTTCATACGTAGTCATTTGTTTGATTTTTATATTTTCTTTTTAACACTTTTGAACAAAGTTGAAAAGTATTTATGTCTTCGGTTTGTCTGGCCGTCCATCCGCGTTCTAGCTCTTGTAAATATACTCGGATTGCCCTGAAATTTTTGGATATGTTATTTAAGTGTACCATAGCACGGTCCCCATTTGTAATTAAGTTAGTAAAATATCTAGCTCATTTACAGGGACAGTCAAAAGTATTCCGTTACATTACGGTCTATGGGAAAAAATCGTTTCAAATGATTTTTAATGATTTTACAAGCTTTCAAACAGAATAAAATTGATATGCATTTATGAAACGCACTAAAATATGCGATGCCAAGAATAGTTATTGTTCATTTACAGGGCTAAACAAGAAAGAAAAAATCATGCATTAAGCATAGATTATGAAACTCTTTCCAATATTTCCTGAATTCTTTAACAAATCTTCGCTATTTAGGGAAATAAGGTAAATAAGATAAATAATTAAAGGTTTTAGAAAACGCATAAAACATTTTAAAAATTGATTTCAGCAGTTACTGTCCATAGTGAATAATACCTTTATTACACACCACTATTTAGCTAAAATTTAATTTAAACTAAAACACTCTTAAAACTACAGAAATAATATTTCAAGAAATTATCATTTATATACGGCCATGTATCCAATTCTGTACTTGATCCTGTACATCATTTTATCTATATTCTATAAACATTTTTTGTAAACTAAAAGCAGTTCAGCGTAAAAATGCATAGCTAATTTAAAAACCATCTTTAAGCAATTTGCGCTCATGCCCAGTAACCCTTACGTATTCTTTTGTGTAGCCCTGTAGATGAATTATAGAATTTATACACACCATATAGTATGCATAAATATAGTGAAAACTAAAAGAGCAAATCATAATTAAAAATGCATTTCCGGCAATTATCGCTAATTTACAGCACTTCGAATACAATATAGTTTCTGAAATATTTTGTGTGTCCTTGTAAATGCTATGCACTTTGTATTATACATGAAAGAAGTTATAATAAGCCTCAGCGATGTATATCTATTTCTTTATATATGAAATAGTTTAACATAATTAAAATGCGCCGCAAATAATTCCCTCCACCCATATATCATTATGTAACGGAATTCTTTTGTGTGGCCCTGTAAATGAATAATGACTATTCTTTGCACAGCATATTCTACAGAATTCATGTTTTGATGCGCTTCATAAATGCATATTAGTTTTATTATGTTTTAAAGCGTGTAATATCATTAAAAATCATTTGAAACGATTTTTTCCCATTGGCCGTAATGTAACGGAAAACTTTTGATTGTCCCTGTAGATGAACTAAATATGCTACAAACTTCATTTGGAATAGGGATCGTGCTATGGTAGAGGTCACTAACATACAAAAATTTCATAACGATCCGAGTATATTTACGGGAGTAAGAGCGCGGACAGACGGCCAGACAAACCGAAGTCATAAACACTTTTCAACTTTGTTGGAAAGTGTTAAAAAGGAATTCCAATACATAATGATATAGGGGTGGAAGGAAATGTTTGCGGCGTACTTTAATTATGTTAATCTATTTCATATATAATGAAATTGATATACGTCGCTGAGGTTTACATACTATAAATTATTTCATGTATAATACGAAGTGTATATAGCATTTACAGGGACACACAAAATATTTCAGATACTATATTTTATCCGAAGTATTGTTCATTAACGACGATTGCTGAAAATAATTTTTAAATATGATATGCGCTTTTATGAATCACTTTATTTATGCATAGTATATGGTGTATATACACTATATGGCCATTAATGACCGGCAACTTTCATTTTTAGACATTTTATCGAATATTTAAAAATGTACTTGTCAGATTTTTCTCGAATTATAGGATTAAAAAGAACAGGTTTGACTTGTAACTTTATGACTTCATTTGTCAACGTCGATTTGATAAGAAGGACAGTTAGGGGCTCGACAAAAAATTAAAGAAAAAATATAATACTTGGGATCACCCTGTAAAATAAAATGCATGAAATGATCTATCGCTACAGAATATACATAGGCTTACAGAATATACATAGGATTGTACAATATGTGTATTTATTTGTGTAAGAATAGCATATATATTAATAGAGATATAGCGCATTATTTAAAAAAAAAAAAAAAAAAAAAAAAATCTTGCATGTTTTTTCCTTATAACGTACAGGGTTTTTAAACAAATTTAACGTCAGTTTCAGAAGAATTGATAAAATGTAGTAGAAACAATATAGTGCAATTGGAATATAAATATATTAAATATTTAAGGAAATATGGGTAGTTGTATAAAATAATTTTATATGCGCATGAGCGAACGGTAACAAGGAGCTTTTTACATAATTTAATAGTCAACTCTATAGAGCAAATTATAAAAAAAGAAAAAAAAATGTAATTTAACAAATTACAACGACCATTTGGAAAATGATTTTTTCAAGGACTAAAATTTAAGACATACAAAATAGCACGCAGTGGATCATACATTACGTACGCCATGCATTACATTTTTCGGTACTGTAAATTTTTAAACTTCTGCGGAGCTGGTCATACATTACGTGCGCCATGGATTAAACATTAATATTCCTGGACCAATTTTAAATGAAATTTCATTCTTAAACTTCTAAACATCCCACAGTATTACCTTTTACACCATCGTATAGAGAAAAAAATGTACTTTTAAATGCAATTTGTTTGAAAGCTGTATCTCAATTTGTTTCTGAGTTATTAATTTCTTTTGTAGTTTTTATTACTTTTTTGTCATAGTGACAACAGAAGTATCCATCTCTGTTGAAAGTAAAGGGAACATACATATTACTGTATAGACCCATCAGAAAACAAATAAAATGCGTGATTCAACTAATAAAACGCTTCAGATATGTTTTTGATTTCCTACCCTAACGGAGAACAATAACCATTTTTCCAAAAGGTTAAAAAAATCAATCAAATATCGTAAAAATTCAGGGAGATATCGGCGTTTCGTGAGCGGTTTATTTGTTTCTCACTAAAACTCGCTGAATGATAAGGGATTGTCCACAAATTGTTATTTTTATGTTATCTGACAGCGTTCGGAGCAAGTTTTTTGAAAATGCTATTTAATTATCGTTTACGGTTATGTTTAAGAAGATTTTGACTCTAAATTACGATGAAAAGGAAAATATAGTCCATACATTGTTTACATTTAGATAAATTGAGGAGTTTATCGTAAAATCTTGTGAAATTTAGCCCAATACGCAAGACACTCTACAGTAAATTCTATCGCATATATATGTATTTCCTGTATACGCGTAATTTGTATGACAGTGGTGAAGATAATAAACTAAAATCTAGGATATATTATACATTTTTTATGAGTTATGAGAATAACATGAAATTTGATTTTTACAGTGATATTTCAATAGCTTTTTGAGAAATTGCGTTTTGCGTATGGAATTTTCACAGAAAAGTGCATTTTTCATAAAATACATTTATTTAACTGAAACATTTACTTAACTAATTTAAACTTTATTTGACATTTACTTAACTGTTATGTGAATTGGAAATTTACTGTACTTATCAATCAAGGTCTTTTTTTTAATGTTCCTGTAGAATTTAATGCAGAGTGTTTTGCGTATTGGACTAAATTTCACAAATTTTACCATAAATTCCTTGATTTACCTAAATGTAATCAATGTATTCACTATATTTTCTTTTTCATCGTAGGTTAGAGTCAAAATCTTCTAAACATAACCGTAAAGTATAATTAAATAGCGTTTTCAAAGAACTTGCTCCGAACGCTATCAGATAACGTAAAAATAACAATTTGTGGACAATCCCTTATCATTCAGCGAGTTTTAGTGAGAAACTAAAAAAACAGCTCACTCTAACGCCGATATCTCCCTGAATGTTTACGATATTTGACTGATTTTTTTTATAAGTTGCTCTATAGAGTTGACTATTAAATTATGTAAAAAGCTCCTTGTTATCGTTCGCGCATGCGTAAATAAAAATTATTTTAAACAACTGTCCATTTTTCTTAAATATTTAATATATTTCTGAAACTGGTGTTAAATTTGGTTAAAAACCCTGTATGTCGTAAGCAAAAAAAAAAAAAAAAAAAAAAAAAGCAAGAATTTTTTTGATTAAAAAAGTCGCTATATCTCTATTATATACATGCTATTCTTGCACAAATGAATACCCATATTGCACAATGCTTGCCTATGTATAGTCTGTAGCGATAGATCATTTCGTGCATTTTATTTTACAGGGTGATCCCAAGTATTATTATTATTTTTAAATTTTTTGTTAACCCCTCCAATTGTCCTCGTTATCAAATTTGCATTGATAAACATGAAGTCAAATCTGTTCTTTTTAATCCTAAAATTCCAGAAGAATCTGCTAAATATAAAATAAGTAATGTGAACATAAAAAAAAAGTCTACAATCTTACTTAAAAGGCGACTAATGTAATTAAAAAGATGTTACAAGTTTAAAATATACATTTTATTTAAAACTTCTTAGTTCTTTCAAATCTTCCAGGTTCATCATCAGAGAATATGTTAATAACTAAATGTTGTTTATTTATACAAATACATCACGTGCCAATAATTACTAGAGTTGAAAGCAGAAGTATACATTTAAATAAAATGTATATTTTAAACTTATAACATCTTTTTCATTACATTAGTCGCCTTTTAAGTAAGATTGTGGGCTTTTTTAATGTTCACATTATTTATTTTATGTTTAATCAATGTGAAAAATTGCGTTTCGTCTTATGCCATTATCTGATTAATATATTTTTAAATATTTGCAAAAATGTCTAAAATTGAAAGCTGCTGGTCATTAATGGCCATATAGTGTAAATGCTATAATTCATATACAGGGCTACACAAAAGTATTCGTAGGGTTACTGGGTACGGGCACAAATTGCTTAAAGGTGATTTTTAAATGGGTTATGCATTTTTACGCTGAACAGCATTTAATTTACTAAGAAATGTTTGCAAAATATAGATAAAATGATATAAATGGTCAAGCAAAGAATTGAAAACATGACCGTCTATAAATTATAATTTCTGTAAATGTGATTTCAGCAGTTTTAAGAGCATTTTAGTTTGAGTTAAATTTTAACTAAATAGTAGCGTGTAATGAAGGTTCTAGGTAAACTACAGGATTGTACAAAATTATTCAAGAATGCTTCCATATCTATACTAATATTATAAAGAGGTAAAAATTGTTTATTTGTAGGAGGTAAGCTCTGGAACTACCGAACCGATTCCAAAAGTAATGGTATCAAAATGATGGTGTTAGTCCAACTTAGAACATAGGCTATATTTTATATACGTGCCACTGGCCTAAAGGGGGTGCAGGAGCAAAAAACGTTCTGAAAATGCGATTTTTGTGCTACTGAAGGGCCTATAAACATGAAATTTGGAATGGTTGTAATTTATAAGATATTAATGATCTCTGAGGACATTTCTTAAAAAAATCGAAAGGGGTGAAAATGTGCGAAAACGTTCCAAAAAACGTTCTAAATGGCGATTTTTACGCAATTTCAGGAAGTACCAAACTGATTAAAAAAATAATGGTGTCAAAATGATGGTGACAACCCTTGCTCCAACATAGGCTACATTTTTTGTCAGTGCCACTACCCCTAAAGGGGGTGCAGGAGCAAAAAGACGTTCGAAATTGCGATTTTTCTGTTACAGAAGGGCCCATATGCATAGAATTTGGCATGGAAGTTACTTATTAAATATAAATGATCTCTAAGAAAATTTCTTAAAAAATTCGAAATTTAAAAGGGGTAAAAATGCGCAAAAGGGCGTTCTATAAAACGTTCTAAATGTCGATTTTTACGCAATCTCAAGAAGTACCAAACCGATTGAAAAAACAATGGCGTCAAAACGATGGTGATTACCTTTGCTCAAACACAGGCTACATTTTATATCGGTGCCACTACCCCTAAAGGGGGTGCAGGAGCAAAAAACGTACGAAATTGCGATTTTTGTGTTACTGAAGGGCCCATACATGAAATTCGGCGTGGTAGTTACTCATTAGATATAAATGATCTCTAAGAACATTTCTTAAAAAATTCGAACTTTAAAAGGGGTGAAAATGCGCAAATAGCGTTCTAAAAAACGTTCTAAATGGCGATTTTTATGCAATCCCAAGAAGTACCAAACCGATTTAAAAAATAATGGTGCCAAAATGATAGTGACAACCCTTGCTCCAACATAGGCTATATTTTATGTCGCTGACATTACCCCGGAGGGGGTGCAGGAGCAAAAAAAGAAGTTCGAAAATGCGATTTTTTTAGTTACGGAAGGGCCTTGAAACATGAAATTTGGAATGGTAGTTTACTTATAAGATATAAATGATCTCTAAGAACATTTCTTAAAAAATTAGAAATTTAAAAGGAATGAAAATGCGCGAAAAGAGTTCTAAAAAACGCTCTAAAAGGCGATTTCTACGCAATCTCAGAAAGTACCCTACCGATTTAAAAAGTAATGGTTGGAAATTGATGATGACAGCCCTTGCTTCAATATAGGATCTACTTCATGTCGGCGTCACTACTACCTTGAGGTTGCATTTTAAAAAACGTTCTAAATTGTGATTTTTATGATACTGAAGGGGTTAGCAACTTGAAATTTGGTATGGTAATTACATGTGAGAAATAAATGCTCTCTGAGAAGAGTTCCTTAAAAAATTGAAATTTAAATGGGGTGAAAATAAGTGAAAAGCGTTCTAAGTAGCGATTTCTACGCAATCTCAGGAAATATAAACCGATTTCAGAAGTAATGGTTTCAAATTGATGGTGACAGTCCCCGCTACAACACAGCCTACATTTTACTCTGTTGTCACAGCCACCTGGGGGTTACAGGAGCAAAAAATATTCTAAATTGCGTTTTTGTGTTAAAGAGGGGTTTAACATTTTAAAATTGGAACGGCAATTACTTCAACGATGCAATTGCTTTCTAAGAATTGTCGAAAGAAAATTCCAAATTTAAAAGGATAAAGTGAGCGAAAAGCTTTCTAAATTACGATTTTTATGCAATCGTATGAAATACGAAACCGATTTCAAACATAATGGTTGCAAATTGATGGTGATAGATTCTGCTCAAACATAAGCTATATTTTATGTAGGTGTCAGAACCCCTAAAGAGTTGCAGGAGCAAAAAACTTTCTAAATTGCGATTTCTGCGGTACTGAAGAGGCTAGAAACTTTAAATATAGCACGGTAGTTACTTATAAATATAATTGTCCTCTAAGAACAGTCAAAAATAAATTCGAAATAAAAAAGGGGTGAAGCGAAGGGAAGGGGCGAAACGTATTCTAAAAGAATCCTAAATTACGATTTCTATGCAATCTCAGGAAATAATAAACCGATTAGGCATTATTGGTTGCGAATCAAGAGTGATAGTCCCTGATCCTATATACGGACTACATTTTATGCCGGTGTCACTACCACCTGGTTGGCAGGAACAACAAGAAAGCCTTTAAAAACATCTAAATTCAGTTTTCTATAGAATATTAGGAAATACCAACCGATTTCAAGGTTAATGTTGGAAAATTAATGGTGACAGTCTCTATTTGAACATTTTTCTAGACATTCTATTCCAACTCTGTTTCGGCATTTTATGTTGGTGCCACTAAACCAGAGAGGTGGTAGACTGTTAGACAAGAAGCTTGGAATTTGACATGATGGTTAATTTTAAGATGTAAATATGTTAGATGGTTTCTGAAAAATTCAAAACTTCAAATGAATATTGAAATGAGCGTATGAAATGAGCATAAAAGTCTCTAAATACTTTCTAAATTATCATTTAACTGGAATTAGTTTTAATTCTTCTTATTAATTAAAATCTCATTTCTGTCTATTGCACTTTTATAATGAAGTTTAGTCAAACTGTGGCTTAATTTGTAATTTTTGAATTATTTCAAAAAGTGTTCTTCTAATAAAAAATAGTCATGCAAATATCACTTGGCATATTTCAACTATTACGCGAGCAAAGCCGCGGGGTTTGCTAGTATAAATTACTGAAAGAGAATTTTAACCTGTTATGCATTTCCTTGCTAAACTAAATTTTCCCATTATATAGTATATATATCAACCTACAGATGAAATACAGTGCTGTTGAAAAGAATTAGAAAACATATTTGGCTATGGACGGTAACTGCTGAAATGAGTTTTTCAAATGTTTTCTGCGTTTTCTAAAATGTTTAATTAGTTATCGTATTTACGTTATTTTCCTAAATTACGATGTCTTGTTGAAGCATTCAGGAAGTGTTGGAAAGTGTTTCATAATCTATGCTTAACGCATGATTTTTCTTACTTGTTTTTTCTATTTCCTATTAAATTTCCTATTTTCCTATAAAACATACCAAATATATTTAGTTCAAATTCCAAAATACAATATACACGGGAATAAAAATTTTAAATAAGTATCGCTTATCATTTCATTCTATAAATAAGAGTTATATCCGTTAGCCTCCATGTTCGTATTTAATAAAGCAAGGACAAATCACAACATATTAAAAAACTTACACATTCTTAATATTAAGCTTGGACTCAAGATCAAGCTTAGAACTTAATAAAAAAAAAGATGTCAGTTGATAAGCATTGCTTTTTAAGTGCAAAAATTAAAAATATTTTAGAAGAAAATGGACTCCAAAATAGCGATATTTTGCTAAAAAGTACGGTAAAAAGATAAGATGTTATATTTCAAACAAAACTTTATTTTAAAATTTATCACAGTGTTTATGACCAGAATCACCGCAGTATTAATACTTGGAAATTTTACCAGAGAGAAACATCCGTTTTGAATACAATATTTCAAATGAAAATCAAATTTCAAATTAATTACTTAAAAGGCTAAAAGGCCAACATAGTGAAAAAGGTTCCATGCCGGGACCTGAACCTGGGCCATCAGTATAACGCACTGATATTCTATCGACTAAACAACATGGAAGGATACCCAGCGTGGAAAATTTCTCATTATTACATGTTGGTAAGGCTACAAACGCAGCACAAGATGCAATATTTATCGTGAGCCATCGACAAGAGTCAAACACGAAACTTAATTAAATTCTAGTATCGATTGAAACTATATTAATGCTTGGAAATTTTTCGGAGAGAAACATTCGCCTTACATACGATATTTAAAAAGAAAATGAAATTTCAAATTAAAATTGCCTTTTAAGCAATTAATTTTTCAATCATCTTAAACTCTAAAATCTCAATTGCCCTTATTAGTCCAGGCATTAGGTGCTCAAAAAGGACAAATGGGGGAAAGTTTTGGTGTAGTTTTGATATTTGGTGCCTTTATGTTTCGTGGGTCGCTGAACACGAATCTGAAGTTTGCCAACAAAATTTATTCCGGGAAACACGTTTTTTTGGCAAAAAACAGGAAAAAAACGGGATTTTCTTTGTTTTTTCCAAATAACTTCAAAATTATACATTTTACGTAAAAGTCCTCAGACCATAAATTAAAGAGGATAAAATTTCCTACATTTTATGTATTAAAAGTCTTTTTCTCTGATCTATGGTTTAGCCGTGACAACGCCACAAAAATGGGAGTGAAAATAAAAAAAATTCAGAGAAAACGGGAATTACGCCGCTGTACGTAGATTTAACATGAAAAGTGACCATTTTACACAAGAATTGACTTTAAATTATACTGAAGATTATATGAATGACTACATTTTACAATGAAGTTGCTGATAATAAATAGGACGACTCATTATGAATCATTATTTAATTATAAATAAACATGTACATTAGTAAGTACATTTATTTAAAAAACAAAAAAATATTATTCCCGCTTTCTTTTACTTGAGGGTCCCTGCTTTTCACCGATATCTACAGCATAGAAAATAGACGTATAGAATTAGTGGGTGTTTTTATTACTACCAACAGTATAAAATAAATGTTTTTTTAATAAAAAATATTTGATACCTTCTGGCATGACTTTTTTTTGACATTTTAGTTCAAGTACCATTTTTTTTAAATCAAAGACAGCAGAATTTAAGTTAGCCACATAAATAAACTTTTGCACCATTATGCAACGGCAACAAGAATTAAAATGTAATTTAAATGTGAATTTGGTTCAAAATATTTTGTTTATAGAGGAAAATTACAATGAAGAGCACATGAAGTTTTGCAAGAGCGAAATGTTTAAATTTATGACCAAATTTGGACAAAAATTGCCAGTTGTATGTAGATATATCGGGACAAAATCATTTAAAATATATTACTTGGCTGCAAATTCTGAGTGGTTACAAAAGTGATCCAGACAAATTCTCCAAATTCAGATTTGATACAATGCAAAACATAATGTAGGCATTTTCTCATGATATAAATCATGATATCTTATGATTCCCTATCTTTACATAAGGTTCCTGTTAGGTTTCCTGTAAGGTTTGTGCAGAAATAAATATGAATATACAACAGAATATGCAACACAGCAATTTTCATTAATGCTGTCGAATGTTAGCCTCGTACCTTAAATTTTAGAAAAAGAAATTTCAGAATTTGTTATAATAATACAAAAATAGTTTTATCATTTTAGCTTCCATACCGTTAAGAAAGTATCATTAAAATTAGAAAGAAGAACGTAAAATCATGCGCCAATCAGATTATGGAACATTTTTGAAAGAATTCGGACTACTATAATAAAACTTCATAGTTTAATAACGTAAAAAACGGTGTCTAAGTAATAATTTGTGAAACATATAACACGTTTGAAAACAAAATTTCAACCAAAATCGAAAAAATAGCTGAAAATTTTGTAGATCCCTGTATATGAACTATAGATTTATCATATAATTCACAATATGCTAAAATTTAGAACTGTTAGTGAACGCATAGCACAGTTGAAAATTCCTCGTTAGCAATTTCCAGCAATAAGCGGGTATATAAATGTCTTGTGCAGCCCTATATATGATTTATAGAATTTATACACGCTAAATAGTAATTAGATAAATAGAAATTACTAAATAGCCCTAAATAGCAATTTTTAAAATTTAAAAAGTGTTCCACAACTGAAAATGCACTTCCATCAATTATTGTTCATACAGAGAAAAATATAACTGATTTATTTTGTGTGCCCCTGTATATGAAAGATCAATAACACATCATATTCAATAGTAAGCATCTTATAGAGCACCTCGGAGATATATATCAATTTAAATACTTTTGAAAAGGTGTAACATGAACAAAATACACCACAAACAATTTTTCTCCATAGACCGTAATGTAACATAATTCTTTTTAGTGTCCCTGTAAATAATCGATAAATACTACCCATACCATATTCTATAAGAAATCATCTTGTAGTGCACTTCATAGATATGTATATACATTTCAAAGTGTTTGAAATTATGAAACATTATTGAAAAAAAACAAACAAACCACAAACGATTTTTCCCCATAGGCCGTAATATAATGAAATACTTTTGAATGATCCTGTAACGAAATTATGACTGCTACATGCAACATTTTACAATACCTAACATTTAATAGTGAATATCAATAACATTTTTCAATTTCATGGCGGTGCGACTATATTGACGCCAAAAATATTTTTTTTTTATTTTCACACCCATTTTTGCGGCATTGTCACGGCTAAACTATTGATCAGAGAAAAAAACTTTTAGTACGTAAAATGTAGGACATTTTATCCTCTTTAATTTATGTATTGAAGACTTTTCCGTAAAATGCATAATTTTGAAGTTATTTTGAAAAAACAAAGAAAATCCCGTTTTTTTCCAGTTTTTTGCCAAAAAAACGTGTTTTCCGGGATAAATTTTGTTGGCAAACTTCAGATTCGCATTCAGCGACCCAAAAAACATAAAGGCACCAAATATCAAAACTACACCAAAACTTTCCCCTATTTTCTACCAAATGACTGGACTGTGGGGATCTGGCATCGCCGACAACCCAAAACCAGCTTGTGAACTGACTCCTATTTTCTTCATACCACATCCATGGTTTCGATTCCGCCGTAACTGAAAACCGCGCGGATTAGCTCCGTGGTAAGGCGGGAAGAAACGTTTTACAGTTAGACTGTTGGACTGCCTCAGGAAAGTATGTTGAGGATCTGAGCTGTAACGATATACTTACTGTATTGCCGCATACACGTGCGATGAATGTAATTTTAAAGTAATATACAATAGTTAAGTTTTTATCGAGTCTTAAGTTTATGCTTCCAGTGTTTTATTTAATTTTATTACGTAAACGACGAAGTTATAATTAGTCATCGGGTGTTATGTTGCCCGGTGCTAAAGTGGTGACCCGATTTTGAACAGAACATTTTGCCTAGTGATCTTAATGCATCGCTTTTACTATGGCGTGGTGTACGACGCTCCTGCATTAATAGTGACCCGAGAGGGTATCTATTTTTAATTTAAGCAAGATTTTTGTGCATGAGATGATTTCATGCAGTGGCTGCAGAGTTTTTATTTCATCACCTACTGGCATTCGGAGTTCTCGGCGCTAAGATATAAATAGCGTGAGGATAATTCCGGTGAGTCATAATTTTTTTGATGGTGTCTCAAATTACCATTACCCTTGTGTGTGCTTATTAATTTTGCTTGCCCCGTGGTAAATTTGGCGTTAAACTTTGTGCATTTTATCTTACTTTTGTATATATATTGTGTAAGGTACTAAATGTTTAAATGCAATTTATGTCATTGCTATCAAAATTAACATTTTTGTTTGCTTAATAATATGCTTATTTTGAAATTCGGGGTATGACGCGAGTTATTATGATATACTGTAATTAAGCCTGGCCAGATAGAATCGTATGTGTAGATAAATCGCATTTTAGTGTTTCACACCAATCTCCTCGGCGAATTGAAGGATTGTTTACCGCATATTATCATGCTTAAAATTTTTGTTTTCATACTTATCTTTGCATTATTTTTTCTACTAGGCCTTGCTGTGCATTTGAGCACATAATTTTTTGCTAGGGTTTCTAAAACCATCTATTCTGTATATATTATTATTTACTGCATTTATTATTATTATTTTTTGTTTGTGTATTAAATATTTTTTGAAATGGCAACCCCAGTAAACGCCGCAGCTAACATTCAGAGGGTTGGGGTAAAAGCGACCCCGTTTTGGCGGGGAAATCCAAAACTTTGGTCTTTACATTTAGAATCCCAGTTTAAGCTTGCAAGGATTACTGATAGTGTTACACAGTTTCATCATTTAGTTGCATCAATGCAACCTGAGGAGCTGGCGATTGCAGGTGACATCATTAGCGAGCAGCCTCCTGATCAACCGTACGAAAAGCTAAAAACACGACTAATTAGTCAGTATTCGTTAAGTGAGGATCAGTGCATTCGTGAATTGATTTCTGGTTTACAGTTGGGGGATAAAAAACCTTCCCGTTTGCTGCTAGAAATGAGAAATAAGGCTGGTAGCCAGGTGAAAGATGATTTGCTGAAAACGTTATTTCTTCAGCGCCTACCCACTAATGTTCAGCAAATTTTAGCAATTTCTAATGACCCGCTTGACAAATTAGCCGAGATGGCTGATGGTATCATTGCTGCGAATGGTCCGCCTCCCATGGTTCAAAATATGCAGTCCAGTAATGACGAACTAAAATCATTAATTCTTGCACTCTCTACACGCTTGGAGAAGTTGGAAGGAAAGGGGAATAATTTCAGGCAGGGTCGTTCCAAATCCCGTGACCGTTTTAGGCAGTATAAATGCGAGAAAAGTACCGAAAAGAATGGCAGTTTCCAAAATTTATGTTGGTACCATGCCACGTTTGCTGAGAAAGCGAATAAATGCCGCAAGCCTTGCTCATGGGAGGGAAACTAGTAAGGCCGTCACTCAAATCTGAGGGTGACGGCATAGTTCAAATAAATAGACTCTATCTCAATGACAGCACTACTCATTTGAAATTTTTAATAGACACGGGAGCTGATGTGTCCGTCTTACCTGTATCAAAAGCTAATAAAACGCGAACGGCAGATAAGCTCCAGCTTTTTGCTGCTAATGGAACGATTATTCCTACCTTTGGTCAGCAGCTCTTAAAGCTTGATTTAGGCCTGCGCAGGGAATTTCATTGGTCATTTATTCTCGCAGACGTTTCACAGCCAATTATTGGGGTTGATTTCCTTCGGCATTTTGGCTTACTTATTGATGTGCGCCAAGGGAAGTTTCATGACCCCATTACCAACTTACAGGCGCAGGGCATAATTGATAAGTCAGTTAGTAGTAAAATACGCACGGTTTCTGAAATAACGCCATTCCATATGCTACTTAATAAGTTCCCCAGTCTTACGGATACTTCAGCCACCCTTAACCCCCCGCATATTATTGAAACCAAAGGTCCACCTGTGTTCGCTAAGCCTCGCAGGCTTCCACCAGATAAACTTTGTGCGGCTAAGCAGGAATTTCAGTTTATGATGTCTGCTGGGATTTGCAGACTTTCCAGCAGCTCTTGGGCTAGCCCGCTGCACATGGTTCCCAAATCTAAGGGTGATTGGCGCCCGTGTGGGGATTATCGTACTTTGAATGCTGCTACGGTTCCGGATCGCTATCCAGTTCCTCATATTCAGGATTGCACGCAAGCGCTCCACGGTAAAAAGATTTTTTCGACATTGGATCTGGCTAGAGCTTATCACCAAATTCCGGTGCGGCCTGAGGATATTGAAAAAACAGCAGTTACAACTCCGTTTGGGCTTTTCGAATTTTTGTATATGCCATTCGGTTTGGCCAATGCTGCTGCGACGTTTCAGCACTTTATCCATAGAGTATTGTACGGACTTGATTTTTGCATTCCATATTTTGATGATGTACTGGTAGCATCCGATAATTACGAGCAGCATATTCAACATTTGCAAATGGTGTTCGAGCGACTAGCTCAGTATGGGGTACGCTTGAACCCATCTAAGTGTGTTTTTGGCCAATCTAATGTCAAATTCTTAGGACATACTATCTCCGCTGAGGGCATTAGCCCACTCCAGGATAAGGTTGACGCGATTAAAAAATTTCCTCGTCCCGAAACTATTAAAGAATTGCGTCGTTATCTGGCCATGCTTAATTTTTACCGTCGGTTTATTTACCATGCTGCGCACACACAGGGGGTGTTAAACAAATATTTACAAGGTGCCAAAAAGAACGACAAAAGCCTAGTTCAGTGGACAGAGGAATCTAATAATGCTTTCGTACGTAGTAAGGAAGAACTTGCAAATGCTGCTACATTAGCATACTTCATTCCAACGGCACCCTTATCTATTGTGGTGGATGCATCAGATTTTGCGATGGGTGCAGCGTTGCAGCAGCAAGTTAATAACAATTGGCAACCTTTAGCATTTTTTTCAAAATCCTTGTCACCGGCACAACAGAAGTATAGTGCTTACGACCGTGAACTTTTGGCGGCGTATTCTGCTGTACAACATTTTCGACATATGTTTGAAGGTCGGAACTTTACAATTTTCACAGACCACAAGCCACTCACTTTTGCATTTAGACAAAAATCAGACAAAAGCTCACCTCGTCAAACTCGTCAACTCGATTTTATTGGCCAATTTTCCACGGACATACAGCACATCAGTGGTTTAGAAAATGTGGTGGCTGACGCTTTGTCGAGAGTGAATATTTCGACCATTAAGTCCGGTGTTGTTGATTTGGAACATATGGCTAAATTACAGGCAACTGATGTTTCACTTCAACAGGCAAAAGAAAGTGACACGAGTTTAAAATTTCAAACGATGCCAGTAGGTGATTCAGAATTAAAGTTACAGTGTGATATCTCAAAAGGTCGCATTAGACCTTTCGTGCCCAGAGACATGCGGAAGATTATTTTCCAGAAATTGCACGAGTTGTCCCACCCTGGTGTCAAGGCGACACAGAAACTAGTTGCAGAACGCTATGTTTGGACCGGAATGCAGAAGGATGTTGCGGTGTGGGTGCGATCCTGCATCTCCTGCCAAAGAAGCAAAGTCCACCGGCACACGAAAAGTGCTATTGGCACATTTGAACAGCCATCAGCTCGTTTCCAGCATGTGCACATAGATTTGGTTGGGCCATTGCCACCATCTAATGGGTTTCGGTATTGCTTGACATGTGTTGACCGGTTCACCAAGTGGCCGGAAGCAATTCCGTTGGTTGACACTACTGCTGAAAGTGTAGCAGAGGCTTTCTACGCTGGTTGGATCGCCCGTTTTGGGCCACCTTTACGTCTGACGACTGACCAAGGTCCCCAATTCGAGTCATCTCTGTTTTCGGCACTGAATCAATTCCTGGGTATTACCAAGATCCACACATCCCATACCATCCAGCTGCAAACGGTCAGGTGGAGCGATTTCATCGACAGCTCAAAGCTGCAATCATGGCGTACAACACCATCGAATGGGCTATGGTATTGCCATCTGTGCTCCTGGGCATACGAACTGCATGGAAGGAGGATTTGCAGGCAACGGCAGCTGAGATGGTATACGGTACTACCATTGCCCTTCCTGGAGAATTCCTGGTGCCAGCAGCCGACGATCCAGATCCGGTAAATTTTCTTGGCAGGCTACGTCAGGTGGTACGCCAATTGTGCCCAGTACCTGCTCGGTCTACAGCTGACCGTCCAATTTTCATCAGCAGGGAGCTTGAGTCATGCACACACGTCTTTCTGCGCAGAGACTGTGTTAAGAGAAGCCTACAAGCTCCGTATGAGGGGCCTTACTTGGTGCTGCAAAGAACTGAAAAAAATTTTACACTTAAAATTTCTGAGCGAACTGTCACAGTGCACATAGACAGAGTGAAGCCTGCTTTCTGGTGCTCAGGTGAGGAACAGCCTCCCAATCAAAAAGCAGCACAGAAGCAGCCGGTGTTAGAGACATCAACAAATCAATCAGAAACTCTCATGCCCAAAAGTGACCCTGTAACCACACGTTCTGGTCGGCGTGTCAGATTCAACCCTCGCTACCTCTGATAGTGGAAATTGTTTCGCTATCGCTCAGGGGGGGCTACTGTGGGGGTCTGGCATCGCCGACAACCCAAAACCAGCTTGTGAACTGACTCCTATTTTCTTCATACCACATCCATGGTTTCGATTCCGCCGTAACTGAAAACCGCGCGGATTAGCTCCGTGGTAAGGCGGGAAGAAACGTTTTACAGTTAGACTGTTGGACTGCCTCAGGAAAGTATGTTGAGGATCTGAGCTGTAACGATATACTTACTGTATTGCCGCACACACGTGCGATGAATGTAATTTTAAAGTAATATACAATAGTTAAGTTTTTATCGAGTCTTAAGTTTATGCTTCCAGTGTTTTATTTAATTTTATTACGTAAACGACGAAGTTATAATTAGTCATCGGGTGTTATGTTGTCCGGTGCTAAAGGACTATATGTGGCTAAATTGCGAATTAGAGATGTGACGATTTTCGTGCACGCTGGAGCACCTCATACATATTTTTCAATGACATAAAATTGTCATTTTTTGACTTGTTTCACTTTTCTTGCCAGGGTGCGAATTATTTTGATCCTGTCGGGAGAAGGGGGTAGGGAAGAGTTGATATTCAATTATTTCCCACCTACCTCTTTTTCATGAATTCAAAAATCAAATTTTATGTAACAAGAACAACCAAAACAGCACTATTACTACACTGGAAAAAAAATAAACGGACTAAAATACAAAAAATGTACTGCCAATCGAGATGCCAGTACTAGTTCCGTATTTTAACGGAAAATTTCCCCTTAAATTACAGAAAAATGTCCAAACAATAATAATAATTATTATTACTATTATCATAATAATGCAGTATCGAAATTTACTATAGCTAACTAAAAATGTCAAGGTATAAGAAAATACTTTCTTCTTAAGCGATATTTAATTCAAATAATTGCACGTAGTTTGATAAAGCGGCATAATAAATTATTAATTTGGCTTACAAAGAATTTGTTTGGTGATAAAAACAAAAGAGAAAGGAAATAGTTAAACAAATATTTACCTTCCGCTAATTAATTTCAAATCTAATATGAAACGCTAAAAACAAGCATATTATATTCATTCGTTAATTTGTCGTTGAAATCATGTAAGTTAAAACTGTTAATGACAAAGATATTCTGATTCATTAAGATAAAATATTTTAATTAACTTTATTACTTTTTAACACATTTTAAAAAGAAGGAAGTAGATAGATTAAAAATAATATGTTTACATTACATCAATAAAATATTTACAAATTTCAGAAGATTATCAGGGGAATAAATTTTTATTTAGGAAGCAGCGTGCGACATTTTCCCTCTAAAATGTGCAAACTCTGCTTTAGGAAAATAAAATCATTACTAAAAAGAATATACTTTATCTCTTACAGGATGATCCGCCCGGCGGTGCCTTTCCCGTGTTAATAACCTTAAATACATAAAATCAGTTAAATGAAAAACTTTCCAAACGAACTTCACGTTGGGGACTACACTGTCTTAGGCAACGCACATATTCGAAATTGTATGATTTTATATTTTTCGACAAAAATCCACCCGAACTGTCCAAGAGTTCGGGTCCCAGATACTTTGGCAGAGTACAATTTGGAATTTGTATGATTTTATATTTTAAAACGAAAATCTATCCAGACGAATATAGATTTGGTATCACCGTCTAGTTTCGCCAGCATATACCGGGTGTGCTAAGCACGCTCCAGTCTGTTTCAGCAAACGAACCCGAAATTTGCATGTTTTTATATTTATTAAACGAAAATATTTTCAAACGAATTAAGGGACCTCCATTATAGTAATTTTCATTTGATTTCTTACATTTAGGTATGTTAAACATTCAATTCTGAGTAAAAACTTCATAAAAAGCCTAAATAATATAACACGCGCGCACGCCCCTCAATATTTTAAAACGTGAAATGATGTGTTCCAGTATTGTGAACTTACTTTGCATGTTTAGAACTTTACCCGAACATACACAGAAACAAAAATCCCATCAAAAATGTCCCAAAGCACAAGAAACGATATCTTGATAAGAACCGAGGGAAAAAAATCTCTGGCGAATCCGTGAAACAATTTCGGAGAAAAAAAATTCTTTAAATTGTAAACATTAATATTTTTTTAAACCAAAGCTATCGTTAGAACGACAACTATATTTAGAAGCAGTGAAAACGTATTGTTTTTATTGTCTGTTAAAAAGGAAATGGCATTTTAAAACAGAAAAAATATTAATTGTTAAAAAAGAACGCGAATCGACATTCAAGAATTTATTTTTTTTAAATAGTAAATATTAATATTTTTTAAAACCAAAGATACCACTAAAACCAGAAAGGTATGCCGAATAAGTGAGCATTAAAAAAATTATTTCTTTGCAGGGAGTATGTGGCAGTTTCAGAATGTAGAAAAAACAGATAATCCGAATCGGCAAAATATGAAAAACAACATGGAATAGAAATTCGATTTTTTTTGAAATAGTAAACATTTATTAATAAATATTCCGTTGGAAAAGGAAAGGTAACCGGAATAAGTAGGTATTTTTTTCCGTCTTGTAAAAGGATGCGGCACTTCGAGGTGTTTGTATTATTTTTTAAACTACTATAGCCGTTTCAGTTCTTCCACTAACAGTAGGATAAAGACGCCAATATAAAAAAAAATGCCCAATGGTAACCTTTGTGCTCAAAATAAGAGAAAATGGGAAATTATATTATGAAAACTATAGTTATGTAGGATTTATTATTTTACCTACTTAAATATTCACATAACTTATAGCTATAAATTAATTCAGCTGTCAAATTTTCAAATTTACACAACATTTATTACTCACACGAACAAAAATAGATCATAGAAATTAAATGAAATTAATAATATATTACGTAATTTGAACATTCGCAAATATAAATACTAGAAATCTCCTACACTGTTTACTTAAGCGTTTTATTCGGCCATGGACAGTTTTTTTAACCTTCATGTTGATATAAAACTATGGAACTCTATCCATCTCTCTTAGTACTATTTATTTTCCGCAAGAGCCGTTTCCTCATATCTTGCGCTTTTCTTCACACTCCTCGTGCTGTGATTTTTATTTCATTTAACACTGTATATCGATTATTTAAACCCTTGAGTCTATCAAATTGCATTGTTGATAATATTTATAATCCCACATTTATATCGGTGTATTTTACATACAAATAAGTCCAGAAAAAGGCCTATCCAATGGTGTAAACCTGAAAGAGAAATCCATCCAGTAGTTATTGAAATTAGACCGGTCATATAGACAAACACTTTCAGGGCAATATATGTGATGTGCTAAAAATTGTTACGATTAAAATATTTAAAAAACAATTTTGTTTATCAGATCTGACAGAAAACAGAAAGTAATACCTTTAAGCTTTATTTCAAAATATTAGAGATTTTAAGATATTTTAAAGGTCATAACGATAAATAAACAACATCATTATAGAAAATGTTTACTTATGATAAGATGGTTTAAATTTCTAATTCAAAGATTTCCGAAATGATTGAAACTGTTTCATGAAAAAAAAACCCAATCATATATAAATACAATATTTATACAAAATTAAGGAAGAAAATCATATATTAGGCATTTAACTAAATGAAATAAAGGATAATAATTAGTATTTTTCTTATGTTTCCATTCACATTATATTTTAACCTTTTATGTACCTACTGAATTATGAATTCATGAAAATTTTACTTTCTAATGCATTTTTCGTGAATTGTTTAAACTACATTAGAAGATTTACATGATGATTTAATGAATTTTATGAGGACTGAAGGATTTAGAAGGATTTATTAAATTTGAATTTATAAGGATTTTGTGCAATATTTATAACCCCACACAAACCTTTTATTTTAAATATTTTTCTTAATATTTTGTAGAATTAAGAAATGTACATATATAATGTTCTTACAATAGCAGTATAGAAATATTTCCCAATTGGAACTATCCCCCCTCCCCAAGGAAGCTGAAAATACGCAAAGGCAAAAGAAATCATCGTTTTAAAAATATTTTTGTTTTGTGTGACTAATAATACTTTTGGAACAGGATAAAGTAATGTATCTATAACTCATTGTAAACTGTATTACTGCTAATCGATGTATTAAATTAATTTTATAATAAGTTATTTTAATGTTACTTATAAGTACCGTCAATATGTAAAAGGTTAAACTCATTATTGCACATTGTATTGGTAAATGTACATTTTTTTATTGCCATATTTTCTGATTTAAAAGAAAAAGAAACAAATTTAATCTGTGACAGAAAGTGGGCTGTTAACACATTCACGACGGGAAACGAGAATTCTCATTTTCATTCAAAAACTATCATTGACTATGGGTGTGGCTTCTACCTTACAGAAAATGCATTTATATCATGTTGCCCATACTTTTTTTAGATTGTAAGACATTTTATATTAAATTCGTACACTGAGCGATATTTACCGATGCATAAACTTAGGGAACCTATCTAGAACACCAATTTACAAAAGATTTTCAGAACAGGGAGGAGCTTCTACTGTTTTAAAATTAAGATTTGATAAAAATTGCCCGTCGGAAATATGTTAAGTTTATAATTATTTTAGCAACAGATGGATCAACAGTAGTGTCATAAAAAATCTTTGCTTTAAAATAATGTGCATGATTCAAAGAGATTTTTACGTTTTCTCTGGCTTTAATACTTACTGTAAATTAAAACAAGAAAGAAAATCATGCGTAAAGCATTGGCTATGAAACACTTCTAACATATTAAGAATACTGCAACAAAACTTATTCCTTTAACACAGCGAAAGATTATATCTAAGTACACAATTCAGAAAATGCACGAAACATTTAAAAATCATATTTCTACAATTTCCATCTGTAGTCGGCAAAGAATTAATATTCTTTTGTAAATCTCTGGCTATGATCAATCGATTGGTATGTATACTAAATATTATTCTGACATTTATTTCAGCTAAGGAACACATAACGCAGTTGAAAATTTCCTTTTAGCAATCTACGTCAATAAACGGAGTAATACTAGATTTCTTTTGTACAGCCCTGTATAGGATCTATTGAATTTATTCACACGAAGTAATATGAAAAAAAATTAACTGTAATTCAAAACGAATACTACAACTGAAAATACATGCAGCAATCGTCGCTCATAAACAGTACTGTAACCGAATATTTTTGGTTGTCTCTGATAAACGCTATGCACACTTTATTCTACTGTAAGCATCTTGTAGTAGACCTCAGTGAAGTTAAAGAAATTCAATGCGTTTGAAATAGTGTAACATCGTTAAAATACATTGCAAATAGTTGCCAACATTTATATATTACAGATACAATAATTACCCCACGCTTAAAATGGAACGTAAACAACAGTTATAATATTTGTTAATGCACAACAAAGTCTTGCAAGTATGATGGAGGTTTACGTTGGCGAGCGGATCTTCATAGCTGATCATCAAGTCCAATTGGTATTGGTGGTTTCTGCACATTTGCGTCGGGTTGTTGGGATCTGTTTCGAGGTAGTGCTATCCATAGAGGTTGTGAAGATTCATTTTCATTAACTAGATCCTTATACTGATCGGTTTTAGAAATTGTGGTGAATGTGACAGACTTTTTTGGAATCTCGGTTTTTCTCAGTTGATCAGTATGGCACTTGAATATGTGTACTATATCTAATTGTACTTGATAATGCAATTTTCCAAATTTTTGAAGTACAGTACCCAAATTTCACAATTCTCTGTTTCTGACATCGCATCTCTCTTGTACTCGATCTCCCACGCTTAAATTTCTGCATTTAATTGGGTAATCATCGTTTTGAATATGTTTCATCGGACGTAAGGCATCAAGTTGAATTCGCATATTTCGTTTCAAATACAGTTCCGCTGATGTTTGATTACTCGGCAGTGGAGCTGCTCTGTATCTGAATAGTATTTGTCTTCCCTTTGCGTGCGTTAATAACGGTTCAAAAAACATTATTTTTAGATATATTTTGAGTGTTTTCACATTTCGTTCGGCTAGTCCGTTTGTGGCTGGATGACCTGGAGAAATTAGCTTTTGAAAAATACCATTTTTAACACAATATAACTGGAATTTGTAACTTACAAATTTTTTAGCGTTATACGAGACTATGATCTGTGGACAACCATAAAATGCAAAAATGTCAGATAGTTTAATTCTAAAAGGGGAAGTGGGTTCATTGCGGCCTATTTTTAGTTCAGTCCATCTTGATTTTGAGTCTACAACGATAAGAAAGAAATGTTCTTGGAAAGATCCTGCGTAATCGATGTGTATAGGGTTCCAATTTTCCTTAGGTTCGTCCCAGGAATGAAATGCAACATTTAAGGGATTATTTTGTTGCAGCGCAAGTCTCCATTGTTCATGAGATACGTTCAATCTCTTTATCGATATCTTTCCAATAAAGGTATCTACTTGCCATATATTTCATTTTAGTGATGCCAATATGAGTCCGGTATAATTAATCTAAGACGTGTTTCTGTAATGTCTTTGATATTATCACCCGCTGTCATTTGAATAAGATCCCATCTTCAAGAGTATGTTTATACAGTAGTTCTGTGTTAAGTAGAATTTCTTGTTTAATTTTTAACAATTGTTTATTAGAATTTGGTTCTTTTCTAATCGTATCTGCATTTAATAGGACATTTGAAATTTCATTAATTGAAGTCATACACACTTGATTGATTTCATTATTTATTATAATGTCACTCGAGGATTTGTTCTGGGTAACTGGAGCATTCGAAAGACAATCGGCATCTATGTTTTAACTGCTTTTCTTGAATTCTACTTCTTAATCAAAAGCTAATAAGAAAGTAGCATTACGTAGTAAACGTTCTCACGTCATTGATAGTATCTTTGAATTTGGGTGAAATGTTCTTGTAAATGGTCTACTTCCGTTCGTAATCTAAAATGTCTTCCAAAGAGATAGTTACAGAAGTGGTTTACTGATAAGGCGATAGACAGATCTTTGCGATCAAGCTGTGAATAATGTTGTTCGGCAGCTGTTAATGACTTTGACGCAAATGCAATCAGTCGTTCCATACCATCAATTGTGTCAGAAAGTACTCCTGAAAAACTTGCTGGACTTGCTTTACACGAAGAATAATTTCTAATGAAGGATCATATGGAACGAGAGCCTTATCACTTGATGTTTCCAATTTTAATTTGATAAATGCCGATTCCACGCGGCTGTCCATCGGTATTTAGTGTTTTTCCGCAGAAGCTTCCGAAAAGGCAAGGTAACTGAAGAATTAACCGGCAAGAAATGTGAATAATACGTTATCATAGCTAAAAATCTGCGTAAGTCTGCGACATATGATGGTTTTGGCATCTCTATAATTGCTCTAACTTTTCTCGGACTCGGAAATTTTATTGAGTTCTACAATGAGCCCTAAATTTTCTATTCGTGTTTGAAATAGTGAGAATTTGTTCTTATTTCAACGAAGATCATACTTTTTTAATCGCTAAAGATATAATTCCAAGTTGTTCCAGCATTCATCTCTTGTTTCCCGGTGTATTAATTATGTCATCAAAATATGATAGGGTTTTAGGTAGGCCCTGGAGAATGTGGTCAAGTATGTGATTGAATTTGCTGGGGGTTGTTTGAATTCCAAATGACAGTCTATTCATACGGTAAGTTCCGCGATGGGGAGATAAAGTTTGGATGACACTGATCTCTTCATCTACTTGTACATGAAGATAGGTTTTGTACAAGGCACAGCGATAAAAATAATTCGAATTTCTGAGACTGTTAAGGATGCCATCAATTCATCGGATAATATAGTTTGCACTTACAAAAGTTCATTTACCACAATTTTGTAATCAACTCAGTGTCGAACTTTACTATCTGCATTCGGTATTACAACTAACGGAGATCCCCAATCAGTCGTAATAACTATTGAAATAATTCCCTGTGCTTCTAGTGAATCCAATTCTTTATTAATCTTGTCTCGGAGGGCATGTGGTACATCTCTTTCTTTATGAAAAAAGGGGGTAATTTTTGAACGAAGCTGCAGTGACACTTTCAGACATAAAATTCAGTCTACTTTTTCATCAAAGATTTCTGGATATTTTGAAATAATCTCATCAAGGCTATTTATATCTTGCACTGGTAAATTAATTGAATAATTCTTTTTTAAATCAAGTTTTTGGAGGTTAATACCGAGATGTCGAATCCAGTTACGTCCTAGTAATGTGTATTATTCGTTAGGAAAAACATACAATTTTTCTCGTGACACTCTGCCTTTGTACGTTACGTTTACTTCAACTTTCCGTCAGATAAAATACATTACCAGTGTACGATCGAAAAGCGATCGTTGATTTTTGAAGGTCAGCTGAAATGTTCAGTTTAAGAAATTTATTTTGTGGAATCAACGTAAATCCCGCAGACGAGGCTACTTCAAAAGTTTCATTTTGCCCCTCAATATTCATAACGACGAAATATTTATCAACATCTTTTCGGTGTTAAAAAATATCCACAACTTTATTTGCACTAAAGTCAGAAAAACGCTCTTCATCGCTCAATTAATTCGTAGGGTTGTGGGTTGAGAAGTTGGTCCTGTCTTTTTCTTCTAGCAGGGTTCGAATTCTTACTTTTAGCACATGTCCTAATTTTTTACAAGCCACACATTTTAGTTGATTACGATCGCATTTACGATTTTTAGCAATGTGATTGTCTCTGTAACAGTGGAGGCACAGATTCTTTATTCCCAGATTTTCATAGTCAATTCGAGATTGCAATTTTGAACGAAGATTAACACCGAACCGGATCTGAGAATTAGAACGCGTTTTATTCGACCATTTTATCGGAATCATGTCTGGCAGATCGAGACTTTGAAATCCTGTTGACATCTGTAGTTGCATGATATTTCTTTAATAGTTCTCGGCTGTCTATTTTTGACGCTTCTAATGCAATTGCTTTTTTTGAAATTTCATGAAATGTAATAATGACTGACTGCAAAATAGCTTCTCGAATTGTGTTGTCACGAGGACCTCTAATAAACTGTGAACGCAAAAATGCATCGGCTGTTAAAACTTTACAGTCACATGGCGATATATATTCGCAATCTATTGTACCATGGCGAAGATTAGCAATATAATCGGCAATTGCGTGGTTTTCAGTTTGGTAAGTCGAAAGATATTGATGTTGTGACACAATAATATTTTTCATAGGTGAAAGGCGCTTCAAAAGCAGTTATTAATTAATCGTAAGTTAATTCAGGTAGCGTTTTGGGTGATACCAAGGCATCTAACATATTGTAATCAGAAGCACCGATCGAATTTAGGAGTAGCTGAGCACTCAATTCTTTATTTGAAATAATTTTCTTCGTGTCAAGAAAATTTTCAAACCGCTGTCGATAATATTTAAACAATTCCTTTTTAGAATGAAAAGTTTGAAATGCTTGAAGCAAAACCGGATTTACTGCTTGCGTATTTGAACTGTAAACTAGTGACACATTTGACCTTGAAACGGGCAAAAGTTTCCAAAAATTGTTGCATTGTTGCTGTTGCGTTTGAAAAGCAGACATAAATTCTTTAAATTGTTCAGGATTCATTATGAAAACAAGATTTTAAATCAATATTGAAAAAGTTCATTACGTCCCACTATGTAAAACGTAATTCAAAGTCAGTGAATCGAAACTAAAGTAATACAATTCACTGTAATACAATTCAAATTAAAAATATATATTCATTTTATCATAAATATGACATACAATGGTTCTTCTCGCAGCCAAATTGTTATGGCAGGGTGGTATTGAAAACATAAATAAAGATACTTTCTTAATATTAATAATACACACATTTAGTGAGAATTTTACGCAGCACACTGTAAATGAATCTATAAAGTTACTAAGAATTTTATAGGAAACTGGAATGCCTAGAACTTTTTATGTAACGTCAACAACGAAAATTCACGTAACAGATACACGTTTGCACTGTAAATAAAGAAAATCTGTAGTTGCTAAGAAATTTTTAGAGACCTGGGATGCCTAGAATTTTAGATGTAACTGCAACCCGGGTTACAGGTAACATTTTAGTAAGATTACAGTAATTTTAGTAGATTCTTTGTAAATATTTCGGCAACTTTACAAAGACTAGTTTTGTAGATTTACATCTTTTTTTTGTATAGAGTAAAGATAAAATTTTAGTAAGCATACCGATTTCTTTAACTTTACATCTGTAAAAATACATCTTTTTTTTTTATAGTGCATCGAACTTGTCAGAGAAATAGAAAACTTCATAACTAAATAAACTAAACAACATATATAGTTGCCATCAACTATTAACAAAATATCGCGTTGCTGAAATGTATATATTACACATGCAAACCCCTGCTTGGACGCATTTTCACTTTGTTGGCTTTTACGCATTGTTAGCAATGCAAAAATTCATGCAATTAAAGAAAAATGATTATACATTTATTTAAATTTTTGGTTAACTCTATTACTACAAAAATATGTAAGATTTTATAAACCCTTAAGTTTTCTAAAATCGTAAAAAGGTACTGAATTGTGAATTCATCAAACTTTTATCTTCTAAAGCATTTTTCGTGAATTGTTTAAACTACTAAGATTTACATAATCATTTAATAAATTTTAGAACAATTTTAGAAGGATTCATTAAATTACGTAACCAGTAATGCTTTTGGAACAAGATAAAGTAATGTACTATGTATAACTCATTCTAAGCTGCATTACAAGTAATTGACGCATTAAATGAATTTTATAAGAAGTTATTTTAATGGCACTTATAAATACCGTCAGCAGATAAGGGATTAAATATCCGTATTTTTAAAAACTTTTATTCACATTTTTTTAATAGCAGAATTAGTAATTAATTTTTCCGATTACGTAAGGCGAAGGATACTATACGGATTAATACTGGTATTCAAATAGATCTGTCTCACATTGAATATTTCTCACGAATTTTGGATATCCACAAATTAACATGAGAAAATTTCCTTCAATATCGACAATTTGTAATTATTTATGAGTACTTAACACAGTTTCATTAGATGTTGGTACAGACAGTTCAAGCAGTAGTTATACGTCTTTCAATTAATACAAGAAGAGTTCGGAAATAAGAAGAAGTTTTGTTATTTTATTTAAATATTTCGTGCTGCAAAAGTCTCTTGCTATCAGTTAGACATTCACAGCATTAAAAATAGAATTTTCAGAAATAAAACAATGATTTTTATAAGCCACAAAATTATATGCTAAATAAAGACAATTTTAGCAATCAGGAACTGACGTATTTAATCTGGAAAAATAATATTTTATAGAAATTTCAAGAAAGAATGCTACTGATGCCAAAATGTACCCACAAATTAATACGAGAAATGCTCCTTTAAGATCGGTTATTCGTAATTGTTTATGATCACTTGACTCAGTTTCATTAGATGTTGTCATTTTTATTTCACGCTGCAGATTGTCGTCTTTCAAATGTTTCGGGAACAGTCCAGCTGCTAGGAGACGATGTAAAATTTTATTTAGCCCTTTCTGCCGGCAAAACATTCTTGATATCGGTAAGGCATACATAACATTAGAAAACGATTCTTGAGAAATGAAAAAATATTTTCTAAACGGCATCATAAAGATTCTCCCACCAATAAAGGCTTTGTTGGGAGGAGCCTTAAAAAATAATTCTTCTGGATCTCCAGATGTAATAACATTCCGTCTCAGGCATCTCCCAATAGATCTCCACATTTCGAACTCTGATTCTTCAAGTGTCTGTGGTAACACATGACCTTTGTATGTGTAGCAAGTTATTGAATTTTGTTCTGCAGCCTTGGCTAAATCTCGAATATTTCGAATTCCAGTCAACGGAGGAAACGATAGAAACGATAACAAAAGTCCTTTATAACTATTGGTAATGACGAAGATGAAAATTAACCATGTGCAAAAAAATAATCCGAGGGTTATTTTCCGAACTTTAAAATGGATGGATGTTCCCATCACATTTCCGAATAAGATGAACAGAATGTTGTGGAATGTTTGTTTTCTGTTTGTTAAAATAAATATATGAAATGATACGGCGAAAATGGTTACCATTATTAAAAGCCACAATTTTATTTAAAAAGGGTAAAGTAAGGCCAAATTTGTAGAAACTGGTTTTAACTTATCTGTCATAAAAGTGACATCAGAGAAGAGGTAAGGGTAACTGAAATTGACTGCTTGATATCGTTCCTCGACGAGTGAAACACTACCAACTGCGATATCTACTTCGGAACGTCTGACCATTCCAATCATTCCACTCCAGTTTCCATCAGGTAAACGCCTACCATATTCATCATCTGAAGGTGTGAATATTTTATATGGAACCCGAAAAATTTGTGAATGGAGTCGTATAAGAACTGCATCCCAAACATGAACAACTTTGCTATCATTCTGTATTGAATAAATTTTTAATTCAGGTGCATATAGTGAGGTGATAGAAATAGCATTTAAAGTGCAGTTTTCTTTCATTTTCTCTAATTAAAAAGTTAAAATATTTTTACCGGTTTAAATATTTTAAGTAAATGAGGAATTGATATATTGTGCAAGGGTACGCATAAGAATGGCGTTGCAAATATGAATAATAAGTATAAGAAGTGGCTCTAATTAAGACGAACGTATCTACCACCGAATTCAGTAGATAACCGCCAGTGAACATAGCCCAATAACGATATTATAAAGATATGTTACTGAAAAGAATATAGTGCTGTCGTATAAGAATTGCATCCCAAATGTGAACAACGTTACTAACGTTCAGTATGGAATACACTTCTAATTCAGGTGCATGTAGTGCAGCGATCGAAATAGCATTTAATGTGCAGTTTATTTCATTTTCTTTTAATTAAAACATTAAAATATTTTTACCAGTTTAACTATTTTAATTAAATGACGAATTGATATCTTCTGAAAGGAGCTCATAAGAATTGCACGATACACATGAATAATAAGCATAATATGTAGATCTAATTTAGACAAACATATCTATCAACAAATTCAGTAGATAACTGTCAGTAAACATAAGCCAATAACGATATTATAAGAAATTTATTGAAAGAAGCTTACTGCTGTCGTATAAGCATTATATTCAAGACTTGAACAACATTACCAACGTTCAGTATGGAACACATTTCTAATTCAGGTGCATATAGTGAAACAATAGAAATACCACTTAATGCGCAGTTTTCCTTCATTTCTCTGAATGAAAAATTAAAAATATTCTTATCAGTTACGGTGGTATGGATCATTATTTTAATTAAAGGAGGAGTCGATACCTTGTGAATGGTGATGCATAAGAATTGCGTGACAAACTTGAATAATCAGCTACAATGTAACTCCAATTTAGAAGAATATATCTATAAACGAATTCTTTAGATAATTGTCAGTGAACATTGGGTAATAATGATATTATAAATATTTTGTTTTGAAATAAGCTTATGCCTGTGACTCATATAATAGTACATTTTTTAATTTTAATTTATATTTTAATTTTAGTGATTTATGTGCATGATACCGTAAACATAAATATCAAATACATTACTGATATTCTAACAACAGCTGAAACTACCAGGGTTCCTGCACAAATGTTCATTAAATTTTCAACGACACTATAAACCATCATTCATATAGCAAACGCTGATGCCAATATTCAATTTAAGTAATTACCTGCATGCCAACATGTGAAATCTACAGAAACAAGTCATTTTTTTAATTACTGTCTGTATGGTAATAAGAATATTACAAATATAACAACATAAATTCCAAATAGAATGTAAAGCTCTCTAATAAAAATCTCAAAAAGATATGCCATATCTTATGCCACACATACTGGAGTTTAATTTTAGATTTAATATTAGTTGTCTAGGATACTATATATATAAATATGAAGTACATTACTAATATTGTAATAATCATTCATATAGTAGCCGCTGATGGCACTCAAGTCATCTTTCAAATAACTGTTTGTATGCTAATAAGAATATTACAAATATAATAGCAAAATCTCCAAATAGAATGTAAAGCTCGATAATATGAATCTCAGAAAGACATACCACATACCATATCTTATGCCACACATATTTGGAACCTAATTTTAATTTTAATATTAGTTGTCTAGTATACTGCACACATAAATATGAAGTACATTACAAATATTGTAGTAATCATTCACATAGCAGCCACTGATGGCACTCAAGTCATCTTTTAAATAACTGTCTGCATTCTAATAAGAATATTGCAAATATAATAGCAGAAATTCCAAATAGAATGTAAAACTCTATAACATGAATCTCACAAAGACATACCACATCTTATGCCACACATACTGGAACCTAAATGTAACTTTAATAATAGTTGTCTAAGATACTGTATACATAATTATGAAGTACATTAATAATATTGTAATAATCATTCATATAATAGCCACTGATGGCACTCAAGGCAACTTTTAAATAACTGTTTGCATGCTAAGAATACTACAAACAGCAGGAATTCCAAATAGAATGCAAAGCTCTATAATTTGAATCTCATATAGACATACCATACCTTATGCCACGCATATTTGAACCTAATTTTAACTTTAATATTAGTTATCTAGGATACTGTATACATAAATATGAAGTACATTACTAATATTTTAATAATCATTCATTCAGTAGCCACTGATGGCACTCAAGGTATCTTTTAAATAACCTTTTGTATGCTAAGAATATGACAAATATAATAGCAGAAATTCCAAATAGAATGCAAAGCTCTATAATATGAAGCTCACAAAGACATACCATACCTTATGCCACACATACTGGAACCTAAATTTAAGTTTAATAATAGTTGTCTACGATACTGTATGCATAAATGTGAAGTACATTACTAATTCATACTAGTATGTTCTATTTACAACTTAATCAATTAAATATTTTAGCGACAGCAGAGCCACCATTCAAATAGTTAATTTTGAGGCCAATAATTTATTTAAAGTATTGTCTGTGTACCAAAAACAAAATCCCAGTGATAGAGTTAGTAACTAAAACTGTTTTATATGACTATCAGAAGTATCATACTGATTACGACACATTATATGACTCATATCGCAGTTGCATTAATGTATATGTCTCATATCGAACCTCAATTTTATATCCAATTTATTTCAGTTTTGTTGTTGATGACACTGTATTTATTAATAGGTACCAAATACGTTTATAATATTCCAGATATAGCTTACTCAATTCAAATATCTTGTATCGGTGCAATCACTACAACATAATCCGCTAATATCTTTCATCTATTTATGCTATTGTCGGTATCCCAATAACGGTATTCCTGGCATAGATTTAAAAGCCAAAAGATGTACATATCACCTTCAAAAAGATATATTTTAATGCATCATATTAGCTTAAATGAGATAAAATAAATAAATAAACTTAAGCAAAAGCGAACCACTTCGAAAAGAATTTCGTCGTCTTCTTAATACTTTTAAAACAGCTATTTGACTGATCAATGAACGAAACTTTACGATGCTCTAAAATTAAACTGAAATATAAGTAAACAATGAAGGCATAATAACTTGTTTGTTTAAGAACAATTTAATAATCAGGAAAGGGTATGGGAATGTCATTACATAGCAGAACCTTTATTACACAACTACTTTCTCCTGGCGACCGTGTAATGAAGAGAAGTAATTAAACACGCAATATTATAGCTTGATTTAAATATTGATCTTTCTGATGATCAATTTAAATCGTACAAATTTAAGCATTTTGTGTTCAAAATAAACACATTTCTTATGTATGAAATGCCTGTAGACAGCGTAATTAAATGGGATGTTTGATTGTGAAATTTAAATTATTTAGAGTGTACGAAGACGGCTATTGTGATTGCATCTAATATTATCTACTGTAATGGTATGACGCAGGTGTATCATCTAATTAATCTAATAAGCCTTTTAGTAAATTGTGCATTTAGTAATTGTGTTTTCTAAAACTACTTTAAACAAAAACCAGCATAATAATTGATTTAAATAATATGCTTTATAATTCAGATATATAAAAGAATAATTTCACATTGATTGTATGCATTGGCACATGGTACAATATTTAATTTGAATATCATTGTATCAAACCACTATTGTTATATCAGTACATAGCATAGGTATTGATTTGATTACATGTACTGATAATGTCAATACAATGATCATAAGTATTGATAAAAGTGGTTATCATATGCTATCATTGTAAATGAATGATAGCAAACATTATCATTTATTAAAACAATAATCTAAGTGAATATATAATGTAGGAAATAATAAATAGCTACAATATATATTGATTCTTAAAATCAACATCACACGTCATGAATATTGATTATCGAGGCGATAATCAAAATTTTCTTGAATAGTATGACACTGCACAGGTTCTTAGATAAATAAAATGCGTATATAATACATTTTAATCATTTCATACAGAATTTGTACATTAATCGATCCCATTTTTTATGACATCCCTGCTATTCAAAAGACAATTGAAGCTTAGAAAAAAAAAAAAAAAAACCGCTGATGTAATTTACCGTTAAAAACTTGCAGTAAACTCTTCAGTCATTCAATCGCTATTACAGATAACTCTTATTTGAACTGTTCGCATTGGTCAGAATAGAGATAATTCACGGTTCTGTATCTATTTAATATATAAAAATAAAATTTTGTCTGTCTGTCTGCAATTCTATACAAATCCACAGTTTGAAAGCCAGAGTTGTGAAATGGTTCGTACATGTGTATTAAAACACGGCCGATGCAACTAAATTAACCCGCGATCGAAACAATTTATAGTTAATTTTTAATTAATAAAAAACCATCAATTTAACAGCAATTTCCTATTAAAATGAAACATTTTTCGTTATAACAGTTGCCAACAATAAAAAATCCACAATAAAACTCTTACCACAACAATTACTTTTCTATTGCAAGATTTACACATGAAAAATGAAAATAAAATAAATAGTTTGACAAATAACGAAAAAAAAAGAAGAATATTACGTCATAATTTTTTTATTGTAAGATTTCCAAGTGAAAAATGAAAATGAAATAAATAGTTTGACGAATTAAAAAAAAAAGTTAATGTTACGTCCTATTGGAAATATAATGGACTGGCAGGTGGATATATAATGTCATATGAGTTTGAGAAAACGTTTTGAAACATGATAAAAACCCGATTATCGAAATATTGCCATATTTTACCATTTTTAGGTTCTACGATTTTATTTTCTATACGATTAATTTTGAAATTGATTTTTCAAAGCAAACATTCTTAGAATTCTGGGTAACGCCGGTTACTTTAGCTAATTTTCTATAAAAACGGTTGAATGAAGCTAAAGTTTGCTGCAGATTTTAAACAGTGTAAGATGAACATTGCGTAGATTGCATTTATATATATTTTATAGGTCGTGAGATATTTATTTTCAAAAATCCTTTCTAAGTAATTTCAGTTTCTTTTCATGATATTGAGTTTTACGCCACAGTTAAGGGGTTCTGGGGCACATTTAAAAATTATTTTTATTTATTGAGTTAAAATTTTGAATTTTTTGTGATGGTTAATCATTGTAAACAAAATCACATGATAAAATTTCTCATAATTAAAAAAATAACAAAATTTAAAATTTATTAAAAAAGGAGGGGGGTAATCTAAAATCGTTATAACACGAAATATTATTTGTAGAATTTCAATTATTTTTCCTTTTAAATAAACAGAAATTTATATACTTTAATTTTTATTTAGCATTTTTTCGAAATATTAATTATAAAAAAAAGATGAAAAATATTTCAAGTAAAAAAAAAGAAAAAAAAAAAAAAAAAAAGAAGATGCAACTTAAAAAAAAAAAAATCATATTTTTAAAAGTCATTTTTTTTTTCAAATTTTCTGAATAAAATTAAAGTAAAACAATTGAAAAAGACAAGTCCCAAGTTTTAACTATTTATCTTTAACGGTTCTTGAGTAATAACAATTTAAATACAAGAAATGGTAAAAAAACCCATCATGAAGAAAACCGCATTTTCCCAAGAAGTCGTTTCCATGACAACCATTGCTTGATAGCAGGACTTTGAAAACAAACCAAAACGAAAAAATAATATTTCTTGTTCTAATTAAGATAGAAATATGATTTAAACGCATTTTAAGAAGAAGAAGAACAACAACAAAACAGAAAAATTTTTAATGCAATAGAATTTATTTAGAAAATTTGAAGATTTTTGTGTCCCAGAGCCCCTGAAAGAAGTTTTTTTTTTTTTTTTTTTTTTTTTTTTTTGTAAATGGCATATTTTAAGCCTTGTACCTTTAGAGTAGGCATAAGTAAAGGAGCAGTAAACTAACAACCTTTCAAAAATTTCGTGAATAGAATTTATAAAATAATTGATTTTGGAACTTACTGATTACCTAAACTGAAAATACGTAATAAAAAACTATAAACTACATTTTATGTACTTAAAAATTTGAAATGTGGTAAATAATGAATATTTCACGGATAAACAAAGAAAAAATTAAGAATTCAAATTGGATGATTTTTAATCTTTATTCTCAGTATTATAGAGTCATATGAGATGTAATTTTTCAACTGAAGGAAAAGGAAAAGAGGACATTAATTTGAGCCAGGGACCTTTGCCTTTAGCTGCCAATGCTCCATCTACTGAGCTATCCTGAACAAATCTGGCGGGCACAATTCACTGAGATAAACTTTTGATAAAAGCATCTTGTCAGTTACCTTACAATGCTCAACAGTATAAATTGCAGGTAGTGGAACTCCAAATAATCACTGGATATGTAATTACACTTTATTAATTTTACCACAATTATTCTAATTGGTAAATAAATGCTATCAGTTGTAAATTTCCAACCGAGTAAAAAAGGTTACCTGAGTGAATTGTGCCTTTGAGATTTCTTGAGGATAGCTCGGTTGGCGGTGCATTGGCAGCCTGTTTCAAATTTTGGCCTGGGCACTTTTTAACTCAGTTGGAAAATTACAACTCATATGATTTATTTATCAATTACGGTAATTGTGATAAAATTAATCAAATGTAATTACGTATCCAGGGTATACTTCGAATTCCATTACCTGAAATTTATTCTGTTGAACAGATTCAGATAAAAGGCCAAATGCCATTATCAAAAGGTTGTCTGAGTGACTTTTGCACACCAGGTTTTTCCAGAATAGCTCAGTTAGCAGAGAATAGGCATCTTAAGGAAAAGGTTCCTGGTTCAAATTTGGACCTGGAAACTTTTTCAACAAGCTGAAAAATTACAACTCGTATGATGTATTTACCAATCAGATTAATTATGTTAAAATTAATAAAATATTATAGATTCCCATGCAACCATGGGCGCTGTCAGATATGGGAAAGGAAGCGCATATCATAAATATTAAAAAAGAAGACGGAAACACTAACATTAAAAAATGCGAAAGTAACATCTTACGTCAAGTTTGGGTTATGAAGCACTTTCCAACACTTACAGAGTACTGTACCTAATACAACGAAAGAAGGTATCTAAATAAACAATTTAGAAAATGCATAAGAGATCTGAAAACTCAATTTCAGCAATTACCACCCATAGTCGGAAAGGTAATGCATCGATATATTTCCATACACATAGTATTCTAAAATTTAGATCAATTCAAAAACGCATAACACAGTTCTAAATTCCCCTTAAGCAATGTCTGTAAATAGACAAAAATGTACTCGGATTACTTCTGTACAGCCCTTATCCATAGACATGTTATACATACCGCATGTTTAGCTAAAATTTAAATCAAGGCATAAAACGCATTTCCAGGAATTACGATCCGTAAATTTCAATGCATTCAGATCTTTGCGTCGCCCCGTATATGAAATTATTTCTATTCTACAAAACTCTTTTAGTATACTTATTATAATTCAACTGGAAAATTTACATAATGCAATAAAAAAACATTTAAATAGCACTTTTAAAGCAAATAAAACGCAATTTACACCCACAGCAAACAGTAATGCTTACGAATTCGTTTGTGAAGCCCTGTACATGATCTATAGAATTTACATGCATCACGTAACACTCGAAAGTTTAGTTAAACTTAATAACTTATTACCACAATTGAAAATTCACTTTCAGCAATTATCGCTCATAGACATGACTGTAACAGAAGTCTTTTGTAGTTTGTGAATCACTATAAATGGATAATAAATACTATGCATATCTTGTTCCATGTCATGCGGTTCACTTGAGTAATGCATATATATTTCGTAATGTTTGGAAATAGTGTAACATCATTAAAATGCACTGCAAACGATTTTCTCCGTTGATCATTATGTAACGCAATTCTTTTTTGAGACGTTATAAATTAATAATAAATGTTTTGCACACTAAATTCTACAGAAAGCATGTTCAAGTGCATGTTAGTGATACATATCAATTTCATTATAACTGAAATAGTGTACAGTAAAACCTGTGTAAGTTGACCAATTGCGGTGCCACACTTCAGTGGTCAACTTAGACAAGTGGTCAACTTATAAAGGGTGATGATAAATTTACTTTTTTTTTACGTAATATTCATGAAATGTCATTTTTTCCCACAAATTTTATTTATTGGCACGGCTTTAAAATAATATTGTATTACCACGCATATTTCTAACATCTTACAAAAGAAAAGATTAATTACAAGAATGAATTAATAGTTTTGTATCAATTTTTAAATCAATTAGTATTAACAACTATTTATTTAAAAAAACAATCAATCAATATACAGTCAATTAGTGATTTTTCAAACTATACTAGTTATTACACATAATTTATAAAAATCATAAAATACACTTCTTTTTTCACATGTTAATACACATACACGTTCTAAAATTAAGTTTGTCACTTACATTACCTATTTGTCCAAGAAGAAATTTGAAAGTTCGACTAATTTTCTTTTTAGAGCCATTTTATGTTAACAAAATCTTCCTTGTTAAAAAGCAATTACAGAATATAAATGTCTTGAATAGTACCTCTACACCAAGTTTACTAGATGAAAATAATAATCAAATCCTTCTGTATTACAACACAGTTCTAGTGTAACTCATCACTTGTTGTTACAATTGCCACAAACCATTGAAACTGGTGGAAGGTGGAAATATTTCTGCTCATCAGCTAGCACTTGGGGTTATTGAAAGAAGGGAAGGAATGATAAGAGATTGGGAAATAGAAGAAAGAACTCTATAATCAAAGAATGGAGGGGGAGGGTTGGAAAGCCAAATCCACAAGATCAACAGTATAAGAATAGATAAGCCTTGAATAATTTATCTACACCTATCACTACTAAAAGCATTCCCCAGGATAATAACTATTTCACCCTTTTAGAAATTCTAGTTTAAAAAAAAATCGTGGAGAGTTACTTTATTTTATTCATGATTTTGTTTGTTCAAGTTATAAAGGTTTTTGATGGGCATTTAATAATAGTTCTAGTCAAATTTGAATAATTTCAGTTGTCAAGATACAAGATAGACAGGTGGTCAGGTTACAAAGGATTTGTCTTATACTTTTGAATAGGATAAATTTGGTTCCTGACAAAAGAGGTCAACATAGACAGGTGATCAACTTACAAGGGTGGTCAACTTTACAGGTTTTACTGCAATAAAATTCAAATACTCTGTAAACGAGTTTTCCCGTAGACCATAATGTAAAGTAATTCTGTGGAGTGTCTCTGTCATCGAGCTATAAATGTTTCGTACTTGATTTTTAATAGAGAACCTGCTATAGTAAACCTCAGTAACAGATATCAATTACATGCAATTCAAGTATATTATTGAGAATAGGAGTACGGTCAGACAATCGACAGACAAGCCGAAATCATAAATACTTTTCAATTATGTTAGAAAGTATTATGATCGTTACAGTCTATAAGCCGCGCCTAGCACTGTGAGACAATTCTACTATCCAAAGGGGTGTAACGCTGAGATGGGTATTTTCCAAAGTTCTACTTCGGAGATCAATTGAGCGTTGTCACTAAGATTGGCGCTCAGCCAAACGCACCTAAGCAAACTGCGTTCATTCCTATTTTTATAAAATCAAAGCAGACCTGAAGTACTTGAGAAAGCGCGGAGGGTTTTGCTTTACGAAAACAAACATTGATATAATAAATAAAACAAAATAATAGATGATTAAAAATTCACATACTGATGAATTTCTATCAGAATCATGAACCATTGTATCTTTGGAAGGTAGCCTTATAATTAAAAAATAAATCAGCCAATTTGATAGAATCCAATCTATTTCTCTAATTCTATTCTCTAATTCTGTTCTGATAATTCGCTAATAAAAAAATACGTTTTGAAACTAAATTTTTTTTCCTGAATTCAATATGTCCATCTTTATATGCTCTCTCGTTAAAATCTCCCGCTCTAAAAAATTACGTTTCTAATTTATATGGGTATAAATATAACGCAAAGACATATATATTGAAGATCCCACTAGATCTACAGCAATCATACATTTCCTCATGCGGCACAGAGGAGTTTGACCCAAAAACCTGGCCAAAAATGCAAAAATTAATATTTGCTCAAACATTGCAATCAACAATTGTAATAAAAAGAAAAGTGCTCGCTTAGACTGATGGCATTGAGCTCACAGGCTATTCACACTAATTGTATATTATACTCTTATTATAAAGAATAATGGCCCTCGAAAAATAAATTAAGGGGGATTAGCTGCATTTCCCCGTTTCCCCCTTTATACTTAACCAATGAACCTCAAATCTAATCACGGAAGCGCCTTATCAGAATAAACCTCTATACAAAATTTGAAGAAAATCAGCTAATTCTGGATGAAAAACCCACTTCGCTAAATTAAGGGGGGTGGGACTAGCCACGTTCCCCTCTTTATTCTTAATCACTGACCCTCCAAATCTAATCAAGGAAGCTTCCTAACAGAATAAACAGGTAGACCAAATTTGAAACAAATCGATTAATTCTGTATGAAAAACCAATTAATCTAAATTAAAGGGGGGGGGGGCTATCCCCATTTCCCCATTTATACACAACCAATGAACACACAAATCTAATCGAGGAAGCGCCTTATCAGAATAAACCGGTATAATAAGTATGAAGTAAATCGAATAGTTCTGCATGAAAAACCCATTTATCAAAATTAAAGGGGATTAGCCCCCTTTATACATAACCAATGAACCCCCAAAACTAATCAGGGAAGTGCCTTATCAGAATAAACCTAGAAAAAATTTGAAGCAAATCCGATATTTCTATCAAGAGTTATCGCGTTACATACGTACATACATACATACAGAACCTGCGGGCACATTAGCTCTCAGGCTTTGATAGTCTGTGAGCTAAAAAGTGTATTTTTTAATAGCTGACTAACTGGTGCATAGATCTATGTCTATTTCAGAAGCATGAGTCATATATGGCTGCTCCTAACCTAAGTTTAACAGAAGGTTTCTTTACGAGAAGAAATGCTTTATTGTTACGTTTGAAATTTGTTATTATGTTTAATTAGGTTTAAAAGTATATTTTTGTAGCTTCATGAATTTTTGAACTCATTAGCTTTATTTTCATCGTAATAAAAATAAATAAAAATTAAAAATATTTCCTTTTAAGCCTTTTTAGCTCTAATTTAGATATATTGATTTACATATATAATTTTTTGTACATGTGCCAGTGTTTGCCGAACCATTTTTTAAGTATAGCCATATTACTCATAATTTTGTGGGCCTATTGGAAAAAAAAATCTTCCGCCTATAGTTGCCATTTTTAAATATACATGTTTTAAATAAAATGTTTGGGTAATCTCTTAATAACACTCAAAAATCAGCATCTCTGCACTACAACTCAACATTAGAGACTCAACTTTGCTAAATACTATATGCAAATAATCTAGATATTAGTACACTGATTTACGTAATTAATTAAAAGTTTACATAAAGTAAAATTAACCATATTTAATTAAACATTAATTCTAAGAAAAACAACTCTATCAAAAATTATATTCCTCTTATCTTATAAACAGTAAAAAGTTAAGTAAACTGTGTATTATATATACAGGGTGATTCATAAATATCGAAACAATAGGCTATTTCCTTAAATATTTCCCCTAGACCCATACTTTCAATTGCAAATTTTCATAAAAAAAGGTGCAAAATTTAATGACATAAGTTGCAACTCCATAGGGGGTCTATTTGAAAAAACACGAAAATTAAATTTTTATACGGCCCCCGTAGTGTAAAAATTTCAATCAAGAAAACTTTCCTTATCCATTCCCGAATTAAGCACAAAAAATTACATCTTCATATCTGAAAAACTCGCAGAGTTATGGCCGTTTAAATAATTCATCAGGTTTTAAGAGATTAGACACAAATTGAAATGCGCGCAATCGAAGAAATGAGTTAGTTTAAGAGTTCTAGGAAACATGTAAAAAATATATTTGTTGAGCTAGAATTTTGATTTTTTTTTTCTTTTTTTGTGATGGTTAACCGTATAATTTGCAAACAATATCACATCCTAATATTTCGCATAAAGTTTTTTAAAAATTTAAATGTTTAGTATTTTTTAAGCGGATTTAATTTAAAATCTTTATAACTCGAAACATTATTCATCGGATTTCAAATTTTTTTTTATTTAATTAAAGAGGAAAGTATAATTTTAGTTTTGTTTCAGGAATTTTTTTTATTTTAATTTTAAAAATATTAAAAATATTTGCTTAAAAAATATGTAACTCATTTCTTAAAACATCATATTTTCAAAAAAAAAAATTTTTTTTTCAATTTGCCGAAACAAAATTAATGTAAAATAATCAAAAAAGACATGTTCCAAATTTGCACCTTTTTAATTTACGATTAAAAAAGCATCATGCAGAAAAAGCATCATGCCTTTTTGTACTACTTAAATGCCCATAAATAAATGTTTAATGTAGAATTTGAAAACCCGACTTTTTTCTGAAGACTCGTCCAGGCCGGGCCGATCGTATTTTTTCATACCGAAGCGGGTGTTGGTGTGATTTATGACGGACAATAATCTACACGAGGGATGTGGGCCCGTAACGGGGGGATGCCTTCCGTGGAGGTCCTTCTAAGGGAACCTAACCAGTATTTACCCAAGGATATCCAAGGTTCGAAGAAAACCACTGAAAACTCCGAACGATTGGGCCGAAGGACACGATTGGGTTCGAACCCAGCATGAGAGCAGAACCTCTCGGCCACTGGTTATACCGAACCGGGACTGGCTTCTTTAATCCTAGGTCTCCCCTGGGCGAAAATTTCAGTCCCGCTTTCGAGACAACCCATATTAAAATCATTATCTGTGACTGACCTAACCCGTGCAAAAATAACTAAAATTTGTCTCAGCCCAAAAACATTTACAACAAATGCATACATTTTTAAATGGCCATTATTTTACAATAAAATTTTAAAATTCATATTTTTAAAAGGATAGTAGATTTTAAGGCAAAAAATTTAAAATACAGTAAAACTAGTGAAAAAAAATCTGCCTAGGACGCAATCCTTTCTTAAACGGAAAAATCTGTTGATCCATGGAAAATGAATATACTAATACCTGAGAAAAAATAGACTATATTTACAACTCCTAAGAAGGGAACTTGTCTATAACGCTTTTTTTTTCTTTCTTATGCGATTCCATCTTAAAAAATTTTACTTTATAGCATTTTTCATTGTCTCTAACACATGGAATATGGATTAACGTTATTAAAGGAGAAGTGAATCATTTACATATAAATAGAGATTCATTAATAAAACAAATAATCACAGCTTTTGGCACTTCTTTAAAAATAATAAATATAAACATGAAAAAAGAAAAGATATAATAAGTATTTTTGGTCAGAACTCCTCCATACGAAACAACTTTTAACCATATCGATGTAAAAAACTATGTAGAAATTCAGTCAGGTCGGGCCAGGCTACGATTTGAACTTCTTTCCAGGCAGGGTCGAACTTTTTTTCCTATGGGATGGTTCGGGACCGGACCTAGATATTTCGACCCGTGCAGACCTCTATTGCAGACCACCAGCATACTTTGAAAAAAGTTTAACGTAAAATCTATACGCTGCCTATTTTATGTCCAAAGGTGAGGCGCTGTCTTATATCGACTTTTAATAATGCACAATTTGTGGCTGATACCTATCTTGCATTCAAAATGAGTCAAAATCTCGTCTCTCAGAGGCATGGACAAATGGTGTAAGTCACGAATTTTGGATTTTGATATCTCTGCGAATTTTAAAGATATCGAGATGAATTTTTTTGTGTTTAATTCAGAAATAGATAAGGAAAATTTTCTTAATTGGGAATTTTACTCTACGGGGCCTGTATAAAAATTTATTTTTTATATTTTCTCATATAGACCGCCCATGGAGTTGAAACTTATCTCATCAAATTTTGCACCTTTTTCTATGAAACTTTTCAATTGGAAGTATGTGCCTAGGGGCACTATTTAAGAAGATAGCCTATTGTTTCGATATTTATGAATCACCCTGTAGATATATTTTAATTAAATGCATACTTTTATGTGACCATAACGTTAATTAAGAGTATTTAAGAATAGCATGTCAACAGCAATGATTTTATTTGTAAAACGCATAAAAAATAATTTTGACCATTAATACACTTCAAATACTCCGCTATGCGCGGGTATGAAACGTATCGCTCACCCGCAAGAAAAGTGACACATCTCGCAAAAATTCATTTTGCCTTTTATTCCACTAAAAGTTTTGTCATAGATGCGTCTTGCTACAGGAGACGTTTCATAAGTGTAGTTATAAGGAAAATCGATTTATTACGCTATATGGCCATTCGTGACCAAAGAAGGGAGGTGGATTGTGTGGGGATGTAAAATTACATAACCCTCCAAACCACACCTACGTCTTCATTTTTAAGGGTTTTAAGCTTTTATGCACATTTTTACTCCTGCATGCAGAGCTAAGTGCTATAGTTTCATGTTACAGTAAAATCATGCCAATTTTCTTTTGCCTCTCCTGAGAAATTTACTTTTGTCGAGATGTGTCACTTTTCTTGCGGGTGAGCGATATATTTGCTGCGTTGTGTTGGGCGTAACACACCATCCTCTTTAATAAAAAGCTACCAGTTGCTGACGACTGGCTTTTTCACTAATCATTGCCACAGATTAATCTCGGAAAATGAAACATTCGACGTTACTGAAAAAATTAATATCTTGAAAAGTATTTGTTTGAAAATTGTTAGACAAACTGCGTTAGAAAGGTAAAAAATTGTATTTTTCTACCAACAACAGATTACCGATATAAACAAACAAAATTTCAGAAATTGTGATTAATTTTGCAAATGTAAACAATGCGTATTCGGTCATTCATTTTTGAAAGTCCATTTATAAAAATTTAAACACTTTCGTGCATTGAATAGTTTAACTCCTGTAGTATTAATATACCTTTGACGTCATTCGCCTATGAATCAATGAAAATGGTTTTTAATTTAAAAGCGAAGTCTTAGAATATTCAAGTCTATTTTCGGTACTTTTATGTTATCCGGGAGCAAATCTCGCCAATAACAGGGCTTTTTTCGCCAATAGTAGTTATTTTTTCGTGTGTATGATTTAGAAGCAATGTTTTAAATTTGAAATAAAATGCTCTGGTATTTATTATTATTGTCATGTATTTTAAATGATATGAGTGCGTTTTAATTGTATGTAATATATGTATTTTGAATGTTTGTATTTTAAATAAAAGTTATGCTTTTTAAATGAAATGGGTTAAAGATTTATATTTTAAGTGAAATTAATGCAATATGAATGATGTCAATGGGAACAACATTTGGCGATTTATCACATCGCCAAGCTAGCATAAAAGCACTCAGTTTTCTGAGTATTAATGCAATAAACATAGTCTTTAGTTTGTTTCAGGTTTGTATGTTTAATTTATTTTGGAAAAATTGAATTGATGAATAATTAATCCATTTCCCCATTTTTTAATATATATTTTTTTAACTTAATTGTTTTATAACATTTCATAATTTATAATTGTACACCGTTGAGTAGGGAGGGTGTACTTTCAAATGTAAACTGTTTGAAAACTATTTCCATTTACTGACTTTTTATGATTCTTAAACCAAATAGCTCGATTACGGTATAATAGTATATAAATATTTTTATCAATTATTTAAAATTTTAAGGGAAAACCACGAATTCTACCCACCATTTTATATAATAATGTAAAAACTGATTTAAAATAACATTATAATGTAAGCAGTTTAACAAATTAATATAACTAAGTTAATATAATGAATATAGCTATTTAACAAGAAAAAAAATCATGTGTTAAGGTTAGACTATGAAACCCCTTTCAACACAATCAGAAAACTGTAACGAAACTTCACAGATTAAAGCATGAAACATTTTAAACTCCATTTTCAGCAACTACTATCTATACTTGGAAAAATCTCGATTTTTTTGTGAAGCCCTGTATATAATTTGTATATATGCTAATTCTTCTAGTATGCTAAAATTTAGTTCAGTTTGTTCAGCATTTATTAGGAAGTGTGTGTAGTATTAATAGTTCATTTACAGGGGCACTCAAAAGAGTTGCGTTACATTATGGTCAATGGGGAAAAATCGTTTGCAGTGTATTTTGAAGACCTTGTGCTATTTTAAATGTATTGAAATTGATATAACTCACTGATTTTAACGACAATATCCATTACTGTAGAATAGGTCATTCATAGCATTGATCGTTCGTTTACGGGGAGACTGAAAATAACGGTTACAGTACTGTCTTTGAGCAATAAATGCTAGAAGCGAGTTTTCAATTTCTGTATGCACTTTTAAACTGAACTAAGTTTTGCATGACCCTCATTAAGTGTAAATTCTATACCTCGTGTACAGGGCTGCACAAAAGAATTCATGTACCACTTTCCTTATAAGCGGAAATGGCAGGAGGGCAATTTTAAACTGTGTATGTATTTCCCAACGGAACAAAATTTTTGCATGTATGTAGTTCATTGATACAAATTTATCTATCCTATACAAAGCTGCTCAAAGAATTCGGATCATTTTAGGACTGTAGATGGGTTTTTCTGCAATTGGATTTCAAATGCATTATGCGTTTCCAAATGGTTCAACCATTCTATTTCAATTTGTTAACACCTTAATTCTCGTTCCAGTGATATTCACGGGCAGTGTCTTTTATTCTTTATATTATTTTTTCTTTGAAACCCACCAGTTTTATATAATAGTGTAATTATCTTTATTATGGTATCATTTTACCTGGTATTAAATAAATTGAATATTTATTTTCCGAAAAAGTGCTGCCAATAAGCAATTCGAATTTTTAAACCGTAATTTACTGCAACCGTTAAAGTGTTTCCTAATCCGTGCATGGCACATGATTTTTTACTTTCCTCTATCTTCAATAGAAGAAAGTACTGTAATCAAAATTTTTTTCGACTTCCGGTTTTCGACGGATTTACATGTTTTAGGGGTCAGAGATCCAAAAAAACATGTTTATAGAAAATGTCTGTCTGTCCGTGTGTCCGTGTGTCCCTCTGTCCGTCTGTCCGTGTGTCTGTCGCCATTGTACCATCAAAAAGTGTATGAAGTTATGCATAGAATTGAACCAAATTTTTATTTTAAGTTTTTGGCTATGGCAAGCAGATCCTCCCTGAATTTAGAAAAAAATTGCCGGCAGGGGGCGCTCTAATAGCGAATTTTGTGCGATTTTGAATATTGTACCATCCAAAAGTATATGAAGTTATGTATAGAATTGAACCAAATTTTTATTTTAAGATTTTGGATGTAGCAAGTAGGTCCTCCCTGAATTTGGAAAAAATTCGTCTCTAGGGGGTGCTGTAATAGCGATTTTGCATATTGTACCATCGAAAAGTGTATGAAGTTATGCATAGAATTGAACCAAATTTTTATTTTAAGTTCTTGGCTATGGCGAGCAGGTCCTTCCTTAATTTGGAAAAAATTCACCGGTAGGAGGCGCTGTAATAGCGATTTTTGTGCGATTTTGTATATTGTACCATCGAAAACTGTATGAAGTTATGCATAGAATTGGGCCAAATTTTTTTGTGTTTCTTTTTGGTCATGGCATGAAGGTCCTCCCTGAATTTGGAAAAATTCCGCTGGAAGGGGGCGCTATAATTACGATGTCTGTACTATTATCTTTATTGTACAATCGAAAAGTGTAAAAAAATCGGCATACAACTGAACCAAATTTTTTGTGCATGTTTTTGGCTTTGGCCAACAGGTCCCCCTTGAATTTGGAAATATCGCGCGGTAAAGGGGCTCTGTGATAGCGATTTTTGTATATTTTTCTTGATTTTTCGTAGTTCTATTGTCACATCGGCGGCTCGTGCAGCAGCGGGAACTCGCATCCTGCTAAGTCGGCTATTCGCAAACATCAAATAACAACGGAATAAGGAAAAACTATTAATGTTAACAAATATCATGATATAGATTAACTCGATTTTAGTTCATTTAATTGACTGAAGTAGAAATTTAAGATGAAAATCAAAGTTGGTATAGTAATGAACTAATAATATTGAAGTATTAACATGTGTAACTAGTTTTTGAAATATTAAGATGTATAAGGTAGAAGAAAGTTTTGAGGTTGGTACATCCAACTAGTTTATTTTATAATGACTGAAAACAGAAAGAATAGCACAGCAGTGGTTCTACCATACTAAAAAAAAAAAAAAAAATCTTACAAAAAAGTCATTTAAAAAATGATATATTTCACTTTTCTCTATCTTCAATAGAAGAAATTATTGTAATAGAAATTTTTTTTGACTTCCGGTTTTCTTCGGATTTACACGTTTTAGGGGTCAGCGATCCCAAAAAAATACGTTTTTACAAAATATCTGTTTGTTTATCCGTGTGTCCGTGCATCTCTATAGTACCATAGAAAAGTGTAAGAAGTTATGCATAGAATTGAAATAAATTCTTTGTGCATGTCTTTAGCTGTGGCAAGCATCTCCTACATTAATTTAGAAATATTCCGCTGGAAGGGGGCGCTGTAGTAGCGATTTTTGCGCCATTTTCTTTATTGTACCATCGTAAAGTGTATAAAGTTATGCATAGAATTGAACTAAAATTTTTTAGCCTATTTTTGACTATTACCAGTAGGTCCTCCTTGAATTTGGAAATATTCCGCCGGAAAGGGGCGCTGTAATAGCGATTTTTGTATATTTTTCTCTATTTTTCTCAGTTTTAGTGTCCATCGGTGGCTCTTGCAGCGATTGGAACTCGCGTTCTTCTAAGCCGGCTATTCACAAACAGCTGATGACAACAGAATAAGGAAAAACTATCGATTATCATGATCGAGATTAACACGTTTTTTCTCCGATTTATTGACTGAAGCAGACATTTAAAATGAAAATGAAAGTTGGTATAGAATTGAACTAATAATATTGACATATAAAGATGTGTAACTACATTTTGAAATATTAAGAGGTATGAGATAGAATAAAATTTTCGGATTGGCACATCCAACCAGTTTTACCCTTATTTGATGTCTTCTTTACGTCTGTCTGTCTGTCACGTTAAGGTAAATCACACACTGAGACGACAGAACGACAAGATGTGCAAAAACCGATCGAAACAAAGAACGAAGTTGTTTCAAACCTGTTTTAAACCATTTTTTCCAGCGAATTCAAGTGATAAGTCTTATGCATCGCGTTAGTGTGTGACTTGCCTAACTTGACTGGGGAAAAGAGTTAATTTTAAAAATTAAGTCAGAAAGACAATATGTCCTGATTCCTTACATATTATTAATAAATATTCATGAATGGCATTTACATTTCATAAATCTTTTGATATTGCAAATGAAAATCTCGTAATAACTTGTAATCTTTCATAAGCTTTTAAAATTGCAGGAAATAAAATCTCTTTTTTGCATTAATCCCTTACCTTGTGACGGTACTTATAAGTGCCATCAAAATGACTTGTTATAAAATTCATATAATACATCGATTAGTTTTAATACAGTTTAGAATGAGTTATAGATTACTTTATCTTTTTCCAAAGGCATTATTGTTTAGACAAAACAAAAATATTTTTTAAAGAATGATTTCTTTTGCCTTTGCATCTTTTCAGCTTTTTTGGTGTTGGAGGGAGGGGATTTTTCAATTCGGAAATATTTCTATATTTCTATTATAAGAACATTATATTTGTACATTTCCTAATTCTGCAAAGTACTAAGAAAAATATTTAAAATAAAAGATTTCAGTGGGATTATAAATATTGCACAAGATACCTATAAGTTCAAATTTAATGAATCCTCCTAAATCCTTTTAAAATCTTTCTAAAATTTAATAAATGATTATATAAATCTTCTAATGTAGTTTAAACAATTCACGAAAAATGCTTTATAAGATAAAATTTTTATGAATTCATAATTCAGTATATAAAGAGTTAATAGAATTATGATTTCTTATATTTCAACAAAATGTTTGTCTTCTTATAGAAAACATTGTCCAAATTTTCAAACATCAGTAATAACAAAGTATCCATTAAAGTTTTATTTCTGAAGATTTTTTAAAAAAGAAACGATGTGAAAATGCCACTTTATCCTTAAAAACCTTAATTATAAAATCCATTAAACAACCTTTAATCCTAGTGAAAATCAATTGTTTTGAGGATTTAATGCTTTTCAGAAGACGTGAGATTAACGTATTTCAAAGTTTTACTTTAAAGTTTTGTTTTAATGAGTTTTCCCGAAAGAAATGGACAAACTGTCGTAAAAAATTTAACCTTTCAATTTTATGTGTTTTATTAGTCTTGCTTTTATAAGAAAAGAAATCGTTCATTTATAAAGTTGTTGAAACTTTCACTCTAGTTGAATGTAAGTGGTGTTTTCGTTAGGTATTTGTTTAAATAAACTGTGTTGTTTTATTGAATTAATGTATAATATTTTTTTTCAATTCTTACTATTAGTTCACACTCTCCCTATATTTATTTATTTATTTATTTATATATAAATCTTGTCCAAATGAAATCGTTAATAAAATAATTATTATGCATCCTATGAAGTTGAAATATTTTTTTTAAAAACTTGTACTGGATGACAATTGATGTTAATATAGTTTTTTCAAATATTAATTCATTAATTAAATTTTAATTAATTAATTTTAGTTTTGCATGGGAAACAAAATGGGGGCCATTGGTTATTGAAGTATATAATGCATCTTCATATCTATAAGGGGGGTTACCATAGGGGGGACCCTGTTCTGTCGCCAAATACCGCCAAGGTTTTCGCCAACTTGGCGATATCTCTAATATTTCCAAAATTCCCATAGACTTCCATTGTAAACTGTTTATAGAAAAAAAAACTTTGCTTATAGAAAATCAACAAATTGAGATATTTTAATGCAACAAAACTAATATTAGCGTAAGGGATTATATTAAATTTTTCTTTGATGACCTAAGTAAGAATTGATTTTAAAAACAAAATTTTTATATTACTTGTTATATTTATAGTAGGGGCTCAGTCCCTTGTGAAATATGCCCGCCAACCCCTGTTCTAGCTTCGCAGCCTCTAAACACATAGTAATGTGCCCTGATTAAAGAATATTAACAGGTTACGGAAGATTGAATGATATTATTGTTATAACGGCGACTATATCTTCTATAATAGGGTTGCCATGCTTTTCCGCTTGTATAGGATATTTTTCGTTTACCATGGTCTCATCCATTGATGTCATAACAATTGACGGCAGTTTTCGGAATTGATATGAAAGATCAATTACGCATTTAAAAATTAACTTGTATAAATGGTTAGGTTAAAAATGTCGCTATCTTTCTGATTTTTATAGCAACGCTATAGACGATATTCTTCATTTAGGTCCGAGGTTAAAAAACTACGTCAGCTTGGGAATACCTTTTAGAACCACGGTATTGAAAAGCATTCTGTTTTGAAATTTTACGTTTATATTTTATGTTTTAGATATTTTCAGGAACAGATATAGCTTATTCATGAATTCTTTTCTCTATTTTAATAGACCATCATGCATAATTTTATGTTATTTTCACAATATATATTGTTTATATTAATCAATAAGAATATCCGAATTTTCTAATATGTATTTATCTAATAGTAATTCGTAACAAAATAAATCGAAAGTATTTTGGGCATACATTTACCTGCATTTATGCTACATCCAGTGATGTAATATACAAACAAATTTGCTATCCGCACTACTTTCATATCATGTGACGTCACAGTAAAAGGGTTCCATATCCTCTTATGGTTTTTGTGGCGAGCTTTTTCTAGCGATAAATGTTTCGATCTGGTTGTTGCGATCTCCAGCATTTGGGGTTGCTTTTTCTATGACTTGAATGATACTGGTGAATAAAAAAAAATTTAAATACTTTTTTGGAATTATTTTGTTTAATTTTTTTTAATTTATAATTTTCCTGGGGTTTTTTTTAAACGATATTTTCCTGTATATTTATTAAATAATTCTTTGCGCACCGAACGCAGGAAATAGCTTAAATCAATTTTTTTGTAAAACATATATGTTGAACTTTAAAATCTGTATTTGAGAATTGACAGCAACCGAAACATTTATAATCTGGGTACAAAAAAAACAAAAAAAAACTATAAAACAAGAATTCTTCTTTTTCAGATTTTAATGCCTCCAAAATATTAAAAAATATATGTAAATATAGATAGTGCAAAAAGTATTTCAGTTTTAAAACTTAAACTACACGCTTTCATTTTATAGCAAATCACGTTGTTTTCATTCGCTGAAGAATTACACGTTTACAATCCAGTCTTAAAACTCAAGTATGCATATAATGACACTGTCGTGGAATAATACACAAATTTAGCAGAAAGCGATGTCATCATTCAAGAAACTCGACAAAAAAATCCAGTATTTAATTATTCCTAAGCCTTCATTTGTTTGTAACATTAATATGCATACTGAAAATTAAATACATGGTGCAAAGGAACGCCCCTTTAACCTGAAAATACTTGCTAACGGAGAGAGCTACAGCTATGCAAGTGAGGTAATGGCATAGTAAACCGACTACGCACGATTTAATGTGAACGACAGTAGCGCCCCTAATGGTGAAATTCGGAAGATAGCCATTGCAAATCGAAAACGAAAAGAGATAGAGCAATATTTCCAATTAGAAAGTGTTAGGGCATCAGTTAATTAGTAGAAACGACATTTCGTTTACATGGATAAAATAAATCTTCGCCTGTATTCCCAAAAATGTCCGAAAGCTATGCACTCTATTTTGTGTAAACGTTTGAATGGAATAGACAGAAGTATGAAGAAATACGCACAATTTATGGTATAAATACGTACTTATCCCAATACATTTTGATAACATCACACGCACACGCACAAAAACTAGTCGGATGTACCAATCCCAAAACTTTCTTCTATCTCATACATGTTAATACTTCAAAATTCGCTATCACACTGCCAAAATTAAATGGCAATCTATGCATCTCATGAGGATTCTAACGATATGAAATTCCGTGCATTAGTTCTTGAGATATGACTATCGCTGAAATCGTCTAAATTCAGCAAAATGCTGTCTAGCAGCGCCACCTATTGGGTGATTTATACCAAATCCTAATCAGCAACAATTTATGTCAACGTCTGACTGAATCTGAAGTTTGGAGAAAATCCGAACATTAGTTTTTGAGATAGAGCAATAGCGAAAATCGTGAAAATTTCTGCATAGCACCGCCACCTATTGGGTGATTAACACCAAAACCGAATTAACAACAACTTCTGTCAACATACAACTAAATCTGAAGTTAGATGAAAATTGGTCCATTAGTTCTATTGATAGAGCTATTGAGGCAATCGTGGAAAAGGCAGCAGAGAAGCGCCACCTGTTGGGCTATTTACACCAACACCTAATCAGTAGCAAGTCATATCAAGGACTAACTTAATCTGAAGTTTGATGAAAATCCGTGCGTTAGTTCTTAAGATAGAGCTATTGGGCAAATCGTGTAAATCCTGCAAAATTCATCATAACAGCCCCACCTGTTGGGCGATTTACACCAAAACGTAATCATCATCAACTCATATCAAGGACTAACTAAATCTGAAGTTTAATCAAAATCCGTGCATTACTTATTGAGATAGAGCTATTGCGAAAATCGTGAAAAATGCAGCATTGCAGCGCCACCTGTTAAGCGATTTACACCAAAAACTAATCAGCATCAATGTGTATTAGGCGCTAACTGAATACCAATTTTTATTAAATTCCGTGCATTAGTTCTTGAGATAGAGCGCCCACAAAATTTGTGTCACATACACACAGACAGACAGACAGACTCACAGAGTCACAGACAGACATTTTGTAAAAACATGTTTTTTGGAATCTCTGACCCCTAAAACGTGTAAATCCGTCGAAAACCGGAATTCGAAAATTTTCATGAATCCAATACTTTCTTCTTGTAAAGATAGAAGAAAGTAAAAAGACAAACTGTCTCACTGTGATAAAAAGTTAATATTCAGTATGTTCGAAAAGTTCACCATTGCTCACGATACACGTTTGTATTAATGAGAGTAATTCTGCATGCACATTTCTCAGCATGGAACGTCTATTGCAAGCCTCTTCAATACGACGACATAGATTTAACCCTTTCAAGGGTGGTGGCTAGACGGTCTAGCCACGTAATTTGAATTCCAGAACTGACAAATGGCACCAAGAATATTTTAATAAAATTTTTCTTTTGTAATGAAAGTGCAAATTAGCTGGTTTTTATTTTCTAAGAAATTCGTTTGAATATTCTGGTGTCAGTAAATTATTTGATCAGTTTAAGAACAGAATTCTCCTGCTTCTGAAAGGATTAATCTAAAATTTTAAATGCATTGGAAATTAAATTTTTACAGACATTACAGCACAGTACAACGACACAATCTGCAATTCTGCACTGCTACATTTCCGGAATGTGAATATGCCAACTAGAATCTCGCTCATCGATTTCAGACATTTTTGGGTATACATGCGACGATTTATCTTATCCATGTGAACCAAATGTCGTTTTGTGCTAATCAATTGATTCTCTAAAACTTTCTGATTTGAAATTTTGCTCTACCTCTTTTCATTTTCGATTTGAAATGGCTATCTTCCAAATTTCGCCACTAGGGGCGCTTCTGTCGCTTGCATTAAGTCGTGCGTAGTCGCTTTACGATACAGTTACCTCACTTCCATAGCTGTTACTCTTTCCGTTCGCAAGTATTTTCAGGTAAAAGGGACTTTACTTTGCACTCTGTATACATTATAATAGCTCAATATCTTATGAGAAATCATTCATGTATATATTACTTTCTTCTATCTTCAATAGAAGAACGTATTGTAATCGAAATTTTTATCAACCTCCGGTTTTCGACGGATTTCCACGTTTTAGGGGTCAGAGATTTCATAAAACATCTTTATAGAAAATGTCTATCCGTCTGTCGGCCCGTCCATGTGCCTGTCGCCATTGAACCATCAAAAAGTGTACGAAGTTATGCATAGAATTGAACCAATTTTTTTAAAAGTTTTCGGCTATAGCAAGCAGGTCCTTCCTTAATTTTGAAAAAATCAGCCAAGAGGGGGTGCTGTAATGTCAATTTCTGCGCGATTTTGAACATTGTACCATCGAAAAGTGAATGAACTTATGCATAGAATTGAACCAAATTTTTTGTGCATGTCTTTGGCTTAGGCAAAAAAGTCCTCCCTGTATTTGAAAAAAATCCGCCGAAACGGGGCACTGTAATAGAGATTTTTTTACCATTTTCGAAATTGTACCATTGAAAAGTGTATGAAGTTATGCATAGAATTGAACCAAATTTTTTGTGTGTGTTTTTGCCCATGGCAAAAAGATCCTGTTTGAATTTGGAAAAATTCTGCCGTAAGGGGGCGCTGTAATTGCGATTGTTGTGCCATTTTTAAAATTGTACCATCGATAAGTGTATGAAGTTATGCATAGAGTTGAACTAAATTTTTTGTGTATGTTTCTGGCCATGGCAAGAGGTTCCTCCCTGTATTTCAAAAATTTTCGCCGGAAGGGGGTGCTGAAATAGCAACTTTTGTGCCATTTTCAATATTGTACCATCGAAAATTTTTTGAAGTTATGCATAGATGTAAACCAAATTTTGTGTGTATGTTTTTGGCCATGGAAAGAAGGTCCTCTCTGAATTTGGAAAAATTCCGCAGGAAGGTGGCACTGTAATCGTAATTTTTGTGCCATTTTCAATATTGTACCATCGAAAAGTGTATGAAGTTATGCTTAGAATGAAACAAAAAATTTTTTTTAAGTTCTTGGCTATGGTAGCAGGCTCTTCCTTAATTTGGATAAAATCCGCCGCTAGGGGGTGCTGTAATAGCGATTTTTGTGCTATTTTGAACATTGTACCATCGAAAAGTGTATGAAGTTATGCATAGAATTGAAGAAAAAATTTTGTGTATGTTTTTGGCCATGGCAAGAAGGTTCTCCCTGTATTTAAAAAAATTCCGCCGGAAGGGGGCACTACAATAGTGATTTCTGTGCCATTTTGAACATTGTACCATCGAATAGTGTATGAAGTTATGCGTAGAATTGAAAGAATTTTTTCGAGCATGTCTTTGGCTTAGGCAAAAAAGTCCTCCCAGCATTTGGGAAATTTCCGCCAAAAGGGGGCGCTGTAATAGCGGTATTCGTACCATTTTCGAAATTATAACATCGAAAATTGTATGAAGTTATGTATAGAATTGAACCAAATTTTTACTTTCTTCTATCTTCAATAGAAGAAAATATTGTAACCAAAATTTTTTTCGACTTCCTATTTTCGACGGATTTACATGTTTTAGGGGTCAGAGATCCCCCAAAACATGTTTATAGAAAGTGTCTGTCTGTCCGTGTGTCTGTCGCCGTTGTACCATCAAAAAGTGTATGAAGTTATGCATACAATTGAACCAATTTTTAAATGTTCTTGGCTATGACAAGCAGGTGCTCTCTTAATTTGGAAAAAAATCACCTGTAGGGGGCACTGTAATAGCGATTTTTGTACAATTTTGAATGTTATACCATCGAAAAGTGGACGAAGTTATGCATAGAATTGAACCAAATTTTTTGTGTATGTTTCTGCCGATGGCAAAAAGGTCCTCTCTGAATTTGGAAAAATTCCGCCGTAAGGAGGCGCTGTAAATGCGATTGTTGCGCCATTTTTAAAATTGTACCATCGAAAAGTGTATGAAGTTATGCATAGAATTGAACCAAATTTTTACTTTTTTCTATCCTCAATAGAAGAAAGTATTGTAATAGAAATTTTTTTCGACGGATTTACACGTTTTAGTGGTCAGAGAGCCCCAGAAACATGTTTATAGAAAATGTCTGGCTGTCCATGTGTCTGTCGCCATTGTACCATCAAATGAGTATGAAGTTAAGCATAGAATTGAACCGATTTCTTTTAAGTTCTTGGTTATCTGAAGCAGATCCTCTCTGAATTTGGAAAAATTCCGCCGGAAGTTGGCACTGTAATCGTGATTTTTGTGCCATTTTCAATATTGTACCATCAAAAATTGTATGAAGTTATGCTTAGTATAGAACCAAAAATTTTTTAAAAGTTCTTGGGTATTGCAAGCAGGCTCTTCCTTAATTTGGAAAAAAATCCGCCACTAGGGGTGCTGTAATAGCGATTTTTATGCCATTTTTAACATTATACCATCGAAAAGTGTATGAAGTTATGCATAGAATTGAACAAAATTTCTTATGTATGTTTTTGGCCATGGCAAGAAGGTTCTCCCTGTATTTAGAAAAATTCCACCGGAAGGGGGTTGTTGCGCAATTTTTGTGCTATTTTGATCATTGTACCATCGAAAAGTGTATGAAGTTATGCTTAGAATTGAACCAAATTTCTTATGTATGTTTTTGGCCATGGCATGAAGGTTCTCCCTGTATTTAGAAAAATTCCGCCAGAAGGGTCCGCTATAATAGCAATTTTTGTGTCATTTTCGATATTGTACCTTTGAAAAGGGTACGAAGTTATGCATAGAATTGAACCATTTTTTTTTAATTTTTAGCTATGGCAAGCATGTCCTTCCTGAATTTGGAAAAAATTCGCCGGTAGTGGTACCTGTAATATCTATTTTTGTGTCATTTTGAATATTATACCATCGAAAAGTGTATGAAGTTATGCATACAATTTAACCAAATTTTTTGTGCATGTTTTTGGCCATGGCAAGAAGGTCCTCCTTGAATGTAGAAAATTCCGCCGGAAGGGGGCGCTGTAATAGCGATTTTTGCGTAATCTTCTTAATTTTCGTAGTTCTATTGTACACCAGTGGCTCGTGAATCGACGGGAACTTCCCATGCTAATAAGTCGACTATTCGCGAATATTCGTGATTTTAATAAATATCATAATCGAGATTAAATCCTTTTTACTCCGATTAATTTACTGAAGCAGAAATTTAATATGAAAGTCAAAGTTGGTATAGTATTGAACTAATAAAAATGAAATATTGACATCTGAAGAACATTTTGAAATATTAAAATATATGAGGTAGAAGAAAGTTTTGGGATTGGCACATCCAAGTATTTTTTTTTTTTTTTTTTAATTCGGAAAATATTATCACACTCGGATTAATAAAATTGCATTCTTTCAGCTTTTTGACAGGAATTAAGTAAATGCGCAGAAAAAAGTCCCACATATATACTGTAAAGTACATTTTTATAGCAGGCGATACTCTTGGCATAGCACGTATTTAAATTACAATTTGTTTTGCTTTCTAAAGATAACAGGACATTTTTCGGGAATAAGTTATTGTATATTTAGGTTTGCTGTTATTTTATAAATTCCTAAATTAAGAAGCATTTGTCATTATATACTATATTATTGTAATTTTATAACTTACTATATCTTAATACTGCATTATTCAGATGGAGGTACAACTATATTTAATCATATAGTTTTTATTTACATAATATATACAAGAGCCGCAAAATGCAGCCGTATATTCTACAGCCATTTCTTACACTAAATTGTAATCTTAACTGCCTCACATGCAAAGAGGTCATTATCGTCCTTCATTGCGTAGTGTTGCTATCTTTTTAACATTTTGCAACAGTCGCAAAGATGAAAAGTGTTTGTGCATTCGGTTTGTCTGTCCGTCTGTCAGTCTGTCCATGCTTTAGCTCCCGTAAATATACTCGGATTTTCATGCAATTGATAAATGTTATTAAGAGTCACGAAGACATGTTTCGTATTGTATATGAAGAGCGTTGGATTAATAGTTCATTTACAGGGGCACTCAAAAGTATTCCGTTACATTATAGTCAATGGGGGAAAATTGTTTGCAGCGTATTTTAATGTATTGAAATTGATATAAATAACTGAATTTCACTACAAAATGATTACTATACAATAGGGCAATACAATATATACAGGGCTGATCAAATAATTCAGATAATTTTCCGAATGTAGATGGGAACAGCTAAAATTTGGGTTTTCAAGCATATTATGCGTTTCCATATGGTTGTTATTAGACATAATATTTTAACTTATTAAGCCATGCAGTTTTGTATCATGATTCTGAATGTGTTGGTAAAAGTTTCATAATATATGCTTGACGCATGGTTTTTACTTTCTTGTTTTAGTCTCAAATGACTGCTATCTATTGAGATATGACATGTAAGAAACCAGATTTTCCTATGTAAAGATGGAATTTTAACATTGATGTTTAACCTATTTCCTAACAGGGTTGGACTGGGCCATGGAAAAGGTCGCAGACCTTGTATTTTCAGAGGGCGCAAAAACTTCAGCAAACACAAGTCATTTTTTCTTGTTAACACTTTCCAACATAGTTGAAAAGTGTTTATGAATCCGGTTTGTCTGTCCGCCTGGCAGGGTTGTTTGTCTAAGCTCTATCTCGCCACGATATACTCGGATTTTTATGCAGTTGATATATGTTATTGATGTTTCCCATGGCAGTTTGAATAGGACGTGTGTAGCATTAATAGTTCACTTAAGGGGTTCTCAAAAGTATACCGTTACATTATGGTCAATGAGAAAAAATCGTTTGCAGAGTATTTTAATGACATTACGTTCATGGATCAAAGAGATAGATGGAGACGCAGTATGCCGTAAAAACGGTTTGCAATATGATGCGCATCATAGTTCCAATTTAAATGCTCTCACCCGGCCCAAACAAAACAAGCACATGGAAGAGGGACCAAATTCTTTGACATCACCATGAATTTTTTCCCCCTAAATTAAAGTGATCTGCTTATTTTTAAGCATTCTAAAGCAGTATTCCATTGTATTATCAACTAAAAACTGTATTACTAAAAGTATTCTTCTTTTTTTCGTGAAAGAACGTGCTTGTGTTTGGTCCGACTGTAGCTGATTTTACGGTTACATTTTTGGCGTCACCCCCAGCCACCTTACTGCATCTCCTTCTATCTCTTTCCTCCATGCATTACGCTATTTCAAATGTATTGAAATTGATATAAATCACTAAATTTCGCTACAAGATGATTACTATTGAATAGGGCATTCATAGCAACTGTCATTCATTTACAGGGACACATAAAAGAAATTAGTTACAGTAGTGTATTTGAGCAATAATTGCTGGAAGTGTGTTTTATATTTCGGTGTGCGTTATTAAATTGTACAATTTTTTTGCATGTTACTCGTTGTACCTGGTTTATAGGACTGTACAAAAGAATTCACGTTCCAATCTCCTTATTAGCGGAAAATGCTGAAGAGGAATTTTCAACTTAGGTATTTATTTCCAAAGTGGACAAAATGTTTACATGCATGTAGTTAATACAGATACAAATGTATATATATATATATATATATATATATATATATATATCATATACACTCAATTAGACACCAGTTAAATTATACAAGAATTTTAAATTTATAGTAAAGTTACTTTACACTGATTTTTCTATGTGGCTGTTTTGTATAAAGAAGACGGTCCCCTTAAATTATGGAAATGCAAAACATCTCAGTATCTCGAAAACTAATTATTCAAATTAGGTGTAAGCTTGATTGTAGTTTGTTGTATGCAAAAATTAATAAATTAAATAAACTAAAATAAGGTGTCAAAAATGTGTGTAATTGCTTGAAAATTCAGAGTTAGTACAATTTTTAATATATAGACTGTTCGGACCTTGTGCGCATGCCGAACGAGCTCCGTAGCTTTGCGGTCATGTGACCCAGTTCAGTTGTTGCTTAGCTGCCATTGCGGCACGTTGTGTATTCGAGCGGGTCTTATCCCCAAGTATATAGTTGTTCTTTAGCTGCCATTTCGGCACATTGTGTATTCGAGCGGGTGTTATCCCCAAGTATAGTATGTTGTTCTTCAGCTGCCATTGTGGCACATTATGCTATAGCGGGTCTTATCCCCAATTATTCTGTTGCTTATAGCGGGAGTATTCCCCAAAAGATGTTTTATGAACGTCACTTGTTCTAACAGCGGGTTATTACCCCAAAGTCACCTCATCATTCTACATGTTTTTCAGTGTTTGTGATTGTTTGTAACATTTGTGTGCTGTGTGATAAAAATGTGAAAAAGAAAACTATTTGTCTTCAATCTTAAAGTTACACACAGTATTCACATACATTCTAGTGGTCCGTCGATTTCGCAGCGAAATAGCTGCTATGGAAAAATTAAATAGAACAAAGGGTGCTCTAAAAGGTGCTATAACGAAATTAGAAAATTTCGTAAAAGATAATACAGACGAAATTAATTACTCGAGTACCGAGCTCGAAATAAAGATTCGAAAATTACCTGAGCTGCAAGCAAAAGTATCGGAAATACGGGATAAATATTATGATATCCCTGATATTAAGGACTTACCAGAAATCGAAAACGAGTTAGATGAACTCGAAGATCGTCTCGAGAAACTTGAGGTAAGTCTCAACATATTTCTTAAAAATCTTAAAGTTTCTGAAATAAATGTGCATGCTGATAGTATTGAATCTATAAGTTCGAATAATATTAAAGTTAAGTTACCTGAAATCCCACTACCAACATTCAATGGTAAATATGAAGAGTGGTCAATCTTTAAAGCACAATTTACAAATTTAATCATAAATAATGCTCAGTTAAATGACGCTCAGAAGCTGTTTTATTTGCGAGCATCGCTAAAAAATGAAGCAAAACAACTAGAGAGTCTAGACGATTCCTTTGAATCATTGTTTACAGCACTTACTGAAAGATTCGAAAATCAACGTTTGCTCATTGACACTCATTTATCGGCCATAATTAATTATGAAAAAATACATTACGAGTCTTCTAAAGAATTGAGATCCTTTATTGATTGTGTAAATAAAAATTTGAGGGCCTTAAAAGTATTACAATATGAACAAAACAATCTGTCTGATGCTATCCTTATCAATATTATATTGCAAAAGGTAGATAAGGAATCTCGAAAATTATTTGAATATTCGATTAAAAAATCAGAATACCCGCAATTTAATGAATTAATGTCATTTTTGGAAAACCGCAGTTCTACGTTAGAAAGCGTAAATAGATACTCTGCTTCAAAACCCTTAAACAAAAACATTCCTCTTTCGAACAAACAAAAAAATTTCATGCTAAATTCGAATGATAAATCGAATGGAAAAACTTGTATTCTGTGTAAATTGGCCTTTCATAATTTGAACAAATGTTCTCAGTTTCGAAAAATGAATGTTTCTGAACGATACGATTTTGTGAAGAAAAATAAGCTGTGTATTAATTGTTTGAATAATTCTCATTGCGTAAATTCTTGCATTTCAAAATATAACTGTAATACCTGTGGATTGCGACACAGCTCATGGCTTCATCGAGAAAAAGAAAATAAATCCAAAAATGAATTGGCTTCCCCCCAAATTTCCTCCCCTCTTGCAGGTGCGGTAAATAGAGAAACGAAGAACATTTCGGTAAATAACGAATCATTAAAGACCTTGAATAATATAAGTAAAGAAAGAAAATCAATTTTATTGAGTACATGCTTTGTTTTTATAGAAGATAATTTCGGAAATAAACGAAGGTTTAGAGTCATTTTGGATAATGCTAGCAATGTCAATATTTTAACTAAGGATTGCGCTGACATGCTGAAATTTAAAAAAGGGATAATTAATGTATCCGTTACAGGATTAAACGGTTATACTTATAATGTAAAACATAAAATTTCGAGTGTAATTACAAACGAAGATGGCTCTTTCAGGGAGAATATAGATTTCTTAATTGTTCCCAAAATCACGGATGTAATTCCATCAAAGCAATTAAATGTATCGGACATTAATTTACCGAATATTGTGGAATTGGCAGACCCCACATTTTTCAAACCGGGAAAAGTTCACGCATTGCTTGGCGCTGAATTATTTTATAGAATTTTAAAGCATAATTCAGTTAAGATAAATGATAAACTTTTTCTGCAAGACACTGTTTTTGGATGGATCCCAACTGGGGCGCTAGAGGAGAACACGCAAACAAACAATATTACTATGTGCAATTTCGTTAGAGATTTCGATGAAATAAATGATAATTTAAAACAATTTTGGGAGCTTGAGTCTATAGGCATTAAACATGGAGATCCGAAAATATCGGAAACTGATCAAGCACAACAAATATTCGATAAAACTGTCAAATTTGTAGGCGATCGTTATGAAGTTCAGTTACCCTGGAAGAGAGACTGGAAGGATTTAAATGATAATTTTAATGTTGCGAAACAGCGTTTGGAAGGTCTAAAAAGAAAATTTTATCGAAACCCAGAGCTTTTTCGACAATATTCTGAAATAATCACGGAATATTTAAAGCAAGGAATTATAGAGCAGGTGCAAGAAAATGAACCTGTTTTAGACAGGGCAGTTTATTATTTGCCCCATCATGCGGTCTGTAAAGAAGATAAACTTACTACAAAGGTCCGAATCGTCTTCGATGCCAGCTCTCATGATAACAATGATTTGTCCCTTAATGATTGTTTATGGCCCGGCACCAACTTAAATCCACTTCTATTTGATATTTTAATCCACTTCAGATTATACGAAATTGCCTTTTCTTCTGATATCGAGAAGGCGTTCCTTCAAATCTCACTAGCTGAAAAAGATCGGGATTCTGTCCGTTTTCTGTGGTATGATGATGGTTTAAAATCTTTCAAGGTCTTCAGATTCAAACGTGTTATTTTTGGAGTCAATGCCTCTCCATTCCTCCTATCTGCTACAATAAAGGAGCACATCAAGCGGTTTATGAACCTACACCCAAGAACTGTTCACCTACTCGATAAATATATTTATGTGGACGATTTTATATCTGGCGAAGATACGCTGCGAGAAGCTCTTGATGTTTCCCTGAATGCTAACAAAATAATGTCTGAAGCAGGAATGATTCTTCGAAAATGGATAACAAATGATGAAGCGTTACTGCAGTGCTGGCAAAAGGAAGGTTTAAATATTCAAGCAGAACATGCTGCAATAAGCCTAGGAAGCAATCTAAGCAAGGTATTAGGAATGTCCTGGAAAACAGAAGAAGATTGTCTGACATTCGAAGTCAAAAGTTTAATAGAATTCTTGTCATCGCAAAAAAGCTCAAAACGTCTACTATTGCAAGCAGTTGGTAAAATCTTCGATCCGTTAGGCATGCTGACGCCATTCACCATTAGAATAAAATGCCTGTTCCAAGAACTATGGCTAAAGAAGACAGCATGGGATGAACAGTTACCAACTAATGTGCACGAAAAATGGTTAAAGTGGCTCGAAGAACTTCCAAATTTAGCAGAATTAAAAATTCCGAGGAAAATTCTTGGTTGCTTGAATCAAGTAATAGCTGTAGAAATACACGCCTTTTCTGATGCTAGTAAAATAGCGTATGGATCTGCAATTTATCTGAGAATAAAAAGAGAGAGTGGTGTGGAAGTCAATCTCGTGACTTCAAAGAGTCGTGTTGCACCGATAAAGGAGATAACTCTGCCTCGGCTAGAACTTCTCGGAGCCTTACTAAGTGCAAGACTGACCAATAAAGTAAAACCCATCCTAGATCAAAAAATCACATCGAAGGTGTACTATTGGACAGATTCCAAAATAACCTTATTCTGGATCAAAGGATCATCAAAGCGATGGAAGCAGTTTGTGGCAAACCGTGTCATAGAGATTAATGCACTTTCAGATTCGAACTCTTGGTATCACTGTTCTAGCAAGGACAATCCTGCCGATCTCTTGACCAGAGGTGCGAGTGTTAATTCTCTTGTAGAGAATCCAATGTGGTTTAGGGGACCAAAATTCCTAGCAGCTGATGACTTAGTGACTGAGCAAAAAACTATTTCTGTGCCAGAAACAGATTACATTCCAGAGACTAAATCAAAATATAAAAATAACTGTAATGATTTCAATTCTAATATTTCTCTTTCTCTTTTCAGGAATCCTGAAGAAGTAGATTTTTTTCTCAACATAAGTGGTAAATACTATAGTATTCTTCGCATACTGGCATATGTTTATAGGTTTTTTCACAATTGCAAATGTAAGTTAGCAGACCGGCACAGAGGCAGCCTCACAACCCCAGAAATAAAAAATTCTGAAGTTTCTCTAATTAGATTAGTACAAAATGCAGAATTTCAGGAAGAGATTAAGGGTTTAAAACGGGAATCAAGGGTTCCCCCTTCCAGTAAAATTAAATGTTTATCCCCCTTTTTGGATCAAGATAATATCTTAAGAGTTGGCGGTAGGTTGGAAAATTCAGATTTAAACTTTGATAAGAAGCATCAAATCATTTTGCCGAAAGGCCATAAGCTCACAAAACTCATATTTGAGCATTTTCACAGGAAGTATTTTCATATTGGTCCCCAAACTTTAATCCATTACGTACGAATGCGGTTTTGGCCCGTAAGTGGAAAAAATTTAGCGCGAAAAGTAGTGCATGATTGCGTTGTCTGTTTTAGGAACAACCCGGTTACTGCTAAACAAATCATGGGTGACCTCCCATCGGAAAGAGTAACTCCAAATTTTACGTTTAACCATACAGGAGCCGATTTTTGCGGCCCTTTTGAGATTAAATATAAAAATCAAAGAAAAGGGATTTTTCATAAGGTTTATGTCGCGATTTTCGTTTGCTTAGTAACAAAGGCTATTCATTTAGAAATAGTAACGGATCTAACTTCTGATGCGTTTATCGCCGCACTTAAACGCTTTGTTTCAAGGCGAGGGAAATGCGCTTCTATTATGACAGACAATGCTACGAATTTTAGGGGTGCTAAATCAGAATTGCACAAACTTCATGAGTTAGTTCGTAGACCGGATGAAAAATTAGCTAATTACCTTACTTCAGAAGCTATTGAATGGAAGTTCATTCCTCCTAGATCGCCCAATTTCGGTGGTTTATGGGAGGCTGGTGTAAAATCTTTCAAGTATTATCTTAAACGAACATTAAAAGGTGCTAGATTGACTATGGAAGAATTCCAAACAGTCACCACCCAAATCGAAGGGGTACTAAATTCGCGTCCCTTAACTCCGTTATCGACCGATATAAATGATTTTAATGCATTGACACCAGGCCATTTCCTAATTGGTCGGCCTATCGATGCCATTCCAGAACCTCAATTGATTGATATCACAGAATCGAGATTATCTAGGTGGCAGAGAATCACTAAATTCGTCCAATTAATTTGGAGAAATTGGCAATTAAATTACTTGAGTCATCTCCAAAATCGTTCAAAATGGCAGGTAAAGGGGGAAAACATCAAACCAGGGGCGATGGTAGTCATAAAGGAGGACAATTTACCTCCCTGTAAGTGGATGCTAGGACGAATCTTAGAGGTTATACCAGGAAAGGACGGTAATGTTAGGGTTGCAAAGGTAAAAACAGCCTCGAATATCTTTCTTAGATCCATATCTAGATTGTGTGTCTTGCCCATTAATGAAACCTAATGTACATACTTATTTCTCATTGTTTATGTATTTTAAGGTGCATCTAAGATTTACATGTTATTTTACATTCAACTTTTCTTAAGAACAATATAGAACTATTTTTAGAAAATAGCTTAAATTTTGTATCAAAGAATTTAATTTTATTGTATTGTATAGTCCTTATTGTTGCTACTTATCATTATTGTATTTGTATTGTAATATTATTTTGTGGTATTGGTATTTTATTTAGTTCTTGTATTTATAGTGTATTTTTAATATTTTGAATGTGCTACGCACATTGCAACGCGGGGCGGCATGTTCGGACCTTGTGCGCATGCCGAACGAGCTCCGTAGCTTTGCGGTCATGTGACCCAGTTCAGTTGTTGCTTAGCTGCCATTGCGGCACGTTGTGTATTCGAGCGGGTCTTATCCCCAAGTATATAGTTGTTCTTTAGCTGCCATTTCGGCACATTGTGTATTCGAGCGGGTGTTATCCCCAAGTATAGTATGTTGTTCTTCAGCTGCCATTGTGGCACATTATGCTATAGCGGGTCTTATCCCCAATTATTCTGTTGCTTATAGCGGGAGTATTCCCCAAAAGATGTTTTATGAACGTCACTTGTTCTAACAGCGGGTTATTACCCCAAAGTCACCTCATCATTCTACATGTTTTTCAGTGTTTGTGATTGTTTGTAACATTTGTGTGCTGTGTGATAAAAATGTGAAAAAGAAAACTATTTGTCTTCAATCTTAAAGTTACACACAGTATTCACATACATAGACGACTTCAGAAACATAATTTGTACTTAACAATAATTAGTAAATATTATTTCCAGTCAACTGGTATCTGTAGGTTTTCTTACGATGACTTTTAGCGGAATTAGAAAGGGTTAACCATTTTTATTCCTTTTATCACCATTGATGCACTGAAAATCAATAAAAAAAAAATCTAACAATGTTTTTTGGAGCCGGCGCCAATTTGTTTCGGTACTACGAAGGGTTTCAACCTTTTTAACGTATATTTCTTTATAATATGAAACAGTTATCAGTCACTTAAAAATGTGATAAATTCAATTTATGTTACAATCTGACAGCAATTACTTTTAATTTACAACAATCTTTTGTCCTTTTATAAAAGTGCTACATATAATAGGGCATTTTAATTTTGAAATATAAGGTTATTTCAATATTTAAATCAACATCACATTAAGAAATGTGAAAATAACACTTGCTTCTGAAAATAATACTTATTACACTTGCAACATTTGATATAAGGTGAGTGAGGCATTTTGTAGAAAAAGGCATTTTGTATCCTTAAAAAATTATTTTATGTATCCATAAAATGCTGAAATGATATTGCTCTATTAAAAGGTTTCTACAGAAAAATTGCACCAAAAATGTCGCTTTGTTAGTCTAAAATCACTAAAATAATTTAGTAAATTTATTCCTCTCAGCACACTCTTCCCATGATTTGTAAAGTTCTTACCATAATTGGAGATCAAGGAAAATATTTGAGTTTTCATAACGCAGCGAAATAGGATTGTACACTGTAAAAATAATCCGACCTGTTTTCCTGTAGGAATAGGGAAAATAGTTGCCCTTATCGTTCCGGAAAATTTTCCGACCCAGCTCGGAATAAAATCCGTAAAAAAAAAGCAAATAGTCAATAAAACGGTATTTTAAGGATTTTATTCCGATTTTACGGATTTTATTCCGAGCTGGGTCGGAAATTTTTCCGGTACGATAAGGGCAACTATTTTTCCGATTCCTACAGAAAAACTGGACGTATTTTTTTTTTTACAGTGTATTCATTCAAGTTGCAAGATCCAGCTTTTTGTTATTCAAGAACCTATCACAATTTCTGAATGGTAACCATTAATGATAGGTTTTTGCGTGATTAAATTAAACAATTTTTAATTCAAAATATATACTAGAATTCCCTAACAGTTATTTAACTACGAAAAATCTGTCATTAAATAAGGCGAAAAATAATAACCGAAAATCATGTTGTAGATTTTGTGAATGAAAAAGCGCTGGCCGCGGGATTCCAAAGCTTGCAGGATTGTAATCCAGAAGTGTAATCAAGTTTGTAATCCTCGAAAAGAAAGATCATGTTTTTTATTCCCTCAAATCTGCACAGCTGGGAACCAAAGGTTGTGCAGATTATAGGTGATTACTTTGTTTACATTTTATTCTTCTGTATTTTTGCAGTAAATTAATTATTAATTCGTAAATTAATTGGTAAACAAGAAAGATACTTTAACACATTAGGTTACTTAACACACGATATTTAAGGAAAAATTATTTATGTTTTATATTGCAATTTCTTTTGTTCGTTTTTTTAATTTTCAAACATACATCATTTGTTTTAAACATACATCTTTTGACTTTTGTTCTAGTACTTTTCTTCGATTCTATGAATCGTCATTATTTCTTGTTCTGAAACAAAATTTTTGTACTTAAGAAAATTCAGACTTTTCTAACCTATAGCCCAAACCCTGCTCAAGAGTTACTTTTTCACCTTCATCATCAGACTGTGTCAGAATTATTTTGATTTTTGGTAGAGTTTAACAGAATTTCACTTATAAAGTTATCGTATCTATGAAAGTCTCTGGAGCTTCATTTTTTGGGGACAACCATTCTGTTATATTTTCTCCATTCAAGAAATCTGGCGCAACAGTTAGTGAATTTTTTGCAAAACATAAAAGTTCTGCATATTTTTGTTTTGCACTAGCCGAAAAAAGTCTCGTTATTTTTTACCTTTTTTTTTTTTGAAAAATTAAGTTTTATTTTATTGAAATTCAAATATTTAAGGGAAAGAAACTGAATACTTATTGTCAATCAAATTGCCCCAGTTTTAAATTTATCTCGCAAAGTTAATGATTACCTAATTTTCACTGTTTCCATTTGAAACAGTGTGCGGAATATAAGCGTTTGTAAATTTGAGAGAGTTGACTATATGAATGAACATTATGATAAAAAAATTAATTAATCCTAAATCTTTTACAGATGCCTAGAGTTAGAGAAAAAAAAAACAGACAACGAATTTCTGATGATGAACTGAAAGCTCCAATTAATAAAGTAATACATGAGAACATTCCTATAAGAGCAGCAGCCGAAATGTACAACATCAAATAATTAACCTTGTTTAGACATCTAGCAACTGCCAAGATGAATTTAAATTCTGCAGAAAATAGCACGCTTTTAAAATCAAGGTGTGTGCCCAATCAAGTTTTCACAATTGAGCAAGAACTGTCCTTGGTAAATTACTTGCTTTCAGCTTCAAAAATGCATTATGGTCTATCGACAGTTAAAGCTAAGAAACTGGCCTGTCAGTATGCAAATGCATTAAAAATTTCTATTCCTAATACCCGGTGCAATAACCCACAAGCGGGACCTGATTGGCTTTATGGTTTTATGAAGCACCACCCATCTCTTTCAATTCGAATACCTGAAGCTACCAGTCTTGCTTAATCAACAAGTTTCAATAAATCAAATGTTGACACTTTTTACAAAAAATCTAACTAGTCTTTATGAACGTTACAGATTCGATCCTTACCGTGTTTTTAATTGCAACGAAACTGGCTTTACAACCGTAAATAGGCCACCTATTATCATTGCCCAAAAGGGGATGCAAACAAGTAGAACAGGTTACTTCTGCAGACAGAAGTAAACTTGTTACTGTTTGCTGTTTTGTAAGCGCTTCAGGAGCAACTCTATCACCCGCATTTGTCTTTCACGAGCAACAGTTCTTGGTTTTCTCTTGTCAGGAGCACCACCAGGAAGTATTGCTTTGGCATACAAAACTAGATGGATGACCAAAGAAAATTTCTTGAAAGTGATGCGACATATAGTGAAACATACCAATGCTTCACAAGGAAACCCACTTTTGCTTCTCCTGGATAGTCATGAAAGTCATGTTCCTGTACACTGTAAAAAAAAATATGTGAAGTTACTAAAGTTTTTCTAGGAAACTGGGATTCCTAGAACTTTTAATGTAACGGCAACAACAAAATTTCATGTAACAGACACACTTTTGCGCCGAAAATCAAAAAATCTGTAAGGTTACTAAGAATTTTTTTGGAAACTGGGATTCCGAGAACTTTTCATGTAACTGCAGCCAGGGTTACAAATAAAAGTTTAGTAATATTACTGAAATTTTAGCAGATTCATTTGTAAAGTTACAGATTTTTGTAGCTTTACAAAAACTAGTTTTGTAGATTTGCAGCTTTTTTCGTACAGTTACAGGTGAAAGTTTAGTAAGCATGTAACTTTACATCTGTAGAACTACAGATTTTTTTTTACAGTGTAGAGACAATACACTTTGCGAAAGAAAATGGAGTGATTTTATTGATATTCCCACCTCACTGTTCTCATAGACTCCAACTATGAGACGTCAGTGCGTATGGTCCTTTTAAGAAACGAAACTATATAGTTTTAAATAATTGGCTTCTTTCTATCCCTGGAAAAGTTGTTACTTATCACCAAATTACAAGTCTTGTGAACCAAGCTTAAAAGGAAGCACTTAAACCTAAGAATATCATTTCTGGATTCAAAGCTGTAGGTATTTACCCTCTTAACAGTAACACATTTTCTGAGGAAGATTTCCTGTCATCGTTTTTTAGTGACCGACCTAATACGCTGCCAGAAAATTCTGATTCTTTTCTGCATGTTAATACTAGTTCAAATTCTATGAATATGCAATCATTATCTGAACAAAATGAAGCCCAACCATCAACATGTGATCAAAGTGAACCACACCCGTCAACATCAAAGAAATCATTAGAAGAGTCATTTGTACATCTGACACCTGAATTAGTTCGTCCTTATCCAAACCTAGAAAAATGGCTGACACTTCAGGCAGAAAGAGTGTAACGTGCAGGATCCTCACAGACACTCCTGAAAAAAGGGAAATATAATATAAAGCCAAGGACTCGAAAAGAAAGAACCACAAAAAAGCTATCACAAAGAAGCGAAACAGTGATACCGAAGAAAGTGATCACATGTCTTTACATGATTCCTCAGATGGAGAATATTTGCCTCTTGGCCTTAAAATCAGTGATTTTATTTTGGTGTAATTTATTCGAAAGAATATTCCAAAATTTTTCGTTGCCATTGTGAATCAAATGAATTTTTAAGATAAAGAAGTCAATGTTAATTTCTTGAAGAAACAAACTGGCTGAATGAAATTCATTTACCCAGATAAAGTTGATATTTCTTGTGTGGATTTTAGTGACATAGAAATGATTTTGACTTCTTCAGAATATAATTCTGTTACATTCCGTGTGGCCTCTTGCATATCATTTTTCTAATGATCTGTCACTGTACAATGTTAATTAATTTTCTTCATATTGTGTAATTTTAAGGAAAATATTATAAATGTGTATTTATATACCCGTATTAAATATTTTCTTCAAATGCCCCATTAGACCTCAGACCCAGGGTCTAATGGGACAAAATTACCATGCTATTTTGACTATTTCTCATTTGTTAATAAAAGTAAGCCTTAGATTTTTTTGCCAACTAATTGCACAATGATGTGCTGAAAGAAACTTTTAAAAAATTGTACATTTTTCAATTTATACCATAAAATGTAAAATTTGTCCCATTAGCCCACAGTCTCCCCTAATTTAAATTAATTCAACTCGTGCAATATTACACATTAGTGTAGCGTGACACCAGTTTTATAGATTAAATCACTCAATAAAATGGAGGCGGCAAGTCCGCCACCAGTAACGTTACATAAATTTTTGCATAGTGCGTTTCATTTATATGTACTTGAAATCTTTTAAAAACCACTGAGTATTTAACATACAAAAGGTGTTAAAACTGCTGAATATTATACTGTATTAAAAGAATTAATGTATGGATACAATATAAATGTAACTTTGTATTGTTATTAAAGAAATATAATATTACATAAGTTTGTAAAAAACGTATAATGAACGAATAAAAATATAAAATCATAAACTTTATATATCTTTTAAACGAAAACGCTTGTTTGAAGAATAATCACATTCAAGGATAAATTTTATTTTAATATTTTAACAATCTTTGTCAAACTAAACAAAATAAACAGGAAAATAAAAATCGTATCTTAGTTAGCTCTTTCTACTACATATCACTATAATGATAAATAAATAGTAAAAACGTACACAATAAGCCCAGTTTTCCATGAAAAAAATGTTCTGTTTAACAATGGAAGTGAACCTAATTATTATAAAATATTGTCGAGATATAATAAACATTTCAAACTGTTATAATAAAATAATTTTAAAAGAAACTTTTTGGTTCACCATTGACTGAGTCCATTTTGATATTATTATCGACCTTGGTTATTTAACAAAAGAATACCCGGGAATTTTACTCAAGTTTCATAAAAATATTTGACACCAGAATTTTTATTTAAAATTATTTGAGAGATTTATTTAACGCAAATCTGCGTGCTTTAAATTTAACTTATTTTGTGAAAGAGTTTCTGGTTCCAGTTGACATATAATCATATAGTAGGAGTCGGATCCGGGCGTTCTAGTGTTAATGGATATCTATGAAATCTTGAATAGCAAATGTTTGCAAAAGAATTCAATGCAATTTTTCGGTTTTGTTCAAAGTAGCTTCACAAACTTTTTTAGCGTTAAATAGAAATTAATGAGAGGAACATTTTTATTTTGCTTTAGAACTTTAGGATGTTAGTCTATCAAATATGATTGTTATTTACAGATGACTGAAAATTTATAGGAAATCTTTCATCGTTATCAAATCCCTCTTATACGTATTGTTAGAAGTTTTTACCACGCATAATAAAAATAATTTATAGAACAGTGCGATGTTTTCCATAGGGGATTAAAATATTCTTAGTACCAAAAAACAACTGAAAATAAATAGCAGATACTTTTAATTTGCTTATTCTCCCATTAAATTTGTAGCGGTAAGAAATTCTTTAACAAAACTGAAACAATATTAATAGCTGTTTTCTTTGGAAAATTTCTTAATTTATAGAGCACTTTACAAAAATATTGCAGTTCATTTTAGCGTCATTTTCATTAACATCTATTTATATAAAATCCAAGTCTCTGTGTGTCCCTCACAATTCCGGTAGAACCGCCTCATTGTAATGACGTAATGAGTAATTGTTGAGAAATACTAATGTAGGGTTACCACAGTAGCGCCAAAGGTTGACCAACTTGGCGAAATATCGCCCAAATTTGACAAAATATCGCCAAATTTGGCGACAAAAATAAGTTGCCATATATGAAGCCAACTTGGCGATAGCTGGCTATTTTGGCGAAATTCCCATTTAAAACCATTAATCTTTCTTAATCGAGGTCACCGCAATGTAATTTAAACTCCGTAGTTTTAAGGGGTTTTTTTTTTTCACAATCTATGGATGAGAATTTAAAAGTGTAATATACGAAAATGTACGTCTTTACATCTTCATCCCGATGCTACTAATAACATAACCGCCAATAGACGGCGCTGTACTGTCCGAGCTCCTAACTGCCCGATTTTAATGTGTTTTTGGTACTTTTCCAGTATAGGATCTTGGCGAGATAGATAAAATGAGTACTTTTCCGTTATACGGACACCATGCCAAAACGTATGCTAATGTGCCAATTATTTCAACCCTGATCGTGAAAAGGATTTTTATTGTAAACCTTGCGGAACATTGCGATATGCTATTTATGAAACGTGAATCACGTGAATTGTTATTATTTAACCTTAAAAGCTATTTAATTTACTATTCGAATTGAAAATATTTTTTTTTATGAAGTTATAATTTACTTTTACTGCTGACGCTGAGATGGATTTTACCATTTGGCAATTACCAGACGGTGAGAAAATTGCGATAAAACTGTTTCAGGAATTTGAAACTCTGCATAATAAAATGTTGTGTTCAAAAAACCATGAAATGAAATTATGGATGAGTTCTGTGAATCCGAAACGGAGATGTAGCTTACGATCATCCCGAGAAAGCGTAGGAATACGACAAAAAACATGGTTTGAAGGATCGCGGTTCTCTTTTCTTAATGCTTTAATGTTTATATATTTATGGTTGACATCGATTGAGTTTTGTGGGCTGCAACTTGATATGAACCACAACACAACAGTTGACTGGAATAGTTATTTGAGAGAAGTTTGTGCAAATGCTTTATGTTCACCGCCAAACAGAAAAATCGGTGTACCTAATAAAATTATACAAGTAGATGAAAGTCTTTTTACCAGAAAAAAAAGCAACGTAGGACGTTTTCTTCCTCCTCAGTGGGTGTTAGGTGGTTTATGTCGTGAAACACGGTGATGTTTCCTTACTCCTATTCCCGATCGTACAGCTGAAACTTTAATGGCGGCAATGGAAAACAAGGCTTAGATACTGTGCACAGATGTCATATGCTCCCCTTATTGGCGCGACTTATTACCGACGCCATTTTGGCGAAAACCTCTTTACCATATCATCTATATCCGGGTTAACATATCAAGCAAAATAACGACACTTTGGCGCAAGTTAAGTACCCGTTGAGTATATCACATTGGCGTCAGAAAAGAAATCGCGCCAATATGATATGACATCTGTGCCAGATGCTGTATATTCCCGCGGCCGCCAACTTCGCTATTTTGAGATTTCTTGGCTATGTTTTACATTTTATTTTCGTTAATCTTAACAAACGCAGAAATCGCTGCGTGGCTACATTTACTGCTTGGCGGAAAAGGGGTTTTCAGGCCAAGAAAAAATCAAAGATGGTAGCCGCGGGAATATATGACATATGTTCCGTTTAGTATGAGTTTTAATTTATTACTCTATTGTATAACAGTTATTTGTTCACTTATTTTAAGTATATATTTGTGATTTAATAAAATAGTTCGTAAATGTCTGTAATTTTCAAATGTTATATTTTTTGGTATTTCTTACTTATCCCGTCGACCAATTTCTCAAAATTATATAAATCGCCAAATTATACACATTGACATAATTCTTTATTTTAAATAACGAAAGAACAAATAAATTAGTAAAACATTAATAAAAATACAAATAAAACGTCGAATTAATGGTTTTATTGGCCATTATTGACATTTAATCTTACAATTAATTAATTAATGGCAACCATTATTGGCAATTAATCTTACAATTTGGCGACAGTAATTTGATCGACGGGATAACTAAGAAGGGCACAGATGTCATATACTGACGCCAATGTCGTATACGCAACGGGTACTAAACTGGCGCCAAAGTATCGTTATTTTGCTTGATACGGTAATCCGGATGTTGTTGTTATGTTGTTGATGTTTTCGCCAAAATGGAGTCGGAAAAAATTCGCGCCAATATGCGTATATGACATTTGTGCCCTAAGAAGTACCTATTTTTTAAATGCCCACTTTATCTTCATATTTTTTCTTTTATTTTTCAAATGTTTCAATTCACATGATTTTCATTTTGCGCCAACTATTACGCTTGGCGGCAATGGTGTTCGTATAACGGAAAAGTACCAGAAAATGAAATTTGGCAACATATTTTTTAGCAATTTATTCATTGTTTCATATACTACACAAGTAATTTTTCAATATTTACACAATTTGTTTAATACACAGAAGCAACTATATTAACTATTTTTGTATACAAACAGAAGTAAATTTTTTTTATAAAAAAAAAACAACAATAATATAGATATAAGTAAAATATTTATAGATTACATAAATAAACTTCAAAGTTTGTTTATTTGATTTTAATAGCTGTTTATATGAATTGATCACGAATCTCACTTTCTGATGCCCGAATTACAACAAGCTTTAAAAAAACGCCAAGACCCCTATAGTGGAAAAGTACCAAAATGTCTATTATTTTGCACTATCTGCGCTATACTTTGTAGAAAAAAATTAAGAATAAAATAAGGAACAGGTGTCATATACAATTTACAATTAATTTATATATTGGCTAGATTTTTTTTTCGCCAATATCATATATGCACCGGGTACTTAACTGGCGCCAAAGTGTCGTTATTTTGCTTGATATGGTTACCAGGATATAGATATGATTGTAACGAGGTTTTCGCCAAACTGGCGTCGGAAAAATATCGCGCCAATATATGACATCTGTGCCTAAAATAAATGTAAAATAAGACTAAAAAAGAGTTGTCTGATTAAAAAATTAAAAACAAAACATATGTATTTTTCTAAATTTTTATTTATTTATTTATTGAAAGACAAGCTTTCATTAAAATCCCCAAAAACGTATAATATATATATATATACATTTTAAATACACTAAAAAGTAGCAAATAATATTTGGGCTTGAAAAGAAATTGTTTTATTTTCCCATGCCCAAGGGGAAAAAAATGAAAGCGTGGGCGCCAACTTTCTATACATATATATACATAGGTAACGTACAAAATATAATATCATAAAAATACTTAAACAAAAGTTAAATTGAATTGGTGCCCAATCTTTCATTTTTTTTCTTTCTTGGACATGAGAAAATAAAACAATTTCATTTCAATACCAAAAATTTCCCACTTTTTAGAGCATTAAAAAAATACATTTTTGCGAATATTAATGAAAGTATGTCTTTCAAAAATTTTTTACATTTATTTCTTCTGTCTTGAATCACGTCTGTTCAGCACATTTTTCTATAAAAACAGCATATGTTCAGGATATTTTTCTATTAGAAAAGTTTAATGTGTTGCGCTATCGTTAAACCATTTCAGAAACCGTGTTTAATTTTCCTAATGTAAACAAGCGACAGAGCTGTTATGGTGAGTCATTCACATTTTAAAATCATTCACATAAAAAATTTCGCTCATTGAGTTACTATTTCGCCTCTGTTTTAAGACAATGTTACGACGTTACCACCGGTCGAAGCACCATGAAAAAGTCTACATGAGAAAAGGGAACCGATGTTGGCATTTTTCTAACACTGAATTACACCTATGGTTTTTATAGTGTTTATTTTTTTTTCGCATGCAGACGATAATGGCAGCTCAAAGCGGCAATATTTTTTGTTTTTTTGTTTTTTTGTTAGGTTTGTTCTGTTCTTTGATTGGAAAAATAATAATGAAGTAGAGACGTAATATAGAATATGCTTTTAACAAAGAAATACCTTTTTTCAATAATTTGTAGTATTTTTCATTTGAAATGAATGAGTAATGAATGAAATGAATTGATATGAACAAAATTTTCATTTATACTGTCATTTATAAATATGATAAATAAGTTAGAGGGATAAACATTTCTACAGTCGGACTGTATTTAACACGTTCACGCCGGCGCAGTGGGTCACACTCGACTGTCTCAGAGTTGTCAAGTTTCTGGCTTTTTGCACACCACTATTATTTTAGAGAAAATGTTGTGCCTTTAATTTGCCCAATTGTTCTAATTAAATAAAACAACATTTTCTGTATTAAAATACTGGTATCCAAAAAGAAGGAGACTTTGCAGCTCTGAGAAAGTCGAGTGTGACCCACCGCGCCGGCGTGAACGTGTTAAAAGAACTGTTTTTTTCTCATGGACAAATATATGTAATTATTTCAAGATGTAAAGAGGAAGGACATTTAAAAATATATGTCGAAGATACTGAAAAGCAAGGTCAGCATTTAAATAATAAAAAAGATTTTACAAAAAACGTCGTATATCCTGAAGTTTTCTGACCAGATGTTAATTTACACTTGAATTGCATTTTTTTTTTTTTTTTTTTTGTATTTATTATACATAGTTTTTCATAAATGTGTTTCTTTTTTAAAATGTGTTATTTTCATCTATCACTGCGGAACAAGCGAGAAAAATTCATATTCTTGCAGATGTTTTGTATATATATATATTACATTTTCCGTCATTTTTGACGGGCTATCTTTCTAGTTATTTTATAAATAGCTACCTGTTTAACCAGTTTTATGCACGAGAGTTCATGAATTTAATTCTAAAACCAAAATAAAAAATAACTATTCCATTTTGTAAAATATTTTCATACTACTGTGCCATTTTTAAAAATTAAATTAAATTTATCATGTTACTATGGCAGCAGATGATAAAACGATATCTTTGGAATAAGGGAATAAATAGAATAAAAGTTTTGTTGATGTTGTGATAAAATGTGTTTTTTATTTTTAAAAATTTGTAATAATTAAGTGCAATTATATAATCTCTAATTATTTGCATGTGAGGTAAAAGAATTATCGTAATACCCGCTAAAGCTTCGTATTGCAGCATGGCATACGTAATATGTATATCTCTAATTATTTGCAGGCGAAGTAAAAGAATTATCGTAATACCCGCTACACCTTTTAGTATTGAAGCGTGGCGTACGTAATATGCAATACGTCTTGCAATAGAAAAATAATTGTTGTGGTAAGAATTTTATTGTGAAATTTTAATTATTGGTAGCTGCTGTAACGAAAAATGTTTAAATTTGATAGGAAATTGCTGTAAATGGATGGTTTTTTATTAATTAAAAGTTAATTGTAAATTACTTCGATTCCGGATTGCTTTAGTTGCCTCGGCCTTGTTTTAATACACATGTACGTAACATTTCACAACTCTCGCTTCCAAACTCGGGATTTGTACAGTATTACAGACAGACAGACCAATTTTCATTTTTATATATTAGATAATCTATGGTCACACATTCTTTACACTTTCAGAAGTGCTTTCTTCAATTGACGGAAATATTCCTTGTAGCACTGCTACCGGTACGTAATCCGAAAATTGAAGAAAAATTCCTTTCTCGGACAGAAAATTTCCGTAATCTGGAAAAGGAGTTTTTTAAAAACACGTCTCTTGTTCTTCCGTGGATCCCCTGGGGCTTGAACATGGGACTGCGCGTTTCTAATCGATCATCTTAAACAGTCGGCCAGCGAGCACTTACAAACAGTTTAAAATGAAGAGTAAGGTTTTTCTTTAAATTTTGGGATTGGTAAGGTGTTGTTAGATTTATTGTAGAAAATGCTCAGAACATTAAACTTAATTGCAGGAACATTTCGTCGTTATCAAATAATGGTTGGGGTTTTAACGCACATACAATAATAGAGGATAAAAATTATTACACATTAGACATATTTTTAATAAGGCATAATTTGATTGTCAGATATAAAATATGAATATTATATTTTGAATTACATTCGAGAAGAAATGTTTGCACATAAAATCAATTATAATATCAAATCAATAGTAATTTTATAATCAATTTTTTTCCCTTGCTTGAACTACTATGTATTTTTTAAATGTTTTCGTTTCGAATACATTTTGTATGTGCGAATATTTATTTTTAATACTCTGAAAAATAAATTGCGAATAAGTTTAAATGAATGAGAAAATTGCTACTATATAAAATTCGGAAACATTATTTTTGTATGTCTGTTTTTAAATAAATTAGAAATTTTAATTTATTGAACTTTCGGTTTTTCATTTAAAAAAATTAATTTGAACTTTGGTATTATAAACAATATATATCCTTCTACATATAAAAAAAAAAAGTAACGCTTTGGAAATGTACCGATAAAAATCTGCGTAGATACCGCGAAACGCATCTGATTGGTAACAGCTTTCTGACACTAAAAAGGGGGTTACCAAGGGGCACGGACTCGGCCCTGTCGCCAAACGTCACCAAGGTTGTCGCCAACTTGGCGCTATTTCCAGTATTTCGCCAAATTTTATAGACTCCCATTGAAATCCAATGGGGTTTACTTGCTTGCAGAAAATCAACAAATTGAGATATTTCAATGCAACAAAAACTAATATTAGCTTATGAATAAAGCTTAATTGAACTATTTACATTATTGTTAAGTACAAACACTAACTATTTAGAATATTCGTAACACTATATATATAATTTTTATTTAATTTGTGATTATTCAAATAAATTATAAATTTTATTTTTTTAATGATTTTATATTTAATAATTCTTATAATTATGAAACTCTATAAGCTCTAATGATTATGTAGTTGGAGATAGGGAAGTAAAATTGTCAAGAGTTGGGAAGGAGCGCATTTTCACAAAGTGGAATAAAAAAAATTGAATGCATAGAAAATGAGGAATCGCGAAACAATTACGTCTGGGATTGGCTGGAAAATAGAGATGCTTCGTGATACCAAACGGAATCGTTTGATGAGCGTAGCGAGCAGGGGGACGGAGCCCTGCTAGTATTATAAACAATATACAGCCAATACACATGCGTAAAAGCAAGGAATAAACGGAAAATTTCCCTTTTTTTCAAACTTTAGGAATAATTAACAGAAAAAGCATGTTTTCTTGGAGTACGGGAATTATTTATTTAAAAATGATGAATAATTTAATGCATAAAGACGAATTTTTCTGACAGTGTACTTACAAATTGGAAAAAAAAACTAAAATTAAAAATCCATTTACTAAAAAGGTGCATGAAAATTTATTAAAGTTCCGTTACAAAATGAACTGGTCTTTAAAACTTAAAAAACCATTGATGTTAAAATCATATGAAGCAGAAAAGATTATTCCCGAGAACTTTCGATCGCAAACATGATCATTTTCAAGGGATAGTTTCACTGAAATGTCGCATTCACTGTGCTATTTATATACCAGTCTGGGAAAAAGGAACATTCCATTATATAGGGTAAGTCAAAAAGAATATAGCGATTACAAAGGGCTATAACTATTTAATGGAAGAAAATGTATCGATAAGGTTAACACAGAATGTAGACGGAACTTCAAAAGTTTCTATACATAACGTTATAGGTGTTCTATGTGACTTCCCTTGGTCACACGGACAACATCTAGGCGGTAGTCCATTTCACACCATACATTCTGAAGCATTTGTTCAGTCACCGACGCAAGCGCATTCAATTGTTCTTCAATTGTTTTGGACATGGGAGGTACATACCCCATAGAAAAAAATCGCAGGGTGTCAAGTCCGGAGATCTCAGTGGCCAAGAGCAGAAGGCATCGTCGGCATCTCCACTTCGACTGCATCTCCACATCGGCATCTCCCCAACACTTTGGAAGATGTTGGTTTAAAAATGTGTGAACCATTGCAAAGTTTCAGCTTCACTGCACCTGCGCCTTACGCAAGGAAATTTTGAAGTTCCGTCTACATTCTGTGTTAATCTTATTGATAAAGTCTTTTCCATTAAATAGTTACAGCCTTTTGTAATAGCTATATTCATTTTGACTTACCCTGTATATTGTGGGTGTCTATGAAGTTGTTTCGTTCCGAATCTGACGTGTTAGGTATTTTTAAAATATTAAACAAAACACGATAAAATATCATTACATACATTATTTCCTTTACCTAAAATCTCCAATGATTCCCCAATTCTCAAAGTATAATAATCTGATGTAGGTATAATAACTTTGGCTTTCTCGAAATCTATTTTTAAATTTGGCGTTGATTTAATCTTGAAAGTGCTGTAGATGGTCGGTTAAATTTGATATCTCTAGTGTGCTCCCACAATCTTTTTTTAAATTTTCGAGCGTTCATACCTATGTTGCTTAACTCATTTTCATTTTCCGTTTTAAATGGGATAGAATAGACACCTGCAATTTCCTTTTTAGGTATGGCGTCGATTTTTCTTTGAATTAAAGCTCTTAGTAAACAGAATTTTAATTTTAGTTATTTTAACGCAAGGTGAATGTGCGATTCCACTCTGAGCTTGTTCTGAGTTTTAAGTTTTTCAATTAGAAAAGAAAAGTACTGAAAAATTTGTTTCAAGCGCATTAAAAAGAACGCATATGTATTTTTAATATATCAGATGATTCTGAATCTATTCATGTATTCTTTTGGAACGTTTATTTAAAAAATCCTTCACAGTATGTATATTAAAAATTTCTTCCTAGCAACAAGATTTTATTCGGGAATGCTTTTGTAAGTTTTATATGAAACTAATATTTTTCTTCCTTTCTTTGCTTATGCTTTTTGTAATGTATAGTACCATACCTTAAAAACTAATAGATAAATACAACCAAAAATAGATTCGCGTATATCAGAATATTAAATTGAAGTGTTAATTTTTTAATAAACAAATTTAGTTTCGTAAATTAGTGTTACTTTTAAAAGTCTTGTTGTTTTTATATTTTTGATACGTTCGCACATTGAAAACGCACTCGTTACGTAATTCATTATGCTTCAAGTTTTTAAAATTTATATATAAAAGCGGATAAAACTAAAAGATTTATTCCAATATTCATGGTGAAAAGAAATTCTCAAACGGATATCTAATTTAAATTTGAAATATAATTGCTTTTTTGTAAAATAAAAATAAATTGGAGCTTTTTTTATCAAAAATAAAGTTCATTTTTTCTTTTCAATTAAGACAACTTTACAAATAATTGAAATGTTTTAGAAGAAAACAATTTTTAGATAATTGCATTCTTTTGAAAACACAATATGCTTTTAAACTAGGTTTGCAAGAATATGTAGAAGTAATTTTAGAAGTGAACTAGCTATGAAAAGAAAAAAATGATTAATTTTATCGAAATAGTATTTTTAAATTTGGAATTTCTGATTTATAGGCGTGAATAAAAAATATTTATTTAAAAAAGTAAACTCTTTAAAAAACTAATTTGTGTGAAAATGTGTAAAAAATATTTTGTAAATCATTTTGCTTTTGAAGAGCATTCATAAATATCAGATGTTAAAACAGACAACCTAAATGCATCCGGTGAGTATTATATTCAAAATATCCAATTTCTTGTTAAGGGGGTAGGATACCTTTGAACACGTCAAAAAAGTAAAAAAAAAAAAAAAAAAAAAAAAAAAAAAAAACACTAGCTTCAAAACTTGTGTAATAATTCAAAAGTAAAAATCAAACTTCATTTAAATATAAAGCTCATATTTAAATTTATATTTCAAAAAATATATATATGTACTTGTAAATTCATAAATAAATATTGAAATGATAAGTTTAAAAATATATGATAATAAGAGAAGAAAAATCTTGCGCGCATGATAAAATCTGAAAATATGCATATAAAGAGGATATGTAGTGAAAATAAATACACAATAATGTTAGCTTTATACTAAAACCAGAATATTTGAAAAAATATTGACTAAATTAAAAAATTAACAGAAAATTAAAAATTTTCACTTTAAAAAAATATTTAAAAAAAAAAAAAACTGAAAAAAAAATTACATTTTTTTGGTTTTAAGTTATAGATAATACAGAAATGAATATATTTTGAAAATTTCTTTTAATTGACATGTATAGTTTTTTAGTAACACTGCGCGCGGTATCAAAATTCATAATTTTCAATAAACGCAACGCAAAGTTTAATTATCCTATGTAGTCTTAATAAGACTGCCATAATGCGTTTTTTTGCATATTGTTCGGAAATGATTACGGAATTAAAATATGTATTAAAAATTTTTCGAAAATTCTGCAGGTTTAAAGGTAGCCTACCCTCTTAATGGATAGACCAGTAAATAGATAAAATATCTATATTGAAATATGGACATGATCGTGACAGACAAAAGTATAAACCAAACAATTTAAGTTTTTAATGACAAAAATATCTTGTATCTTTGTGCAGGCGGTGAAGGAAGTAAATTAACTAAAGATGTTTACCTACCCGCCCCGACAGTTTCACAAATGAAAGAAGAAGCAGCCAGAATACAGATCCGAAATAATAATAATAGTAGAAAAAGAAAGAAGATTAATGTACCACTAATGTGCCACATAGCCGAAACAGGCCACCTGCCACTTGAATATAAAATATATATATGATGTATTATAATTATATATTATATATATTATCTATACTAATAAAAGAATAAATCGCTCTGTGTGTGTGTGTCTGTCTGTCTGTGTGCGATGGCTAGCGAAAACTACGTAGTAAAACTACGACGTAGAAGTCTGAAAATTCAGATGTGATTAGTCCAAGACAGGTCCTGATACACCTGAGGCTCGGATTTTTAATTTTTTAAGGGCCGGGGCCCATGGGCCCCTTTCAGTTTTTATGCACTAAAATGTTAATAACATGTCTATTTTCTATCCGATCTTTTTCGTTTTCAGGATGAATTCTCCTTTTGAGTTTCTGATCCATTTCTACATTTCAGTTAAGACCCTTGCAAGGGGCCCGGTACAGGGCCTCTTGAAGTTTTAGTGCACTAAATTGTTAATAACATGCCTCTTTTCTATCCGATCTTAAGACCCTGGAACCTTTGCAAGGGGCCCAGTACAGGGCCCCTTGAAGTTTTAGTGCACTAAATTTTTAATAACATGCTTCTTTTCTATCCGATCTTCGTAGTTTTTGGGGTAAATACTCCTTTTAGTTTGTGCCCCATTTCTACATTTCAGTTAAGACCTTGGCACCCTGTCAAAGGGCCCAGTACAGGGACTCTTGAAGTTTTAGTGCACTAAATTGTTAATAACATGCCTCTTTTCTATCCGATCTTCTTCGTTTTTGGGGTGAATTCTTCTTTCAGTTTCTGCCCCATTTCTACATTTCAGTTAAGACAATGGAACCTTTGCAAGGGGCCCGATACAGGGCCCCTTGAAGTTTTAATGCACAAAATTGTTAATAACATGCCTCTTTTCTATCCGATCTTCTTCGTTTTGGGGGTGAATTCTCCTTTCAGTTTCTACCCCATTTCTACATTTCAGTTAAGACCCTGGAACCTTTGAAAGGGGCCCAGTACAGGGCCCCTTGAAGTTTTAGTGCACTAAATTTTTAATAACATGCTTCTTTTCTATTCGATCTTCGTCGTTTTTCGGGTGAATTCTCCTTTCAGTTTGTGCCCCATTTCTACATTTCAGTTAAGACCCTGGCACCCGTCAAGGGGCAAAGTACAGGGCCCCCTGAAGTTTTAGTGCACTACATTGTTAATAACATACCTCTTTTCTATCCGATCATCTTCGTTTTTGGGGTGAATTCTACTTTCAGTTTCTGCCTTATTTCTACATTTCAGTTAAGACCCTGGCACCCTTGCAAGGGGCCCGGTACAGGACCTTTGAACTTTTGGTGCACTAAATTGCTAATAACACGCCTCTTTTGTATCCGATCTTCTTCGTTTTTGGGATGAATCCTCCTTTCAGTTTCTACCCCATTTCTACATTTCAGTTAAGACCCTGGCACCCTTACAAGGGGACCGGTACAAGGCCCCTTGAACTTTTAGTGCACTAAATTGCTAATAAATTGCTTCCTTTTATCCGATCTTCATTTTTGGGATACTTTCTCCATTTAGTTATACCGCCGTGTCTACATTCCAGTTAAGATCATGGGCCCGTCTAGGGTACTATAGCGACCGGTCCAGGGCCCCTTAAATATTTTGTGTGCCATGCGTTTTTCACACCCTAATTTTCTGACCTTCGCAATGGGTAATTTTAAAGTTGAGTCTTAAACTCTTCTCCTTTGACCAACAGTCACATATTTTTATTAGGGCCCTAGGGCGCTTTTTTAAGCCTTTCCCCAATTTTTTGCACACTTCTTTTAAATTATATTCTTGTGATTAATTCGTACCCTATGCTTAATATCAACTAATCGAAGATCTAAAACGCTAAGTAATAAAACGTTGTAACATGTTTTCATGTTAGGGTCTTTTCTCAACTATCAGTTGGCCCCCTTTTGGGTCCCCTATTATAATGCCCTTAAAAATAGTCCGATTCACTAGCTTTTTTTTCTAACAACATCTTAGGTTCTCCAGCTATTACATGATCGACAAAAAAAAAAAATATTTCAGGATTCAACTACCACCAATTTTGAATATAAATCGTCTTCTTAGGGCCCTTGGTGGATCTTCTTTAAAAATGATCCGAACTCCTCGCAATTTTCATTACCATAGTTCTAGCGTCCTCAGATTACATTAAAAACTATTAAAAAGTGTATTTATACCAAACTACATGTCACTTAAGTCCCTTCCCCCTTGAGGCCCGTTACAAGGCCCCTTGAAGCTTTTGCTCCATAAATTATTAATAAATTTTCTCTCTTAATCCGATATTCATTTTTGGAACCATTTTTCCATTTAGTTATTCTCCAATTTCTATATTCCAGTTAAAATCCTGGGGCATCTTAGGGTCCTGTAGGGCCCGATTCGGGACCCCTTGAACTTTTTGTGTGCTATGCAACTTTCACTCCCTAATTTTCTCACCTGCTCATTGCATAATTTTAAAATTGAGTCTTGGACTCTTCCTGCTAGACCAACTCTCTCATATTTTTATTGGAGCTCTAGGGTTTGTTTTATTAAAAGTGCTAAAAAACAAACACAGGTACGATAGTGACTAGTGTCGAAAAAAATGTGAACTTTATGAACGAAGGGGGTAGGAGGAGCCAATCAACAAAATTTGTGATTTTCCTGCGGCCGATCAACAAAATTTGAGTTTTTTCCATGCCTCGTCTACAAAATTCGCGATTTTTCCGCACCCGCGCGACGAAATTCGCTTTCTTCCCGCGACCGATCGACGGAATTTGCGACTTTTCGCGTCTGATCGACAAAACTCGCTTTTTTCGTGCCCAGCCAATGAAATGCGCGATTTTTCCGAGACCGATCGACGAAATTTGCGATTTTTCCGACCTTGATCGACGAAATTCACGATTTCTCCGAGCGCGATCAACGAAATTCGCGATTCTTAACTGACTTTAATGAAATTTGTAATTTTTCCCCCCCCGACAAATTAACGAAATAAGCGATTTTTTTCTCTCGATAAACGGATAAAACTGACGATTTTTCTGCTGTCGCTCAACAAAATTTTCAATTTTTCCGCGTATCATCGACAAAATTCGCGTTTTATCGGAGCCCGATTGACAAAACTCACAATTTTTCCCTGCCGATCCACGAAATTTACAATTATTACGCGCCTGATGGACGAAATTTGGGATTATTACTCACCTGATCGTCGAAATTTGCGATTATTACTCTTCTGATCGATGAGTTTTGTGATTTTTTCGGGCGCGATCAACGAAATTTTGATATTTTCTCACGAAAAACAGACGAAACACGCGATTTTTCTGAAGTCAATGAAAGAAATGTAAGATTTTTCTGCTATTAATCGAGAAAATTTGCGCTATTTCCACACCTTATCGGCGAAATTCGCGATTCTTAACTGACTGACGAAATATAACGATTTCTTCCCTTGGCAAATTGACGAAATTTCCGAAGATTTCTCGCGACTGATGGAACGCACGATTTTTTTGCAGCCGATCATCATATTGACGACTTTTCCGCGCCCGATCGATAAAATTCGCGATTTTTCCGTGTCCGATCAACAAGCCTGGCGATTTTTCTGCTCTTTATTAACGAAATTCGCGATCCTTAAATGATTGATGAAAATTTCAATTTTTCCCGTGGCAAATTGACGAAATTCACGATTTTTTCCAGCCACCATATGGACAAAAATTGCAATTTTTTCCAGTTATAAATTGAAGAAATTCGCGGGCCACATATTAACCCATCGGGGCCGCAGATTATGCATCCCTAGTGTATGATATCCAGTCTAGGGTAGAAAAAAATATGTTTGTGATTTATTGTGAAATGTTCGTCGCCGACAACTCGAAAAAAACTTTCTGTATTTAAAATTTCGTAAACCTGAATAATTTTTTTTGTAGCTTCCTCATCATTAAGTAACTGCCAAATGAGAAAATTCATCTCAGCGTCAGCGAAAAAATTAAGTTATAACTTAATACAAAATATTTGCGATTTGAATATACCAAATTAAAATGTTTTGCATACTCACAATTAAATAATAATAATAAATGATTCAAGTTCAATAAATAGCAAGTCACGATATTTGTTTGCAATGAAACTCCTTTGCACGATCAGGAATGAAAGAAACTGCGCATTAGCATATATTTCGGCTTAGTTTTGGTATAACGTAAAAAAAACAAAATGTGTTTACATTTCATACTCAAAAGCGATTAAAAATGTATATAAATTATCCGAAAATTTTCTGCTCAATTACACAAAAAGAGATAATTCTGTTGACAACATGGTTCGAGCTACACAGTTCGGTTTTCTGGAGTAAAATTTGACAGCACGTTTTTTTGCAATTTCTAATTGATTTTCTTAAGAGGTGAGTTTTAAGTTTATATAATTTTTTCTATATAGTATGCGCAATATTGTAGAAAAGTGTGATTTTAATATTTTATTGATGATTTATTAATTTGGAAAATATTTTCTTCAAACATAAAAAAGAAGTATACATTAACATATAAAAAATTGCCATTTTAGAGTCAAGATTTTTTAATTTGGTTATACGGACCCATAACTAAGGAAAAAAGCACTGATTTTAAATTTAATAATTTACTGTTTAATTTATACTAATTTAAATTTTATGACATCCTTTGAATTCCAATCTGTTATATAATGACCAGAAACAATAATGGATCACCTGGATCATTATTGTTATGCTCATGAATCATTATTGTATGAATTAAGGCTAGTGTACTTTTCCAAATAACAGAATGGCGACATACTCCCAATAAAATTTTTTATCGAAACGATTTTGGAGAAAAACTGGGCAAGCCTACCATTATCAACAAGTTAATGTTTGTTGACATGTCTATTTGAACTAATCGAACTTGAGTGGGCGAGTATCGCCATGATCTGGAATGTAAATTGGTGAATTAAATGAAGTATTCTTCGGGATTTTCATTCATATATATATCATCATATATATATCATATATTTTTCTTTCATATATATATATCATTATATATATCATTATATATATCATCATATATATATCATATATTTTTCTTTCATATATATATCATTATATATATATCATATATATTTCATTCATATATATATCATCATATTAGGTATATTCTTGATGTGTTCCCTTTTCATTTATGTTTTAGCGAACGGGATTTCCTGTTCTTCTAATGACTAACTACCGAATACTGTTTTTGCTTTTTTAAGCTTTAATTTAAATTTTATTCTCATTTTACATTTTCATTTCTTTGTCCTCTTTTATTTTTCAATATGTGCTTTAGTTGCTAAGCAATCCAAAAATTTGATACCGCTGCTTTTCTCACTTTTTTGTTGGCTTTTGCTTTGTGCTTGAAATAGCTATTAACAAATAGGTTTCGAAAGCGTACGGTTGATTAGCTTCAGGGAGAAATATTTCTGAATCTGATTTTCTTTGCACAATCAAAATGTTAGCAAAAGTAGGGACCATCTATAAATCTAAGATTATAACATGTAGGTCAATCACGTTTATTTTTCTGCTTATATTTCTAAAATGCAAATGAAATACTTTTGTAAACTTTTACACAGTTTTCAGCCACTGATGCACGAATTTATAAAAGAATTTGTAAATATTGAAATGTATATATATATATATTATAAGGATTGAAAGAAACATATTTCGATTTATAACTTAATCATCTATTATATGGACTTTGAGACTAAAACACAGAATTTATACAATAAAATGTTTTCTACAAAAGAAGTTCGATGTAATGTGGTTGTACGGATACATGAAATTATAATGCAGGTTTCAATAATTTAACAGTAAAAAACGTGAGAAATTTTACGTGAAGAATTATACGAAGTAATTCACAATAAAATTGTCGATTGGATAGAACTACTCACCATACTCTCGTGCCGTTTGAGAATTGTTTTCATTGCACTCAGGGCATATCATAACCATTTCAAAAGGTCTTCATAGTTGAATGTAGTTATTTTTTCAACGTAAACCAGTAACAACATAAAAAAAATATATGCAACAGAAGAATTATGTAGTCACTATTTCAACGTAAAATAATAACAAATTAAAAAATATATGCAAGAGAAGTAGGATGCAACGCTACACATAAGTTGCAGAATGATAATTAGATTCAGGTGAAGAAGAATTCAGTAATCAAAATGTCTAGTGGTATCCCGCTTCTGGAATAATTTTAGGCCAATGTCAGACGGGCGTCTTTTTGCCTGCTTTTTTACTTACGTATTATCCATTCTATCCTATAGCCTTGTGAATGGATAATTCGTAAGACATTGGCCTTAAAATGATTTAGCAGCTCTCATCGCAGACAATTTTTGAACTTTTCCAGAAGCTTGACAAACACGGTAAAAAGTCTGAAATTTACTTCAGACAGCTTTCTCTGTTGTCTTTTTCTCTTTTTTCTGTTGATGTTACTATAGAGCATAGATAAACATACAAGATAGGACACTGTCATAGTGCGTAATGGTATTGCGATTGTAATCGCAGTGCTTTTAGTGACAATGAGTAAAAAACTACTCATTCTTGTAATATTTTTGTTATTGACCGTCTATGTTATTGTGATCTTCTTTTTTGTGTTGTATGTTTACGTTTTTAATAGCGCAAGGAAAAACAAGCTAAGAATTTCGTCTTCAATGTTATATATCAAGCAAATATGATATAATTGGATTTAAAGCTACATAAAGCAATGGGGCAATGTACAAATATATGAAATATTGCACTGTTCAAGTTCCAGAAAATTTTATAAATATTCCCATTTGGAAAGGAAAATTTTATAGCTGTTGTTCTATTAATTTATGAAATTTATTATATTAAATAATCGTTACAATAATCTTTTAAAATATACTGATTTTTACCTTCTCACAGATAAAGTTAAAAAAGATATTTTTAAATGTAAATAACGTACAACCAGTTCAATAATATTTATAATATTAACATATAAGAAATAATAATAAAATTACAGATGGGGAAAAATTCTTTTTTTTTTTCAAATTTTTAGAATTATATAAATGTAAAAGATTAAGTAAAATAATGCTATAAAAAGTGATAAAATATCTTTATTAAGATTGACGATCGTTTCGTCGCATCAACGGCGGCATTTTCAAAATCATTCACGATAGAACAAATTTTCATATAATTTAACAAAACAATAACATGGTAAACCATGTCACGAGACAACATGCATAATGAAAAGCATTGCAAAACATAAAATAAAAATAAAATTATCTTGGCTATTTGCGAGTGTGGATTAATTTTTACTATTGTTATTAAAATTACATAGCATCTCTTTCCAAATTTTAGGTAAATCAAGGGACACTGAATCATTGCAAATATTCTTGTTGCGTAATCTCTATTGATTCTCGGATTATGGATGGTAAATAAAATCTTGATGTATAAATTAACTTGGTATTTAAAAAATTGATCTGTAAGGGTTCTTCGTTACATAATATGGCCAAAGCTGTGGTTCTTCTGTTGTATTTGATGTCTGCTATATGTTCTTTGATTCTGGTTTTAAGTTTTCTACTTGTCATATCTATATAAAACTGCTTTGTTCCATCTTCTTTGGTGAAGGGTATTTCGTGTACTCCTGATAACTGCTTTGACTCTATTGGATCTATTTTCTTGCGTACTATATTTTTTAATTTCATAGAAGATTTTGTAACTAGGGAGATATTGAATTTATTGAGTTTATATTTCAAACGTTCGAAGAAACCAGGAAAATATTGTAAAGTGGATAACAGAGAATTTTGTGGATTGAAACTTCTTTTCTTTTTATTCTTCAAGTTCTTAATTTTTCTATGGTGCTTTCTTTGTATCCATTGTTTATTGCAATACCATATGTTTTATTTTTTTTCATTATTTAATTGCTCGGGGGGTACAAACTGTGAAAGCTCTATGAATAGAATGCCTAAATGCAGAAACTTTGTATGAAAAAGGTGCTTGAGCATTATGAGGGATAATGGATTGACTGGCTATGGGTTTTCTGTAAACAGTGCGTTCTATTCCTTGGTGCGTCTTGATTAATAATACATCTAAATAAGGTAGCGTACCATTTTGTTCTATTTCCAATGTAAATTTAATTTTAGAATCAAGGCAATTAATCTGGTTTAAAAAGTTATTGTGCAAGGTATCTGCATATTGCCATGTGATGAAAATATCGTCTACGTATCTGATCTATGCATGGGAAGTACAATCCAATTTGATATATCTGTTTCAAGTGGTCGTAATATGAATTCAGCTAATAATCCTGATATAGGAGAACCCATTGGAGCTCCGTTATTTTGTTTGTATATTTTGTCGTCGAAAGTGAAGTAATTATTATTAACTATAAGATGAAGAGCACTCTTTAGTGTAGTTTTCATATTATCATTAATATTCTCCATGCGGTCAATGCAATTATTTATATTTGTAACGGCTTTTTGAGACTACATCTAAACTGGCTATTAAATAATCCTGAGGTAAATTAATGTGATTCAAATATTGAATGAACTCATACGTTGAATTAATTACATGATCAGAGCTGGGCAAAATATTTTTCAATAACACTTCAAAAGCTTTTTCCATAAAATATGTGGGGCTATAAGTGATTTTTATACATATTCTTATAAATGTAAGAGTTGAAAAAAAATAGAGATATTGATATCACACTTAATAAAATTTTATTCCATGTTAATAAATTAACACAATACCTGAATTTGAATTTTTCCAATTCAATCTCATAAATTTACATTTTTACGTTTTCAACTGAATTTTCCGCGATTTTGCTTTTATATTATTATTATAATTATTATTTTGTAAGTTAATGGTAAATGAAACAAGTACAATAAAAAACAGCTAAATAAATCAAGGATAAATGCAATATCATATGCATCTGCCTCATGTCGGAAAGAATATATATGGAAAACATAGAGCATAAACATATTTCATCAACATAGGTAAATTTCGGAGGCTTTTTAATCCTTCCCCCTTGTCATTAGTGACGCTAGTACTGTTACCATTATAGATTTTGCTGTAAGTGTCCTATCTTGCATGTTTATCTATGCTATAGAGTTTTGCAGAAAAAATAATTTTCAAACATCATTAAAAAATCTCCGAAATTGTTTTTATTGCTAAACGTTGATTGCGTTTTTTTCCAGAAGTTCTTTTTCTTAAAATTAGAGTAGCTGTGATTATGTAGGATAATGTGTTTGGACACGACAAAAATAAATAAAGTGGTAAATGCGATACTGGAAGAAAAAATGAAAAGCCAAGAGCATTTTTGGTTTCTGACTTTATCAGTTTAATTTTTAAAGTGAGGAAATTAGGACGGTGAACTGACGACCAATGTGAGAAAACAGCAATCGTTTAGTAAATTTTAAAGAATAAATTTTTTGAAGAAAATATTGCCTGAAATTAACATTTTTAAAAAAGGGGAACATGTCATTATGTTTGGATCTGCTGTATATTGGTTCGCGGTAAATCGGTGTTCTATTGTATTATGAAAAACTTCTTCAAATATTTAGAAAATCATTTGGCATTTAACGCCAATATCTGACGTTTTGAAGTAATTTATGAATATGTTTCATTAAAAATTACAACCTCATTTCAAAAGGCCATTCATTTTTAAACTGAGGTATCTCCACGGATATTAAAGAAAACAGTTTCGTGCTTTTTTTTTTGTGTGTGTGTATTTTGTAAGTGAGGGCAAGGAATATTTTTGTTAATGGGCATTTTTTATTTACAAAGCCGTATAAAATTAAATTTTAAATGTCTTATGAAAAATCCCACATGGAGATGAAAGTATATTCTTAGGGTTCTATACTTTTCTTATGGACATTTTTTTAATTTGCAATATATACCTCTTATACTTACAGAAATTAAACGTGTAAGAACCTTTTTTGGACACCCTGTATATATATTTCGTGCGATAGCATTCCCATGAAAAACAAGTTTGTTGTGAGCGTGTGTAGAGTAGAGTGGAGAGCAGAAACAAAATTTCCGAATTCAATATCGGCCCGATATGTGGAAGTTACGTATTGTATTGCTTATTATGTAAAACAAATTCCTGCCCCCAGAAGTGATATCTTCATGCTCCCCAAGGGGCGCGAAATCCCCGAATTTTAGCTAAATTACGCTAATTTTCGAGAATTAAAAAAAAATACATATTAAAAATGTGAGATATAAAAAAAATTAATTTGTTATTAATACATTGTGGATACAAAGCTATTATATCCCCTTATCATATTTAAAAAGGTTCAAATCCCTTCAACATCATCTTCATGCGCCACAACAGGGTTAAAAAATTATGAAATCTGGTAAAATTTGACTTATTTCAGGTTTACCTTAAGATACCGTTACATAATAAAAATCAAAAAATTTTATTAATTTTGGCTACAATAGGATGTAATTTATATTTCTTACCCATGTTTACATATAACTTCTCAGTTTTAATAAGCACCAAATAATTGTAATGGGTAAGAGTGGCGAATTTTGCAACTCTTTCATTTTTTATTTTGTAATCGCGTTTTATATCAAAAGTCATCATCCTGGAAAATGACTGACTTTGAGTCCGAATGTATGCATCCATTCTTTCATATCTGCATACTGATTCAAACGGCTCTGGTACTAATTCAACGGTTCTCTCAGTTACTTGTGTGTGACATGGCAATTTAAAAGGGTTCTTTCACATCTCTCTCTAATCTTTAATTCCATCAATTAAATTGACACTGTTTGCTTCAGCAAAACCTATTTTTGTAATACTAAGTTTCTTTTCATTCCTGTTTTTCAGATGTCTTCTCTGTTGGGTCTCGTCTCTTTTTGTTTTTATTGCGTCTAAATCCGAGTTCCCTCATGTGCTTCCTATCATCTGCTAACACAGCAAATTTTCCTCATGAGGAAAGAGTTGTTTCTCTGGATCACAATGCCAATAATATCCTTCAAAGCTAACTCTAGACAGATTCAATTATTTAATAAATTGAATAAATGCCTACTTCCATCTTAACAACGTGGTTTTATCTTTATCAGAAACCAAACAGTTACACAGATTTACATCAGATACTCTCGCAGGATACAAAGATATTTTGTGGGATTCTCGCTTGCAATATAGAAACGCAGAAGTATTATAGTTGTGGTTAATCATCTTGAATGATTCAGAGGTCCGAAATTTTACAATGGACATTCTTGAGTACTTTGACCTCCTGAAACAAAGCAATATGATTCGTGAGGTATTCTTTGGTTTAATACTTAGTTCTGAAAAGTCAACAGCTGGAATTTCATTCCTCTTTATTGGGATAAACTTTACCATTTGTGAATTCTCACATGTTTTAAGTATAGGTTATATCCCAGTAAGTTTTGAATTTGAGCTTGACCCAGAAATCTCTCCACCTAGAAGCTAAACTAAATTATGGAGTGTCAGCTCATTTATATGTTATATACACATAGGACACTGAAGAGGGCTTTCCAAACTAACTTCTATCAATCTTATAAATTCATTATCCACACTGGGCCCCACCAGTGGCTGAGAGGTTCTGCTCTCGAATCTGGTAGACGGGAGGTGCTGGGTTCGATCCCAATCGCGCCCGTCGGCCTAATCGTTCGGAGTTTTCGTGGTTTTCTTCGAACCTTGGATTTCCAAGCGTTAATACGGGTTAGGTTCCCTTAGAAAGACCCCCACGAAGGGCACTCCCCCTGGGCCTATATCCCTCGTGCAGATAATTGGCCGTCATAAATACAACCAACCAACCAACCATTATCCACACTGATATTGATGTTTTCCCCATCAAACCCTATCGCCACTAAATAATTGTTCATTATTTATTTTCTGTTCAAATATTACATAATTATGTCTTTCATGTTAGAATCCATACTATTAGCAGCTGTAATATGTTTAATATAAACAGAAACGGGTTCCTGCAAGAGTGATACTTGTTCTTATTTTCTTAGGATGATTCGAAATTATTTCCTTTTTTACTTTCCAACGAACGTATTGCAATTACGGCAATAATGAAAACTATGCGATTATCACAGTATATGTTCCAAACGGAAAAGTAAAAATATAGATAAAAATATTTATTTACTTAAAAGACGTTACTAAAAACACATTAAAAATATATTAAAAACCTATATTGACATGTTTCAACCCCTTCATTGGGTCGTCATCAGAATGTATAACAGAAATTACAAATACAATGCATATGGAAACGGGAAAAAAATCAACAAATACAAGTAAACTTATAACGCCCCCCTACATTTCCAATATCACACGTGTTTCTTCTATGTCGCGATTCCGCAAGTTGTCCAACTACTCAATCCATATATATTTGTGTTTATTTCTATTTTTTTTCTGAAGACGACTCAATGACGCAGTTGATACATGTCAATATAGGTTTTTAATATATTTTTAGTAACGTCTTTTAAGCAAATAAATATTTTTATATATGTTTTTAATTTTCCGTTTAGAATATATATTGTAATATGGTTTTTAGTAGACGTAATTAAGACTTATTTCACTTATTTATGCTTACTATGTAGTTAATCGAAAATTCTACTGCGATGATGACATATTCTGCCTTAACTTCTCACGTTCCCGTCTTATTTTGTTTCTGCCAACTACCTTAGAAGTATCAGCATCGTGGATGAAATCAAATACAGCAGCGAAGACATCTACAAAACAAGGATTTAAGGAAGTTTAGTGTTCCAAAAATAGGTTTTGCAGCAGAAGACTATGTTAATTTAATTGATGGAGAATCAAAGATAGAGAGAAATGTGAAAGAACGAATGGAGGCTCCAATTGCCAGGAGATTGGAGATGAAAGATATTGAAAGGTTCAAGAATAGCGCACTAGGTTCAGGCACTGAAACTCTTTCAAGCCTGTTGAAATTCTAAAGTCACACACAAGCAACTGACAGAACTATTAAATTTGTAACAGAGGCCTCTGAAGTTGTATGTGGATATGAAAGAAGGTGTGGATACATTTGGACTAAATTTGAGTCACGTTCCAGGATAGAGACTTTCGATACAGAAAAAACTATTACAATGTACAAACTGAAAGTGTTTAAAAGCTCGTATTACTCTTACATATTACAATTATTTGGTGCTGATTAAAATTGAGCTGTTAAATATAAATATCCAAAGGAACATATATTATATCATATTGTAGTTGATATTAATACAAAAGTGTGTAGATCTTGATTGTTCTTATGTAGAAGTATCTTCAAACAGTATTTTCAATAAGTCAAATTTTGTCAGATTTCATAAAATTTTAACCAAGTTGTGGCGCATGAAGAAGATGTAGCAGGGATTTGAAACATTTTACGCATGGTAAGGGAACATAATATCATTGTATCCACAATGGGCCAATAACAAAATATTTTTTTTAAATAGTTATTAAAATTCGGGAAAACTACCCCCCTTGGGGGGCATGAAGATATCAGTTCAGGAGGCGGAAATTTTTTTCACATAATACGCGATACAATACGCAACTTTCCCACAACGGGCCGGTTTTTAATTTACAATTTTTTTTCTACTCTCCCCCCTAATGTAGAGGGCTCGACTAAATTCCTTGGCTAGCTTCATCCGTCATCTTGTATGAAAATTGCGACCGATTAAAGATTTCAAAATCAAAAAGATTTACAAAAAAAAAATTATAAATGCAAAACGTTTTTTTTTTTTTTATCCTTAAGTGTTAGGTCTTTATTCGAGGATTCCAGAACAGTTTTCTTTGCCTCTAATGTAAAGAATGGCTAACATATATTTTGAAGTCCTAGGGTGGTTGATATAAAAAATGCAATGTATTCCCCTCTTATTTAAGTTTTAGAGAAAGTTGTTTCTCGTAAAGTTAATTTATTTGTTGTAAGTAATCTTGCAACTCTCATATTTTAAAAACTACATAGTGATATCATAAAATGAGGCGTAGTTGAAAAAAGAGCGATATATATTGATATTCGTAAAATATACGCGGCCATGTACATACGTAGCGTTGCCTGTCAGTGTCGAATTCTTGCAAAACGCTACGATACTTGACGAATTGGCGCAAAATTTCGCGACAATATAAGTTGCTATAAATGAAGTCAAGTAAGCAAAAGCTGGCTAATTTTTCGAAATTCCCATTCAAATTCAGTTGAGAATCTTCTATAATCAGGCTCTATGGATTTTAGATTTCGTGTTTAAATGTAAAAAAGTTGAGGTCTTTAATGTCAAGGGAAAGTAAATGTGCGTTTACCAAGTTGTGCAGGTAAAAAGAAATTTTAAATATGAATTTATTAAAAACTTTCATCATAAAAATATATTTTTGAGTCGGAAAAAAGTTGCGAATATGTGTGGGGGTATTCATTGTGCCCCATTAAAAGGAGAAAATTCTATTGTATTACTTTTGGAGGGAAGTTATAAACTAAAGTTTGTCACATGTATTTAACATTACCTTCCACAAAGCTTGACCTCTTCTAACTATATAAAGATTTAAGTAAAAGGATATAAACTACACTTTTCTGCGGACTGCTTTGATCAAATGCTCCGATCAAATATGGAGACAAAATTTATTATTATCATTTGAAAATCAAAGTTTGTGAAAATTTCAATATGTAAATAAACCTCGTCCCTTATGAGAGAGTAAATCACGTGTGAATTAAAACTGTACTTTTAAGTTTCGTTTTCATTAATTAGAACAAGAGTTATAGCCATCGTTCGTTTTTACCCGACTGCCAAGAAAGGTTATGTGTTTCACGCGTATCTGGGTATGTGGATTTATTTATACCCTCGAACCATCCCAAAGGCTGAATGGATTTTAATGAATGAGGTTGCTATCGATTCGTCTTAACCGTCCGATGGTTATAGGATAAGTTTTGTTTTTATAAATTCAAAATGGCGGCCGTAAAATACAAAATGGCGGTAAAGACGAAAACAAATTTACGCACCCTATTGAGTGGCATATCATTGGATAGGTCTTTTAAAATGAAGACGATGTTTCACTGACTATTTTGCAGTCAGAAGCTCCATTTAAATATTACACAACCTGGAAGTTGTGTATGTAGGATCTCTAGCTTTACTGCAATTCTAATCATCATAGACATCTATAGACCTCATCAAAACAGTGTTTATAGATAGAAACTAACAATTAAGCACAACTTAAAAGTCACCAATACAAGTAAATAAAAAAGGTAGGTAAGTAATATAAATAATAGTTTCACATTAATGAGAAATAGATAATTCGCTTTTTACGCAGTCGGTTTTTTTTATTTTTTAAATTTATTGTTCTGTACATTTATTATGCAGCCTCACTCCAGACTGGAAGTCGATAACATAATTGCTAAATTCTTTGCAATACCATTATTTTACAATACATTGCTTTGAAAAAAATTCCTTTAACGGTTATGTAATAGATATATTTTTTTAGCTGTATAGCTTGAAAGACGGAATTTGAAATGAATAGGGACGTAGAATATTTTCGTCAAACGAAATCTTGAAGGGTTTTTTCCCGACGCTACTACTTAACCCTTTATCTACTGACGGTACTTATAAGTACCATTAAAATAACTTGTTATAAAATTCATTTAATACATCGATTAGTTGTAATACAGTTTAGAATGAGTTATAGATATGTTACTTTATCTTGTTCCAAAAGCATTATTGGTTACACAAAACAAAAATATTTTTAACACAACGATTCCTTTTGCCTTTGCATCTCTTCAGCTTTTTTGGCGTTGGGGGGAGAGGGGGGGGGGATTTTTCAATTCCGAAATATTTCTATATTTCTATTCTAAGAACATTATATTTGTACATTTCCTAATTCTACAAAATACTAAGAAAAATATTTAAAATAAAAGATTTGAGTGGGGTTATAAATATTGCACAAAATCCCTATAAATTCAAAATTAACGAATCCTTCTAAATCCTTCAATCCTTCTAAAATCCTTCTAAAATTTATTAGACGATTATTAAATTATTCTAACATAGTTTACACAATTCACAAAAAAATGCTTTAAAAGATAAAATTTTCATGGATTCATAATTCTGTAGAAAAAGTGTTAATACCTTCTTTACGCATTCATAAATGTACAGATAATTAAATCTGAAACAAGTAAAATTCCACACATTGATCTGAGGAATTAAATTCCCCACAAATGTTTGTAAAAAATAATTCTAGTGCTTCCATTAATTAGAAACAATATATTTTCTTGAAGGGACTGAAACTTTTACTACAAGAGTTAAAATACTACAGAGAACAGTACGTATTTCTTTACACGAACATAAAGGGTTTTTTATGAAATATTTTACATAGTAAGTAAAGACACAATCATGCTTAATGGTACACAAAACACGAACTTTAACAAGCTAAAAGTTAACTTCTACGTTTCGAGCTGTTTCTACAGCCGTCTTCAGGAAAATATGATGGTAAAATGGCTCAAAGTTCAGAGACGAAAGCTTCCTGTGCAAGAGATAATTAGTCGAAACTTGACCAATGATTCGAATAAAAAAAATGTAGTGTTGCCATCTAGTGAAAATAAATGATTATTAATGAACTGGGATCAAATGAACCAGAAGGTAAATTTAAGAAATCACGAGAGCCGCTATCTACACATGAGGGAAAGAACCACGTTCAACCGAGTTTTCATTCTAGTTTTTGGCAACATAATACAAGTTTAAGCTGAAATGTTGTAATTTGATGTAGAATTATGACTTTATGATATTATGGCAACACTACATTTTTGTATTCAAATCATTGGTCAAGTTTCGTCTAATTAATTCTTGCACAGGAAGCTTTCGTCTCTGAACTTTGAGCGATTTTACCATCATATTTTCCTGAAGATGGCTGTAGAAACAGCTCGAAACGTAGAAGTTAACTTTTAGCTTATTAAAGCTCGTGTTTTGTGTACCATTAAGCAAGATTGTGTCTTTAATTATTATATTTTATGGTGCAATTGTCCATTATTTGTTATTTTATATAGTATTTATAAAAAACAAGAAAGAAAAATCATGCTTTAAGAATAAGTTGTGAGACAATTTCCAACATATTCAGAATATTGTAACAGAACTTCACCGTTTAATAAGTTGAAATAGGATGTCTTATGGAACCCTCTGGAAATGCATAACACATTTGAAAACCCGATTTCAGCAATTCCTATCTACAATCCGAAATTTATCCGAATTCTTTGATCAGACCTGTAGTGGATATATAGTTTTGCATCTATTAACTACATGTAATAAAAATTTTAGTTCAGATTGGAAATACAGTGAAATACGTTTAACAGGAAAACGGTTAACATGAAAAATCGGTTAACACGAAATGATATAGCGGTCCGCACAGCATACTATGCAATTTAATACTTTTTAACACGAAACAAAAATCGTTTAACACGAAAAAAATTCGCTTTCGATCTAGTTATTTTGAGTTGAAATTGGTAAATTTTGTGATAAAACCTCTGAATTTTGGGTGAAAATCAGTGATTTTTTTTTTTTTGTAAATTATCTAAGGTTTTACGAGCACAGTGGCTGAGAAATCGATCCGAAAACAAACTGCTATTTCGCTTCAAATGAAGATGAAGCTGCTTAATGCAGTTGATGGGACAGAAGTACGAAAACAGAAATCTGCAAAGAGTTTGGCATTGCCAATCCTACTTTATCGACGATAATAAAAAAACAGGGATCCCATGACGTTAATGTTTGAGCGAAGTATGTTTAAGGCAAAGCGAAAACGTATGAGAACCACTAAGCACGAAGATTTAGAGGCAGCTTTGCTTACTTGATTCAAACAAGCTAGATCTCAGAATGCTGAAAAAGAGACTTCAAACAAAGATATCTGATTTTCCCCCAAAAAACAATATTTTTTTACTTGCTTTTGATACTAATGGATGCAACCTACTAGTAGTTTAACAGGAAAGCGAAATAAAATTTCACGACGTCGAAAATATTTGAGAGTTTTGTTCGATTTTTTCCCATTGACCCTAATGTAACGTAATACTTTTGAGTGACCTGTCAATGAACTATTAATGCTACACACCTCCAATTCAATACCGAACATGGCATGGTAAACATCATTAACACATATCAGTTGCATGAAAATACGAGTATATTTATGCTAGTTAGAGCGTGGACAGACGGGCAGACAAACTGAATTCACAATCACTTTTCAACTTTGTTGGAAAGTGTTAAAAAGAAAAACTTTAGAAATAATTTACACATCTTTTACTGCAGTTTTATAAAAAACGGAGATTGAAGTAGGATATATGTATTATTTATTTTGGTATAAATTTCGCAGAATTTTTAACACGAATTTTTTTTTTTATTACGGAATAGCCATTATCGCCCAAACAGAAATTGCATTTTCTGTCCTAATGCTACCACTTACTAAACTATAATTTAAAGAATCAAACTTTCAAAGGTCAAAGCACTTCGGATTTTGAGTATTCAGCATTTATATTTTTCTGTCACTTCGTGAACATATTATTTTACGATTGCAAACTGAAATGAGAAGCATAGTTAAAAAGGAAGCAGATTTGCACAAAAGATAATAATTACTTTTCGAAATTGAGTCCAAAATCGATTGCAAAATATTTGAAAGGTTACCCTAGCATAAAAATATTTTTATGAAGTAAGTTCCAATTTATATCAACATTCGGAATAAAAGCGTATTTTTAAAAATATATAATACACATTTTAGCCCCCGGATTGCTATTTCTTTCTCACAGCTTATTTTGTCTTCAATAAATAACGTTACCTTGTATACGCCAGCCGTAAAACAAAAGCCGATGTTTCATTGTGCGATTAAATACTCTACAGCATTTTTAAAAACTTCTAAGCATCGCACATTTTCAATGTTTATACCGTCGTATTGGAAAAAAAAATTACTTTTTCATGCAATTTGTTTGAAAACTGCATATCCATTTGTTTTTGAAATATTAATTTTTTTGTAGTTTTTAGTGACATTTGTTTCATTTTTGGCAACTCAAGTACTCCATTTCTGTAGAAAGTAAAGAAAAAATTGTTGAAAAATAGCAATTATGTCTTTTTTTTTTTTTTTTTTTTTTTTTGCCATTTTCTCAAAAAAATTGAAAAAAAAATTGAATTAAAATACGTGCTATTTTGAGAAAAATATAAATGAATGATTTCAGATAAAACAATGGAGCTATTATAAACTATATTTAATTTTAAGTATCTATGAATCATTAGATAGCCGTTTTTTTATCGATTTTTTTTAATGACGGCATCTTTTTGCTGCATTTATGCATTATTTTGCGATAGTGATGTGCTATGCATGCTTTACTATAGATCGTAAATGTGGAATTTCTTAAGCGGATGCGAATAACGTCATTTTACATAAAATAAAACGTGTGCTTTAAGTCTTAAAACTGAAATATGTTTTGTACTGCAGTAGAGTCCCGCTTGAGCGAATTATTTTCTTCTGATGGACTGGTGGCTTCTATTATTATGAAACAGCCATTATAAATGAAGTGTTAAGTGAAGATAAAAGAGCAGCCGTAAAAAAGTTAGAACTCTGATTTTCTGGTGAGAATGGGGAAAAAATGGCAAAAAAAAAAATAAATAAATAAAATAAAATAAAATAAAAAAAAATAAATTATGGCCATTTTTTCCCTCCATTCTGACCAGAAAATCAGAGTTCTAACTTTTTAAGACTGCTCTCACATCTTCACCTAACACTTCATTTATAATGGCTGTTTCACAATAATAGAAGACATCAGTCCATCAAAAGAAAATGAAGTAACGGGAATGCCGGGGGTGACACTAAATTCTGAAAAAGCAGAAATCCTGTACTTCTAGTTATTTAGTTATTTTTAATTTTTTTTTGTTTGAAATATTTCTTTTTTGGAGTTTTACAATCACTTCACCTATTTTAGCGAGTGTGGTTTGGATCATAATTAATTTTATTGTTTTTGTAACTCTTATATCGTTGTAACCATACATTATATTTGGTGAGTTGTCATCTGGGACTGTCTAACGGGAAACTGCCTCAAATCATTTTGTGTATTTATAATTAAGTTATGGAAAAATTAAAATTTTGTATTGCCATAAAAAACACCAGTGTACGTATTTATACTGTAGACCATGATCTATAGCGAAAACATTTTATTATCATATTGCGTTTTTTTTTTTTTTTTTTTTTTTTTTTAAGTACCAATGCTTGGTAATCCAGGTTCGTAGATCCTTCAATATAAAGATATGAACGAAAAGAATAACTCAGCAAATTTGAAGACAGGATGGTTTTATTAGCTGTAGACATGAATAATGTGAGTGCCAGAGGAGACCCTTTCAGTTGTTAACAGTACGAGGTACAGAGAAGGAATGCATAATTTATCGGATATCGTTGCCAATGTGTCGAGCCAAAACCTTGGTACCCTGGACCATTATAACCCCAAAGGTATATCACTTAATGGAACTTTGAATTAAAAAGCAGCCAAAAGGACCGTTGATTGGCGTTTTAACATTTCAACGTACAAATACGAATGCCAAAGCTAAATGATGGGAAATATGCATTTAGAAGCAGTAACGAAGATGCCGGGCGCCGATTTTAATCTAAACAGAGTATAATATTTGCGGCCGAAAAGACAGTTGTATTAACTATCAAACTGAAAATTAACACTGGGTGTATGAATAACTGCTACAATTGGAACATATCGTTAAATAATATCTTATATATATATATATATATATATATATATATATATATATATATATATATATATATATATATATATATATATATATATATTCGTTAACCGAAGGAAAATATGCTCGAACAGTTAATGATTTTAGGATGAGAAAAAGATTTGTTTTTGATTTATTTTATTAACGGCTTTGGGCGAACTTGGGAAATTTAAGTAACTGAAAAATAAAGCGCATGAAAAGAAGAAATTGATATATTCTTTTTGGAAAGGACAGGGAGTTTGGATTCAGTTTATAATTATGAAAGGAGAAATAAAATTTTTAAATGGGGAATTTAATTTTACAAAGGAGATAAATAACGATATGTGATGATACGTTATTTTCAACACCACAGTATTCTCTTAAAATTCTAGGATATGAGGACGTGAACGAGAAACTGAGTACGAAATTCCATTGTTACACACATTAAATAAATAAATAAATAAAATTAAATAATTAAATTAATTAAATAAAAAAATAAAACTGTATTAATTAAATAAAATAAACAAAAAGACTTTAAGAAGCAATTATGTTTCATTTTGAAGCAGAGTTTATTTTTTAACAGTTGACCAACGAATTTGTAAAGACTTTCTGCAGAATTAACCATGATTTAATTTCAATAAAAGAGTTTGAGATGTTTTGAGAAAACTGAAACAGCCTACGTTTTTCACTGATATGAAATGACCCTCTCATGGAGAGACAGACGTTAAACATCCCTTACGAAAATAGTTCATAGAGCTGTATAGAACTCTATAGAATTCTTTACAAGTGATATAGAATAGCCTTTATATAGAATACTATTCCTATAGAGTTTTGAAGAGTTCTACAGAATGTTTTTTTCTAATGAAAATGTTTCTACAGAATACTATTTCTATAGAGTTTTGAAGAGTTCTAAACATTACTATTTTTTAAAGAAAATGTTTCTGTAAAATTTAAAGAAGTTCTGTAGAATTTTTTTTCTATAGAAGCATTTTTCTAAAGAGTACATAAAACTTATAGAATACATAAACTAATGATTCTATAGATTTTTTTTAATAAATAAAATCTTTTTAAGTGTGTGTACTAATTTATTTACACCTATATATTAAAATTTAAAAAAATAATTAATTTTGTAATACATCAGTTTAAAATATTAGTACATTACAGATTTAATGTTTATAATTTAATTAGATTCTAATTCATAGTGACTCAAATGTTAATGTAGTTATTAGTCGCACTACTGATTTAAATTATTGTTAATTAGTTTGTTTATGATTTATTAGTTTTTTAAACACCACCAACAAAATAAATAACTAAATCTATAAATAAATATAGAAATAAATCCTTTACTTTAACGGATTTTTTTTTCCATTCTTAAATCTGGTTTCGTAAGTTTCAAACGGTTTCGGTTTTATAATTCACACAGTTTGAGAATCAGCGTAAATTTTATACGGGTTTAATGATTAAGAACGCAAATCACAAAAGAAACAAAGCTGAAATTGTATAATAAGAGGTTAGAAACTGTCAACGGATGAACGAAGATGAAAGTGCCTTTCAAGATGGTTCACCGATGAACAAGCAATATCGAGCGCGGTAAGTATTTGGTAGGGTATCCGCTTGGGAACAGATGCGTGTTGTTGATGAAATTAGAATATTTTATAGAAACTCTATATTATTTCTATAGATATTTTATAGAAGCTCTATAGGCATTTATATTGAACGTCTACATATATTTCTATAGTTTTTATGTATACTAGCTTATAGAGAAATCTATAATGTCATAATTCTATAAAACTTTTTCTATGATTTTTTTATAGATTTCTATAAAAAAAATGTTTGTAAGGGTAGGAACTTGTCTCCACAAGGGGACATGTTTATTGAAAATTAATATTGTAGGATACAGATGTTTAATATTACATAAGAAATTAAAGTAAAAGTACTCCAAAGTTAGTTCTTACAACGTAAGTTTAGTAGAACAACATTCAAGGTGACAAGTACAAGTTGTGTGTCCTGACGAAGACCCTGGTCCTCTTGGTTGGGGGGGTTGTTGCAATGGGCTAGCTTCTCGTTCAAGGTACCTATCCACTGATAAAAGACCGAAGAAAAAGAACAAAATTGTTACAACAATAAAATTTATTACTATGTCGGTCTTTATTCTTAAATTATTTTTCCAGCATCCCCCCCCCCCCAAAAAAAAGGCCAAAACACGTTAACATAAAAATACAGTGTGACTTCAAAAATCCGGCATCAAAACCATCTTTTGCCCTTCCTTTTTCTTTTGCACTTTCAAGTTATGGTAGAAGTAAAATAGAATTGTTTACGAATTAAAAACTTCAAGATCGAAAGTAAAAATGAAAAAAAAAATAATATTTGACTTTTTTTTTTCATTTGTCAGAGGCGATTATTTTCCGAACAAATTTTCTGAGGGCAACACTTTTGCACAGCAACGGTGTGTGAGAGTAGTACACAAGTTCTTTGACGTCTCTTTTCTGACGCTGTGCTAAATAGAACCGCCGATAACGTTAGTAACAACTCCGAAGACGAGGATGAAGAACAGGTATAAGAAAAGGTGTCACTAGAAAAATGCATAAATTTGACTGGAGAATGAATATCTGCTGTAGAAAACAAGACTATTTCCGAAATAAAGATTCTCCATTTGTATAAAATACAAGAAAAACTTGTTAAAGAACGGCCAAAAAAATTGAAGCAAACGAAATTGACGTCGATGTTTCGAAAATTACACGAGAAGAAATAATTTCACTCTTTATTAGATTTTTTTTTCTGTAGCATAGAAAATATCAATTAATGTAAGTTTATTTTTATATTTACTTTTCTTGTTTTCTTACATAATTATCACTTAATAATGAATTAAATTATGGCTAAAGCCACCATTAAGAATATAGTACTACTTTTGATATTCCTAGTTACTACTTTTGACATTCCTTCAAAAGTCCGGCATAGTTTCGGTCCCGATGATGCAGGATTTTTGAAGTTATACTGTATTCTAATCAATAAAAACTAATACACATTTGGATAACAAAATCTCCTTTTTCTATTTGTGTTTCTCTATTTAACATACTGATTTCATTTTATGATATTTTAGACAAATTTTGGAATTAAACGGCTTTGTAATCGTCACACTGGATTTCAGAAGTTTTAAATCTGCTAATTTACAAAATTCACATATAAAAAGTCAATGTATGTAAAAGGCATATATTTTCAATAAAACTGCTAATTGGCGGTACAAAATGACGATTTGGACAGTATACAATTTACATCTTATTAAATCATATATTTACTACGGACTCAAACATCGCCATATTTGATGCATGAAAAAATAAATTAATTAATGGAATATATTAATAAATATATAGCAAATTAACACGTTGTAATAATATACTAATTTTAATTGCTAAAACGTGTAAATTAACCCTTTAAGGGCGGTGGCTCAATTTTGGACCACCTAATTTTTTATCCCTAAATTCCATTTTTGGCACCAGAATATTGGAATGAAAAATTTCCTTTTATTATGTACGTGAACAAAAGCCTTTGCTTATTTCGAAATAAATTTGCTTGTTAATTATGGTGTCATTAACTCATTTCCGCATTTTGCAAATAGAAGTACCTTGCCCCTGAAAGGGTTAAAACTTTAAAATAGGTTTATTCGACTGTTTAGATGGAATATTATTAAAGAATTAGTGGAATATATTACTATTTACTTAATATAAAAAATTGTAATATTTAATCTTATAATGCTTATAAAGTAAATTTCACTGTATATTTCAACATCGAAAGCGTGTTTTATTTTACATGGCTATTTAATATCGAAGCATGCTGAAAGTACATCTAATATTAACAACTGAATAATAAACAACACTAAGAAATAATGTTAAAAATAATTTATGTAGAACTTGTATTCAAGGATTGAACTTTTGAGAGTTAATAATCCAAGTCACAAAGTAAATGGAAATAAGTAGAATTATCGAATTTAGCATATCCAATTGTACGAAGCTGAAACTATAAAAGCTTTGACAGAAATTTGCGTTATTTGTGCAGTTTGATAAAACATTTCAAGTGCGTGAAATGAAATGAATAAAGACTGCTTTACAGCTTATTTTATAGTTTTAACCTTAATATTCAACTCATAAAGTTTCGCATTAATTTTTGAAGTAATGAATAATTAAATTATAAATTTCGCCACAATGTTATATTGTAGCGAACTTTTATTAAATTAACGCTGATGTATTGGGTTGGTGCAAAAATAATGCAATCTTACAATGCAACTTACTTTATTAGCATTTTGTTATGGCTTGCCTTGAAACTGTTTTGAATGCACCTCCTTGCGCGTTTCACCAGACTTTTGTGTTTGCCGTTTATCAACGGCAGTCTCTATCGTTTGTTGTTGTTGTTCCAAATCGAATGTTCTTATGGAATAAAACCGCATTTAGTGAGCTATTTCGTTAGCTAAAATGACCACGGGTTTATTATTGTCAGTAATAACGTCTATTATAGTATTCGTGTAGCATAATTATACAGATTATGTCTTTAATTAGAGTGGTATTGTCCACGAAAACAACATCTAAATATGTCTCGTAACTGACTATGGTGTCAGTCCTGATTCAAGTTCCTGTATATAGTGTGTCCACGTACAACTTGACCGACCTTTATTTTCGCAACCGTTAGTGTTAGATGCATACTTCCAATTACAAAAGTGATCAAAATTAGGTGCAGAGTTAAGATAAAGAAATGTTTGAAGCAAAAAAAAAAAAAAAAAAAAAAAAAACAATTTAGTGAAAATTACAGAATCTAAATTTTTATACTACGGCCCCCCGGTCCTATAAGTTATATTTAGTAAAATTTTCCTGTTACACTGACAAGTAAGACAAAAAAAGTCCCGTTTTTCTACGATTAAAATTGACCGAGTAATAGCTGTTTAAAGTTGGAGCATATTTTTTGCTGCAAATTAGGGGTCATTCATAAATTTACTAGAAATATAATTTCGTCCGATATATTAAAGAAATGGTTGACAGTAAAATTAGCATTGCAATATAAATTTGGTAATCTTTATTCGTTCTGAGATATAACTGCAAAATATACAATTTGTACTGAATTATAAGAGGATAAAAATAACAGAATTTTTGTTAAATAGAAGGGTGAAAAACAACCGCCACAATTCTTTACAAAATATGCATATTTTTAAATGCTGTTAGATTATTCTGTCTTTCAAATTTTGGGCTGTGCCATGTTTTTTAGCTTTTGAAAATTGATTCTTATGTATTTTTTAGCGCTGAATCCGAAAATGACCTTCATTTTAAACCATCACGTCAAGATTTTTCTCAAATCGCAAATTTCAAAATTAAAAAGCTCAAAGTTAAAATTTATCCCCCCTCCCCACCCAAACTCATAGGACCCCTGAGCTGTTTAGCTGTAAGAAACCCAGTGTAAGCCAAAAAATTGAATAAATTATTGAATTAAATAAAATTAAACTGAATAAAATAGTCTTACTGTAAAATAAAAACGGACTAAAAAACGGAAATACTACAGGCAATCTAGACGCCAGTACTATTTCCGTTTTTTTTTTAGCCATATATTACAGAAAAATTTCCGTTTTTAATCAGAAAAAACGGAAAATTTTCTGTAATTTATGTGTAAAAAATTCCTTAAAAAACGGAAATAGTACTGGCGACTAGATTGCCCGTAGTATTTCCGTTTTTAATCCGTTTTTTTTTTTTTTTTTTTTTTTTTTTTTTTTTTTTTTTTTACAGTGATCTGTTTTATAGTATCAGATTTTTCGCTATTTTTTAACCTTGAAATTTACGATTTGCAAAAAATTCTGACATGATGGGTAAAAGTGAAGGTAATTTTTTTATTCAGCATTAAAAAATACATAAAACGTAATTATAAAAGTTAAAAAACACAACCACCGATGGTTTATGTTATCTAATCTAAAAGTCTTTCTTAAACTTGTTGACGGTAATCTATCCGAATATTTTTGTGTTATCCTCTGATATAAGTATGTGTAAGATGGTAAGTGTCGAAAATCATAATAAGATTACATTGTCATCGGATTTAAGTCAGTATGAAAAATTTAACTTCGATCAGACATTTGAACGTGAGTTAGAGTACAAATTTTAAACTGAAAAGACAAACGTTGCAAGGTAAATAAAACCTTATGAAAGTAACATAATTTTTGTTAAAAGAAATCATAGCCTCAAATTCTTACAAAATAAAAGACATGTTAAAATACAATTATTTTAACTAATCTGAAACTTAAGTTAATTCAATCGTAATAGTTTTATGATTTCTTTCAAAGCGCAGGTAATTTGAAATAAGTTTATGTACTTTATATACAACCCCTGAAAACAGGGATGAAATCATCTGTTTTGATACGCAAAATAGTGGTATAAGTCATGAATTTCAAAGTTTCATAACTCAGTCAATTTTAATGTTAGATGAATGGGACTTTTTTTGTCTTACTTGTTAGTGTCACAGTAAATTTTTACTAAATATTTGTTATAGGACCGGGAGACCGTATAAAAATTTAAATTTCGTAATTTTTTTAATAAATGATTTTCTTGACCCAAATCGCTTTAAAAATAATTCTTTACCTTATTTAAAACCTTTTTGTAATTGGAAGTATGCATCTAGGACCAACGGTTGCGAAAATAAAGGTCGGTCAGGTTATACTTGGACACACTGTATATGTATATAAAAAGAACTGTTTTGTTATTAGACGCTCTTTATATTATTTGAATATATTCGCATTTATATTTTAACTAGTTGCAATCCATAATCAATTTGCATACACGTACACATTTTGTATACAGAATTTAATCCTAGTGGTATGTATTATACATCATTTGAAAGCACTTTCTTTGCAAATTAATTATTTTAACTTTTTTAAGGCTATTAATTGACTTCAGAAACTGCGATATCAAAACAAGATTTTCGTCAAATTTATTTTACGAGTTTAAAATAGGCTGCAGTGCAGCACAGACTGCCAGAAACATTAACCCTCCAGCCGCGGGCAACTTTTTCATTTTCTTGGATAAAACTGCGGCATATTTTTAAGTGTTACCAGTTTGTAACTTTTTAAAAATTCAGATTGTTTGACTCCCACCACTTTTTTGAAGTAGAAATAGTCACTTTATTTAATTACAGATTAAATAACGCGAGAATAAATTGAATTATACGCTTTTAAATGAGTGGTGGGAATCAAGCAATCTGAATTTAAAAAAAGTAACTCATTGGCAACACTGGACGTGTCCCGCGGAATTGTATAGAATATGTGAAACACGGTAGGAACATTTCCCACAGCTTGAGGGTTAATGAAGTTTGGGGCGAGAGAAGCATCAATGTAAGCACAGTTCAGCGTTGGTTTAAAAAATTTCATCCAGGAGATTCCGACTTCAAGACAAGGGTGGTCGCGGTTTATTTAAAGGTAATATAATTTATTGGAGGTATCACTTTCAGCCATTTTTATAAAAAATAAACAATTTTAGAAGAACGCCAAAGTGCGGAAAAAGGAATCAGAAATAGAACTTTTTTTAAAAAAATGGCTGCCACTTTGTTGATTTTAAACTTTTTTATCTTAAAGTGCTAGAAATTTCAGGCAATATCATCTACTTTCATAATCAATATTATCTACTTTCATAATCAATACTATCGACTTTCATTACAGCGCCTAGAATATCTAGTGTGGAAATACGCTATCCAAACAGTGCTAAAAATTTGTATCCCTTTATTAATTATTTAAGCTATGAGGTATTCGCTACGGCTTTTGCCGGCATGACCTCAAATGATCACAAAAATGGCGTTATTTCCTTGGGACAACCACAAATTCAACCTTCCTCCACGAGGAAAAAAGGCAGAACCTTGTATCCCTTAAATGTGCGACGATACTGCTAAAATTTCAAGTGTCAATCGCAGCGACATCTGCGGGATTTTCGTGTTACTAGTATTACATTGAATAGACTAGCAATTTCTTCCAGTTGTAGAAAATGTCCTTCAGATATCGCTGCGATCTGCATATTGCAGCAGTATCATTGCACATTTAAGGGATACAATATTTTAGCGCTTTTTTAAGTATTACAGGGATAGCCGATTTCCACACTATATATTCTAGGCGCTATACTTTCATAATCAATGTTATCTACTTTCATAATCCTTAAACAAAGTCATTGCAAACGACTCTGGCGATCTGTCGGATACCGCCGATTGCAAGTGCACAACACACTTGCTAAGACATCCATCGACGCAACGCGAGTCACATCATCAATTGTTTATTTTAACTTTTTTTTATGTTTCAAGACATTTTTGACATTTGACATTTGATGTCCACCGAAGTGGAGAATGCTTTGGGGCCTATAGCTACAATGGCTATCGCTTCGAATGATCCTTATTATACAGAATCAACAACAATTCGCAACAATTTTTATTTTCCATTACATATATTATATAACTACAATGGGACATTCACAATTACATCCATGTCTTACCCAGGGACTCGAACACGGGCCCTCGGGGTGACAGCAGCCTCCGCTTACTGACCACGCCACCGGGCGACTTTTTTGATGTTCTTCAAATGATAATAAACGTGCGAATGATAATAAATAGCATGCGAAAAATACGGAGATAAAATCTTCATTCCTATTCCAGAAAAAAGCTAAAAAATACCCTTCATTCGGCTTTCTAGGGGCAATATCCCCTCCCCCCCTTAAGCATATAATCCGAGGATTATCAAAACATAAGAACTGGTGCGTTATAATTAACATATCCGCAGGATGGTGCTACTCTGTTTACAGGATATCGCATCCGCAATGACAGAATAGAGAGCCGTAAGGGATGAAGAGAATGGTTGCAATCCTATGGGAAATATGCGAGCTTTAAGATCCGTTTCCTCGGAAATTACCCGACCGATTTTGATGAAATTTGGAATCCATATTCACTGGATTATGTTAAATACTTATTTTAGACAGTTTTTTTCTGCAACTGAAACTTTTTATTTTAGAGCAAAGGCAATTTTTCAGAAATTTTTTTTCTGAAACTAATTACATTTTTTTTATAACTGCCAGCCACATATTATCTTACATTTATATCATTTATATTCTATCACAATTTTTTTTTATCGAAATCGCTCAAGCAATTTAGAAGTTAATGGGGTTTTTCGCTAAAAAGCACAGTTTTTCGGAGGGCTGAAAAACTTAGACACTTGTGTGAAGTTCTTGCACAGTTTTATCAAGCACATAAATTAAAGTGTGTATACTTAAACACTTGGATAAAATTTAGTTACATATAATGAATGAGTATAAACTTCTAACTTGTGTGAAGTTCTTGCACATTTTTATCAAGCACATCAATTAAAGTGTGTATACATAAACACTTGGATAAAATTTAGTTACATATAATGAATGAGTATAAACTTCTAACTTGTGTGAAGTTCTTACACAGTTTTATCAAGCACATGGATTAAAGTGTGTATACATAAACACTTGGATAAAATTTAGTTACATATAATGAATGAGTATAAACTTCTAACTTGTGTGAAGTTCTTGCACAGTTTTATCAAGCACATGGATTAAAGTGTGTATACATAAACACTTGGACAAAATTTAGTTACATATAATGAATGAGTATAAACTTCTAACTTGTGTGAAGTTCTTGCACAGTTTTATCAAGCACATGAATTAAAGTGTGTATACATAAACACTTGGATAAAATTTAGTTACATATAATGAATGAGTATAAACTTCTAACTTGTGTGAAGTTCTTGCACAGTTTTATCAAGCACATAAATTAAAGTGTGTATACATAAGCACTTGGATAAAATTTAGTTACATATGATGAATGAGTATAAACTTCTAACTTGTGTGAAGTTCTTGCACAGTTTTATCAAGCACATGAATTAAAGTGTGTATACATAAACACTTGGATAAAATTTAGTTACATATAATGAATGAGTATAAACTTCTAACTTGTGTGAAGTTCTTGCACAGTTTTATCAAGCACATAAATTAAAGTGTGTATACATAAGCACTTGGATAAAATTTAGTTACATAAATGAATGAGTATAAACTTCTAACTTGTGTGAAGTTCTTGCACAGTTTTATCAAACACATGAATTAAAGTATATACATAAACACTTGGATAAAATTTAGTTACATATAATGAATGAGTATAAAATGTTAGAGTAAAATTAGTGTGAGTGGGCGTGGCGACCGAGTCGTGTCTTCTCTTAAGAACATAGTTCGCATAATGTGAAAAGCTCGACGCATAACCGCATGCGTTTAAGGCGACAGAAGTTCGTGCTGATTGTGATACTTTTTCTGTAATTGTTTTTTAACCATTTGGAAAAATGGTTATTGTCCTCGTCAGGGTAGGAAATCAAAAGCATATCTGAAGGTTTTTATTGGTTTAATCCGCATTTTATTCGTCTTCTGATTGGTCTATACAGTAATATGTATTTCCCATTACTTTCAACAGAGATGGACAACAGAGTGTTGCCACTATGACAAAAGTAATAAAAACTGCAAAAAAAAATTAATAACTCAGAAACAAATTGAGATACAAGTTTCAAACAAATTGCATTTAAAAGTACATTTTTTTCTCTATACGACGATATAAAAAGTAATATTGTGGGATGTTTAGAAGTTTAAGAAATAAATTTTAATTAAAATTGGCCGTCAGATTTCTTGGAAATCTGACGATGGAAAAGCCTCTTCCCGAACAGCCAATGAAAGGCTTGGATAATGCGCAAGTTTCAGGTAGATAATACGTACGAGTCGCAGGCGATTTCTGCCGGTTGCAATTTTTACGTGTAATAACACTATTAATGTTTAATTCATGGCGTACGTAATGTAGGATCAACTCCGTGCCATTTTTTATGTCTTAAATTTTAGTCTTAAAAAATCATTTTCCAAATAGTCGTTGTAATTTGTTAAATTGCATTTTTTTCCTTAAACGCTAGGAGTACGCAATTAATATCCATTTATAGATCTGGGAGGTATACAGTGTTATTTGTGGTGTTACGCTACAGGTCTGAGGTTTGCCTCCGTATTCCGACAACCTTCATGTAAACTTTCACACATTCGGGCCCCATATAAATGATCTTCAAGTATGCTTAGACGCTAAACCACTGGCAGTTCCGCTTTAGGGTGACAATCTGACAGGATTGTGTATACTAATATAATAAAGAGAAAACTCCTGACTAACTGAATGATTGACTGATTCAACAGAGCTGAGGCGTCTAAAGTCAAGATCACGATATTCTGACAGTAGATATAGCTGTTATGACCTAGGCAAGCAATAAGAAAGGATTTTAGAAAATTCTCTATCTAAGGGGATTAAATAGGGAGGGCGAATGTTTTAGGTCATTTCGTCATATTTTAGCAGCAGTATTTTGTAGGAGCGTGAAATTCAGGGTAAAAAATCTACTAAAAAAATAGTTAAACACGTATTTTAGCGATTTTAGAAATTCAACCACCAAGACGTTTAAATGGGGGATCGGAAGATTTAAATCATTTCGCCTTATCTCAGCTGCAGTTTTAGATAGGAGCATAAAGTAAAGCTAAATCAATCTGTTAAAAAATTAGTTAAACACGTATTTCATCGTCTTTAGAGATACTAGTTGCGTTGCAACCCGATGTATTGCTTTTAAATTGCATGAGATCATTCGATCCTTTTGGGAAAAATGAAATCTAACATTATTGTAAATTTAGAAGGCAATTATAGTATTCATTTTAATAAACAACAATATTATAAATAATAAATTACATTTGCAATTTAAGTCAAAATCTTGCCCAATAAAAATGCACATATCTTGTAACTTTATTTCTCAAAAGCTTTTCGTTCTTCCAAGATTTGGCTTCTAATTTCGGAGGTTTTAGAAATGGCGCCATTTGGGTGAACTTATACAAAAATTACTTAGTTTGGGCTAACCTTTTCAAAAGCATTTTATGTTATGAATTAAAATAAATGCTTAGAGAAATATAATTTTTCTCGCTAAAACGTTTTGCATTTAATGTCATTGTGAAAAGTTTTAATCGCCACCTTAACACATTGAATGCCACGTCAGTTACCAGGGGCTGACACTGATCTTTCCGTTTAGGCTGCGTCAGTGATCGGTAACTGACACTTATAGATTCTGTAACGGGAGGCCTAAACGGAAAAACAGACAAAATAGACTTGGCATTCAACGTGTTAATCAAATAGTTGAAAATCTGTTTTTCTTATGTTTTTTTTTTCTTTTTACGTCAAAAGAATTTATCTCGGTGTTCTAGTCGACAGACGATTTTTTGCTTTCCAATATGAACTGATTCTTAAAGCTTGAATATGGGAAAATAAGTTTGTATTTCTTAATTTTTTTCTTGTAAATACAATTCAATTACACAATTATTAAATAAATGTTCATATCAATTTGAAAATGATGTCAAACAAAGAAATCTAATAATCCCTATCGTTTTTCATTTTCTACCTTTTGTCAACAAAAATGGAGTAACTTAGTTGCCATAATTACAGAAATGTCATTAAAATTACGAAAAAATTAATATCTTAAAAACCATTTCAAATTTTACGATTCTAAGACTGCTCTTGACATCCTCGTTTCCATGTTATTAACCTCACTACATACCATTTTCTAGGAGGGGTAATTGTGAAACACAAACGGACAGTCACTTTTCAATATAATAGATTCATGAAATTTTAATTTCGTTATGAAAAATTAGCCAGATACAAACCGGACGCTGAACTATTTATATTGTTTTAAAAGCAAATGGATTATTTCGTAATGGAGCCTGCTCGTGATGGTGATAGATTAAAAAAAATATTGCTTGAAAAATATTTTTAAAACAATTAAAAACTAGTCAATTATGATAGTTTTCAAACAAATTGCTTTTGAAAGCAGATTTTTTCCCTATATAAAGGTGTAAAAATTAAACGTGTGTGATTTTAGAAGTTTGAAAACATTCAGTAACAAAAATTGCAAAACCGAAATGACATCGTCAAGTGTTGCCATTCGCAAAATGACGTCAGTGTTACGCATGGACACGTTTGTCATTTACAATATATATTTTAAAGATTTTGTAAGCCAACATCGGCTATGAACCCGATTATGGAATTAGACGGAAAATACTACTATTGGTGATTTTTTATTAGATATTTTGCGTAAGGCGTTTTTCGAAGAAACAGTTTTTTTTAAATTTCATAATACATATGGATGCCATATAAAATTAAGTTCGCTAAATGCTACGATCTTCGGTTGATTTCTTTTTTCGTATTGTCATGGAAATCGTTTATTTTTCTGTTACATGCACCTAAGAAAACACACAACATTTATAAAGCCGAGGTTCTTTTTCTGTGATTGTGTCAAAGTAATTTCGTTTTCTCCCCATTGTTTTTTAACGACTTATGTGCGGGAATGTATAGAGGTGGATTTTTGTGATCGTCATACTATTGCAGTTTTACTTATTTCACCTCTAAAGATCTCATAGTTAATATACGCAATGCTAGTGGATCGTCCAGTATGCCATATAGCACTTCAGGGTCCATGGTCAAGAAATAGAAGTTGGTCGCTGTTAGCCATTATCTTTAATAGCTTTTAGTGAGCAGAGTTTAGTTTAAATTAGTACTTTAATACAGTTCTGAATGATGAAATGGGTTCTTATTTAATTCAGATAGAACGAACATGCACGATGGAGCAAGAAATATATGGTCATCTGTGGTCAATGATGAACTGGTTTGATAAAACATGGGTCATTCCATGGTAACTTACGTTACATTTAGAAAAAAAAAAATACTACAGTGAATTTTGTAATATAACACAAAACTACCTCAAAAAATAATAAAAATTATACTTTTTATTGTAACTTACGTTCATTAATTGGTAATGTCAATTACGATAATAAATATAAATGTCAGAGATCAAGAAATAACACTAAAATTAGGTAATTTACATATAAATTGATCTTTAAATAGGTTTAATTAACAAGTCATGTTAACTTTACATTTTAATTTTCTATTTTTGGTTTTATATTACTGAAATTACTGATGTAAATTGTTCTAAATGTAACTTAAGTTTCCAAGGAAGGACCCAGATCAGAATACTGATTTTCACTTTCGTATATATTAAATAAATTCTTTGGCAACAAGCGTTTTAATACCGATGACGATGTGAAAGATGCAGCAATATCGTGACATGCTTTCACTGATGCTGGCATAGAAACACTGGTATTTGATCAAAATAAACGCCATTCCGTGCTGGATGATTATGTCGAAAAACAGCGTCATGTCAGTTTAAAAATAAGTATATCTTCCATCAGCTAAACGCTATCACGGAACATATTCTTTGAATTATCCTCCAACCTTTTTTTAGATACAGTGTGCATTACATTACTTCCTAACTTCTAAAAGTCATAACACATCTAAATAGGAATAAAAGAAATTATGTTGTGAAATAAATATTTTATTTTGCAAATGATTAGCCTTAAAGTAGCATTATTAGAATTTTGCTATAAAAATGTTAACGGCTACATATAATAACTGACAGAATTGATATTTCGATATAACGATATTCGCAGTGAGAATATATGCATGTGATTCAGCCTCCAAGGAACATCGTAAAATTTGGAAAGAGATGCTTTACAGAATAATGAAACAATAATATAAAATAATTCACGTTCACAAATATCCATTTTAATATTGGAGTTAATTTCATTATGCTTGTGTTCGCGTGATTTTCATTTACCAATTTTCAATTTAAAATTTTGTTGTGAAAATGTTTGTATCATTTTAGTTCTTGAAAATGTTGCCATCAGAGCAACGAAACATTTCGAATCTGGATAAATAAAGGTATTTCCTGTCCTTTAAATGTATTTTGCTCACTTTCAGTAAATATTAAGTTAATTTAACTTCGACATATTTCAAAATGGTTTCAAACTGATTTCAAGGGGATTTTGATGTCTGATTAATTCTAATTTTATAACTTGTGATATTTCCAAATTTTTCAAATATCATAAAGAAATAATATAGCCATCAGAAATTACCATTTCCATATAAAAAACTGGGTTTGCTAAAAGTAAGGTATTAAGAGTATTTGTTAATTAATATAGACTGGCAACAAAATAAAATTTTAATTTAGAGACTCGCAATTAATCTTAACAGCAATTAAAACGAATCTTTCAAACCTTACATTTTTCGGGTTTTACTTAAAAATTAATATTTAAATACTTTTCATTATCAGTATTTCTAAATTTAATTAAAATTGTTCTTCTCTTTGAAAGCATATAAATGGAAATAATAAATAAAACACTTTCGATAATTAAAACCTTTGTTAACAACAAATTTTTATATCTTCCAATTAAAATATGAAAGTTTATTTAAAGACGAACTTTTAAAAGAGGTAATTAAAATTCCTTTAAATATAAGATTTTTTTTTAACAAATTGAATTTTGTGAATGACAATAGATTTCTCGCAAGTTGTAGATAACTTTTATTGTGTTTTAAAAATGACAAAACCTATCCTTTTTATTTAGTGTTTAAAATTTGATTTTTGGCTAAAGTTAAATAAAAGAGAATTGATTTCGAATTGTAAATTAATAATTACTGAAATTAATGCACCCAGTTGTTTTAGTTTATATTTTTGTGCAACATGCTGTAATTTTGATTATAGGAAAGCAAACATGTATTCTACGACAAAATATTATATATTATACAGATTCATGTTTAATTAAAATTTGAAAGTGAGCTAATAATACAGGTATTACGTTTACAAAGAACTCTCATATTACGATTGTAAAAATCTCTACCATACGTCAGTTTCATTTTTATCTACACACTTTGAAACATTACACAAAACAATATAGACCGGGGAGCGGCTGCACAGTTCATCACCTCATACAGTTGACAGCTGAAATTCCAGGTTTAGACAGAACTCGATTCGCATATTAAAATGCAGCTGGTCCGCCAAGTTATATCTTGGAGGAAAACACATGCAGATCAGATTTTCGTGGTTGATAGGTAGGTTTATCATTGTGTTTTCTGCACCAAAAGGTATGACTGTTTTTTATGCTATCTTCAATTTGTCACGAAAAAAATTCTGAAAGCAGTCTTAAGGGGTAAAGTAACTTAAGGCGACTAGAAAGATTTTAAATGAGTAAAATTTAATGAAGTTTGCTTCGTGGATTAAAAAATCAATAATTATTTTCGAGTAAATATTTTTTTTATATACAGTAAAACCTCCATAACGGACATCCCCGAATGGCTTTTAAATGGACGCATTGCTTTTTCATTGCTTTTAAATGATAATTACTATGAACAGGGAATCATAAGATGAATCCTGGAGAAATGTCACAATAAATTATCTTAAGGCACAGATTTCTATACACAGGAGTCCATAAAGGAAATTAAAACTTACAAATTAATATACACCATCTCTTTAGCTTTAAATTGATGTATCACACTCATATTTGCGTTTAAAATAATTTTTCAACAAAAATTTTTGATTGCCGTAGACAACGAAATATTTGGTTGAAATTGGAATATTTTTTTTTCTCCGAATCTGTTAAACTGGCATAATGATAAAAAATTACATAAAAGATACAACAAATAAATCCGTTTAAAAATAATTGTAATAATAGTTTTACTGGTTTAAAATAGCTTTAACATAATAAATAGTTATTTATATAATAACAATTTATGTAACGCTAAAAACGTATTTTTCTTAATATTCCTTATTTCAAATATCGTGCTGTTTAATTAAGTAATGCAGTTTGATTTACAAAAGATCTTTATATCAGTGTAAATTATGAAAGACTGACCTTTATTCAGAAAAAAAAAATGTGTTGTAGTTTAATACATATGTATAATGAAACTCTAATAGAATGGATTGCAGAGCTGGACTATTAATCATTTTCTTTCTTTGTAATTAAAAACATTAATTCTCTGTCGCCAAACATAACATAAGAATATTCAATATTCATGTCCTTGTATTTCTTGCTATTAAATTGATTGATTTTGTAGATTTCGAGGGAACTGAATTGAATTTTGTTTGAAATTTTACACATAAAATAATCCATTACAGGCGCTAATATATTTTAAATATTTTTATGCTACTATAAAAACAACATTGACATAGTTTATTGGAAGTATTTCAAGGACTTTTCAGGATTTTTTTAAATTACAAAATTTGAGATTCTAGATACGGAAGTGCTTCTGAAAATCCAAAATTACTTTCGATTGTGAAGAAAGAAAATACATTGTGGTCCTCAAAATAAGACATAAATTACGCGCATGGGTGCAAGTCTTCTGTATGAGGCCTGATTTCAGCATTGGAGAGATTTTTGACTAATAGTAAATTATACTTGGTACAGTAAAATAATAGCAATTTTATGAACAAATCTTTATAAATCAACTTTTACACATAATCAAAGACATTGAATATTTCTATTAGTAAAAATCTAATACTCAAAAGCGTTTTCAGCCTCGGCTGAGATGGATTTATTGCACCCTTGACTACCTGTAAAGGTGCACATTTAAATTTAATTAAATATATCTAAAAGTAGGTAGCTGTTTCGTGTCCAGACATGGAGAGCTTTCTTCTTTACGCAAACATTAAAATAGGTAAAAAAATGGAAGTTGGTAATTTAGTTCTATCTTCAGAAAGAAGACAGTCTATATCTGGGACAGGTAAGCACGTGCATTAGCGGCATCCAGCATTTTTGAGGAAGTGGAATAATCCGTGAATCGAGAGGGTTGATAAATAATCCAACGGTTACAGAAAACCAGCAGCCATAGATAAGTCGTGGAATCTAGAATTTGGAGTAAAATTGTTAAATTCGAGGAATGCAGCGGTGGTAGATAAGTTCAAAAATTCAGCTGTCAAGTCAACTCAACATGGGTGCTTAAGAGGTACTTACGGTGGGTCTCAACAGTCGTTTAACCTCTTTCGAATGTTTAAAAAATGTAACGTTAAATTCTATGGAAAAATGCGCAGTTAAATAAAATATTAGAATTTGGAATCTCTGCTGGAGCAAAAGTATTTCAGAGATGGGAGAACACAGGTGGTTAAATAAATCCACAATGGTGATACAATGACTAGCTAAACGTGATTAATTAACATTATCGGTCCTATTTCACCTCCCACGTACATTATTACTCTGTCGTATCAGTCGTATGGCACGTGTGAGGTGACAAGTTTAACGTCTTCGGGACCAGCATCACTTACACGAATTTTATTCTGTTGGCACAACTTTTTTAAGAATTACTTTTTGTACTTTAACAACGTAATATTGACAACAAATATTGACAACAAATATTTATTTATTAAAATTTATTTTTAAAATATAGTGATGCAAATAGAATATAAAAATAGTCCTCTGTGACAGCTATAAGAATATTCATTAACCCTTCACTGCATGACGTTCCACATCTGGCACACACCTATAAACACTGTAATTCTTATTATGTGCCATGAGTTTGGCGAATATGATCTCTATTCCTGGTTGGCCAGGAAAAGTCCAAAGAATGGAATAACAGTTATTTTGTCCATGTCAGATGACTGCATTTGACAAAAAATTAGAATTTGTTTTTCGGAAACAGAAAGAAAATTGATCCAGCTATTAAGGTAAAATTTACTTTCATTATTTTTACTGAATACTTAAAAGTATTAATATAAAAAAAAGTTGCAGAGTGTTAAGCAGATAAAATTAATTAATTTAAGCTCATTTAGTTGTAAAATATAGCAATACAATATTTTAAAACCCTAATTGTGTACATAGGGTACACGCCATAAAATATCAAATTTTAGCAGAAAATTTGATTTTTTTTTTTTTTTTTTTTTTTTTTTACTATTTTTCCCATCATTAGTCCCATATATAGATTTCAAATAATTTTTTTTCATAAAAATTGAAAAAATCGTGCAGTGAAAGGTTAAATACAATTACAAGCTATTGATGAATCATGTATAAAAATCTAGCGTCTGATAAGGCTCAATCATCTCTTCGTGTACGAGGCAGAAGATCGAAATGATAAGAGAAGTGTGGTACCATGAGGCCCAGAGACAGCTCTCAGTATAGCAAGAGTTCTTGAAAACTATAAATAAAAGTCTCTAAGGTCACATATAATAATAACAATAATGAGCGAAAAGTCTGCATTGGATTTACTACTTGTTAAAACTATTTCCCGGAGACTAGAAAAGTGATTTCCCTTGACCAGTCATACACTTTTTTTTTTCAATTCCTACTATTAGTTCACACTCTCCCTATATTTATTTATTTATTTATATATCTTGTTCAAATTTTCAATCGTTAATAAAATATTTAGTATTCATCCTATCAAGTTGAAATAAATTTTTTTAACTTGTACTGGATGACAATTGATGTTAATACAGTTTTTTCAAATATTAATTCATTAATTAAATTTTAATTAATTAATTTTAGTTTTACATTGGAGACAAAATGACGGCCATTGGTTATTGAAGCAATTAATGCATCTTTATATCTACAAGGGGGGTTAACCATAGGGGGCAACCTGTTCTGTCGCGAAATAACGCCAAGTTTGTCGCCAACTTGGCGATATCTCTAATATTTTGCCATATTCCCATAGATTTCCATTGTAAACCTACTTGCTTATAGAAAATCGACAAATTGAGATATTTTAATGCAACAAAAACTAATCTTAGCTTAATGGATTGTATTAAATTTTTCTTTGATGACCTAAGTAGGAATTGACTTTAAAAACAAAATTTTTATATTACTTGTTAGAATGAGTTTGAGCATGTTAACACTTTTGCTATATACCAACATCAGTAAACACTCGTTTCTTCCGACTGCATATGACCTAATTAGACATATGATCTGAGTGCGATACAGCAAGATTGACAAGATCCTCTCAACAGATTTAAACATCTGCAATACGATGAGCTGTGGTTGTAAAATAAAGCACATGTTGAGATCAAGAATCTGTCTAATTCTGATATTTATTATATCCGTATACCAACCGCAGTAAACATCACTCATTTCTTCCAACTGCATGTAACCTAATTAGACATACGATCTGAGTGCGTTACAGACAAGATTGACAAGATCCTCTCAACAGATTTAAACATCCGCAATACGATGAACTGTCGTTGTAAAATAAAGTTCATGCTGAAATTAAGAACCTGTCTAATTCTAATATTTACATGGTCTCGGAATCCCGCGTTCGATGCAAGCTGCAGATTCCAGTAGTCGAAAGGAAATCGCAGAATTTAAAAGCTGAATATAAGTTGCAGAATGTGGCAATGGAAAAGCAGATTGCGGAGACAAGTTGTGAAATCCAGTATCTATCAAATTTTTTCTTTGTACAAACGTATTTTTTGTATAATTGCAAAGATGAAATGTTATTAGTTATATAAAAAATATTTTAAATAATTTCCTTCAATTTCTTTTAAAAAATATTTTTAAGAGAAAATAATATAAAACCTTTAAAAAGTCTTGTAAAGATTATAAGCTGAAAAGGAAACAAAGTCATAACAGACTTTACAATTAATTCTCGAAACAAGATAATTTAATTTTTTAAATGGAATATTCTCTATTGACATTTCAATCGAACTTAGACGGAAAGCATCTATTATCTTCAAAATCAATAGGAAACTAATAAAAGCTGGGAAAAGTGAAATCATAATGTAAAATGTAATGCAAAGGAAATATTTTCATTATTTTGATTACATTCGAAGTTGATTTGAAATTATTAAGAATAAACTCCAAACTAAAATAATTATAAAAAAATATTAAAGCTTGTCATTAGTAATCAATGTAATTAAATGGATTTGAACAAGCGATGAAAATTAATTAAAAAGGTAAATATTAAAATAGATCCCAATTAACCATATTCTAAGAAATGTCTTCCATGCATAGATTCTTAATTTTAGGAATTGTAAAATGAGTTGAAAATACTGGAATTAATAAGGATTTAAAAAGATAGTGAAACTTATTATGTAGAATTTATTAGTAGAAATGTTCTTCAATTACGCGAGCTCACACTCAAATATTTGATGCTCTTCAAATATTTTCGTAAAGATTCGAAACTAAGCAAATTTTTCAAACTGAATCGAAATTATTTTCTTCTTTTTTTCCCTTTGAAATCAATAACTTCATATTTTTCGAATATGAAATACCACATAATTAAAAGACTGCCATATAATTACATATCATATAATTTGTTATTGATAAAATGATTTATATTCTGAAAGTTTGAAGTTAATTTGCGTTAAAACCGATTTGAAGCCTATTGTTTTAAATTATTATTTAAAAAACACATGAGCTAACTTATAAGTCATTTATTTCAACTACATATTTTTATAGCTAATGAATTATGGAATTTTAAATATAGGGACTTGTTTATGAAACACTCTGCCGGCGAAAAAAATTACAGATAAATAAAATTATTTAAAATATGGAATAAAGGAGCATACTTTTTTACATTCTAATTATTATAGCTTAAACAACATTTAACATTTAATAATATTTGTATAAGGTGAGAATATGATTTCTATCTCTGAATTCATAGGGCCATTCTAATACATAATAGCTTTGATAATATATTTAAAATGAAAACAATTAGAGAATTGCGTGTGCCAGCAATTGTAACCAATTACAAAATATAATTATGAGTTACATAACACTACTTTACCATTCATTTTATATCTAAAAAATCCCCAGCATTCCACTTTACTAAGGAATTAAAAAATTGCAATTAAAAAATATTAGTCAATGTAAACAATACCATGAACAGATAGAAAATGTAACAGCGACATTCGAAACAGATATCTAAACAAATCATCTATACCTTATATCAATATTACATTTAAGAAGCCATTTTTTAACCAAATTAAATAAACATTAAAATTTAACATTATGTAACATTAAAGTATTTTACCTTTATTGAAATCTAAACATAATTATTACGGTCATAACAGTTCTTACAAATGAAAAATATTTTGAAAATATTTTTTAACATATCCCTTTTCAGAAAAAATCTTCTTTCGTGAAAAAGAATTCGGAAAATATTTGAATTTTCTTTGAGATAACAATCCTTTTCTGGTTAGATTTTGGCCAGAAGTAAAATCCAATAATTCAGGGGAAAAAACTTATACTTATCCAGAATCAAAGTCCGACAGAAAAAATAAAAAAATTTCTGTAATTGTTTATTTATCTGTAATCGTCTAAATTTTTCTTTGCGCAAACCAATCAACTATAATACTTAACCGTTTCCTTTAATATTATTTTTCGAATAAATCATCTATACTTTATATCATTATTATTTTTAAGAAACCATTTTTTGACCTAATTAAATAAACATAAAAATTTTAAATTATGTAAGATTAAAGTGTTTCACCTTTACTGAAATCTAAACATAATTATTACAATCTTAACAGTTCTTGCGAATGAAAAAAAATTTGAAAAGATTTTTAAACATATTCCTTTTCTGAAAAATTCTTCTTTCGTGAAAAAGAATTTGGAAAATATTTAAATTCTTCTTGAGATAATGATCCTATTGTGTTTAGATTTTGGCCAGAATTAAAATTCAGTAATTTGGTAAAAAAAAAAAAAAAAAAAAAAAAAAAAATCTTATCTCGAAGCAAAGTCAGGCAGAGAGAATTTACTTCTGTAATTGATTATTTATCTGTAATAGTCTAAATGTTTCTTTTCGCAAATTTATCAATTATAAAGCTTAACAGTTTCCTTTAATTTTATTCGAAGTATGATGATATAACATTATATTTGGTTCAATATATATAATTCAATTACTTATTAAATACTTTTTAAGATGATTTTTATAAAATAAAAAGAAAATATATACAACGAAGTTTTTAATTGGGAAATTATTTACAAAATTATTAAAAACCCCTAACGATACTTAGCTTTCTAATTTTTATTTAGTTTTTGTATTTAATTTTCGTCATATTTTAAACATACTTTGAAAATAGTTAATACTTCTGTTAAATTAAATTGAAATGCTATCTGACAATATCGAATACAAGAACAGTAGAACCCAGCTAATCCGAATCCCGCTAATCAGAAATTCCGGCTAATCCGAACTGATTTCTTTTTAATTACACTTTAACAGTGTAATTTTATTTAACTGAAGGGATTAACTCTCTAAATGCTTTGGATTACAGGATGAATGTCCGGAAAAACGTGAAGAAGATAGATTAAAAAAAAAAAAAAAAAAAAAAAAAAAAAAAAAAAAAAAAAAAAAAATGGCAGTAAATTATTTTTTTTACTCTTTAAACATCTTGGATAGAATAAAAAGATACTCAATAATGTAAAAGTACAACATATGTCGACGAATATAAAATGAAAACGTGTACTGTAGACCTACTTTTATAAGTCATCTTAAAGAAATCTCGAATATCAGCTTGTTCGCCAGTCACTAAAAAAAAAAAAAATAAATAAATAAATAAAAATCTAAAATGCATAAAGTATTTAATTCAGATGATATATATTTTTTTCTTTCAACAGTTTGATTTCCCAAATTATCTACAGAAATCCCAAATTATCTACAGTCTTTTTCTTCCCCCCTCGTCAACACGGTGACTGAGCTATTTATGGATTAGCGATTTTGAGCCGTTTGTAATGGGTTACCTCCTTCTGAAGTGCCATTGGATTATTATAAACATCAGAAGTGATTAAAAAAGAAATATTATTATTTTCGAAAGTCATGCCAGATTATCCAGCATGTCAGACCTTAGGATGCCGGAATAAAAGATGTTCACTGTAGTACTGAGTACTTATAACTTACATTTTTTTAGCACGCACCCTTTTCATTTCTATTTTTATTGGAATTTCAGGTAGTCCGGATTTTTTGTAATCCGAACAGGCACCGGTCTCAATATGTTCGGATTAACGGGGTTTTAGTGTTTTTAATTATTTTTAAAGAGAATTTTGTTATTGTTAATGTATTTAATTTTCTAAATTTTCAGCCTTAGTTACCACGTTGATAAGTTTGTGTCTTCAAAACTTTCTCTTTAATTAATTCATTATTTCCCAATTTTTATTTAATTTAAAGTGGAACATGGATATTACTAAAATATTTATTTATATTGTCGCCAAAAGAAATTCTCATAAATTCCGTCTTTCCACTATAACTAAATCAAAATATAACTATCTTTTCAAAAGAGAAATAAATTAGAATTTCTTTCTTATATAAAAGAGAACCTCATCTGTTTCAATTAAAAAATTTTTGTGAATAATTTATTACTATTCTTGCAATTATTACTATTATTATTATTTTCATAAACATAATTTTCTGAAAATATCTCCCTTTCCAACACTTTTAGGAGTAAGCTTATATAAAAATAAAATAATGTAATTTATTTATCACCTTTTCCTTATGTTCTATAAAAAAATATACGTTTATAAGAGAATGTTAAAAGTGGAAATTAAAAATTTAAATGTTTTTATGCATAGAAAATGCATATACATTATATGGCCAAATGTGACCGGTCACTTGCGATTTTAGATGTTTTGTTAACTATCTAGAAAAATACAAGACGAATTAACCTAAAACTGCAGGTGTGTAAACAATATAGTATAGGTCATATATTTCCGAGAAGATTTTTTCCCGAAACCCCATAGGAGACCTTCAACAAATTGAAAAAAAAAAAAACAAACAAAACGAATATCTTTTGGATAACCCTGTAACAACTAATGTAGCAAAAGCGTTAAACCTCGGGGTTATTAATAAGTGGCTTATTGTAATACACTGTGCTCATTTTTATGAGGTTAGCATGTATACTCGTTGAGAAATTAAGGTTTTTATAAAAACAGTCCCAAATTTCTCCAAGTTTTTTGCTTACAATTTGCGGAGTTCTTAATATAAAAAAAAGTTCTTTTCAGAAAATATGACAAAAAACATTGTACACAATACCCTGCAATCAGAATTAAAAAATAAAAAAAATGGATGAAACATGAGCAGATTTACTAAAAAATGTTTCACTACGCATGCGCGAACGCAATCAAAATATAATATGCATAGTGTATTACCTAAGTATACAGAGCAACTTTTGTGAAAGTCTCAAAATTATAGCTTGAAAATTCTGAAAAATATCGACGATAGAATAAGCTCGAAATCCGATGTTCCCAAAAAGAAGCAAAAAGATGAGGGCTTGTTTCAAATATCTGTTGATTAGTGCCAAGATAGCGTATACAATATTGCACGTACTACTATATTTGGATACATCCCCTCATCTTTTTGCTTTGTTTTGGGATATTTCTCAACACTGCAGTGCTTTATTGCGAAGAACACTCATAGTCCAGGCAATAGGGAATTTTACCTAGCAAAATTAATGGTAGTACTTGAAATTGGCTTTCTAGCTTTAAATTTACTTATAAAGGTTTATACACAAATATATAAAATGATGATGATGTTTAGATTTTTTCCATACACACTGTTAAAAATCTGCAGTACCTGGATAAGGTAATATGTAATATGTAATCTGATCTAAAGTAATCTGTATAGTTATCTGACCTGTCCAGTCATTAGACCGTTTTTAAAGATAACTGTTACTTGACTCTGTTATATTAAGTGTAATCTGATTATTGACTATTAGTCCAGGCAATAGGGAATTTTACCTAGCAAAATTAATGGTAGTACTGGAAATCGGCTTTCAAGATGTTCTTTGGGTCGCTGAATTTAAATTTGTAACATCCCACCAAAATTTCCCCCGGCAACTTCCCCAAATTTTGGTAAAAAGCCCCCCAAAAAAGGTTTTAATTAAAAAAATCTATTTTTTTATTGTTTTAGAGAAAAGGTATCTAGAAATTCAGAAAGTAGACAAAATTTCCACAAATTATATATATGACATTATGACTTAGGATGAAGGGGAAGGGGGGATCTGCCTCGGAACATGCGCGCGGTGCTGCGTAAACTAAGTTGCGCAATTCCACTTAACCACTCACACGTTTACATTCGCCCTCCGATCTCCCCTCCGAACTTTCTCTATAAGGTTTACTTTAAGATTTTTGGGTCGCTGAATCCGAATTTTTGGCTTTCCCCCAAAAGTTTCCCCCCAGAACCCCCCCCCCCCCTCCCAATAGTTGTTTTTTACTTACATTTCTTACTGTTTTAGGGGAAAAACATTACGAAATTCAGAAACTATACAAAATTTTCAGCAAACAGGATATATGACATTATGAATTACGATGAACGTGGAGGGTCAGGGCTGCCTCGGAACATGCACTGCGGGGTTACGTGCACTAAATGAAGAAGTTCAGGCAATAGGGGATTTTATCTGGCAAAATTAATGGTAGTACTGGAAATCGGCTTTCTAGATGTGTTTTGGGTCGCTGAATCCGAATTTGTAACTTTCCACCAAAATTTCACCCGGCAACCCCCCAAAAAATTGATTTTTTGAAAAAATTTGGTTTTTGAGAAAAGCGCACGGGGAGTGTTCCGAGGCAGCCCCTCTCTCCCCGTTTATCCTACGTCATAATGTCATATATCCTATTTGTTGCAAATTTTGTCTAGTTTCGGAATTTTGTAATGCTTTTCCCCTAAAACAATAAGAAATTTAAGTTAAAAGCAACTATTTGGGGGGGAAATTTTGGGGTAAGTTAAAAATTCGGATTCAGCGACCCAAAAAACTTAAAGTAAACCTTATAGAGAAAGTTCGGAGGGAAGATGGGAGGGCTAATGTAAATGTGTGAGTGGTTAAGTGGAATTGCGCAATTTAGTCCACGCAGCACTGCGGCGCATGTTCCGAGGCAGATCCCCCCTTCCCGTTCATCCTAAGTCATAATGTAGTGATGGGCGATTCTGGAAAATTCAGGAATCGATTAAAATTGGCATCGTATAAAACTGAATCGATCACAATAAGAATCGATTCTCAAATTCTAGAATCGATACTTGAATCGATATTTCGATAGTCACAGATTCGCACAGACAAGCTCAAAAATATTAATTTCAAAACTTAGCGAATCAGCAGAGCCGTAGCGACCACCTCTCATACCTCACATTTAGAGGGTAGACAAAGTCAGGGGCCCAGTCGTAAGCTATTACAGACCTTTGAGTCAAATAATAAAGTTTTTAACTTTTAAATTATTAGTTTTAAGATGTAATTTTACTAATATTGTAATTTAGATTTTATTTAAATTTATTTTTTAAGAAAGGTCTCGGTTAAATACAAGTTGGAAATTGCGCGTCAAACGTGGCAAATGTGGTGCGCTCGTACTATAACAGTGCACGTCATAAGTGCATATCAATTTCATTCTGTTTGAAAGTCTGTAACATCCTTAAAATGCACTTGAAATAATTTTTTCCATTGGCCGTAATGTAACGGAAAACTTTTGACTGTCCCTGTAATTAAATCATTGTGATTTTCTTCCAGCCTGAATTAAAATTTAAATTTTCCGGGACATAATTCATGTTGCCATAAGAACCGATTTAGTATTCTTACAATTTGAGTTTAATAATGTAACTAGCAAAGTTTATTAAAGTTCTTTTATTTAAAAAAAAAAAAAAAAACGTCGCTGCAAGACGTGAAAATTTAGTTTTCTCAGAAGAAATAAAAATCAATTAATTTTACTGTCTTAGAAGGATAGTGGACGCACATGTATATTGCTTGGAAATCTTTAACATTATAGCTAGTAACTAGCGGGTTCCGCCTAATATGAAATCTCGAAGCGAACGAACCGCGAACCGGGTTCCCGCTGCCTACAGCACCGTATAGGTGTACCCCCCCCCACTTTGCCCACCGGGTCGGAAAAACGCGCTCACCCCCCCCCCCCCCCCACACACACACCACCAATTTTTGACATTCATCATTTAAAAAATTTTATTATGTGTTATAAACTATCTTAAAATTTCAAACAAATCGCCTTGTTATATTTTCTAATTTTGTTCTGCCCCTCCCCCGAAATGTGACGCGCCATTCTTTTTTATAATTTTTTATCATGTATTATAAACAATCTTAAAGCTTAAAACAGATCGCATTGTTAGATTTCCTAATTTTAACAAAATCGCGTTATGTTGGTTCCAGATTCCACCACCAGGGTGCGCACTCTATTCCTAACAAAACTGTGAGCGAAACTCCGTTAAACAACCTATCAGTAGATATATTACTCAAGAGTGTGGCAATCTTGATAAAAAATTTAAGCTATTTGCCGAAATTACTATTCGGAAATAGTGGTAACTAAACTTTTGACTTTTTTATATTTAATAAGTAGCATTTATCTCAGGACTCCGTCAAAAAACCCCACCTGAAATGGTAAGGAACGCTAAGGCTTAAAAAAAATTCTAGCGGGCTCCCCCCCCCCCCCCCTCCTCCCAAAATTTTCGCACCATTCTTTTTTAAACTTTTTTTATGTGTTATAAACTATCTTAAAGTTTCGAACAGATCGCCTTGTTAGATTTTCTACTTTAAATGAAATCGCGGTCTGTTAGTTCTATATTCCACCACCAGGGAGCGCAGTCTATTCAAAACAAAAGTGTATCTAAACGAAACTCCTTTATACAACCTATCCGAAGATACGAAGATAGGGGGTGGTAGTCTTAAGCAAGAATTCAAGATATTTGTGAAATTACTATTCGAAAATAGTGGTATGAACACATATAAAATTTTTGATATTGAAAAAGTAGTAATTATCTCAGCCCGCCGTCAAAGAACCGCACGCTAAACGGTAGAAAACGTTAATGCTGCTATAAAAAATCACGTGACTGCCTTAAAAAAAACATTTAATAGAAATAAACCAATTAGTGAAATAATAATTAATATCTCAGCTTGTAATTAAGATAATATTTTTTCGAATTTCTGAAAGGAATTTTTTTTTTTTTTTTTTTTTCTTTTTCTTTTTTTTTTTTTTTTTGCATCGCCCTGTCCAAGTTTCGAATTTTTACGCCCCTTACATTCTAAGATGTGGTCCCCTTTTAAAACAGTACAAAATTCTCGAGAATCACTTTGTTTAAATTGTTAAATATATTATTTAAAAAAAAAGGTTTTAAAGCATTTTAGCACGTATTTTCATACCTACACCCTTGAAAAAAATTAATAACATACAGGGGATCCTTTAGTTTCGGAAAGCTCCGAAATTTCATAAAATTCAAAGTATCATAAATCAGTAAGTTTGGTTGTAAACGACTGATTTTTTTATAATACAACTTACACAAACACTTTGACAACCTTACGGGTGAAAATACGGCTAAAGTAACGACAACCTTGAGTCACGTGGCTTTAAACCAAGAACGATAAGTTTAAAATGGAAAAGAGACGAAATTTGTTATTACCATTCATAAATAGTGCTCACCAAGAGCTGCAGATATAATATCAGTGTTTAGTTGGTAAACAAATGACTCGGGAAGAATGTCAAAAAAAGTCCCATTGAAATTGGACCATAATTAAGAAAATTGGGATCGGGGGGGGGGGATGTATAGGTGACGAACTGGAAAAGTACAGCTTAATAAACTAGTAACCCAAATAACTTGGCTCCTAAACTAAAAATATTACAATTTAACCTAGAAAGAAAAAGGCTCTTATGCGAAATTTGACAGCAGTTCTGCCTTTAAAACAGTAAATCCGAAAGAATAAATATATATTCCTTTGAAATTACTGTCAAAAATATCAATACATAAGTTGGAGCACGATTGACCCTTACCAAAAAGAAGGAAGGCTAGAGACAGAAAATAAAAGATCACATTAAAAGCTTTCCAACGATATGTTATACGATATGGTTAGGAAGAAACAAAAAATATCCCCCCCCCCCCCCCGAGGGAGTAGGTAGCGCCCCAAACGGTCGGAGGGGTGACCTCAAAAGTATCTTTGGTCAAGGTTTCAAAATGTGGCTTTATAATAAAATAGAACAAGAATTGGACATTTTAAAAATTGCATGCAAATTTTGAACGGCCCTCTAAATTAAGATTAGCGAGGAAAAGGGGAGAGGGGGGTGGAGAGATTAGAAGGGACGAACTTGAAAAATACAATATAATAAACTAGTAACCTGAATAACTAGGCTTCTAAACAAAAGTATAACGATTTAACCTAGTGTTGAATTCACGGGGGAGCCCGGGAGGACAACCCTCCCGGGACATTGAAATGTCCCTCCCGTAAGTTTTGAGATTTTATGCTTTTTAATGGACAAATGTGCACCCCCCCCATTACGGAACTCTGAAATATCCCCCCCCCCCCAATCCCGACCGGAGTCGCATAAATCCCTCCCTGAGAAAAATACCTGCATTCAACACTGATTTAACCTAGAAAGTAAAAAAAGGCCCTTATACAAAATTTTACAGCAATTCTGGCACTAAAACAGCAAAATTGGAAGAATTGATTCAACCCGAATCGTGGATCGACCGCGATGCGATTTGAATTGAAGTAAATCAAAGCATAACGATTCGACATTGCATCTAAAGAATTGAAAGTAAATGGAAATATAACGATTCGACATTGCATCTAAAGAATTGAAGTAAATCAAAAAAGTAACGATTCTGAAGATCGCATCTGAAGATCGACATCGGCATCGAATCTGAACTGAATCGATTCACCGTTTCTGATCCAAGGGCAGAATCGATGCGTTCATCTTTTCTTGCTTTCTTTTGTCTTTAGAAAAATAAAGTGTTGTTTCCGTGAAAATTTTTGACTTCCGGTTTCTAAGGATTTATAGTTTTAGAACTTCTTGTCTGGAATACGATTTGACTATTTTTATAAATTTTTTGTCTGTCAGTCTGTCTATTTGTTTGTCTCTGACAAAAAAATTGTGAGCGGTCTATTTCAAGAACTAATGCATGGAATCTGTTGAAACTTTAGATTCAGTTAGACCTTCATATAAATTGGTGCTGATTACTTTTTGGTGAAAATCGCTCAACAGGTGGCGCTGCTATGCTGCATTTTTTATGATTTCCGCAAGATTGCTATCTCAAGAACTAATGCACGAATATTCACCAAACTTCAGATTCAGTTTGACGTTGACATAAGTTGTTGAGGGTTAGGTTTTGATGTAAATCTACCGGCAGGTGGCGCTGCTATGCTGCATTTTCCCCGAGTTTCGCAATAGCTCTATCTCAAGAACTAATACACGGGTTTTCATAAGACCACATTCTTTTAGACGTTGGCATAAATTGCTGCTTATTAGGTTTCGGTATAAATCGCCCAACAGGGGGCGTTGCTATGCTGATTTTATCAGCTGAGTTGAATTCAGACATTTTTCTCCGGGAGGGACAGTTCAGAGGGGGAGGGGATTGGACTTTTGTACATTTTAATGTACAAAAAGCATAAAATCTCAAACTTTCTGGGGGCATTTGAATGTTGCGGGGGGGGGGGGGAGGAATGTTACCTTCCCGGGCCATCCCCTGAATTCAACACGTTTTTCAGGATTTAAATAATTTTAGGGATAATATCTCAAGAACTAATGAACGAAATTTCATCAATTTTTAATGTACAAAAACGTATTGAACTCAGGGGGTGGCCCTGGGGGGGGTGACATTCTCCTCCCCCCGAAACACTCAAATGCCCCCAGAAAGTTTGAGATTTTATGCTTTGTTGCGGGGGGAGGAATGTCATCCCCCCGGGCCACCCCCTGAATTCAACACGTTTTTCAGGATTTAAACAATTTTAGGGATAATATCTCAAGAACTAATGAACGAAATTTCATCAAACTTAATATTCTGTTAGACAATGCCATAAGTTATCCATGATTAGGTTTTTGTGTAAATGATATAACAAATTGTGCTGCCATGCTGCTTTTATCAACAGTGTTGAATTCAGACATTTTTCTCCGGGGGGGGGGGATTTCTATGGTTCTGGCGAAGAACATTCTAGAGTTACGAGGGGGGGGGGATTGGACTTTCGTCCATTAAGTATAAAATCTCAAATCTCCCTAGGGGACATTTCAATGTTCCGGGGAGGGGGGGGGGTCCACCCGTACCAGCCCCTGAATTCAACACTGTTTTTCAGGGTTTACACAATGTTTGCGATAACATCCCAAGAAGTAATGAACGAAATTTCATCAAACTTAATATTCTGTTAGTCATTGACGTAAGTTGTTTCTGAGTCTTTCGTGTTAATCATGTAATAGGCTGCGTTGCTATACTGCTTTTTTCATGATATTCATGATAGCCATATCTCAAAACTAATGCACGGAATTTAATCAAACTTCATATTCTGTTACACTGTCGTATAAATAGATCCTTATTAGGCTTGGGTGTATACTACCCAGCAGGTGTCGCTTTTATGCCCTTTGAACTGGGATTTTCCGTTGCGGACATCTAAGAGGGTTTGGGCCGAAATTCAATGATTTGTTAGGAAAATGGGATTCTTATATATATTTTTTAAATACACATATTTCAACGAACCTATACTTTTGGATCCTCATGATGGGTATAGGTTATTTAAATTTGACACTGTGATAGCGAATTTTGAAGTTTTAACATTTATGAGACAGAAGAAAGTTTTGGCATTGGACATCCAACTACTTGACCTTAAATTTTTGAAGGAAAATGAAAATGATATGACCTTTAGAGACATCGATTAAAAAATTTATAGTATCGATTAAATCGAGTTGGCCATAGTATCGATTAAATCGATTAAAAAAATCGAAATCGCCCATCACTATCATAATGTCATCTATCTAATTTGTTGCAAATTTTGTCTACTTTCTGAATTTCTAGCTACTTTTCCCCTAAAACAATAAAAAAATGGAATTTTTTAATAAAAACCTTTTTTGGTGGGCTTTTTACCAAAATTTTGGGGGGTTGCCGGGGGAAATTTTGGTGGGAAGTTACAAATTCGGATTAAATTACCTAAAAAAATATCTAGAAAGCCGATTTCCAGTACTACCATTAATTTTGCTAGGTAGAGTCCCTATACGGTCTCTATTGCCTGGACTATCAAGTCTTATCAAGTGATTTGAAAATCGCCTAAATTGGTATACATACTTTTAGCATTTACAAAGAGCTTTCACCCTATTCTGTAGATAACATGAACAACACATCCGTTGAAATTTTACTTAACATTTTGAAAACTGTTTATGACTTCGGTTTTTCTGTCCTCGTTCCAACTCGCATACGACGAATACGGATACTACGAATACAAATAAATTGATTACCATGAGCTTGGTACATATTATTGCGGTTTACCATAAAATATTTCCTTTGCAAATATAAAATGTAGCGTATATAGTTCGAATAATTTCGCTGCATTAGGGTGTATGGGGAAAAATCGTTTGTTGCGTTTATTAAAAAAGCTACACAATTTCAAACTTACTGAAATTGATATACATTATTGAGGTACAAGACTACATTCTTTCTGTAGAAAGGGAGTGGATGCAGTTTATCATTCATTTACAGAGACTCACAAAATAATTAGCTTATGGACTACTGGGGAAATAATTTGCAGTGTATTTTTTAAATTTTCCGCTATTTCAAACATAGTGAAGCTGAACTGCATTGCTGATGTTCACTACAGGATGCATACTGTAGTATATGGAGTGAACCAGTTACAGTACCTTCTATGAACTATAAGCACCGTAAGTGATTTTTTGAAATTCAATGTCGTTTTAAAACTTAACAATAATTTTGGATGTGGTGCGTATATATTCTAAAGTTCCTACACATGGGTGTGCAAGAAAATTCTTAAGCATTACTATGAACGTGAATTGCTTAGAGGTTTTTTTTTTTTTTTTTTTAAACTGTGTAACGCATTTTCCAGCTTGATTATATTTTGTTGAGTATACTAATATGTTTTTGTGTATAAATACATTTATATACAGGGATACGCAAAAAAAACCTATATATTTTGCCTTTTATGAATGTAATTGTTATAAATGCGGATTTAGTCGCGTTATGCATTTACTATCTGAATTAACCTTTAGCTTCATATTAGGTGTGCATAAAAATTTATAGAACATCTAGTTCAGATTTAGATCACATAGATCACTTAAGCTGCATAAAATATTTCAAGTTATCATACATGGGTGGTAAATGCTGAAAAAATTCAAATGTGCTACGTTTTAAGTAAATTTCAGCAAACCTACGAAGTATACACAAATTGCAAATCTACAGATCATATACAGAGTTGCTTAAAGGAAGTTGAATAATTTATTGACTTTGGGCACTAATTGCTGAAATTGGATGTTCAGGATATTCAGCTAATGCAACTTCAACATTTTTGGCAGCTTTAAAATTATCTGTTGCCGTTAGAGAGAGTCTATCTAGAATAATAAGTCACTTTGAAACAAATTTTAAGGGTTCAAGCAAGAAATTACCACAATTTTTTCCGTATCTTACATTAATAAGGATAATTCAAAAGAGGAGTTTGTAGCTAATGAAGGCCTGATATTAAAATTTAAATCCTCTTTTACTCCACGTTTTTGGGGGTCAACATAATATGTGGGAAATATCATCGACGTAGAAGAATGGGAAATTTGTTATTTACACATGAAGAATTCTCTGCATTATTATCACATATCGACGGCTGTTATAATTCAAGACCCTTACCTGTCGTGATCCACGAGATACGCAAATCCTGACACCACGGCATTTTTTGACTGGTGCTGCCTTGACAGGTTTTCCAGATTTTGATAATTATAATTTTCCAACCTCTAGACATTGTTGTAGACAATTAACAATGAGAGTATTTCACAATTTTATGTTGGCGATGTAGTGGAGGGTCATTGTTTCATGTGCAGAAACGTCCGAAATGGCCGCGATCAACAGTGAATGTACAAATACGTGATTTGATGCTTGTTAAAAGTGGAGTTTTTCCTGCTCTTCAATGGAAACAAGGAAGAGTTTTTTAAACAATCCTTGATAGAAATGGTAATGTAAGAGTCGCTATAGTAAGAACTGCTACTGGAGAATCTAGTTGATAAACTTAGCACCTGTCATTTAAAGAGCACTGTGCTAAAAATGTGTAACTGAGAATTCTTTTACTTGAACCCCTTTAAGACCAGGGATGTATATTAGAAATTTATATCAAAAGCGATAATTCATAAGTAATCTTGCATAAAATCTTAACTCATGCAATTTTATGTGTATAATAATTATCTGGAATGGTTACGGTTTTGTTTTCTGACCAGAGCTGTGATCTTCGGTATTTTTTGATGATTTGAATTTTTCTAAATTTGTAAGTTAAGGGGGGGGGGTCCCTTTAGACGCCTCAAAATCAATCATTTTTCATTAATTTTTATAAAGATGATAAAATAACCGGGTCATTTTGAAACTGTAACGTCACTTTATTACATCTTTGTAGAGTACAAAAAAATATATATTTATTTTTTTTACAAAAAAAAAAAAAAAAAAAAAAAAAAAAAAAAAAAAAAAAAATTACAAAAAATAAAAATTACAAAAATAAAAATTTTGGGCGAGAGGCCCAAAAGTGCTGCATTCTTCACTCTTTTTCTATTGACCTGAAATTTTTTTTTTCTTTTTCTAACATATGCACGGGAAGGATAAACCCATAAAACGATAAAAAAGTATAAAGTAAAAAAAAAAATAGGTACGGTTTTTAATAAAATGTTCGGTTTTTGTGCTATTTTTTTGACATTTTTCATACCTTAAAAATTGCTTATTTACACGAAATCTTTTAAACTTAAGGTACATCCTTCCGGTAATGATATAAACAAAAGCCTCACTAGAAATCAGCCAAATAGACCGATAACTTTTTGAGTTACAGACCGAGCAGTTTTTGAAATCATAGTTTCGACATAATCACGTTTAAAGTTACAGTAACGATAAAATTACTGATTTTAGTGACTTACCGATCAAGCAGGGATCGACAGATGCATATGATAGACTTTCGGATCCCTGAAAAAGCTGATTTTCTTCGAGTTGCTGCTGTTTTTGGGCTGTACGAGCTGCTTTTGTCTGAAAAAGACTTTTGTCTCGTTACTCGCACTTCATCGGCGTTTTCGGCAAAAATTTTAGCATAGGCGCCAGTAACAATATTTAAATTATACATAACTCTAAGAACGCAAGCGTAAGCCTTCTTTATATACCCCAGCAGCGATGTATGCTGAAATTCTAACAAATTGTAGTTCAGAATGCAGTTGTTTTGGAGATAACCGGCAAACTTTTGCGTTAAAACTTTCGTTAGCTTTCTGGGTGTGGTCACCCAAGCACCTTTGGTGTAAGTCATCTCTAGATAAATCTTGGTAGATTGGTAGGAGATGCTCTTGAAGCTCTTGATGAAGTAAGGGAGGAAGATCTTCGTTTAATCTTCGCTAACACAACATGCGGGCACTGGCGCGCTCGACTAAAAGTGAGATAACTCTGTTAATATTGAAAATTTTGATTTTTCCTATTGCCAATATATGCTAGAGATATTATATTTTCGAAAAAAAAAAAGAAAATCGATTTTTTGAAATTTCTAAAAGGGTTCCCTTCTTAAGACGGTTTATAATTAAAGTTTGATACAGTCCATTTTTTAAAAGTATTCGAGAATTTTATAAGTGCAAATTTAATATGAATTCAGCGCCGATGCAAAGTACTTACCTATTTGTTAGTGAAATCATTCTTTTTCGACCATATTATTTTGAAAGGTTTTGAAGAAAGTACAAGTGCAATAAATTTTTAGTATTCAAAATACAATTGGAGAAACTTATTCCAGTTTTGAACGACATCCTTTGCGTCAGCATTTGAATTTAATTCGTATAATCGGATTCGACTCCTTTTAGAAATAACGAGGTAAAGGCATTATTATAGAAGTGAAAAATCAGCAATTTCCTTACTCTTTTGGTATTAATCTAATATTACAAATAAAGCTAGATATATTTCGTTCCAAACAGTCGTATTATCCAGTGCATATTATTAATTATATTCTGCTCATACTTGTTGAATATATTTCGATTTTATATTTTGATTCTTAAGCACTTACATTTCGGCATTCACTTTTGCTTTATACATATAATACATTCATGAGCAATTCTTAGTAAATATAATTTTTTTAGAACTTGGCATAACTTACAAAAAACGAACTTTAAGGTAATAAATATATTTCTTTAATATACTGAATATTAAAAATGTCTCTTTGTTAAAATGAAATGCATCCAAAATACCCCCCCCCCCCCTCTTCTTAAGTTGCAAGTATCAAAAACTACAATAAACATAAACTTGGGATGACCAGCAATCCGAATGACATAGACTAATATTACCGAGCGTATATATGAGTGATGCGACATACGAAGTACACTGTTAAAAATCTGCCATAGTTTCTTTGTTCTAAACTGATTCTTTGATTAGAATATCAATGACACTATCAATATATTTTTATGGGATTTAAGTTTTAACATTTTAAAGGGATTTTTAAACAGCTTAGCCATTGTTAATGTGTATTATTCAGTGTAAAAAGTTTGATTTTCTTCAACAGATTGTTTTCTAATAAATAATGTTCCAGCTAAAAGAAGTCTATATTTTATTTTATAAATAAAATTTTTTATATACATTCTTTTGTTTCTCTTATATTATTTGTTTTTTTCTTTTACGAATAATAAGATAAAATATAAATATTTTCGAAAATACACAGGCCACAACCTTTAATTATGCAAAAAGAAAAAGATTTAAAAAAGTAAAAAAAAATACTAAACAACTAATGGTTTTAATAAAAGAATTTTAAAATTCTAGGGCTAAATTCACCTTGAGTAAATAATTAAAATTAGTATAAAGCAAAAATAAAACGTACTAAAATTACTTTTAGGTGCGTATATATATATAATATGAAATTATTTAAAATAGATTAAAAAACCTTAAAAATACAGCTGCGTGATATTTTCGTGCAAATAAAAAAAATATATAACAAAAAAAGTAATGCTCGAAAAAACATTTGTTTTGCGCGAATATGATCAGAGGGACTTTGTATTTTTTTTTTTTCATGTATTAAAAAAATTATTTTAAAAGTAACCGAAAGAGGGCTCTCACACGTCATACTGAGACTTTTAATTCAAATCAGGCAAACACAAACAGACAGTGAAAGACATCAAAATTACATGACAATGTGCATTTATTTTAAAGTAAATGATGTTCAACATGACCACCAACCACCTGGTAAATAACAAGTGAAGAACAAGTGAGGGGCGCCAATACGCTTATTACAGCTGTGTGTGGCATGTCGGCATTGATGCTACCGACGGTCCATTGAATGACATTTTTCAGTTCTACCAAAGTGGCTGGGAGTCCCGGTACACACGAGACTTTAACGATTACCACAACCAAAAATCTGCCAAGCTCTGGTCAGGGGATAGCGAGAGCCACTCAAAGTTACAACCTCGATTTAACACTCGGTCTTCAGTGAAAGTGTCCAACAGGAATATCTCAACTTTACGTGAGAAGTTGTTCGGTGAACCATCATGCATAATGGCGATGGCAGGTAACGCATGCCTTTCCTGCAGTGCAGGCACAACGTGGTCACGCAAAAGCGTATCACACCGTTCTGAAGTGACTGCGCCGGTTTTCCAGCCGGATTCAGAACAGGGCTCTTCAAAAAAGAAAGAGCGTATAATGAAAGTCGCGGTGGAACTACACCAAACAGTCACATGAGAAAAATGGAGTGGCTTGGCCGAGTTTGACCTCATCCACACGCAATTGTTTTGCGTATTGCGTCACCATGCAGTGAAAAGTGAGCTTCATGCGTCCACATGACATTCAGCAACCATTGTAGGTCACGTTCCATTTGTGCGAGTCCCATGTAGCAAACTATAAGCTTTTATCTCTATCTTCCGATAATAACTGGTGAAGTGCCTGTATCTTGTACGGAAACAGATCCAAGCTTTCGTGCAGAATACGCCGAATCGACAATTCTGGAATTCCCGTTATTCTCCCATCTTGACGAACACTGCTACTCTCTGTTGATGTCTTGGCAATTTTACTAATATTTTTTTTAAACTGAAAGCTCTTCATTTGTAGATGTGATCGCACTATCTGTTTTTTTTTCTTTTTTAATATTCCCACATTTAATTTTAAAAGCATGTTATGAAATTTCTTCAAAATGATGAAAACTAGATAGCTTTCATTATTGCAGACAAGACAGAAATAATGAGGTATTTTTATCTTTATTCATGCTATTTTCTGATTCAATTTTAAAATTGTTGATAAAAATTGTTGTATAGGGTTTAGTGTCGAAAAATCCCATTAGGAGCAGAATATTATATTAGGGGTATAATAACGGAAAATGACTTACTGCTTTTGAAAACACGCATTTTTCCTCATAAATTTTCTATATTGTTTTTCCTTCTGCATGTGTACTGATACTAGATTTCAGACACTAGGTAAAATGCTTATTTAAGTGAAAATGAAGTCATATTAAAAAAAAAAACGATCATTTTCTTAGATAAAACTAAACATTTTAACTCAAATACATCTAAAAAACATAAATTACGGAAATTTTTACTCTCCGAAGTTGAGATTAGAATCTCAAGTAAAGAGTGCGTCTGTTCAGATAAAAGATGTTACTGACAATCGAGACTTCAACATTTGAGTTAAAATGATTTTTAAATGATCAAACAAAAGATACAATTTTTTTTTAAAAAATGATGAATATGGATATGAGAAGTGCGTATGCAAATTTTGAGAAGGTGAAAATTGCTGTTTTTCATTCAAGAATACCAAGCATAATAGTCTCAATTGATAACCACATCCTAATAACTCATCTTTATTATAGTTTACTGATTGAGTATCGATATTAAAAAGAACAAACGTATCTGTGCGTATCGCTGATGTCATTTGGCGAATGGCAACACTTCACGATCAAATTTCGGTCTTGAAATTTTCGCTACTGCAATTTTTTAATCTTCCGACTATCGTACATTTTCAATTTTTGGCGAATAGGGAAAAAAAATTACTTTCAAATGCAATTTGTTTAAAAACTGTATCTTAATTAACTGATGAATTGATTGATATTTTCTAAAATAATTTTTAAGCACGATTTTATTTTAAGTTTATCTTATCACGTGCCGGTTTCATTACATAATAATAATAAACATTTTGCGCATAAAACAACAAACATTTTTCAGCATTTGTTTGTACTATTTTTGCATAACGAAATTAATACTTCCTTTATAAACAAATAAAAGAATAATATTTAAAAAATCACCAATCTAACATATTTGCGAAAGAGAAATTAACGAAATTAATACTTCTTTTATAAACAAATAAAAGCATGAAATATTTTTTAAATTTATCTATATCGCGCAGAACTCGA